>CM057158.1:21903951-21938951 GCA_029962745.1 Echinometra lucunter
AGAGAGAGAGAGAGAGAGAGGAAGATGAACAACAGAAATAACACAGTGTCAAAAGTGAGGGAGGAGCAGAAAGAGAGAAATTGCTTGTTTAGAATGGGGTCAAGAATATGGAAAAGTACAGGTTGATAAATATTTCTCTGTCTTTGGATACAAAAAAAGCTGTCTTTGAAATTACTGGTTTACATTGATGTTTTGTTACTGAGATGTAAGGGGATGTAGTTATGGAAAATTTGTGGCAAAGGGGGAAAAAAAATTAGGAGAAGGTATCGCCAAATGATTTTTGAACAGACAAAAGTAAATCAGTGAATTAACCCACACCAGAAGAAATTTGTGTGAAAATGTATGTATTCATATTTTGAAATGCTAGTTGTAAATATTTTTTTGATAGTTGAAATTTTCACTGTTGTGATTATATGTGCTATAGAGTGCATTTTAGTCAGTAAATCTGCAAGCATTTCTACATTTCTTTGTATTGTTTTCGACTGTACGTGACTAATTAGGTCCGCTAACAAATTAGGCCTGCCAACAAATTAATACACTCAATCTAGTTCCTCACCCATCTGTGGTGTATGTGCTCTTGTGATTATAACATTGATGTTAGTTCCATGATACATGGCCTAGACTGTAGTCCCACTCATTCGTTTGCCTGTCAGTGAAGTGAAACAGATTGTGTACCGAGAGAAAGCCTGATCTGATGGATTGGTTGTGTTACTTTGCAGGATATGAGTGGGACAGCATACTTCCCTCTCAGACAGAATGGTCTGGGATCAATCCTGATCAGCAAACTTTTCTTTTGCTTCATTGTTTTGCTTTTTGTCACTCTTAACCTCTTTCTCTCCTCTCTCTCTCTCTCTCTCTCTCTTTCTCACCCCTTCTATCCCTTTCTCTCTCTCTATTTCTCTCTCCCTCTTAATCCCATATCTTTTTCCTCAAATGCTACTTTCCTACCTTTCTCTTTTTTGACCTCAAGTCCCCATCTCCCCCATCCCCACTTGCTCACTTTTTGCCCCCCTCTCATTTTGTTATCTTTCTCCCTCTCTTTTTCCATTAAACCTTTCTGTACGTGTCAATGTTCTGTTTCTTTGTCTTTTTGACTTTCTGTCTTTCCTCTTTACATAAATCTGCCCTATTCCTTCCATCTTCCTTTTTTCTCTCAGTGCATTCTTATTTCTCACTATCTTTTTTTTACTCATCGCTTAAGCTCTAGCCCTCAGCCTCTTTCTGTTCAAGTCTCTCTTCTGTTCACTCATATGTCCTCCCGTTCCTTCTTTTGTACTTCCTTCTTTCCTTCCGGCTCTGTTTCAAGCTAATCAAGACTTATTCCTAGAACTATGAAATACAAATGAAGGATGTACTCTATAGTGTTTCATTATGGTAAATATGAAACCCTATAACAGACTTTACTTTTTCCTGCACGCTTGTACTAGACTGTATGATAGAAATTGCAATAATCACGGTTTTCAGTGCTGTTGTCTTGTATTTAAAAAAATCCTTTCCTGAGACTTTATTGTGAAGGCGAAATAATACCGGTAGAATGGAAATAGAGGTCAATGTGTTGAGTTTTCATTTCCTTATTGAACAAACCAACAAATGCAGGTTGTAATAATACCTGCACATTGTCCTAATTTATAGCTTTGACCCCAGTTAAGGCCACTTTTCTTTGTAAATTTGTAATGGTCAATATTCTGTATTATTTCAGCTTTCATAAGTGTTTAATACTCAGTGGATATGCTAGTTTGGGTATTTGTGAAGAAATCTTTTTGCATCATCTAGAAGTGATATTTGTTGTCTTTGCTAAGCAGAAGCTGCAGTGAAAGTGGTTTAAAAGCTTTGTTTTGTTTTTTTCAGGTACATAGTGTTTGTGTGAGACGGGGTTAAAATGATAAACTTATTCGTGTAGACCGTCAGTCGGTCACGTATTCCTCTAGCTTCTCAAACAAATTCAAGAAGTAATCAGGTTTTATGGGCTGCCCTGTACGTTACATCATTTGCCTCTTCTCTTGTGTCTTATCCTTTCTATCTATAGCATCATTTTAATGTCCACGATTTATAGGCAGAAGGCGAATGTATACAAGAGCTCGACGGCAAACAAGCCTAGGCAAGCAAACATCTTCACAAGGCCGGCGAATAACATGTGAGGGAGCTATCATTTTCATTCACGGGGGCACCTCGATCACCGACGATCACTGCAAAATCAATTTTGTCTGCAGCAGCAGTATATATTTGGTCGTGCATATTTTCATCTCGTGAGCCGACGTGCCAATGGGGGCTTTCAGTTACGGGTGCTTATTAGTGTAGGGGGTTATGTAATGCGGCGTCCGATATCCCTCTGTGTTGCCTTTGTACTGTCAATCGAATGATCTCTGAAAGACCAACTGGGTTTTCCTATAGATAATCAAGTCGTCTGATGGTAGGACTAGTTCTGCTGCTGTCATAAAGATGAGGTCATTTGTAGATTAGGTCAGTTACTCTACAGGGGAAATTCTTGCTAGACAGTGATTAAGAACTTGGGGTAGAAGTAGTTCATTAGACAGACCTAATTGCCCCATTCCTTCATGATGACATCATTCATAGTTTTGCCCTAATCTATGAGTAGATGTATATAGCAAGAGATGAGGAAAGGTAGGTTTGTTAATTCAAACTCTGAAATTACCACCCCCCCCCCCCCTGCCCTACGTGTAATTTTGATCAGTATGATACATGTTCTGTGATATTAAAGAGCCTGAACATATGAAGTGATGCCCTTTTTGGGCCAGAGCAGTTGCTCTCATCTGTTGTGAAGTAGATCTTGATTGTCCGTTTTACCGTGTCTTTAAATCCAGCCACGCTTCCAATATAGGGAATTGATAGCATGATTGCTAATAGTTCCTGTTGTCATTTACGGCCAATTAAAATGTCTGACAAGTTGAGGGGACCTTCCCCTCTGGTGCAAGATTGGTGTGTCCGCAGCCAGCGCAGAAAGAAGGCTGCACGCATACACGCACCACACTCCGCCCCAGACCTAAGTCATGGGGTGTGATGAGATTGATTAAAGGGAAACGTCAGCGACTGACTGTGAAGTCAAGTTTGGCGCAATAGGCTGGTACCGCGATTGACTGCACAGCCAATGGCTATGTGAGAACGGCGATCGGCCAATAAAAACCCGTCAGATGGTATTGCCGGTAAAGGGCGAGTCAGAGGGAGAGAGAGAGAGAGAGGAAGAGGAGAAATGGTTTGGTAATGGGCCGTGTGCTTGTCACTCTGTAGAAACCCTATAATATGCCAGCACAGACATAATTCAACCAGTTTGCGGGTGAGGACATTCGTGTCCAATAAAATACAACTCGTCAGAGTTAGACTCTAGCCTCGAGACTGTCTGAATGTCAGTGTGTACCCCTGTCTGTGTGTGTATGAATGTGTGTGTGTGCGCTGGTGGGTGGTGAGAGGTAATTGCGGAAGGCGTAGTGCCAATCTGTCTGAGAGAGAGGCTGATAGACAGTAGGAGAAAGAGAGAAAGAGAGGGAAAGAGAGAGAGAGAGGATCGCTGTATAGGAGTGTCACAGACGGGAGACGGCGAGTACACATTTATCAGACAGACATACATAGAGCACAGCAGGGATTGACACCCTTCACTGCTGGGGATTGGGGGTGGAGAGTGTACGTGTGTGGTGAACGAGTTCACCTCCAAAGTCCTTGCTGCTGCCTTTCGCCATCACATAGCTCCGTCTTCCTAATGACAGAAACACATACGCGGCAGCAGCAGCAGCGGACATTCTCTCGGAGGCTGTGATATCTCAACGGTGGTGCTACTACTACCATCACTGCTGCCATTGCTGCGACTCCCACCAGTCACACAACCTCTGCCACCACCAGCCCTAGGAAAGCTCTGCGGCTCCCTTCTACACCTACACGCACATCCATTCATCATCGCCGTGGTCACGGCTTCGCAATTGTCTGCTCCGGCAATCCCCGACTTAACGCACAACTATGTACGTATGTCGCGATGGGTATGTATATCATGTTCTCGTCTACTAGCTGTTTCTTTTTTCCTTCTTCTCCCTTTTTATCTCCGATACTTGACATGGTGGTGCAATCTGTGTATGGGATATTGCCGCCCACTGTGAGGAAATCTGTAGTGAGTCTCGCCTTCTCTTTTTACTTGAAATGTTGTGCCATGAATCGGCTGGATATGCTTTCTAAGCAGACGACGTACTCTGCAGTCTGTGCCTATGGATTCCTATACAAGGGTCTTCTTGTTTGTTGTTTGCGCGCTCACATGGTGATAATTCGCTCGTTACTTGTCCGGATAATAATGTCTTCCAGTTGATTTAACATACATGCTCCTGTGTAAACATTGTAGTACACTGCTTTGTGCAGATGAGGTATGTATCAACATTTATTATCTGTACTTTTTCCTTCCGTGTAGATTTCCTTCTCTACTGGTGATATTGACGGTTTGTTCAGATACGTATTGAAGACAATGTGATATCAGACTTCGAATTTAATTCCTAACTAGCAACATGCCATTATCTTTTGCCATATCGTGTGACAGTTCACGATATGCAGATCACAGCATTGGCATCGGTAATTAACAACATGCATTATATACCTTGGCACTGAAAAATAATATGACAGGAACACTGCTGCAGTTTTCTTATTATGTAGGTTAATGACGGTCATGAATGCTTCGGTTGACAATCTCATGGAAATATTTGTTATTTTCAGGATTTAATCTAGTTACTCGTGTAGGAAAATACAAAAAAACAAGGCTCAGGGTACAGACTAATTATCAGAGAGAAAGAAGGAGTTTGGATAGTCACAGACTAGAGCTGAACTTTACGCTCCTAATTGTAAAAACCCATCCAGAGGTACTTAAGAACTGATGATATTATGTCTGGTGCTCATGCATTAGCTTCAGCAGTCCTCTTCTATCCCTTTGTTCACCTTATCAATTAAAGCAAAATATTTGAATCTCAAGTCTCAACAATGGTGTAAAACAGAGATAAAAGGGACGCAAAAAGAAATGCATTAAGTCTGAACCCCGAAGGTCCATTTGAACTACTTGTGATTGTAGGCTCTTGTGTGACATATGTACAAAGTCTAGGCCTGAAGATAGATCATAGAAGCATGTTTTTCTTCTCTCTTTGGCAGATAAGGCTGTAAAAAAAAAAAAAGTTTTTACAAAATCATGTATAGACTTGACAATGACTTTAGAAGGAAGACAGGATGTTATGTAGCTGGAAGGATAAAAACATCTTATTTGTACATGAAACAGTAAATACTAAAGGTTGTTCAAAGCCTAATGGACAAAATATCTCTTGAAAATAGGCTAATGGTGTGTCTCACCCCCCCCCCAACCATTTTTTCTTTTCTTTTTTTAACATGAAAAATAGTTTACTTAAATATAGATTTGTTTGTTGGCAAATACTAGAGGAAATAAGAAGTATTTTATAACATAGAGGAAATAAGTACTTTGTAACATAGATGGATTTGCATTTAATTAATTTATTTTGATATCCTAATTCTTGGATATTTTGCCATTAGAAAAACACTGGTAGTGATGAAAATTAATTTCTATGTAGATCAGAAATATCATTATCAGTTATTTTCATCAGTTATTTTCATCAGTTATTTTCTCTGCTTAGGAACGAAATGTGAATTTTAGCAGTAATGTTTTGAAACTGACTTGGTAAATGTGGTGGAAATGTTGCTAACCACTTTATGTATTGAAGGCTTATTCTGTATTGTACAAAACAAATACACTCCATGTATAAAGATATGTATAACAGGGATATCCATGGTATGATAAAAATATTCTTCTTATACATGTATTTGATACTAATCTTTTTTTCTAAATAATTGATTTGAAATTCTGTAGTTGATACAAGGATAGGTAACCATTGCAGTAAGAATTCCTAATTGGAACTAGATAATGTAAGACAGCAAATTGCATCTAATTACATCATTGCATTTGCTTTATCTATCCTTTTCTCTTTCCTCTTCTCTCCTCTGTTTATTACGATAGGACCAGGATTTTATGAGTCTCTCTCTCTCTCTCTCTCCCTCTCTCTCTCTCAGACAAGTTCGTATTGAATATACTAGCCAGACAGGGACATGATGTGACCGTGAACTGTCTGTATGAACATCATAGACTTACATAGGGAGAACACAAACTCTGTGGTGAACACACAAACCTGTAACATCCTGAATCTCTCTCTCTCTCTCTCCCTCTCTCTTTCTCTCTCATCAATCTCTCACTGTCTATCTGGTTAACCCATTTGTGACAGGAATTATTTAAAGCCTAATGTGATCAGCTTTTATTCTTCAAATTGGCAACACCAACTTTTTTATTTTATTGCTACATTTTTCTTATAAAATTCATGTATCTGAAATGAATATAAATTCACAGAAATGAAAAGTCAAAAAGTTGCCAATTTGCAGGTGAAAACGGTGATTTTGAACCTTCTATCACATCGCCAATTTAAGGATTTTAATGCTGATTTTCCTTTAAAAAATTTTCAGCATCAAACAACGAATATTGACGCAACCAAAATGGGCACAGTTTGTGTAGAATTTTTTGCTCTTTCTGCTCATGTGTTTGGTATGATTTTTAGGGCTTTGCATCAAAAGATATCAGGCCAAACCAAAAAATGTGGACCTCTGTCGTGAATGGGTTAATTCTTTTTTTGTCTTTCCTGTTTCCACATTCTTTCTTACCTTGCTTTGCGTCTGAACCATTCCCTCTTATCTTATTTCTCCCTTTTCCTCCTTATTTTTCATATAAAGGTAGCTAACATCTTGCAACTATCCTGAATTATGTCTCATATTTAATTTCCTTTATAGTTTAGTTTTCCATATTATTTGATTTTATCAGAATATATGGCTGATCTCACAATATATGAATATATAAGTATTCACACACACACACTCAATCTCGTTTTGTCTGTCTGTTCTCTCTTTGCGTCTCTCTATTCCTCTCTATCTCCTGTCCTGTCAGAAAAGATATTCAGCGGATCCAATTATATTAGCTCTAATTATTGGCTGTATAATGTCTTGTCACGACGGTGGAGAAGAAGAAGAAAATATCCCGTTACAGTTGTAATTTGGCCCAGTTCATACAAAGTTCACGGACTCGGCTAGGTTTTGTCTGTAGCTTTGTATTTACGACGGGTCTGTAAATGCTAACAAAATCATACGCTGTATTTTAATGATTTTGTTAAGAGTTGAGGGCTTAGCTGAAGAAATAATTGAATTGAATGCATGAACTACAGCAGAAGGGTACCCCTTCCATACCAGTTTTTTTTTTTTTTTCTTTGAAAGACTTGTGATAACATTTTATTTTCATGATTATTTTCCTGATGCAACAAAGTGGTGTTCTCTGTAATATTTGATGAATTTTGATGTATAAATTTGTCAGTACCGGTACATGCTGTAAAAAAAGAGATTAACTAATGAAAATCTAGCAAATAAAAAAGGGAAGTTATTTCAGCATTCTGTGGAAGACATCAAATTGTGGTGATGTGTTCACTACCAAGATGAGTAGATTTCATTGATTTTCATTTACATATGATTAACAAGAAAATCTTCAGGAAAATTAACATGCAGTAGGCTGTCATAGCGTTACCTGTAAGCAATTGCGCCAACCAGGATTGATATTGAATGAAATATGTGTATGGAAAAATAAGGATAAATGCTTCTTGCAATTTGCCAATATCTCTTTGTTTAATTTTACTACTTGGTTTAATAATCTTGTCGAGGAAGATACTTAAAGAGTAATGGCTAATGATGTTTTGTGCTAATTTTTGATTTGTGCACACCATTTAAATGTTTCAGAAAAAAAAAACAGTAAAGGAAAAGAACTCCACTCCCCCCCCCCCCCATTATTGTTTTTGTCAAACTTTTTTAGTGTTTGCTTGCATGCGATGATGAGAGACTCAAGTACTTCATAATGTCAAAATAAAGGTATTTTTAGTACTTGATATTGTTATCCGTGATCAACAAGAGCGTCATCTGTACTCGGCGACTTGTTGATGGCTAACAGACTACTATGAACCAACCATGCCAGGAAAAACGATATTTTGCACGCTAACTTCATAGTCGGACAGCAGTTTTCCGTCTGTCATGTGAATTGTGCACGATGGGAGCATGTATTGATATCATAATGTTAATCTATGTTAAATGCCTTTTGAGCTGCTCTTTCTCTCTCCCTCTCTCCCTCACTCTCTCTCGACCCAGACAGGCTATTTCTAGTCTTGCCTGCGCAAACTTATTTCCCCCACCAAATAGAAAAAAAATAATGCTTCCTGGGCTGAAAAGGCTGTATGAAGAAATGTCTAAATTGATATATATTTATGTCAAGGCCTGGCAGTGAAACATTCGTAGCAGTATTCACCTCTCTTTGTTGTTGGCAGTCAGCCTTCCTGGAGTAACTCTGCGCCGTGGCTCAAAAGAAGGTGAAAAAGCGTCTGGTGAGCAAGACAGTTGCGAAGTCAGACAGTTAGAGTTCCTCTACTTTATCTTGGTTTCGCTTCACAATGATAGTTCCCGGGTTTGGATCATGTTATTCTCGATTCATACAGGATCACAGCAGGGTGCACGTCATACTCTTCAACATTTCTCTCCCCTTTGGCCTTATGTTTTTACTCTCGTTTCTTTTGTCAGCCATATGCTTAGTTCTAAGTAGAGCGATTCACACCGACCGCAACTGATTCCACTTCGTTGAAACCGGTATTTGTGGCTGATCTTAGTCCGCAAATGTCGTATTGGTTCATTTTCATGATTATAATGTTTTAAAAACTGAAAATTAATATATCTCTCAAGCTGCACAGATATTTTCTCTCTCTTTTCTTTCTCTCTCTTTTGTTGTTGTTGTGGTTGTATAAGACAGAGGAGGGGTTGGGGACAGGCCTTACAACAAAGCTCTTCTCATCCATGTTGTTGATAAAGTTATTAGAATTGAAAAGTAGTTCAGAATTTATTTGATAGAGTGATGCATGCTGTGCCAACCCACTTTGACACATGAATTTTGGCCAAACGTAAACAGCAGTCACACGAGGGCAGACATGTTATGTCTACGGAAGAGCGTAAAGTCAATGTTTAATTACGTGAAAACGCACTCAGCAAACATGGTCACGCGGGGGCAGAAAATACCACAAGTTCTGCACGTAGGAGAAGGAAAAAATAGCCTAACTCCAGCCAGCATGTTTCAATGTACAGAGAATGCCTGAAATGTAAACTCAGTAATTACAATGTATGACTGATGGTTTTATTTGTATAGCTTATGCGATAGTGTGAACATTTAAAGGATTTTCGTGGTTGACTCGGCTTCGGAAGTAAAAATGAAAGCCATTGTCCATTTTGTTGAATGACTGAATTAAGTGGGTTGTTGCTCGGTTTCAGTTTTGAATGCTGTGCTCATCTCTCTTTGGGTATACCTTGGATTGCAGGAAAGTGCTTATCGTAATGGATGTTTTGTCTAGCTATTTATATATCATGTGACAGACAATGTGTACTTGAAACAATGGACTCTGTCTGCTTTTGATTCAAAGAGCTTATCTTTTTATAGAGTCTTCAAGAGGCTCTTCCAGTGATCTGTAATATGTATGACTTACCAGACGTAGGAAGTTTGCCTTTGTTCATTTAGATATCTATTTTCTTTCACTTTAGATGCCACTTGCAGTACGTGCGCTGTGACATATTGTATGCTATATTCAACAGTATGAAATGAAGAACCATCCCCTTTCTGTAAGGAAATGGTATACGTGTACGAAAGCCATTATTGATGTTACTCATTAAGGAGCGTACCTAATTTTGCAACAGAGACGCACAGTTTGTTGATAAAAATTGGCTAAATTTGCTTGCCAGAGGCTGTTGGACAAGCACTTCATCGCGTCTGACTTTATGAAGTGCTGTTTGCATTCTGGCATCTGGCGTCAAAAACGTGTGGATGGGACTACACGGGGAGTGTGCGAGCCTGTGTTTGTGTAAAGCCACGTTCATGTTGCCGTGCAGACATCATGGGCATACATGTACGCAAACCACAGACTAGACTTCGGTTGATGTAACCTAAACCGCATCATTCTTTAATCTCAGAAGCCATTGCCTCCCTGCCCCCCCCCCTCTTCTCTATTACTTTCTCTCTCTCTCTTTCTTTCTCTCCCTTGCCCTGTCATTCAGTCTCTCACCCTTTTTTTTTCTCTCTCTCTACCCCCCCCCCCCCATTTTCCCGTCTCTTTCTCACCCTCTTCTCTATCTCCGCCTCTCTATCTCCGCCTCTCTCTCTCTCTCCAAGATTCTTGATAACTTTTTAGTCATTTCTCCCCTCCCCCTTCCCCTCCCCCTGCCTGCCCCTCCCATCCCATCCCCTCCCCACTCCCTTCTTTCTCACCTCTCTTCTCCCCCTCTCCCTCTCCTTTTTCTTTCACTTTCCCTTTCTCTTTCTCCCTCTCTCCTTGTCTCTCCCTTTCTCTCCTTTTCTCTCCCCCTTTCCCTCTCTCCCCCTTTCTCTCCAACTCTGTAGAGTCGGTTCCATGACCATCTGGTCTTGAAGAATGTTGTCACATGCTGTTAAGCAGAAATTTCTCCCAGAATTCCAAACTATGATTCATAGTAATGTGGCATTGTCTGCTTCTTAATCCAGTTAAATTCCATCCTGAAAAGAGTTTGGGGAGGAAGGGGTCGGGGGGGGGGGGGGTGTCAATGGGAAAGTATCTCATTTTGCCCTAGAAAGGAACAAGGTATTTTTCCTTTCACGTCACAATGATCAATAATTGATATATAATCTGTTGTGCATCAGTCTTCTTATGAAACAATGAAATAAATCCTCTAAAGGCAAGACTGTCTCAGATTTTGTCTCAAAATATCCGTATATTAAACAGTCTCTAGTTGAACCAAAATAACTCCTCAAGTGAATATTACAGATCGTTGTGTCTGTTAATGCCCTCCTGGCAGACACACAATATATCATTTTCTTTCGTCAAATGTGTTGGCGTATTTTTTTTACGCATTAATGAGAATTTCATTAGAGCCACAAATACTGGTATTGCTTTAAAACCTGTATTTCGTCATAAATCAATAGCACAGGGGGAATTATAAATCCCCCTGTATTATCTGTATTATTGGTGTTGTAATTGTTGTGTTTATTATACTGGCTACTGTTACTGAAATTAATTTTGACAACCCTGATTTTCAACAATCTAACCATTTTTTTTTTCTCTGTTTATTTTCTCTTCTTTCTTCAGGTGCAGAAGAAGATAGCACTAGCAGCGGTGCGTGGCACATGGAATATTTCGTTTTGGTGGTTCTGGCGCCGTTGACTGTCGTGTGTTTGTGCTGTGTCATCATGTTTTATTACCGTCGCAGCAGCCGCTTTGCGTCGCACTCGTCCTCCCTACCAACCTCTAGTTACTCCATCACGTCAGACAATCCCCCTGTACCGGTAAGTGTCTAACGAGCCTTGCACAGTTTTATGACGATTCTCCAAGATTAAAATCCTACACTGAATCCTTAATGAACTAAACATTAGACTTAACCCAAACCCTGACCCTAACACTAATACTAACACTAACCCTAACACTGACACTAACCCTAATCCTAACCCTAATCCCTTAAAGGGATATTATAGTGCTGAATCTACAGGATTTAGCATGGTCCACATTCGGGATGAAGCAGAAATTCTTGGCCGTACTATACACAGTAAATACAGATCACACACGCAGGCACTGCCAAAGTTGAGAAAGTCTGTTGACCTTTGCGCTGATGTTTAACTCGATACCAAGATGTATGCTTTCAAAGTAGAAACGGGGAGTCAGCGAACATCTCAGAGCCTCACATATTGTGACTACAACATCTCATTAACACTAACCCTAACCTTAAGACTAACACTAACACAAATACTAACAATAACACTAACACTAACAATCACTAACACTAAACCTAGCCCTAACCGTAATCCCAACCTGTTCACTAACCCTAACACTAACACTAACTTTAACACTAACAATAACAAATATTACACTAAAACTAAACACTAACGAACACAAATACTAAAACTAACCCTAACCCTAATCTGAACCGTACCTTAACACTAACCCTTACCCTAACCCTGATACTAACACTACCTGTGTCCCTAATGCGAACCGTAACCCTAACACTAACCCCAACCCTAATACTAATGGAGCTAAGTTTGCTGAAGCATGCATCAGAGCATGCTTTTTAAAGGAAGTAGATGGAAAAATATCTGCAGTATTCCAGTAACAGGAATTTTAATCAGCGAACTTACATATAGTTAAAGCATTAGCCATTGCTCATACATTGTGAGCAATGAAACTTACATCGACACTAGCCTGATTAAACCCACCTCATGGTTACTGTTAGCGAAATCATGTTGCAAATGTTGCAGGTATATTTCTGCACACAAGGTTCTGTTCAAAGAAACATTCGTTGGTTCAGTTTTCAAACGTAATACCTTCGTGGTGTGGCTGATTAAAAGGAAAAATGTTATTCTTGGTCAAAATGATTTAAAATGATGGTACAGAGATATGATGAAAAGGTTACAGTATTACTTTTTAGGGTAAAATGAAGTTGGTTATCTGTCATTCTGTTGAGCTCTCTTCTGCAGTTTTCCTCCTAACTTATGGAAAGCTATGTTTTGGTGCAAGACATGTCCTACAGAGATGCATTATTACAACAACAAAAAAGGGATTCGCGGTCTCTAGGATACTCCTGTATTGTCCCAGTTAGGATCCATGTTCCATAATCCTTTGTGCTCCAAATCTTATGAAACCAAGCCCCCCTGGATCCCTGGTGCAGGGGTCGAGGGGTTAGGTCAAAGGTCACAGTGGGGACCCTGGAACATTGTCACATTTAATCTGGGGGAGAATGTCTAACTCATTAAGGGTACAGGCGTTATGAAATATGGCAAGCAATGATAAGCTGCTGGTGGAGATATTTTCAAAATCTAAGCAAAGTTTTTTGCTTGTATTATTCCTGTTTACAGCTTATGTGCTTTTGCGTAGGAATAGATTATGTACCTGCATGGTTGAAAACTGAACAGAATGATGCGCAGATGTGTGGTACATGGTTGGTTTATGAAAAGTCCCAGGCTAAAGGAATAACTGTAGGCTTTTGAGCAGTGCTTATAAGAACTTTTGTAGAATTCTGTCATCCTTATTTCCCACTCTTTTGGTTGTGTCTTTCTCAGTTTTCACTCTATTAGTTTAAGCTAATTTTTGAAAAATGTAATGGTACAACAGTGATGCCAGCTGTTCCTTTTTTGCAGTATTTTGTACCGTTTTTAAGGCAAAATACTGCAAGTTTCAAGCAATATACTGTTTTCCTGAACTTCAATCACTGTACAGTTCTATGGCTATAAAGAAGGATGTTCCCTTTTTCCATCCGTGATACTTCTTTTTAGACATTAACCCATTCACGATAGAGGTCCACATTTTGTGGTTTGGCCTAATATCTTTTGATGCAAAGACCTAAAAATCATACCAAATACATGAGCAGAAAAGAGCAAAAAATTCTACACAAACTGTGCCCATTTTGGTTGCGACAGTATTCGTTGTTTGATGCTGAAAATTTTTAAAGGAAAATAAGCATTAAAATCCTTAAATTGGCAATGTGATAGAAAGTCTAAAATCACTGTTTTTTCCTGCAAATTGGCAACTTTTTGACTTCTCATCATAATTTCTGTCAATTTATATTCATTTCAGATACATGACATTTTATAAGAAAAATGTAGCAATAAAATAAAAATGTTGGTGTTGCCAATTTGAAGAATAAAAGCTTATCAAATTAGGCTTTAAATAATTCCTGTCATGAATGGGTTAAAATACCGCAGAGCATGATTAACGGCTGGCATCTCTGGTGCAATAGTTACCTGCATGCAAGCATAATTTATACCCATTATTTTTCCACCATAAAACAAGAGATGACCACAGGGCATGCTTGCATTGTTTTTTATAATCTAATTGAGGGCAAGATCCCAATTAACTATACAAGCACAATGCTTCTTTTCCATTTACGCGAGACAAATTTTTTAAAGTCCAACCTCACTCATATTTGGAAAAACTTTTAAAGTTGTGTTCCCATGGGGTAAAGTGGTTACAGGAAAAAATGGTAGGTATACATGAATGCAGGTCACCCTTCATTCCTGTAAGTGGAATGATTCCTGCTATTAGAGCATGTTTCTACATGAAACCTTCATAGGCTTAGTTGTCAACTAACTGTGTACTGTTCCCTGTGTAATTCGTTGACAACTAGCTTAGTAAGATTTCATGAATTCATGAATATGGGCCCAGGGGTCTAGTGACTCCAAGTGGTCATCTAGATATCAGACACCCAGACATTACTGTTTCTTCCATTAAAAAAGATATTATGGGACTCCCTTAACTCGTTGACTACCGAATTCTCAATCTCCCATAGTCTTAGTGCAGGGATCATTTGGTTCCTATTGGCATCGGTTAAACTTCATAGTGTACAGAGGGCCCCCTTTCTCTAAAAGGTAAGATCAAAGCCTGCAGAATTTTGTAATATTCTTTACTGAAAAGAGTGGAAACTTACTTCCTTGTCATCTGCAAAATAGTCACAGTGTTTGTATGTCTTGTATCTCACTGCAGGTAAATCAATCGCCCCTGATAGCCAGCCATAGATTCTCTTCACATCATCAACAGGAGAGGCTTCGGAAGCAGCGCGAGATGGTGTGTTCCCACAGCGAGTCCACAGAGAAGTTTCCCACGTCGGTATGCCTCCCAGACGAGGACGAACCACAGCACATGCGAGACAACATTAGAATACACCGCGAGGTCATGTCAGAAAACGGCATCAGAGCGCCTCCCAATCGGACTGTATACGACAGCGAGAGGCAAGATCTGATGATACAGTGTCGTAGTAAAACAGAAAACGTTCATCGGCATCAGGTGCGGCGGAGCCCGTCGAACGTCTCTCAGTCCAAACGGGGTGGCGGCGGAGGCGGCGGTAGAGCTGGGATTGGAGGAGGAGGAGGAGGAGGAGCAGGATTTAAACATGGTGCAACGACGATGGCAACAGCGACAACGTTACAAGGAGGTAATTTGGAGGCGATCGACAGCGAGACGCGGAGTCCGCTGAACCTAGTAGACTCTGACTCTGAAGGGCCGCCACCTTACGCGAGCTTAGTCCAGACAAAGAACAATATTATCAATGTGTGTGATGATAGTACAGTCAGTACCAGTAGCAGCACAGACGGACTCTTGCAATCCCATCAACAACAACAACAGCAACCCTGCACCCCTTCTTCGTGTCAACCGAACTCTAACGGGAGATTTCATGCGAGTGCTAGGGGGGCAAATAGGGGTAGCGGGGTCAGACTAAAGCATGAAGGCGCGGACTGTGTCTGACATAGCTTCAAGCGCTCCTTGTGGACTCGTTTAACGTTTGTCGAGTTGCGTTAGGGTGCAAAAAAAATATGAATCTAGAGTATATGGGAACGGGCATGGGGCTTTAAAGGGAAGGGGTTAAATTTCGTCAAAGCACTGTAACCCGTGGCCACTTGTATTGGCTTGTAAGCAGTCTCAAAGTGCAAAATGGATAACAACGTGAAAATAATCCTTTCTTGCTTGTTGAATTGTGGAGTGGATATTTTAAACAAATACGGATCAACGCTTCGCTGCCTTTTATTCGTCTCATCACAGTATGTGGTAACCCAAAGTGCATCTTGATCTAGTTCTTGTCAAAAATGGAAAAAAAAAAGTGCATCTGGAAAGGAGAAATCTCTATCAAAATGCTTTGTGAAATGTGCAAGCAGTATATGTGCTCAACCAGTGTTTAACTTTTGAAACGGAGGACTGTACCCACATCGATACACACAGTCATTTACATGTACCTGTATATGGGATCATCCAAACTAAAATCACGCCACTCAGTGTTTACAGTATTTATCATCAACGGAACTCGGCCATCAGCGACGTAAGAAACTGACATTTTTTCTCTTCTTCAGTCCTTTCACCAAACACACCAGCATAGAATATGACACGGGAGTGTGTTGTTTAGAGAGTTTTCACCGCTTTTTATTGCTCAACACACACGGAAAAATATAGAAAGACACATCGGCTGTAAATCCTTGCTCAAGCTCTCTTAATTTATTCATGGAACCAGCAAAATTAAGAGATTGCATCAGTTTTTACCACTGAAATTATCTGTCACATCATTGCGACCGAAACACAAAGATGTTTTTTTTTTAAATACCATCTTTGAGGTTATATTGCTTTTTTTGAAACAACATAATTGCCTCACGGTTCCTTGAAGTACCTGATTTCTATAAATATTGTAGCATTGATTCTCTTATGCCCGAGGTTGAATGTAGAAGAAGAAGTTTTTTCCTCATGTTTGATAAATTATTTTGTATTGTTTCTACAAGAATCATGAAAGTCATCTATACAAATCATTGCTACTTTACCCAGGCAATTAATTGCATGTAAAATTTGATATATTGTCACTAGGCCTATGAAATAATACTGAGGAATGTAAGCTGTCAGTTAACCCATTCATGACAGAGGTCCACATTTTGTGGTTTGGCCTAATCTCTTTTAATGCAAAGCCCTAAATATCATACCAAATACATGAGCAGAAAGAGCAAAAAATTCTACACAAACTGTGCTCATTTTGGTTGCATCAATATTCGTTGTTTGATGCTGAAAATTTTTTAAAGGAAAATAAGCATTAAAATCCTTAAATTGGCAATGTGATAGAAAGTTTAAAATCACTGTTTTCCCCTGCAAATTGGCAACTTTTTGACTTCTCATCATATTTCTGTCAATTTATTTTCATTTTAGATACATGACGTTTTATAAGAAAAATGTAGCAACAAAATAAAAATGTTGGTGTTACCAATTTGAAGAATAAAAGCTGATCAAATTAAGCTTTAAATAATTCCTGTCATGAATGGGTTAAATTTTGAATAAAAACATGTGATTTAAAGACTGTGCGACACAACTTTTAGAGGGCGTTATTCAGAATTACAAATGGGGTGATTCCTCATGGCCATTTTGAAGCCTTAAAGGGGGTACCCAATGCTGAAACAATGTTAGCTCATTTGAAAGAGCATGATTTTATTAGCAGAAAATCGTCTGCCTAAAGTTTTTTTAAAAGTCGTGTTGCCAAGGAAACCCCCAAATGTGGTAAGATTTCAGGATATTTTTGACCCCTCAGCTGTGACCCAGTTTCAACTAGGTACCCACTTTTACGTCAAAATGACGTCAAAGTGGGTACCTTGTCGCGCACTTATAGCAAAATGCGCGCAAGGTATAATACATATTGTACAGTCTAGCGCACAGCACAACTGCAATGCGCGAAGCTGGGTACCCACTTTTACGTCATACCTCATCCTCAAATTTTTTTGGGTCAGCACTTACTTTTTATGAGAAAATTAGCCAAAATGCATTGATTTCGATTGAAAATCATCATATTTTTAACGTAATGTTTCTTAGAATTCTATTCTCGATCATATATCAAAATATTTTTTACCATTGTGTAATCACTTTAAAATCACAAAAATGTATTATCTGAATAGATCAAGACTTAGTGACCAAAGAAATATCCCCAAATGCATTGCAAGATGTGCGAGAACGGACTTCAGGAACACAGTTGCTGAACGAACCAAACAAAACTTTGGTCTACATCGGCAGTCTTATGGCTTTCCAAAACGTGGCAAATGCGTACGCGCACCTCAAGACATAGTACCTTTCACATCAATGGGTAACATGCACTGTCCGTCCGTACTCGTCATTCTGAATAGTGCCCTCTAAATATTGTGTTCCACAGTTGTTCAAGAACAGGATAGAAATGTATTTCTGATAGGTTTGATGTATTAGCAAGAGCTCCTTTGGTGTTTCCTTTATGTTAAAATGTGCAGTTCTTACAACAATCCACCATCACTTTAAAGGCATTGGTTAACATTTTTATGATTCAAAAAAATCTTATTTTGTTACTTGAAAATGGGATGCACATAAGGGTTATAGTGTAAAAATACCAGTATGAAAGTTTCAAAGTATAATATCTACAAGAAGTATTTTTAAATATTAGAAATATGAACCAATGTTTGAAAAATATATCGGGTTGGTTGCACAGATAAGATGTAAGGAGTGCCCATGCGCACATCGCTCACCGCACCGTACTGTGTGTATTGGCGTATCACGCGGAGGGAGGCAGATAACGGTATTTTAAACTTGAGTAAAACGGTCCTCTTATTTATTGTCTCTGAGACCAAAAATAATAAAATCGTGGCTTGCATCTTACTAACAGTTTTTCATTCCAAATTATGGTTGGTTTCAGGGTTTTTGAGTACAAATACAAGTACTCATTCATACACATGTTTCATCTTAGTTTGAAATTTTTTTAAATCGGCTGCTCACAAAGTTAGCCAATGCCTTTAAGTAGTGATAGCCATTACTGAAAGTTAAAACCTAGTTTCTCTTTGAAAGCAAGTCCAAGACTGATCTTTTTTTCATAGAAATACTTCCAGCTTCAATTAACTTCTGTAGATCAGAACAACTGAGCAACAAGAAAACCTGGAAATTGAGAAAAATCATGAGACGAGAAAAATTATATTGGTTGAGAGGAAGGCTAGATGCGTCATTTGTTCTATGATGAAAGCGAGAATTTTTGCCTATAAGCACCTGTGTAATATTGTGATATTGGCTACAATACCAGATGAAACGAATTATTTTCACCAAACTTCCAACTTATGACCAGTGGCGAGAAAGATGAGATGGATTGTTTTAAGCTGAGCTGAGAGCAAGCTTTCTTACAAGTATTTCTAGAAAAGTTTACTTTTCATATCATTATTATAATTCTTTTATTTTGGTCAGAGACCACTAAAGGAAAAAAAAAAATTAAGCAACAAGAAAGCCAACTAAACTTAAGTGTGTGAATTTGTATTTTGTAGGTTATCTCTCATCAATGTTATCTTTTGTTTTCTTTTGCATTTATTATGCTAGATATTTTGTCTACCAAAGCCTAAAAGTCCTGACTTTTCTGCTTATTTTTTTTTTTTTTTCCTATTTAAAGGAGATATTTACCCCTGTGAGTTTGAACATGAAAGCAGCAAAGAGATGTATTTTCCTGTTTTTTGTGCAACAAGAGCAAGAGAGAGATAGATAAAACAAAGTAAAAGCAAGCCAACTGAAACAGAGATAATAACTAAATTTAACATGAGCAGTTGATCCACTTGCGTGTACCAGACCAGATAAGATTTCCTCTGTACAGTTAACAGTACAGAACATGATATGACAAGATTTGTAATCATGAAACTGGTCTTGCTCCCTCCCTCCCATAGTCCTAATGCCAAGAACATGAACTTGTCTGTATACCATGATTTTTTTTTTTTTTTTCATCCTACTCTAGAAATATTTATATCAATCTTTCGCCCCTCTGAAAAAGATGTAGAGACTGCCCTCAAATCTTATTCTGTGCTTTGTTTTCTTTGTTCTAGGGTTATTTTGCTTGCTTTTCTGTTATCCGCCTCTCTTTTCTCTTTTGCCCTATGAAATGAGAGGGAATCATTGCGAGAAGTAAATGGATGAATCTTCTAGGGTTATTTTGCTTACTTCTCTGTTATCCGCCTCTCTTTTCTCTTTTGCACTATGAAATGAGAGGGAATGATGGCAAGAAGTAGATGGATGAATCATCAACCAGTCAAGAATGTAAACTTAAAAATGTATCGGTTAAAAGAACCGATATATCGGAGTTAGCAAGCAGTGGGATATATTAAACGTAGAAGGGGGCAGCGTCAGAGTCTGTATTGACATTACTTCCAGTTCCCAGTAGATCAGAACACTCAAGAAAACTTAAATTATAGTGTGATGAATACCACTAGGTTTGGCTGGGGAAGTTCTGTCTGAAATATCCCTGCTTATGATTTTTATCATGATTCAAAAGATTTCAGTGTGTATTTTTAGATGCCTGACTGTCCTCAATTTTTGATACTTAAATGCTCTTATTTGGCTTGAATACTGTCTTGGGTATGAAATATAATGACCATTCATTAAGAAATGAAATAAGAAGAAGGAAACTTGCAGTCATTGTATTTGATAATTGGGTTTTAATTTATAATTTGGTTGTTGGAATATTGACTTGCATTTACATTAGAAACTCATTTATTGGGAATTGTTGGAAGTTTATTCAGTTGTTTCACCCAGCAATAAGACAAAGTTCATTTTCCTACCAATCTTGCTTGACCATTCTTCCTAGAGATCTTTTGGGAAGCACCCCCTTATTACCTTTAATACATCATACTGTTTGCTACTCCTCTCTTGTGCAATCTTTGTGTTCTTGATCTGGATTTATTTTTGTTTTTAATCATTTGTACCTATTATTTTTTTCTGTTTCATTCATTCATTCATTCATCCATGTGGAAAGGAAATAACTACAATGTTTGTTACAATGTCTATGATTCGCAGATGTTTCGTAGGATTTTTACGATGAGTTGAATGATTAAAATAATTGTGATTATATTTTTTTGGTTGATTGTGCTCTGGTATGTACTGCCAAGCAGACATTACGAATCTTAAGGCATAACTTGCCTGTGTCTTATATGTCAAAGTTCATCATCTATCAAGTGTGTGTTAAGAGAAAGGAAAAGAGGAACGGAAAGAAAAGTTTTATTATCTGTACACGTATGAAACAAACAATATACATGCCCCAGAATCAAATTTGATTCGTATTAAAGCGAAAAAGGCTTCTTTTCTGTTAAAAACTTGTGTAAAGATGGGATACTTTCGGAATGAGTAAAAAACAAATCCGACCACATCCTGTCTATGAAATACCCCTTAATCTCTCCTCCTTTGATTTGTAATCATTTTCCTTCATCCTTTGATTTTTAATCATTTTCCTTAATCCGTTCGCATTTCTTAGGTCAGTTTGTATCATGAAATTTGCAAAAATAGAGTTTTTCATTTTTCTATGAGATGATTTGCGTGATGCGAAGTAGAGTCTTTAAATTTAGCTTGAATCAATTGTAACTCTGTGTTTGCATATAAGGTAAATATGACCAAAGAGAAACTTAAGGAGTAAAGATACCCCACCAATTTGTCTTTTTTTTCTAATCTACATAACTGTGTCAAAAAAATGTACATGATTCTACACAGTGATGTTGTGTACCCTTATTTTCCCTTAAAGGGTAAGTCCATCCTAGAAGTTTTACTGTTTCAATGAAAGGAGATAAATTTGAACAGCATTTTTAAAAAGAAATGAGCAAAATCGGTCAGAGAATAAGAACACATTTTCTATACCCCATAATCAATGTATGTTCAGAAGGATTGCTTTTTACATAACATACTTTGACTATGGGGTAAGAAAATGTGTAACTTCCAAGAAAATTGAGAAAATGTGAAATTTCATGTACAAAGTGAATGGAGACGTGCTCGCATATGATGTCATCAGTGTTGCCAATTTGCAGAGCTGAGAGTAATTTACTAGAAAATGTAAATGAGTGTAATTCTCTTGTTCTTTGACCGATTTTGCTCATTTCTTTTTTGAAATGCTGTTCAAATTTATCTCCTTTTATTGAAACAGTGAAACTTCTAGGGTGAACTTTCCCTTTAATTTTTCAAAGCAAAGTCTTCAGATGTGTTATATGTGAAATGGTATAACTGCTGCAGTTGGCATGTGGTATGGTTTTAAAAAGTGTGATTTTAAAAAAAAGTTAAATATGATGAAAGCAGCTCAAAGCTCCCGAAAGGTTTTGTAAATGTTTCTTTTGACACGCATGGTAATCTATTCTCCGCTCTGCTAAGAACAAAAAACAAAAGAATTTGTCTTCATTTGGTCAGAGCCTGTCTGTTAATGTACACTCTGTTCTGTACTAGCGTCAATAAACAAAGGGAGAAGCGATGTGAATGAGTCCGTTCTTATGTCAAACTTTTTTCGTTCTCGAAAGAAGAAAATATATGAAGTTATTAATTATCAACAATTAATGTGATATGTCATTTTTTTCTTCAAATCTTTTTATTTGTGTATTTATTCATTTTTGCATGCCATGAAAAATTGTTCTGTGATGCTGAAAACAGTGATTATGACGAAGACGAAAAAACGAAAAAATCTCTTTTAAAGTCTTGTTTGAGTATATTACAAGGCTGAATGGCATATCATTATATTGTTGTTTGAGCCGTTGTCTTTAAGGATGGAAAAAAAAACAGAGTTAACAGTTACAAACTGAGCAGCAATTGATGATAAATAAAAAAGAGTAAATATGAAGATGCTTCACTTATAAAGCTTGTGTGCCTCGTGTAATGACTTTCTAGCTATTATTGAGTTGGGTGGTGTTGAATGCAAGAAGGAAGACTGGGGTGAGAGCTTACGTGGAGGAAGTTTAGCAAGAGGTTGATGGATAACACTTCCGATCTTGGAAAGTACCGATACTTGGAAATGTGAAAAGAGATGTATGATGAGATGTTACGATGTGACAAGTAGGAGACGATTTACACACATACGGCAGTGTTACGCATAATTCTTCAGCTGAATTGATGATGCTATGGCTTGTCTGAAGCAGGCCCAATATAGCAGCAAATAATGAGTGCATGTGGGTTTCATCCTTTCGTTCATGGTAGGTGAAATAAGTGGGTTATGGTTTAGGGTCCAGGGAGGGGGCAGGGGACAGGAACTTTAGATGCATTAGTAAAATGATCTATGGAGAAAGGGAGACATTGGTTAGACCAAAAGGGGATAGCGGTAGGAGAGTTTGGATGAATATGCATGAAGTTGAAACAAAATTATTTAACATATGAAAGGTAAAGAACAGGAGAACAGTGGAAACGTGAAACTGAACAGTAGATCAGACGTATGGTTAGGGGCTTTTGCATTGAAATGTAGTCTGTACGCAATGCTAATAAGCTTGCACAATATACGAGGATATACGAGAAAACATGCAATGGGGATCATTTGATTTTCAGGTCTGAATCTCTGATGGATCGCTGCTTACAATGATGGAATGAATCTGATTACAAGTCAGATGAATTGTCTGTTCCATTTCACAATTTCTCAGGGGGATGCGCTCGCCTATTGTGTGTATGAGAGAGAGGGAGAGAGAGACTTCTCATGAATGAAAATCTATTCAAATGGAGAGGTTTTTAATGATAAAACAACCCATTCGGGGAACAATAAGCGCTGAGGCACATTAATGTTGGATAACCAATTTTACTTTAATTATTGGACTGGGCTTGTTAAAAGGAAGTCTTAAAGATTAGTGGGTATCATACCCCCCCCCCCCCCCCCCCCCCCCCCAATTTTTAACGCGGAGTGATTGATCGTCGCAAAATTTGCACACACCCCAAAATAGGAACTTGGAATATTCCTCGACTTTCTGCCCAAATTTCATTTATGTTTGGTTAGAAGGGAAAGGACACATCCAGTTGTATGTAAGACCCCATGATGGTATGATCCATTTGTTGTATTTCTCATGGGCACATTGTTGATGCATATGAAGGAACTATACAGAGAATACAGATCAATTTCCATTATGGAAGTATTACATGCTTAGAAACAAGGTATAGTTCCCCTGCATTCTTAAACTGCGCCTCGCGAGACGATTTGACGCGACCCGCCAAAAATATGAAGATGTAAACATGTTTATATATTTCTAGGCTAGAATTTGAGAAAAATAACTTATGAAAGTCTTTCCCTTTTTTTTTTTTTTTTTTTTTGATTGCCTGCTTCGTACGCTCGCAAAAGCTCGTTAATATGATCTTTTACCATATCTCTCACTCAAACAAGGAACAAATCAGATGATAATTACATTTTAGTGTGTATTCAGATGATAATTGCATTTTAGTGTGTTTCTTTTATGTCTCTTTATTGTTGTAAAAAGTATATATTCATAATGATGTATATCAACTTTTTTATGAGTGGAATAAACTTGAACTTAATTTGCTTTAAAAAAATAAAAATGATTATTCATGATCATGAACAAACAGGGAAAGAATAGCTTTTAAATTGATCCACCCCTCTTGCATGCAGGGGGACCCTCCCCCCGATATTTTTAAGGGTGGGGGACCCACTAGGGTATGTCCTCCCCAAATGCTAAACTGATGACCTTTTTTTTTTTTTTTTTTTTTGCTTGTCAGGAATTATTTTGGTGCGTGTCCTCCAAAAATGTATATCCCCCACTAAAATTTTAAGCTGAGGAGCTTTTTTGAGAGTCCCCCAAATAGAAAACGGATTGACGCCCCTGTTATATAACTGCAACCTCAACCACCCACGATCTCTTTTTCAGACGGGGGGGGGGGGAATGTTTCGCATATTTTACATCTGGTCACAGTGAAATATATAATTGATGAGGAATTTACGTATCCATTGAAACAACGTTGTCAAAATTTGCTCTCGCTCTCAAAATTTAAAACCCGATTTTTTTTTCTTTTATATTTTTGTGTTTTTATTAAGGAATCATATTCGAGCATGAGACGTCAACCCCATATACTATTTTATTACTCATTTTTAGGAATTTTGGGAAAAATCTGGACGCGGATGGAAAATTGATGAAGAATCATCTGGTATAGCAAAGAGGACAAAAGTCATCACCTACCCCCCCCCCCCCCCCCGCTCTCCGCACCAAACCAAAAAAAAAAAGAGATGAGACTGTTTGATAATGTTTTGAAAAATACAAAAGTTGATCATGCAAGCGTTAAGCACGCATGTTTTGTTTTGTTTTGTTTTGTTATTGCCGTCGTTATTGTTGTTTTTTTGTTTCAAAATAGAGATTTGTGGCGCATCCAGACGTGATCTTTTTCTCTTTTCCTCCCTTTCCCCCCCCCCCCCCCCCCACTTTTTTTTTTTCTTTAAAGTAGAAGGACGCTTCGGCACCTCGTCTTGAGATTTCGAGAATATAAATGAAGAGAGAGAGAGAGAGAGAGAGAGAGAGAGAGAAAGAGAAAGGGGTGAAAAAGAGAGAGGGGTTCACTCTTGAAATTACGGGTCAGATTGACCGGGAAAAGAGTCCGTTGGGGCCACACTCCGTTCCGGGTCAAAAAATGACCTGGAATATGGTCATGAAGACTTGCTTCTGGGTTTCATCTGACCTTTTCTGGGTCACATCTGACGTTATTCCGGGTCATTCTTGACCCGGAATGAAGTGTGGCTCTAACGGACTTTTTTCCGGGTCAATCTGACCCGGAATTTTAAAGAGTGTTGAAGAGAAAGAGAGAGGCGGACAGAAGAAAAGAGAGAGAGAGAGAGAGAGAGAGACAGTGAGAGGGGAAGGTAGTTTACAAAAAGAGAACTGAAACTGAAAAAGAGAGAGGGGTTCACTCTTGAAAATTGCGGGTCAGATTGACCGGGAAAAGAGTCCGTTGGGACCACACTCCGTTCCGGGTCAAAAAAAGACCTGGAATATGGTCATGAAGACTTGCTTCTGGGTTTCATCTGACCTTTTCTGGGTCACATCTGACGTTATTCTGGGTCATTCTTGACCCGGAATGAAGTGTGGCTCTAACGGACTCTTTTCCGGGTCAATCTGACCCGGAATTTTAAAGAGTGTTGAAGAGAAAGAGAGAGAGGCGGACAGAGGAAAAGAGAGAGAGACAGTGAGAGGGGAAGGTAGTTTAAAAAAGAGTGGGGAGATGGAGAGCGAGAAAGAGAGAGATAGGAAGGTGAGAGGGAGGGGAGAAGAGTCAGGGAGTGAGAGGGGGATGTGAAGAAAGAGGAGAGATATGGGGAGAAGAGGGAGAGGGAGAAGAAGAGAGAGGGAGGAGAGAGAGAGAGAGAGGGGAGGGGTGAGAAAGAGATAGAAATATGACATGGGCGAGATGCATCTTGAACATTATTTTCTGTAATTAGTCTGATCCATAATCTGTTCTATGAAATTAACATGTATAATACGATTGTCATCATGTCTTAGGCGCCCCCCCCCCAAAAAAAGCTCCGCTTCTCGGGTACTAGTGTTCGCCTCCTTCCTTATCATGCTTATAACATTATTCGTATACATTGCATTTATGTACATTATAAACATACTACATGTACTATTGGTTTAGAAGGATATGATATGAATTTCAGTGAGTCAAATCTATTTGTTGGCCTATTTTCGTGATCCACGGAGAAAAGCTTTTATGATCTCCACCGCCCAACTTATGCTACTAATCTTCCAGCCAGACACGTAGTCATGAATATTCAGATTAATACGGATGCATTCTTTTTCTTATTCATTGAAGTGTAAATCCATTGTGTTACTACAGCATTATATCTGTCTTCACCGGTGTAAATCCACTTTGAGGAGTGGGGGGGGGGGGGATGATCGACTTTTTTGCCGATTTTTTTTCTGTCGAACTCACACTTAAGTATGAATACACGCTCTCATCCACCTGCACAAACCCCCCCTTACACACATTTTAATTTTTATCTTGCGAGCGAGCCAAAAATTACCAATTTCCTGGTTTTCAATCGCATTTTCAAATAGAAATTCTAAAATATGACGAGTGAGGGAAGCGAGCGAGCCAAAAATAACCGCTTTTCTGGTTTTTCAATTGCATTTTCAAATAGAAATTCTAAAATATGATGGTTGATTACAACAGATTATTAAAAATTATATTTAAAAAACTTCCTTAAAAAGTGTGTGTGGGGGGGGGGATATTTGTACACGCCTTCCCCCCCCCCCCCCCTCTCAAAAAAGTGGGGAATATATCCCCCTATCCCCCCCCCCCCCCGGATTTACGCCAATGTCTGTCTTGCTATGATAATTGTGTTTATCCTTTGATTATTCTTAGATATATCATTTCACATTCAGCGTGACTCGAACATTATTCTTTTTCTGAATCTGCCGATAAGCGACCAATTTTTAATACGTTCATTGTATTTTCTCCTGTAAGTATAACTGTTTAGTGGAATGCTCAGATATTTTCTTAATTTTCGCCTGGTATTGTCCTGGTTTACAGGTAGGTTTATAGCCACTTGGTCTAATACCAACTGGTCTAATTCCCAGATAGTCTATCACCACTATGGCTACACCTATTTGGTCTACTATCAATTTGGTCTAATTGCCGTTTGGTCCACTCATCACTTGGTCTAATATCCACTTGGGCTAACTGTCATTTTGTCTAATGATCGAATGGTCTAATTGCCACTTCGTCTACTTAGTTTTCCTCATTTCTCCAATGACCCTTGAGCGTATTACCATTTCGTATAATCAGATAGACTAAGTGGTGTATCCTTTTTGATAATTCGATTTATTGATTTGCTCTTATGTTTGTTTAACTTTGTTTATGCTATGTTTTGTCTTTATTTATGTATTTGTTCCGGACCCCACGGAAGACCAGCTTTCCCATGTTGGTTTAGCTGAATGTGGGCAATCCCCAGTATATTTTGTTTTAATGCTTTTATGCGGAAATAAATACTACTAATACTACTAGACCAAGTGAGTATTAGACGAAATGGACATAGCCTAACTGGAAATTAGACGAAATAGTAAATGGGCTAAGTGGCAATTAGACCAAATGGTTATCATACGAACTGATTGCAGACGAAAGTGGGATTAGACTAAGTGACAATTCACCTCTAGGTAGTATCCTAGGCTTGATATTTTTTACATACTTGTATTCGGATTTTTAAAAATATATATTTAAGTTTTTATTGAAACAAATCAAACCAAATTAAAAACGAATTACAACATTTACAAACGATTGAGATGATCTGTAAAAAAGAAACAATTAAACAACAACAACAACAACAGAAAAAAAGGCAGAATACATGCAGTAGTTATAGATGTACATGTACATTTGCAAGAACCCCGAGCATCCCAACCCCTCAAAAGAGAACCGAGAGAAAACCAACTGAACTGAACATTGTATTCGGAAATTTTTATTCAATAGATGAAGTATGTGATTATAAAAAAAAGGGTATTTGTATCCTTAAGATGTAATGGGGGAAGGGGAGGACCCCAAATTATTTTCACCCCAGCATTGCCCAGTGAACTCCAATGAGGTTGGTCGTCAGTGGCGTAGCGTGGATCCAACCAATGAGGGGTGCTGGCATCAATAGGGGGCACGGGATATGAGATAGATTAAATGGATTAGAACAAGGGGGTGTTCTATGAAGTTGCTCGTAAAGTTGCGAATGACTTTACGAACGACTTGAATATGAAGTGCCAAATGGGATGTCCAAAGTTTTTCCTGACGTTTTAGCAAAGTGTGACCCCATTTCCCACAATCTCAATTGAATTGTGGCAAAAAATATATTGCGCAATAAAAATGTTTGTAAACAATAGTAATGTTCATCTACGTCTGCATATTCACCTTTAGCTGATGCGATTTGTCATGACTGAGCATAGACTGAGAATCCCATTTGGCTTGCCATATTCAAGTTGTTCGTAAAGTCATTCGTAACTTTACGAACAGCTTTATACCCCCCCCCCCCCCCCCGGTCATATAATGATGGGAGGGAGAAGGTGTTTAATCATTCTTCATTTCATCAAACTTATCTCTTCTCACTTCCTCTCTCTCTCTCTCTCTCTCTCTCTCTCTCTCTCTCTCACCGAAATTCCCTCGTTTTTAATTTCTCCCCTTTTGCCATTTGATTGAGTAGCTCGCCACCCCCCCCCCCCCCCCCTTCCCATATCCCCTCCCCGTACCTATGCCTATGTTGGCAATGGCTGCCAACTTCTTTAAGTTTACTATTTTTAAGAAACGAGAATTTGCACAGCTACCCCACCAGATTATCGTCATCTTTCCATCTTCCGAAGCTCAGAACTTTTTTTTACAAACAGAAGACTATTGTTTATACTGGTCCCCATTTTTGGAATTCTCTAGATGAATCTTTAAAACTGACACCAAGCTTCAAACATAAGCTTAAGCCTACACAGATAAATAGCCATAATGTTACACTATGATTTTCCTGCAGGAGGCTGTTCATTGTCCCATGTTTGTGCTTGTGTTGTTTTGATGTACTCGTCCCGTTTAGTGTAGTCTTGTATCGTCCCGTCTAGTTTGTATCTTTTTATGCCCTTCTCATTAATTAATGATACTGTAATATTATTTTGGGGAACCTGAATTACAAGCTCCGCTTTCCAAGGTTTCCCCCACAATACAGCTAGCATTTAAGTTAATACTGAACTTTTTAAAACTCAAATCATACATGTACTGTGTACTGGACCTATGCAAAACTATTCAATATTTTCAATTGTTAATTTATTTTATGCTCACGTTGTTTTTGTAAAATGATTTATCTTTGCTGTTATTGTGGAAATAAACGAAATGAAATGAAATCGTTGCCATTATGTCTAGTGTGAGAAAAACAAGGCTTCTAAGAAGAAAGAGAGATTATTTTGAGGTCATGTAGATATACCGTGGTCTTCTCTGTTAATTAAAGGGGTAACGAATACTTTTTTTTTCTTTTGCGAAAAACAAAAAGGAAACAAAGTCTCATGATGGAAGTACTTCCTTCTGAAATGAAAGCTTGGAGGTGAATAGGGTTTAGTTCTGCCTGGTAAACTTACTTACAGATGTGAAACGGTGAATTGAAAAATAAAGATTAATCCAACTTTTTAACCAGCCTGATGGAACTATCGGGTTTTGTTTTGTTTTGTTTTGTTTTGTTTGTTTTGTTTTGTTTTGTTTTGTTTTGTTTTGTTTTGTTTTGTTTTGTTTTGTTTTGTTTTGTTTTGTTTTGTTTTGTTTTGTTTTGTTTTGTTTTGTTGTGTTGTGTTGTGTTGTGTTTTTCATTTCTTTGGAATGATTGTGAATGTGATTAGGCTATATGGCAATCTAGAGTATTAAGGCATACGACTGATAAAATAAAATGAGCATGCCAGATCATTACAAATACGTGGCATGTCAACGCTAATAGCAGCCGAGTGTAAAAATACCGTTAATAATTATCATCTACAACTTTTTTCTAGCTGTGCGTGCGTTGGGGAAGGCCGGGAGGGTGGGGTTAATATACTTCCACTCGGTGTCAGTTCTTTCCGTTGTCATCTTGGCACTCATGGAATTTGCAAAGATTTTATGCCATATGATTTCAACTTTGAAATTATTAATGTTAACATCAAAAGGATCTGGCAAATATCAATAACCACAAACTATATCCCATATCCTTTCATTTGAGATTCCTGGTACTTTCATGATACATTTCTAAACGAAATAAAAAATACAAAGCAAAGTAAAACAAAAACAAAATGTTAACTATGAGTTGTTTCAAAGAAGGATCCAGAAGCAATGCCCAAACATCCAAATATACTTTTTCTCTCCGAGAGAAAAAAAAAATGAGAAAAGTGTGGGGCAGCTTCACATTATCTTTGGCTACGCCTCTATAAAATAAGCACAATTTTATTTCCTTATCAAGCTTACTTTGATTGACCAGGGGAGTGTTTCATGAAGAGTATTTTCACTGACAACTGTTATAAGCTACTGAAAATCCTTGCATCTGATTGGCTGAGAGCAAATTAATCAGTGAAAATCACCGCCAAGACTCTTCATGAAACGCTCCCCCGATCTTTGATCTTTATACAGAAATAGACAGGGTTACCGTAACAGCTCATCATTCACTCTTGCCACTTGAAAGAGAGATAGCGAGAGAGAGAGAGAGAGAGAGAGAGAGAGAGAGAGAGAGAGAGAGAGTGAGAGAGAGAGATTCAGAAAGAAAAAAAAATGCTTAAGAGCGTTAATTATTTTGATGTGCTTCGAAACCGATCTATTTCGTGCAGACGACACGCAGACTGCGTGCAGTCACGTGATAATATCATAATCCATTGTTCTTCTCCCCGCCACTTACAACAACGATCAGCTTTCTTTTCTTCCGCGCTGATCCTGTTGACACAGAAATAGAAATGCTCGTGCCGCCCCAGTTCACGCCGACACAAATGCAGTTTACACAATTAATCATGGTCATATTTCTGATAGATATCCAAGTCGTCACACGTAATTATCAAGAGCACTTGAGAAGTGATCATTTTCTCGCGCAGCGGTGTTAACGATTAATTTGCGTGAGAAGAAACACGCTTTTTGTTTCGATTGCTGAGCATTGTTCTACTTCAAAGCATATTTATACGGTGAAATACTTGCTTCAATTACCTCGTTTTGGGTCTGGTTTGATTTCTTTCTTTTTTTAAAGCAACTTCCTCATATGCTTAGCTTGTTGTGTTTTATTTTCTATATTTTAGTTTGTCTGATTGAAAGTTTGATTATGTAAACTCATCGACTAAAAACAAAACCGAGAATAGTAATTCAATACTAAACCTTGAGACAGCAACTCTCATGACTCCTGCGTAAACAAAACGATCTAAATCGGTCTGACAACACGCAAAAACAAATGAATACACAAATAGATATACTGTATCAGAATTAAAAACAAAAAACAAAAAAACAAAAAAACAAAAAAAATTAAAACATAAGAAAAATGAATGAGCACATACTAGGTGTTTTTAAAAAGATGACACTTTTGATCTTTAATAACTCAAAAGTTAAAAATCGTAAAATTTTGAGGTTTTCACAGTGTATAGTTGAATGGTGTCAAATTTAATGGGAATAGGTTTTGTGGAATTTCCTTTATTAATATTCTTGAAATAATGCTCTGAATATTAAATTAGATATTTACTTTTTTTTTAAAACGAGGCTCCAAAATTTGTATGTCAGTGATTTATTCATGGTGCATTGTGCATTACACCTGTCATTTCTGGAAACCTTATGCTCTCCAATGTTATTACTGATTCATGACTCTGGGTTGAAAGAGGTACAGTGGAATTTCAGCTGCAATGCACAATGGCAATTGTCGGGCTCAGAATCACTGACACACACAGTTTGTTGTCTCAGTTTTTCAAAAAGTGAAATCTAATTAAATATTCACAGCATTATTTCATGAATATTAATGAAAAAATTCACAAAACCTAGTCCCAGTAAATTTAACATTCTTAACTTTACACTGAAAGCCTCAGTCTTTTACGATTTTGAACTTTTGAGTTATTAAAGATCAAAAGTGTCAAATGTTTTTTAAACACCTAGTAGAAACAGACAGTGATAATGAAGCAAAGGCTTGTACTTGTTAATTGAAGGAATTGCCATGATTTTCACTTCCCCAAAAAAGAAACATTGAGTTTCTGATTACATTTCATTTTCTTTAGGAAGGGACCGCAGAAGCAGGGGGCTGCAGTGCCCCCCCCCCCCACACGCACACAATTTCGGCTACAAAACAAACAAAAAATAGTAATTGTACAAACCTTTAAGTTTTTACAATTTAGATATTAAAGTATCTAAATTGTAAATTGCTTATGTCATAGGCTTTAAAAACCATAAAAACCTAAGCGGCTTCAGAGGGCTCGCCCTCTGAACCCTACCAGGGGCCCTACATCCCCATGGCAGCGTTTCATGAAGTGTCTTGACGGGTGTCTTGTCAGTGATTTTTACTGACGACTGTTATAAGCTACTGAAATCCTTGCATCTGATTGGCTGAGAGCGAACTTGTCAGTGAAAATCACTGACAAGACTCTTATGAAACGATCCCCTGGACTCTGTCTGTTTGGGTGTTAACCCCTTCCCTCTCCAAAAACGTTCCGCAGCCCCTGCTCAGTCAAACTTGAGTATTTACGTCTAGTCTGGTTAAAGTTTAAGTAGTAGTCTAATCGGTCATTTATTCAATTCCTCGTTTGGGTTCTATAAAGGCCCGTTTTCACTGGGCACGCGAACGATTTGCGAAGGATGCGAATGTCGAAAAATTAATGGCAAAGTCCAACATTCGTACTTAAGGCTCCAAAATTTTGCCACACGTGCGCAGGGGTTTGGAAACGTCTTCATTTGTTCGTTTTTAGTTCGGCGGGAGTTTAAAAACAGTTTGAAATTTCCCAAGTGCGTTTTTCACGGCACGCGGACGTTTTGCGAAGGATGCGAATATCGAAAAGATTGTATGCTTCGAAAATTCACCAAAGGTTCGGAAGTGTTGTCAGTTATTGTTCGAGGGATGCGGGAACCGTTCGCAAAAATTTCAAACGTTTTTTAAATTCTGCCGAACTAAAAACGAACAATTGGCGACGCTTCCGAACCCCCGCCCACGTTCGGCGAACTTTTGGAGCATAAAATGCGAATGTTGGACTTTGCCATTTTTTGACATTCGCATCCTTCTCAATGTTCCCCGTGAAAACCGCACTTTACAAACGTTTGCAGGCAACAGCGAATTGTATATATCGCTCAATGACGGACTTGCCGGGGAGCACATCTGGTTCTGCAGTGGGTTCAAGTCCAGTTAACCGAAGGCCCACGAGACCGCAAAATCGCAAATCGCAATCAATACATGACTCTGACCAATTTCAATCTCCCTGAGCATGCTGAGTTTATAACTTTTTTTTTTAATGGTAAAATGGGCTGATATTGAAATGAGAGTTTTATCACCTTGCATGTGCGAACCCACGCACATGTACACACTTGCTATTCTTTGCTCATCATTGCTTTCAACCTACTATTTTACTATTCATATCATTTCGGGGGGGGGGGATTCAATATGATCACCTTTTATGATGCGCTCTGTATTACTTTTGTGTGGGGTCGAAGCTTTGGCTGAAGCTTTCTCCGTTGCATTCCTCTGGCTGATTTCGATGTAAATTTATGTGTACTTATGTGTACTTACTTATCAAGAAAAAAATGAATATATATATATATATATATATATATATATTGAAAGAAATTTGACGAATGCAAACAACTTTGGCAACTCCCTTGTAAATAATAAACACTGAAAGAAATGAAAATAGGAGAATAATAACTGCGGCATGCGGCTTCTCATTGTTCATTAACTCATCTGCACCAAAATAAAGGATCAAAAAGGGTTGGAAATCTGTCTGTCGGTCAATTGGATTCGGTCACGCCTAACTGCTGGCCCGCCTCTGTGGTCTAGTGGTAAGGCATTGGCGTTCTAAGCCAGTGACCCGGGTTCGATTCCCGGCGGAGGCATTTTTTCAACCCTTGATTCAAAATGGATGACAGCTCTGGGGAACATTGAGGGAGCTACGCAATTATTATTCTCCTATTTTCATTTCTTTCAGTATATATATGGTAGGACAGCTCTGGGGAAGTTTGATTCATGCTACGCTATTGATTATTCTCTGAAAATGATCTCTCACACACACACACACACACACACACACACATATATATATATAATTTCATCTTTTCTGTAATTATGTAATGCCATTTCGTTTCTTTTCTTTTTGTTGGAAATTGAGAAATTTGACTTTGAATTTGAACTTGAATTTGATTATATAAGCATGCAGGAAGAAAATGAGGTACTATAAGTACTAGGCCTATATACATGCTAATGTTTGAGAGAGTTTTGGGGTCGCTCATCTACAAAGTTTTCATTAGGAAAAAAAAAAGATAAATGTTTGAATATTCACACATGTAGCAGGGGCAACGGAACGTTTTCCAGTAGGAAAGGGTAGGGCCATTGACGTAAATTTACATGGAGGCATGCAGAGAAAGGACAACAATTTTTTTTTTTTTTTTTTTTTTTTTTGGGGGGGGGAGAGATTGTACACGCGGTCTCGTGCAGGCACGGGCCTTCGGTTTAGTACATTTTTCATTTTCGATCTCGTGGGCCTTCGGTCAATAATATTGAGCAGACCCCGTCTGCTCAATAATAATGCTATCAACAATAATGTTATTGCGTTTTGAATATTCAGTTCAAATTTGACTGGATGCAAGAGTCCCCCCCCCCCCCTCCCCTTAAAGAAATGGGAGAAAATAAGTCATAAAATTAACTCTATGGACATTAGTAATGATAGAGGATATGGGGGGGGGGTGGAGAGCTACTCAACAAAAATGCAATTTGACAAAATACTGCACTTTGTGTCGTGATAGTTTACACAAAAGATATGTTTTTATTTTGAAATCACGAGATCGCTTGGGTATTTTTCTAGACATTAGTCATTTTTATAGTTCTTTTGTGCTTTTTCTTTTCTTGTTTGAAAACTGTGACAATAAAGAATTAATGAAGTGTGGTTGGAAGTGATAACAAGTCCGTAGACTGCTTTGTTGGAGGAAAGTGAAACGCAGAGGGAGAGAAAGGGAGAGAGAGAAAGAGAG
>CM057158.1:21941178-21963678 GCA_029962745.1 Echinometra lucunter
AAGCACATTATTGAAGTAACACTTTCATGGAGTGAAAGAGAAAGGGAAAGAGAAAGAGGGGGAGAATGTTATGATTTATAATTTCACAAGGACCGAGTGACGAGTTTCATATTTTCTCTCCAAATCTGGGAAGGAGCTTTAACCTACGGCGCCTGCAGCGCCATTACTACGTACAATGGGTGTGTTACAGGGGAGTGACAAGCAAATGTAACAATACTCGTGTTTACTCTGCTCCGAACAAAAATGATTTTTTAAAAGAAAGGCATAATAACCTAAAAGTGTTAGAAAATTGATCGCCATCAGCATTTTTGCAAATTTGCACATGGACAGGCGGATAGACAGATAAGGCAAGGGGGGGGGGGGGGGGTGAGGTGGAGGAGAGAGACACACAGAGAGAAGGGGCAGGCCGAAAACAGCCGAACAGACCTAAATGCAGTATATTATACACTCACGAAAAAAAATAGACACAAGTAATTTGCAATTTTAAACAATGAAAAAGTGAAAGATTAAACATTAGCAAGTTAAAATGCAGCCGATAGAGTTCACTGTTCACAGCATATTATGTTTTTGTTAAAAATAAACTACAACAAAAAATTGCCACCCTTGCATAACAATAACTACTTTAAATTTTGCACATTAATGTGTTTCAAATAAACAATTTAATCAAAAGAAAGCAATTATCAGTATCTACAAGAACATGAAGTTTATGGAAAGTTTATGATGCGACGACTGTAGCTGATCCTTGAAGTCGTTTATCGGTTTTCTTCTTCCCATTACCCCCCCCCCCCTCCCCCTCCTCTCCCCTTTGTGGTCTGCAGTGTGGATCACATACACCAATGAATTTCCATTTGTAACGGAGATGATAAATGAGATTCATTTGATAACGATCAAAACATGGGCTAAATATTCAGCACATTACCAGACAATAGCGGAACCGGGTCAATGAGACATTTATTGTGTGCATGCAGTGTCTTCGACCTACTCTGTGTTCGCGGGAAAGTGCAGCACTTCTTTCTTCGCTCAGGTTTGTAACAGTGTCATTGACTGCTTGGTGTATTGTGTGCCGTGAAGGAGGACGGATGAAGCCGGAGGAGGAGGAGGAGGAGGAGGAGGAGGAGGAGGGGCGGGGATGGGGGATGGAGAGGGTTCACATTTTGTTCTCTCTCTCTCTCTCTCTCTCTCTCTCTCTCTCTCTCTCTCTCTTTTTTGTATGAAATTAATTCAATCAGGGCAGGGATGATGCATGGCTATTTTAAACCTAATATGGAAATTAGGTAGTAGGACCAAAACCTTGCCAGGCACCGCTAAAATTTGCATGCTGCTAAATGCACGTTAGTGATGAAGGATGCCTTTTGAAAGCAGTTTTGCATAACTGAACAGGCCAACCCTGCAGTAGAAAAAGAAATAAGACAAATAATATAATAATAAATAAATAAAAGTAAATACTTCCTGCAACCTGAGGAACCTTCAAGCTATTCTCATCTTACATAAGCTCTTTCGGGGAGGGGAGGAGGGGGGGGGGGAGCACGTTCCCCTTCCCAACGGCGAATAAAATCCACTATAATTCCCTTTCCCATATTCAAAGAATCCCTTACTCGCCAACGGTACCACTACAATATAATATAAATGTTTGATATAAAGACTCCAATATTTCAACCTTCGTTAGTAACGATGAATATCATACTAAATTCTTTTTTTCTGTTCATAATCATTCCTTTTCTTTTCATATTTCCATGTCCCCTTAGCAGATAAGTCGTAACCCATTTCTTTATCTTAGAGAAAATGTGCGTTGTAGCGTGCGCCAGTAATCCCAGCCAACAGTGGAAGTTATAAACTGATTCAGCGGACCCAGATTCGAGTCTGAGTCACGTCTTTCGGATGGTTTGATTTGATTTTGATTTGATTTATTGTTTCACATTCCACAAAAATAACAGTTTTTTATGTAATTGTTCAACAAAGAAAAAGAATATTGACAAACATAATGGTTATAAATATAAACACAATTATGTGAAATATGAGGAACCTATCAAAAAGCAAAGCTTGTATAACATAGGTTCCCAAAAAGATACCTAACGTTGTATTAAACTTCTAATGCAATTTCGAGAGACGGACAATCTTTTAGGAAAATAAGTGATGCATATTAAGTACAGTCAAATAACAGTAGTCACTCGAGCGAGGCAATAAACAACGAGAAAGAACCTTATGCATATGCCTTCAATAAGAAATTTTTAAGTGTATGCTTGAATGAATACAATGAGGGTGACTGAATTAACCTTGTCTCTAAACTGTTCCAAAACGAGGGTCCTGTGTGGGTTATTGTTTTAAGTGCAAGAACAGTACGTACAGGGGAGAGATGAAAATTGTGCAATTGCCTAGTGGGATAGGAATTAATTTCATTGTGACGTAAAAGGTTGGTCCCAGATGTAAATAAACATATCTGATTGATACACGTCTGTAAAAACCCAATTCAACAACTGCAACAACAACAATCTATCTTTAAATTACTCTTATAACTGCTGTCAACACTACAATGGCCTGACTAGATTCTGTACGTAGATAAAGCCTTCAGTCCTTATCAGCCGATCTTAGATGTCGTGCTCGTGCACGTAATCGTGTGGAGGCGCCGTGATCGAGTACGAGGACAAACGCTCGACTGAGATCTGAAGAGTTGAAAGTCGGGAATTAACCATTGTCTTATATCTTGCAATGCATCTAACTGGAGTTTGGCTTGGTGCTTTGTTGTCATCGTCACTATTGCTGATGTATTCGAAATAAGAGAGGAGTCATTCACTGAACGTCTCCTCCGCTTCTTCGATCTCTTCATCATTCGAGTTATCGTGATATCGAATTCTAGCTAGATTCTAAAAAAGGTTACTCAACGGCTTAAAAATCTTACATAATTCCTGAGTTATTCGTAGAAACCACAGACAGTCTGTCTCTTCTAGGAGCGCCACTTCAAGGGGGTGCAGTATGACCCCCTCCCTCTCTATTCAAAATCAAAATTTGTTTTGTAAAATCTGTAATATTTTTCCAATTAGTGGCATAGTTTTAATGGCCCATACAGTATAGGGCTTTATCATTACTTTTTGTGGGAATGCTTGGAAAAAGTTGAAATCTGAAGACCTGTCTTTGAATTTTAAACAAAATTTAGAACTCCATACGCCGCCCTTTCATTAAAGATATTCTAGCCTACCTCCCCCAATCCAGTTTGATCGGTTTCCTACCATATTACTCAAGATAAACGGAGACATCGAGCTCTGAAATACTATTCAAGTTTACCGCAGGTTAACTGCAATTTTACATTTCTTACTGATTTAACTGTTAGTAGTCTGGGTTTTTTTTTCTTCTAAATTATTCTTACTTTTCTTTAGATGGGAAATGACTTCGTTTTTATGTTTTGTTTTATTCTTTTGTTCTCGAAATTCATGAAAAGCAAATTAATTTGGAACTAAATATCTTTCAAATGATATACTGAATGGAATCGTGCAGGGAAAATGATTATCGTTGAGTATTCACCGAGAATACTATATTTTAGATCTTCCTATTTTTATATACGTGATAGTATGTATACGGTTAATGAGAAGAAACTAATCATTTTAAGTACATATTTCACAGGAAACGATTCTCTCAGTATTTGTTTGTCTGGGTATCTTGTTTTTCCAAGAACACTTTCCATCGCTTCTTTCGTCATAATTACGCGACGGAAAAAATTCCAAGCAGAGTGCCTTTAAAGAGTTTGATGTACTCAGCAAAATTTGAAAATTTCTTGGCCAATCTTTGATATGAATACCTTTTTCTACTCGGTTCAAGGGTACAGTTAGACGTGTGGGTCAATTTCGATGTCATTGCACAGCCTGCAAATTCCACTTTTTATCTCTTTATCCTGAACTTTGTTTTCCTTCTTCGGGGAAGTCTGTTGAAAACGCTATAAATCATACAAACTCATTGTTATGAGACATCCTTATTTTTCACACCAATTTTTCATTATTTTCTGACTCCAACTTGATGTTCTATCTTAACTATCACTCTCTTCAAGTCCAGATTTTTACTATTCCTATATTTTTGTAATGTTTCATAATAGTTGCATGCTTTTATTTATCTTAAAATCGAAGAAGACTGCCTAAAACGCTATAAATCATATACAAACCCCCGTTATGAGACATCCTTATTTTTCACACCAATTTTTCATTATTTTCTGACACCAACTTGATGTTCTATCTTAACTTATATCACTCTCTTTAAGTCCAGATTTTTACTATTCCTATATTTTTGAAATGTTTCATAATAGTTGCATGCTTTTATTTATCTTAAAATCGAGGAAGACTGTCTAAAACGCTATAAATCATATACAAACCCCCGTTATGAGACATCCTTATTTTTCACACCAATTTTTCATTATTTTCTGACACCAACTTGATGTTCTATCTTAACTTATATCACTCTCTTTAAGTCCAGATTTTTACTATTCCTATATTTTTGAAATGTTTCATAATAGTTGCATGCTTTTATTTATCTTAAAATCGAGGAAGACTGTCTAAAACGCTATAAATCATATACAAACCCCCGTTATGAGACATTGGATTTTTAAACCAATTTTTCATGATTTTATGACACCAACTTGATGTTCTGATGTTCTGTCTGAACGTATATCACTCTCTTTAAGTCCAGATCTTTACTATTCCTATATTTTTGTATTTTGTAATGTTTCATATAGGTTTTAGTTGCATCCTTTTATCTTTCTCACCAGCTCATTTTTCAAGATTTTCTCTTTTTCTTGCTAACTTAAATTCTCATGTATCATGCATCTTGTTTGTAAATGCTTATTTTCGATCTCTGCAGTATGTATTTACCATTTTACATTCGGACATTTACATTTTTACATTTTATTTCATATATTTCTTGTCATATTTTCCTCTTATTCGTTGCTTAGATTACCATCTTCTTGATAACATTAATGACAATACTTCCTTATTTGGTGTTATAGAGGTGTTGTGGTCCAGTGGATAAAGTTCGGGGTTTGGTTTCAAATCCCTGCCAGGGCACCAACGTCCTCTGGCAAGACATTAATCTACATTTGCCACACCCGACCCAGTGCATGTAGTAAGTGGATTTCTGGCAGGACTTATTCTTTGAATGAACTTAGCGCTATACGGTTGATGTAGAAGCTGATAATCTGAGGTAGTATTATCCCAAAGTCCTTTGGAATCGCATTGAGACGTTAACGCATGACTTATACAAGAACGGCATATTTTCGTCATCGTTATCATCATCATCATCATCATCATGATTATTATCATTGTTATTACTATTTATATTGTCATTATTATCATTATTATTATTATTATTATTATTATTATTATTATTATTATTATTATTATTATTATTATTATTATCATCATCATTGTTATTATTATTATCATCATCATTGTTGTTGTTGTTATTATTATCATTTAATTTTTGTGATTATTATTATCATTATTATCGTTTGTCATTAATCGCAAGTTGCAAATACACTTTATTTTTATCTATTTATTTTTTCAAGCCAAGATAGCAATTTTTCACTTAATCCTGTACTCTCGCCAGGTTGCCAAGAGACGGGGATTTGATTTTATGCAGCAATGGAAAGAGTGTAAGATGTTCCTTTGTCTGCTGTTCTTTAATTTTGTAATAGAAATGTAAATGAGTTCATTTACATTTCTATTGTTAGTTTGTATGTGCAGAGTAGTGACAATTTTCTCTTGCACTGTACTGCTCCTTTTCGTTTGGGCAGTGAGCCTCTGTACTGCTTTTAACCAGCTGTTTAGGATGTTTTAGGCAAGGGTGTAGATTCTCAGTAGTTTTCCACCACTTTCTGAATACATTTATTTTTAGATGTCGCTGAGCACGCACAGAAGTGCAGATTTAGGCAGAAGAGGAAAAGCCGCCATTTTTCGCTGCCATTTTGAAGTTTAATTTCTCCTAAAGTTTTTTCGTCAAAAAGCAGCTTTATTTCAATGATTTTTGCTGCAACTTTTGTACCTGCATGAGGCCGGATATGTGCAGTGTTTAAACCAATGTCTAGCCCGTTTTAAGAAAGTCGTCGGTAAGTCAAAATGTGGTGGATCGATACGGGATCCTTTCATAACAGTGTTTGCAGGAGTTATGATACAGTATAAAGAAATGAAACAAAACTGAATATCTGATTAATTTTGTTTTGAAGTGGTTGTTACATGAGTTTAAGAGTTATGATACTTTTTAGACGGTGTGATGAAACACTGAAGTTGTTTGTGATTAGAGTACAGGATCTTTTCATGCATATGTGGATCGTATTTGTTTATATCTCGAGACAAGCTCAGTGTTTGGAAGTGAAAGTGAAATGGATCAGTACAGGATCCGTTAGGTTGAGATTTTTTTTGTTTGCTTTGTTTTGTTCTTGCTAGAGCAAAGTAGCTTGGAGGAATATTTGTCAGTTTGATGTGAAACAGAAGAGACTTTTTCTTCACTCATCAGAATTACTCTTATAATTCTTGATTCTCTTCTCATGTTGATTTCAGATTGGTAAACAAACTAGAACTGGAATAAATTGTAAGTAGATCTGTATTGAATGGTACGAGTATTAACGAGTTATTTATTTGAGTACATCCATATGACAGAAATTTTATCGCAAAGTTTTATCTCGCTTTTCTTTACATTAACACTTCAGCTTCATTTTTAAGTCCATTGTCTGATTTAATTCCTTATGTGTCATATTGGTTTTCGCTTATATAGTGGAGCCTATCAATTAACATTGTTAGTGTTCTTCCATAATCAAATCTCAAGCAAAATGAATGCCTCTTGTTTGTCTCAGCTTATACCGATTTCTATCTTTCTTTCTCCAATCTGCGTATATCTCTCGAACGAAAAATTCGCAATGTTTTCACCTCCCTGCATGCTTTCCTACTGTTCGTTCGTTGAAACTTTGCAAAATGTATTTTATTTCTTTGGTAAGAAAGTTGAGAGTTGAGAAACTTCACTTTCTCTGTTTCTCAAGTTTCTTTTGTTTTGATTGTTATCGAAATTGAAGGCAGTTGAGGAAAAGAAGTCATTTAAGAAATGAATCAATAATTCATTGTGCTGGAATACTCTAACGGCGATGTAGGCGGTATTTTTGTTGTTGCTGTTGTTTTTCATTTTGTTTACCCTGCACACTTTTAACGAGGAAACAATAAACCCCAACAGAAAAGGTATAAAAGAAAACTAATCGAATACAGCGTCATCTATTTCCATAAATTCAATTGTGTCTTTTGTAGCCCACGTTGACCGGATAGCGCAGGATAATAAAGAAGATCGTTAAGAAAGACTATACATCACTGTGTTTTTAATATCTGGTAGTCAAGCCGTTAAAAAGTGTGACGGCTTTATCATGCCATTTATTCTAACAACATTATAGACACATGAGATGATCAGTAGTATACTGTTTTGTTAAGGAGGGTTGAATGACATCGCGAGAGAATTCATTAAAAAGTGTTGTGCAATGAGTAAAACTAATCTAAAATTCGTGTAGACGACAAAATAACCAGGAATACCGGATCAAAAGTAAAGTTTTTCAATGGAAAGTAATGAAACTTCTGTATTTCGGAGTCACACTTTTAAAAACTACTTTGAAGGGAAGCGCCCCCGGCCTTTCTGGAAGAGAGAGAGAGAGAGAGAGAGAGGGAGGGAGTGGGGGGGGGGGGGGGGGAGGTAGTAGTACGACTAACAACTTGAGAGAAACTTAATTCGGATCCTGTATAATAATAGAGACATAATTTCTTACTAGTTTAGTAGAGTCTAGAGTCTACCTGTGTGAACACAAACAAAGCCAACACAAAGAATGAACCAGACTGATGAAAGAAAACAAAATCTGTCTGTGGAGGCAAGAAAAAGAAAGAAAGATAAGAAGATGACATGCCATGATGTAAATCATGTAGGATAAAGGCAAAACAGACAAAAGATGTGTTGTCAAAAATCCCATTTCTATACAACATGCATCAGTCTCATTTAGATCATCAACGCGATATACCGCAGGGACTCTGTGGGATAGCGCAGCGTGCAATTATTACAGAAATAACAATGCCATTTAAGGAAAGAATCAGAGAAATTTTTTTAAATATTTTTCTTGTTTTGCTTCCAACAATGGCGAAATAATGGAAAACCAAACCAGAATCCGCCCCACTCCATTCACACCAATACACCGATCTACAAAACATAACCGATAATCGACAAATCCTTGCCCATTCAGGGTAATGTAAATTTGTGTTCCATCGACTGTCGCCTGTCTGGTGTCGGACCCGTTGGTGCGACTCGGGCATTAAAAATTTTTGAAACCGTGGAAACAAAGCGCACATTTTTTTTCTGCATTTTTTCTTCTTAATTATTTCTTAAATTCTTATTCTTATCTTATTTAGTTCCATTCTGTTTTATTTTTTTTTCATTTTCTTCTCTTTTTGTGGGGTGTGTGTGTGTGTGTATGGGGGGGGGGGTGTTTTTTTTTCCTCCGCTGCGGTAGATTTCAATGTATTCCAAAAGCCTTTTCATCATAATCATCAACTTTGATTAACTTTAAAGTGTGCACGCGCAAAGTCAATTTCACAGTCCAATTTCCTCCCCCCATCCCTCGACACAATGCACACTGTCAAAAACCTCTAAGCACAATCAATTATGCTAATTGTGATTCCTTTTTTTATTCCCAAAACACGAATAAAAACCGCCGTGGTCAGTGACATCAGACACGCTCAATAACAACTCCGCCGTGATGTGATCACGTGGTCACATCTGCTATTTCCCAACGCATTAGGGGTATTAACTTTTGCAATGGTCCGCCAAGATATTTTGAAAGTGTGTTATTATTTTCACCAGACAGCCTTTGTCATATTAAATAGTTTTCTCCTCTCTTACCTTCTCCCAACACAAAATGTCAAGAAAATTGTAACATAATATCAAATTTATGCATTCTCTTTGTCTGCCGCCGTGAACGTCACGGTTAATTCTCTGTGTTGATCCGAATGTCTAATCAGGTTGTGCTTTAGTGTGGAAACGGTTTGGAGAGTAAATCGCTAAGCACTGCACGATGGTGGTGATTTTGGCGCGCTATTGAAACGAAGCCGCTAAATTACCCTCGTTCTGCTCCAGATCCAACAAGGCTACATTAAAAAAATATATATATATATTTTCTGCACTTTCAAAGAAACTTCTCGGTTTAAAAAATTGCTCAAATAATGATCAAAGTGATGACTTACGTCACAACTTATTTCGATACCTGTCGCAATTTGAATTTACGTGGTAGGGGAGATGATTAGTAAGTATAAGTAGGTTTTTTAAAGTGTCTCAGTAGAAAGCATTATACAAACTCCGCACTCAGTAGATGTGAGTTTTTTTTTTTTTTTTTTTTTTTTTTAATAAACACCTAATATTGGTTGATGGCATGATACTCAAATAGGTAAGCCCACAGTTATGGCTTGACTTTCCTTAACTTTAATCTTTCCATCAACTTACTAACTTAAGTTAGGATAAAAAAATTACCACTGCCAGTTTTCAAACTTTTATCACCTCTGCGATCCGTTTTTATTCTGCATCTCTCTCTCTCTCTCTCTCTCTTGCTCTCTATCTCTCTCTCTTACCTCTCTGTTTATATCAGTTATTACTCTGTATTCTCTTCGTTTTCAAGTTTCCATTTTCAGAGTAATAATCAACATCAGTGCACGCATCTGTAAAGGAGTAAACTGTACTTTACTCCTGCCCATAATTCATCATTAAGCGTGCACTACTTTAATTCATACCCCCCCCTATACGTTTGTTTATACCATTGTTATAGGTTTTGTTTTTGTTTTTATTTGTTTAGTTTTTTTTCTTCGAATTCTGCTTTGTGTATCTCTGTTCTTTTTATTTCTAAACATGTACCGTTCTGATTAAATGCCATACAGTCATAATGTATAGTTTGATAAAAACTAGTGGTATTGGGACGTATTACTAGTAACTTGCAATTTATCGCGTTCCCGTAATGCTAGTGTTAGGGGAACATAGGGTTAGGGTTATGGGGACATTTTGATGTCATAGAACAAAAGAATGTCGTCCTAACAATGTGTTTATAGAAATATATATATGCACACACACACACGCACACACACACACGTGGTGTATAATTACAGTATACAACCCTTATATGTAACATTAGGTGGACATCCTTTGTTTGTGGACATATACATTTATATATATATATATATATGTGTGTAAATGTAAGGTGTGCACAACCCATTAACATGATTGGCCCTGTCTTGTCTAGTGGCATATAAAATGAAATACTCAAGACAGTGAAGGACGTAGCTGAATCCCACTTGAGTACAGTCAGTGACCTCTTCAATAGCAGAGTACTTGTAGTCTGTCTTCCCATTGACTACTCCTATAGTGTTGCTATATTGTATGTCAACACCTTATTTTGATAAATTTGTGTAATCTATAAGTTCTTCTCATTTACTTATATCTTATACAGACTTCAGATACTAGCTCCTTAGCCCGCTAGGATCGAATGTACCTTCTTTCTGACTTGTCATAAGAACAATTACCTTACGGTTACCGTACTTGGAGCCACCTGCATTGCACTCTCACTTCCATCATTTCCCATGAGAGTGCCCGTCCCAAAACCTCACAAATTTAGCTTAAAACGTGAGCCTTTTTTTACTTGTAACTTGTGGCGCTTCCCCACCACCACCACTCCAGCGGAGCGTTTCATCAACATTTGTTGTCTGACAAGTTGTCAGATCTGACATCTTTCCTTGATTTTGATTGGCTGAGAAGCATTATTACTATGGCAACTGTCGGTTAAAACAGACTTTGTCGGATAAAACATCCGACAAGTCCTTTCATGAAACGCTCCCCAGGTGGCGTCGCCTTCACATGGTTCAATGATTTTTGCTCGTGTGACGTACCACCTCACGTGATCCAACACACAAACAGAAATCACTATAAGCCACAGCCCACAACTCAAGCAGGTAATATTTCAAAACGTTGATTTTATCTTATTTTGAGTATATTAGTTCTGGTATTCAGTGGCGGCACCAGGATTGTTAAAGTGGGGGGGGGGGGGCAAATGGAGGGCAAAAGAAAAGGTGGGGGCAGGGCCGGGCAGTCAATTTTTTTTTTGCGTCCTCTTACACACATTTTAATATCAATTTTGTGAGCGAGCGAACAAAAAATAACCGGTTTTTAATCGCATTTTCGAATAAATATTCTGAAATATGACGAGCGAGCGAAGCGAGCGAGCCAAAAATGGCTACTTTTCTTATTTTTAATCGCATTTCAGAAAAGAAATTTAAAAATATGACGAGCGAGGGAAGCGATCGAGCCAAAAATAGCCACTTTTTTGTTTTCAATCGAAGTTTTGAAGAGTGGAAAATGGTATTTTAGAGCACTTCACAGCTTGAAGTGCTCATAGGTTACACGCAAAACGAGCAGGATTTTTACTTCACAAGCGCTTTCGTTCTATTCTCTTCAGGCGAAGAGATATACGCATATAATTATACATGTATTTCTCTTTTTTTTTCTGATAAACTCCTTTCATCCACATCCTTTGATTTATTCTTCTCATTACCCATCCCCCACACGCAACCTCCTCTCTCCCATCACAGTCATCATGGTCATTAGGCATAGGATATTAACCCTGATTTCGTATACACCCATCACCAATTTCATCTCATTTTTTCAGGTGACATTCTCCCTCTACCATGTCTACGACTCACTATAGTTCCCACCTTCGCTGTCTGTCTGTCTATTTGTTTGTTTGTTTTTGCAGGTCTATCAGTCTTTCTCCGTCTCTATGTTCGTTTACCTGTCTATCGCTCTATCTCTCTCCTTCCCCTCCGTTATTACAGTCATTAGGCATAGGGTATTACTAATACCCCCCTTTTTTGTTGTTTACACCCATAACCAATTTCTTGAGGTTTGGCTTTTTAAAGAATTCCAATTCTCTCTCTCTCTCTTTCTCTCTCTCTCTCTCTCTCTCTCTTTCTGCCAATCTGTCTGTCTGTCTCTCTCTATCACCCTCCCTCCCCTCCGCTATTACAGCCATTAGGCATAGGGTATTATTAATAACCCCTCCCCCCTTTTTTTTTACACCCATAACCGATTTCTTGAGGTTAAGCTTTTAAAAGAATTCCCACTCTCTCTCTCTCTCTCTCTCTGTCTGTCAGTCTGTCTGTCTCTCTCTATCACTCTCTCTCCCCTTCGTCATTACAGTTATTAGACATAGGCTATCAGCCCTATTTTTTTTACACCCATTACCAATTTCATCTCGTTTATAGGACTTTCTTGAGGTTTGACATTAATTTTGTCACATTGAATTCCCACTATCTCACTATCTCTTTCTCTTTCTCCGTCTCTCGCTCCCATCCCATCACAGTCGCAGGTGTAGGATATCAAACTATTTGTAACACCCATCACAAATTCTCACTATCTCATTTTAAAAGAATCCTCTCTTTCTCCATAGCTTTTGCTTTCTGTTCCTCTTTCTGTCTGTCATTTTAATTCTCATCTCCTCTCTCTCTCTCTCTCTCTCTCTCTCTTCCTCTTTTTTCTGTTTTGACTGTCTGCTTGTCTGTCGGCCTGTCTCTGTCTCTGTCTATCTCCCTTTCTCTCTCTCTTTTGAGTTTTTAGAATAAAACAGATTAAAATATGCCTTGCTCTTTCGCCATGAGTTCTTATCCTCTCCTTACCCTGTTACCTATCTCACTATTCTGTCTGTACGTCTATCCGCCATCTGTCCGCCCGTCTCTTCTCTCACCAGCCCCCCCCCCCCACCCCTCCCCCACCTGCTATTCGCCCCCTTCCTCCCCCCTTCTCACTGTAATATGCATTCATGGCCTGATTCGGTTACTGTATCTGTTCTCTCTCAGCGTGTCATCTTATCTTCTTCCCACTGTCTATCTGTCTATCTGTTTACCGCTTTGTGTCCCGCCCTTATCTCCCCCACCGTCTGTCTATCTGTCTGTCTTCTCTCTTTCTCTCTCTCTCTGCTCTCTTTTGCTCTTTCCCCATGAGTTCTTATCCCTTTCTCACTCATCTCACTCTGTTTTCTATCTGTACGTTTATCCACCATCTGTCCGTCCGTCTTTTCCTCTCACTGGTCAGCCCCCCTCCCCCTTCCCGCTATTCGCCCCTTCCTAGATCCTCCACCTCTCGCTTATGCTTTCATGTCTGATTCAGTTACTGTATCTAACTCTATTTTGTGCTTTTATTTAAAACACTCTAAAGGTTTTCTGATCATTAGCATTTTATCCTTAACGGCTTTCTTCCCGGACCAAAAATGCGCGAGTGCGTAAATCCAGTTCCCGGAAAAAGGCCGCTAATGCGAATCGGTCTATGCGCGTAAGCACGTTGAGCGAAGAATAGTGTCTTTCTTCCGGGAACAAACAATGCGCAATAGTTCCCAGAAAAAGGACGCTATTGCGAATCGGTCTATGCGCGTAAGCACGTTGAGTGGAGGAATTCACGTGCTCGTGTAATTTTGTTTTTGGATTATTACATCATAATGACGTCAAATTGAGGTTCGAGAATGGTACGAGAAGAAAGCTTATGACATGCTTTTTCCATTTCTGCAATGAAAAAAATGGCGGGAAATTGAGAAAAGGCCGCTAACGGCCTTTTTCCGGGAAGCCGACGTTTTGCTCTTTCCCCATGAGTTATTATCCCTTTCTCAACCCATCTCTTTCTGTATTCTGTCCGTACGTCCATCCGCCATCTGTCCGCCCGTCTCTTCTCTAACCCCCCCCCCCCCCCCCACCCGCTATTCGCCCCTTTCTCCACCTCTTTCTCGCTTCTCTATGCATTCAAGTCTGGTTCTGTTACTGTATCTGTCTCTCCGCGTATTCCATCTTCTCATCATTGTCTATCTGTCTATATGTCTATCTGTTTAGCACTTTGTATCCCGCCCTTACCCCTCCACCCCGTCTGTCTATCTGTCTGTCCATCTCTCTCTCTCTCTCTCTCTCTCTCGTTCTCTCTCATCCCTCATTACCGAGGACATTTACCCCGCCAGGCCGATCTCTCGCTTCATTCTCTGCTCTTTTAATTCGATATCGAGGCTATCCCAAATTGTAAAAGCCAATGAGTATTCCATACGAAATACATTTTTTCTCCCCCCGCTCCCATGCAGATAATGATATTGATGAGTATAAAGAGTGCGTGAACCTCGTCTGGATGGATGGATGCTCGACAAGAGCACTCTTGTATATGGACATGATGGAGGTAGGGGGTAAAGGGCTCCATTCTAAATGATATTGAGAGGGGCACTGTTCATACCATGCCAAGGCCTACAATATCAATAATGTCTGGGTCTGCAGCCGTGTTCACACTGTGATTCAGTGATGGCATAACCGAACCCCAGGCATCAACTTCTATATTCCAAAAAAAGGTTTATCGTATATTTGCACATTAATCTATAAGATTCCTAATCAAAATGAAAAAGGTATAAAGCAATGTGATTCAGTGATGACATGCATGTAAGTGAAAGGAAACCGAACCCCAAGCATTAACTTCAGTTATTACAAAAGGTTTATTGTATCCTTGTTTTCATACTGTTATTCAAGAGTTCAAGAGTTTAAGAGTTTATTTTTTTCATTTAAAAAAACAAATAACAGATTTTGAAAAATTCGAACATACATAACTATTCATATCTTTTTTTTTTTTTTACAGTGACACGATACATTTACACAATTCGAAATATGAAACAAAGTAAATCTACAAAAGAATATATACAGTATAAGCTCTCATGGAAATGAAGGGATCCACTAAAAAAAAACAATGCTTGTAGAGTGTGGATCCCTCAAATGAATATAGTATACATAACTTATATATATATATATATATATATATATATATATATACACACACACACACACACACACACACACATATATATATATATATATATATAAGAAAAAGGGGGAAAATTATTATTGCTATTATTATTATAATTACTTTGCTGTACTTTTTAAAAATATATTTGAATGTATTATGTATTATGTTGCTTGTTTGTTACTTTGCCAGTGGAGGACGAATTTCTGTATTTTTAATTCAGACAATAAACCATCTTGAATCTTGAATCTTATTGTAGATTTGCCCATTAATCTATAAGATTCCCAATCAAAATGTATGAGAAAGGTATAAAGCGAGAATAATTACACTTTCTCAACACGACATGGGCATCGCCATTTTCTTGAGACGTGACGTACTATGCGAAGTCGATCGCTTTGCAAATGCATTCAAATTTATGGATGCTTCTTTCACATGTTGTATTTCATTCACAGTAATTGTCAGAAAGCAAATCGCATGAATAAGTAGGGATGAAGGTTGCGACCAATGAAACTTAACTTGTCAACTGCTATGTTAGTACTTCAAAAATAATTAAGTTACAGTTGTTTCTCTGTTATCTGTTATATTTTACTCCAAATAATTCTTTGTACCTTTTCAGCTATGATTTTCTTGCCTTTGAAAGTAAACGTTTTATTACTGAACTGAAAACTAAAGTTTTGTGCATATTTTCATGTACAACTTCGCCTGCTACGTCACATTTTAGAGAACATGGCTGCGCCTATGTGCGGGCTAAAAGCTCAAAGGCAATTCATCAACTCATGAATATCTTCATTTATATATCTCTTATACATCTTTCGTAAGGAATATTGTACATAAATAGGCAGGAAAACATCTCATCTTGCAGCATACCTACACTTATTCTGTGGCTTAGGATTTCTTTTAAAATTAAAGAAAAGAAGACCACGAACAAGAATTGGTGTTGTACCTTTAGAACTGGACAGGGTTAGAAAAAACAATAATAACAAGTAAATGAATATAAACAATGTAACTAAATAACACAACAATAATATAATATTATGCTATTATCGATACATCCTTATAATCGAAAGCATTTTGAATGAATGTAGTTGAGGTGCCGTGGTCGAGTGGTTTAAGGCACTTGACTGGAGACGCGAGAGTCGAGGGTTCGATCCCCAGCGCGGCACTTATCACTTTGAACATGACGGACAAAGAAAGCGGACAAAATAAACAACCCTTCATTCTACCCTTCACAATGGTTCTGGTAGTCAAAAGAACATCCCTTCACTGCTATTGTCTAAAATATGTGGAACAGGTGTCACATGCATATTCACCTGGAACTGCATGATTAAACATAATTTCTTTGTCCGTCATGTTCATAGTGATATGCCCTTCAGCAAGGCATTTTATCTACATGGCTGTTTTATCGTTTATCAAGTAAATGAACATGCTATAGGCATGTGAATACCAACGCGTGCAAGTGTTAAAAAATCAACTGAATTCTAGCAAAAAATAGTCCTATCAATAGAGCCATATTGGACATGATGGAGAGAAAGAGAGGTAAAGGACTTCATTCTTAATGATACTGAGTAGGGCACTGCTCATATCAAGACAAGGCTTAAAAATATGTCTGGATCTGCAGTCGTGTTCACACTTTACTGTGATTCATTGTTTATCTTGATGGGGAAGGGGAGGGGGGGGGGGAGGAGAAGACAAAGAAGAAGCGACATACAGAGGGAAAGGAAAAGAACGATGTAACATTTCTCTTTAGTGAGCCAAGAAAACTTTAAAGAAATAAGCAAACATCTTTTAAATTCAGTTTATTTCAATTCGATTTGAAAATTTTCTTTGTTGTCTTTGTTCACTTACATCTTAGAGATTCTTTTTTTAAAACATAAAAGCCATTATATTCATTAAGATTCTGGTAAGATAATGTAAGGTGCGTTATCGTATTTTATTACAGTTGTGTACGTATATCGTGAGACACTGAGGGAGGTGCTACAGGGGGCAAGGGGCGGCGTCCCCCTATGTTTTTTCAAGTGATCAAAAAAAGAAAAAACGGAGGAGGAGGAGAAGAAGAAGAAGAAGAAGAAGAAGAAGAAGAAGAAGAAGGAGAAGAAGAAAGAAGAGTAACATGCTGGATGGGAGGGTAGGGTCATGCAACTATGTAATATCCTTATTTTTTCGTTTAAAACGTAAATAACTCACCCGTGGGCCACGGTTTAAAACCAGAAAAATACTTGCCTCCCCCCCCTCCATTACAATACCCTGGCGCCGCTCCTGTCTTGAGACAGAGCAAGAGAGAAAGAGAGAGAGGGAGAGAGAGGGAGAGAGAGGGGGGTATTACAGGCAGTGTCAATATTCACTGCAAGTGCAGGTATACTCAGAGATTATTAAATTAAAATAAAGAAGAAAATAACTAGATAATACGACTCAGAGAAAGAGAGAACAAAGTGACCTGACAGACATCAGTGAAGACGGCTAGTGTCATCAAAACTGACAGATAAAGGGTAAAAACGAGGTCTTTATCTCTGTGAATAATGTTACGCATCGATCCTTATTATGATAAGTGTGTTCTTATTAATAAGGTAATGCATCTACGTTCAGATGTTATAATAGAGTCAGGGCGACAATTCGGTCGTTGCCCCAGCCGATGTATAGCCGAATCATAACGATGCGAGCCGCCGGCGCGAGCCCCCGCGTGACCCAGCACGAATGTTCGCTTGCACTTTGCTGCGGGCGTGGCGGGTTAAAGAATTATGAGAACAATTATTGTTCGGAATATAAAGGGAAATGAAAGGGGACAAAAGAAAAGGATGAGAAAAGATAAGTGTGTCATCGATAATTCGAGAACACGACTAAAAGCCATTCAGGTAAAGTTTAATCGACAGGAGTTTCATCTTCGTGATACAATAGCTGTATAATCCAGTATCAAATTGTGTGCAGCCGCTCTCTTTGCAGAAGCATTTATTGTTAAAGCTGACGAGCTGCTCTTGGCTATAGGGTTATTCCCCATTTCTGTTTGCTAGCTTGTTATTTCCCCCATCGATGTCTGGTGTTTTTCTGTACCACATCTAAAACCCCTTCCTCAAGCGCCGCTCTTATTATGTTATACCCCTACCCCCTAGCTCCCCCCCCCTCTCTCTCTCTCTCAAAGCGAGAGATGAGGGCTATTTTTCCCAACATTATATCACTATCATAACTATACTTGCTGTCTAGTTTTATGTCTACATGATAATATATTTTCAAACCCCACTTTTCAGTCTTTTCTTACTGTTTTTATACCTCTAAACGTGCATCTCTATCTACCTCTAAACATGAATCTCTGTACCGACAAGACGGAGTGAGGCTGGAGAAGGAGCCGGGGAGGGGCGGGGGTTTCGCTGCACTCCCCCCTCCTCTCTACCGAACGTTAAAACTCTTGTCGAATTCCTCACCTCGTGCAGACAGAGAGCTTAATATCTGCACATAAATTTGGGAGAACTGCCTACTACTTTTACTATAGTAGCAGATTACATCAAAGTTTTAATGGAGGTACATACACTCTTAGAAAAATGTACCGGTTAGAACCCCTTTTTCTCCCGTATTTAGAACCCTAAACAGAAAAGGGGTTCTACAAAATGGTTCTTTATATTTTTTAAAGAACCCCAAAAGACTTCTTGCACAAGCAATAATGGTTCTAAAGACTCCTTTAGAACCCGTTAGAGAACCTTTACAGACTAGTAATGGTTTTTTGAAGAACCTTTGAATTTAGGTTCCAAACGTGGGACAAGAAAAGGTTCTAACCAGCACCATTTTTTCTATTAGTAATTTCTATAGTTATAGTATGCAGTATTAGTTATAGTTATAGTTATAGTATGCAGTATTAGTTGTAGTTATAGTTATAGTATGCAGTATTAGTTATAGTTATAGTTATAGTATGCAGTATTAGTTATAGTTATAGTATGCAGTATTAGTTATAGTTATAGTTATAGTATGCAGTATTAGTTATAGTTATAGTATGCAGTATTAGTTATAGTATGCAGTATCAGCTATAGTTATAGTTATAGTATGCAGTATTAGTTATATTTATAATATGCAGTATTAGCTATAGTTATAGTATGCAGTATCAGTTATAGTTATAGTATGCATTATTAGTTATAGTTATAGTATGCAGTATTAGTTATATTTATAGCATGCAGTATTAGTTATAGTTATAGTATGCAGTATTAGTTATAGTTATATCAAAGCCAAATGTCTAAAAGTGTTGCTAACTTGCTTAACCTTCTTTGCCATAATTTCTCAAACAGATACTCCGGCAAGAAAAGACTGCTACGACGGCAGCAATATTTAGTTTGTCCATACACCCAAGATGTCAGAAGATTGCAGTCTCTTTCATTTACGAATCCTAAATACTTTATTTTGTGGATTTGATAGCACCGGCGTAAAACCACTTTGAGGAATGGGGGAATGATTGACTTTTTTTGTCGATTTTTTTTTTTCTGTCGAACTCACATTCAAGTATCAAGGCAAGACAAAATCAGCACAGACGACGAACAAGTCAATTTCTCAGCATTTTCTGTTCAGATAACATTTCAACCTTAAAATCAAGAATATTTTGTGTGCTTCCATGGAATTAATATTTTGTGAGCTGTATATCCAGCATTGTCAAGTTATCAACTGCACATCGCTGTGAGGCCTGAAGTTAGGCCATACAGCACTCATCAAGATACGTTTAAGGTAACCACCACCAAAGTGTCTGATATCAAACATTTTTCGTTAGATTACATAAGGCTTTACATTATGATTTTTTTTTTTTTTTTTTTTTTTGGGGGGGGGGGGGGGGGGGGTCTTATCTGCATTTGGATCGATGGCGGCATCACTGTCTTAAAACAGATCAACACGGTCACCAAGAGAGACCCCGAGTAGGGGGCAAATGAATTTTGACATCGTCACGACCCCTATGCCGTCAACCGTGAAGAGAAACTCTACAAAAACGCTACCAAAATACACATGCAGGAGGAATGATTCTATATATATGTACATGTCATACCATCTTATATTCGTAGCTCCACTTGAAACAATAGGCAATATAAAAAGGGGGAATCTTTTTCCATACTTAAGCAAATAACCCATTCATTCAATCGCTACACTGTAAAAAAATTATTGTAGAATTTACAGTAAATTACTGGCAGCAGAGCAATTACTGCCAGTGATTTACAGCATTCTTTATTTCTTTTTTTACAGCAGTATTGTACTGTTTATTCTATGGTAAAACTGTAAACAACAGCAAAATAGAGTATTTCACTGTAAATGATATCATTTACGGAATTTACAGTAAATTACTGGCAACTCTGCTTCGAGTAATTTACTGTAAATTCCTACAGCAATTTTGTTTACAGTGTACGATGAATTACTTTCTTTCTGTTCAAACTAATATTCGAAAATAAATGCAAGTTGTAAAATTATGTTTGCGACACATACCGGTAATCAAAACGAGTAGAAAATTACTGCACTTAACATGACAATATTTGTTTAGGTTGAAAAATGACTGGGTTTCAGCAACTGCAAACAACCGAAAGTCTTGTAAGCGATAGAAAAACAAAGTGAATGAAAATTTTTAAGTGGTTTATTTTTTGTACTTATTACTCACTCAAATCAAAATAACTACATCAGTCAACTTAAATCCCTTTAACTCATTATAGCAGTACATAGTTTTCTGAAAGGTTATATTAATCAGCTTTCATTCCTGAAATTGGCAACACATATTCTTATTTTCTACAAAATCTGCGTAATTAAAAAAAAAAAATTGCATACAACATCAACTAAAGTGAATGTAATTACAAAATTGAACAGAAAAATGGCAAATTCGCATAGGAAAATATAAAATTTTCTTTTTCAAAGTTTTCTGAAAGGTTATATTAATCAGCTTTCACTCCTCACACACACACACACACACACACACACACACACACACATTCTTCTCCTACTCCTGCATAATTAAAATAATATATATACAACATCAACTGAAGTTAATGTATTTACAAAATTGGACAGAAAAAATGACATTTGCATATGAAAATAGTAATTTTATTTTTAACATTTTAGTGAGCTTAATGATTTGCTCCGATCAAACAGCTCTTATTCACAAACGATGCAACGTCCTGCACTGGAAATTGGCTCAAAGTCCTTTGTGATGTTAGCTCTTTCTGCTATGTTTTTCTTAGCCTTCTTGATCACGAGATAATTGGAAAAAGTGTCACTGAAAGGAAACGCTGTTCTTTGAGTTAATGGTAACTGTATGCATTTATTTATCCATTTATTCATTTATCTATGTATTTATTTATTTATTTATTTATTTATTTATTTATTTATTTATTTATCTATTCATATATCTATTTCAGAATATTCAAACAGGGTAGGTCCATCAGTGGTTAAACACTGTTATCCTTGGGGGCCCTGTGTAACAGAAACAAGAAAAAAAAATACATACTTAAATAATGAAAAGATATCAATAATAATGTTTACAAACAAGATGGCTTTTTCAGGAAATAAACTAAAGAAAATGAAATAAAAAAGAAATCTGTAGAATAATCATAAAGACTACTGGACGTTCTGACAACAATTATTTTGTAAATAAAATCTTCTTACGATAGAGATGATATAAGTTAAGTGAACTCACTGCTGTAATTTGATAATATCTAATAATTTCTTGAATACGTGAAATGTTCCAATTTCTCTTTAACCATCATTTTCATTTCAGGTCCCTTAACTATCCTGGATTTTGTTTAAAAGATGTTTTTTCTTTGAAAATTAACCAGAGATAAGTTCTCTCATTTTTCGCTGGCCATGTTTTTATGATATTATATCCATAAACGTTATTATATTATAATTTCGATAGGAAAAAAGCACCTTCATTTGGATTGAGATGAAAAATAAAGACATATGGAAATGAAATAGATCGTAAATAAGTACATAATACAAATTCAATGAAGGAAAATTGATCGTAATTAGTTCGCAAGAAATACTTACAATTTAGACAATCGTGGTCGTAACGCTAAATACGGGAGGAAAGAAATACCCCATCGGGGGAAGGTAAGTACGCCAGAGATTGCGGCCGCAAACTTCGAAGGAAAGGCCTCTGTTTATTGGGGCAGTTCGCAGCTAAAGATATAGTTTTGGCTTGCTCATTTCGATTTTTTTCAGAGATGAAGCATTTAAAAATCTCTAACAAACAAGCGAGCGATCAAAAAAAAGAAACCAAACCACTGAATCAATGAAATAAAGACAAGAACAAGAAGCAAGCCGCTTCAACCAAAAGCTGAGCATTCCTTCATGTGTGTATAAGGGTATGGCCTGGCCCCTCCCAGGCCCAGGTGACGCCTAATACTTGATAATAATAACAATAGTACATGTACATTAGTTCTCCTTTTTTTTGGAGAGGGGTGGGGGAGGGGGAAGGGGAGGGGTGGAGGCGAGAGACATGTACCCATGTATACCCATTTCTAGATCCCCCTGGTGGTAATTGCATGATTAAAATCAGCAGTTATTATAAGAGCTTTTCCTGGAGTGGCATATCCAGGCTTAGACACTCATCAGGAGGGGTAAGACATTTCAGCTCATGATGATCCATGGCAAAGAAACAAGCATATTTTTAAAAATTCAATTCAATTCAAAATTTTATTGTCCAAACTGGAAATT
>CM057158.1:21968678-22012118 GCA_029962745.1 Echinometra lucunter
CCGGATTTGTAATTAAACTTGTAATGAGCGAGAGTGTGTTATCGACACGGATATACAACGCATAATGGGAGGAGGTATGCGGGACGTTAATAAAACGATAACAAAAATAGAAACAGATGGAGAGAATGTGATATGTTAAAGAGCACGAGAAAACAGACTATACACTGTTTTATATACATATATAAAACTTGAAAATAATTATGAGCAAGTCCAACATATTTGTTTATTCTTTGTCCCATACGGTATGACGTATAATGGAATACAAACACTATTAGCATCGATGATATCATTTTTCCTCGATATTCGGTCTGAGGCACATGATATCGGGCCACATGGAATAAAAGTAATCATCGAGTGCAAGCAAATAAAAGTGTCGATGACATAAAATTATGCAATACGTTTGAAAGAGGCGGATCCCAGACTAAGAAGAAGAAGGTGGAAATGATAGATTTTTCAGGTGCTTCTAGTTTGGGGGACACCCCACATTCGTTTTGCAAGGGCAAGGGAGCAAGCTGGTCTTACCCCAATGTTATTATGTGTAAGTTTGGTCGTCTGTTCGTATAGAGTAGGAAATTCGTAGTTCACTTCAAAAGAATGTGACATGATATAAGTACACAAGCATCGAATAACTATGGATATATATAATGTTTATCAATCATAGGTCATGATAACTATAAAATAAACGGAACTACATCGCAAATTTTGAACAACATGCAGATATCTTGAATAGTCAGAAGTCAGAACACATTCTTTTCATTTCCGTCACAAACAAATATAAATCCATAATTAATGGATGAATTAAAGGGAACTGATAACTATAAAATAAACGGAACTACATCGCAAATTTTGAACAACATGCAGATATCTTGAATAGTCAGAAGTCAGAACACATTCTTTTCATTTCCGTCACAAACAAATAGGAGGTGGAAATGTATATAAGGTAAAGTTCTTTAGAAACCTATTTCCACATAGGACAAGGCGCATTCGCAAGTAAACAGCTCTTAGAAGCACCCAAACATAAAATGATGTTGTGTGGGTCCAGATATAGGGAAGGTATCCGCAATATGGGGGGGGGGGGGGGGGGGGGGGGAATGCCCCACCTGTATTGCTCAATGGCGCAATAAAAAGATGGATGAATTAAAGGGAACTGGTAACACTGAGTAGTGTTAAAATAGTTATCATATCTAATTAATGTATGCATGAAATTAATGATAGATATATAATTATCGATATGTGAAAGTATGAATCAAATCAAAACGGATATCATTTAGCGTGCTAAAAATTGAAAAAAAAAACCAACCAAACAAAAAAACTATTGCAGTTTCGAAGCAATTTTGACACACAAATGAATGGCAAAAAAAAAATGTCTGATATAGATATTTCATTTTTTGTTTATAAATCATCAGTATTTTCATGAAATCCACAACGTTTGTAATTATCAATGTGGACCCCCCCAATTGTTTTTTTTTTCTCTTCATTTTTTAGACTAGAGACGATGTTACCAGTTCCTTTTGATACAAATTAAACAAATTAACGGGATAAGGGAAGGGTGATGTAAAGGTTCGTAGTGTCTTTTCAAGTTCATGCATCTTCCTCCTCTCCTGTCTTTCTTTTTTTCTTTTCCTTTCCCTCTTTTTTCGCCTCTCCATGGGGGAGGAGGGGGGGGGGGGGGAGGGCACATGCCCCTGTAGCTAAGCCACTAAAAAGAGGGGATGAAACTGTATGACAATCGGAGTACCAGTAAGCACTGCACAAGGCCTTAAATGATCAGCTCAGGCAGTTTTAAAGGTTTCAAGACACAAAAAGGAAAGCTAGAAATCAACGGAAGACGGGACTTTTCAGTGATGGAATATAAGAGAATCCATAAAAATGGCCGAGAAAAAGTGGATTAAAAGAAAACAATGGTGCTGGTTGAAGGTAAGCCGATAGGTGTATTTACTTCGATCTTCAACAGCTTGTTTAACATGTCTACAAATCCTAACTATGTCGAAAATCAGATCAGAGACTCTATTTCTTTTCCGAACACGTTCGCCCTTTGTTCTAAGCGCTTCAAATGACAGCTCTGAACATCATTATGTTTCATCCTCTCTGTATTTTCCCTTCGCTTCTCCATTTTCCCCTATTTTTTCGAAATCGTCCTCTTTTTTTCCTTCGTTTCCCTCTTGAACAAAAAAGTTCTTAAAAGCGCCTTTTCGCGCACGTCTGACCCTCGCGACCTCGCAAATTTTTCGACCGTACGTGCACGGTTACAAAAAGTCGTGTTCGAGAGAAACTCCTCTTTCCCATGCATGTTCGTCATCCACTTTATCGTCGTACGATGCACAGGTGAAAGAGTCTGCATGGATGAAAAATAACTAAGATCAAGTAAAAGGCCCTTTTGAGCCTTGTATGCATATCGGATTATAACTATACCGCTGTTCTTATAAAATATAAAAACAAAGTAATACACTGTGTGCACGTGTATAATAGAATGATGGATAAATGGCTGTCAAAAGCTGTCAGAATTCATCTCTTCATCAACTTGGCATCCACGCATTCGCTATTGCATTGCAAGTAGGTGTGCACGATACAAGCACCATATTCATGCAGTGGCGTAGCGTAGGTCTAGCCATGGAGAGGGTCACTGGCAATGGAAGGGGGGGAGGGGTGGGTGGGGAACCAGTCTTACCTGTAATACTAAATGTAAAACCATTTAGAAGACTATAGGCGGGAGCGGGTCCAGCCATTTCCTTCTGGTGCCCTTATTGATAAATACGCCCCCTTCCCTCTCCGCTTCATATTTTCTTTCTTTCTTTCTTTCTTTCTTTCTTTCTTTCTTTCTTCCTTCCTTCCTTTCTTTCTCTCTTCCTTTCTCTCTCTCTCTTTTGCTCCTCGACGGGGGGGGGGGGGGGGGGGGGGGGGGGGGGGGGGGGGGGGGGGGGGAGGGGAGGAGGTGCCGCAGATACGCTACAATCTCCATATCCCGGAATATATTATGAATGGGAATTGGTGGTGTCGTATCACGTTTGCAGACGATACCGTTACTTTGTAAAAAAAAAAAGTTTGAAAAGATTTCCTTGTTCATTTCGCTTGCTTGCGTGATTTTAGACGCTGGAAAGTTAAAATTTGGGGAAAACAGCCCACCCCTTAGTCAATTACTGCCCGAACACCCATCATTTAGAATAGTTAGTAAAAGCAATAGTGACACGACGAAAACATGTAGGGGTAGTTATTGTGCAAAATTTTGAACACGGAAAATGCAATTGTTGATTCGAATGTGCAATAATATTTCCCATATCAACATCTCTTTCACTGATTCACAATTTTTTGTCCTGGTTAATAGCACGGAAAGCTTCATTACATTCGGAGTTTAACGACCGCAGCATCACGGATGTTTTTGAAACCCCGTCCCTCTGATTTAAATTGAATATCATTCGATCTAATTAGATGCCTGCGAATGTTGGTGGGAAGGGGGAAGCGAGCTCTTTGATACCCAATTAAGGTATCAACAGGATGGATTACTTTGTCACGAACATTCAGCTTTTCATGAGCGTTTTTTTATGATCCAGAGAAAGAAAGAAAGAAAAAAAAAATCAGAAAAGGGGAAACAGCGAAGTACTTATAGGCAAGGGGAGTTATCTCTTTCCTATCTCTGTCACAAGGCAGTGTGTTTACAGACAAAATTCTTTTCATTTTGTAATATTGCAGCAGGTGGTTAGATTAAGATTTAAATGAAAACCCCTTTTTAAGTGGAGCCTTTGAAATCATGTTGATCGACCATCGCTTTTTCTTTTCCTTTTTTAACTTAAAGGCCTGTTCAGACGTTTTGTTATGATAAAGAACACGGAAGCATCATACTAACTAGACAGAATTCGATCACGGGAAGGGTAAAAGTAGTTTTAAAAAGATGAAGGAAATAGAAGAGAGAAAAGGAGACAAAGAATGTGAAGATTAGATTAATGTGTGTGTGTGTGTGTGTGTGTGTATGTGAGAGAGAGAAAGAGAGAGAGAGAGAGAGAGAAGGGAAGTTTAAAAAAACGTATGAAGAACAGAAATCATGATCTTTAGCCAACATCCACGACCAATCACAATTTTATTTTGGCAAACACTTTGATTACCCTTCCCTACTCTCCAAATTACTACAGCTGTTATAACCTCCACACGATTATCATTATCACCATTATCATCATCATCATCATCATCATCAGTAGCAGCAGCACCATCATCATCCGCACCATTATCACATCATCCACATCATCACCACCATCATTACATCATTATCACCACCACCACCACCACCACCACCACCACCATCATCATTACATCATCATCATCATCATCACCATCGTCACCATCATCATTACATCACATGATCACCATCCTCCTCCTTCTCCTCGCAACAGTGGCGGCACCAGGATTGTTAAAGTGGGGGGGCAAATGGAGGGCAAAAGAAAATGTTGGGGGGCAGGGGCAGTCAATTATTTTTTTGCGTGTATGGAAAAATCGAGCGTGAAGCGCGAGTTTTAGTCGCTTATGCACATTTTAATATCAATTTTGCGAGCGAGCGAAGCAAGCGAACAAAAAAATACCCTCTTTTTTTGGTTTTTAATTGCATTTTCGAATAAATATTCTGAAATATGACAAGCGAGCGAAGCGAGCGAGCCAAAAATGGCTACATTTCTTGTCTTTAATCGCATTTTAGAAAAGAAATTTAAAAATATGATGAGCGAGCGAAGCGAGCGAGCCAAAAATAACCACTTTTTGGGTTTTCAATCAAAGTTTTGAAGAGCTGAAAATGGTATTTTAGAGCACTTCATAGCTTGAATATGATGCTTATGACAACATCTACTTATTTACAAATTTTTCTTTTCAGTCCTCAAAATTTCTGGGGGGGGGGGCAAAGCTTCTGAGTGGGGGGGGGGGGGGCAAATGCCCCCCCATGCCCCCCCTTGGTGCCGCCACTGCCTCGCAAATACTACGACCATCATCACTCCCCATCCTCATATATATCACTCTTTCCATCTTCAAATAACATATCAAAAAAGGACATGACAGGACTGAGAGGCCAGATTCTGAAAACTTACTTTTCATGGTTAGAAAAAAAGGTGTTAATTGCCCCAACAAACTCCCACACATTGTGAGGAATGTGCACTTAATGTCTCTTTTGACTATGTCTGAATTTAGCTAGCTTTGTGCAAAGATTACTACTGACTTGTCCTAATCTTGATTTTTAGTGATAGTTAACATTAGTTTACAAACATAAAATATAACAATGTTCAGTATACCACCCTCGTTTGAGAGAAATAACTACTCTTAAGAGAGAGAGAAAATGACTATGGAACAAGAAAAACATGCAAATAATTGTGTATTATAAGCAAAATGTGAACTTTGTGAGAAACCCTCGTTTGAGAGAGAGATAAATACTCCTCTTGAGAGGGAGAGAGGGAGGGAGAGAGAAAATGATTATGGAATAAGAAAAAACTTTCAAATAATGTGTATTCAGCAAAATGTGCACTTTGAGAGAAACAGCAATCAATTAAAGTTTACTCATTTAAAATTAAAGTTTTATTTAAAAAAAAAAGGGGTAAGTACATTCAGTAAAATAAAATGCTTCCGAAGTACACCCATTAAACTTTCATAATTATTCACAAATCTAACTTGCTAAATTGTTTTACTGTAGTTTATATGCAGTCTGCTACTGCACTTTAATTATACTGTATGTTCGATCAATTATTACATACATCAAGTGATTCAAGCCCTTTTTTCAATCATTCACAGACACAACAAAACAAATTATTAGAAACTAGACATAACATCTGTTCATTACGAATGCAAATATCTGCATTTTAATGAGTGTTCTCATCAAAATAAAGGAACAACAAAAAAAAAATCGAACAATTCTCTTTGCATTAATGAACTTGACAAACATTCAATCATTTTAAATTGATGTTATTGTGCATTGTCCTTTGTCTCTCCATTTGGCTAATAATAAAAACATGCTAAAATTAACTGAATCATAATAAGCAGAATCTATAAATAAACTCCATACATGCAGCTGGTATCCAGTTAATTGACAAATGTAAAAAATGCAAGATTTCATGCCCTGAAGAGTAAACTGAAAGAGGAAACATCATACACGACTGTTCTGCATAACTACATCAGGAATGAATTAATATCTACCATTTGATTATATTCTCATTTTTGCATATCTTTTTGATGAGTATTTCACCTCACATTATATCATGCTCAAGATTAAAAAATATTTTCTAGGCACTTTATCAGAGGATATGAATCATATGAATTAGTACACCAATGATCAATAAATTATTTTTTAGAAAAATGAAAATTTCTTTGAAATGCAACAGTCATCTGAAAGAAAAAAATGTACTGGTAGTACGTGTGAAATGTTTGTTTCATCTTAACCCAATGACTCCCGAATTCTCATCTTCCCATAGGTTTACTACAGACGCTACCCGGTTCCAGCAGGCAACAGGTTAATACATGTAGTATACAGATTGCACGGAAACACCCTGTCATGATTCCTCATAGATATAAGAATATGGTTCCATGCCATTTGCTCTGGCGACAATTGCTCCTAAGGAAAATCCGCACGTTCAGTCAAACATAAAGCCTAACCCTAAACCTAACACTAACCCTAATCCTTATCCTCACATTATTCGGAACCAAAACCCTTATCACAACCCTAACCCTAACCCTAACCCCATGTCTTCGGAGAAAATTAAGACAGGGGCAATTGCCGCAGGAGCAAATGTCATGTCACCAAGAATATAGGTTGTAAAGACGTGTGACCTGGGCACCCTCACATGAAGAGTTACAATTGATTACATCACTCCAAAGGTAGCTGTATGCTCTTGAATCAATATTTTTTTTACATTCACTGGTAACTGACAATTTATTTCATGTTACAGACTAACACAAATCATTGTGCAGACCTCCCAACCTTTCTGACTGAAAAACAGGGATGATTTTGCTCAAAATTAGGAGAGAAACAGCATTTCCCATAGGAGTGCGTAGTAAATTCATCAAGAAAAATCTGGGAAATCATATCGAAACAAGAGCTTGGAATGGTAAAAATTCAGATTCTTTCCTCCAAATTCAGAATGGTTGGGAGGTTTGATTGTGAGATATCATCAATTGTAGAAATAACAGAGAAACAATAGATCTTCACCAATGAATGTCGTTCAATTTTCATGTCACGGAACTGTTTTCCAAGCAGGTGTGTGTAAACTTTTGGGTGCAATTGTACATCTAATTGAATGGCAGGTAAAGGTATGCCGGCTACAGCTTCCTCGATTCTAAATGCACCACTCGACGAGGAGAATTGATGATGGCATAACTTAGTCTAGACACATCATGTTGTCAGTCTGGGTCTGTGTGAAACTTGATAGGAACAGCCAGGTAATTCAACATGAACAGTAACATTAACATAGCATCATGTCGGCTTAACAAACCTATCATTTCACATCCTATGAACATTCCCATTCCTGCTTTTGTAAGATATCGGATGTTTACAGAAAAAATGCCCTCGTTTTTTTTTTTTTTTTTTTTACTTAAAGGCAATGGTTAACATTGTTACAATTAAAAAAAACCCCTCTCATTTTGCTACTTGAAAATAGGATAAACATAAGGGTTATAGTGTAAAAATACCAGCCTGAAAGTTTCAAAGTATAATATCCACAGGAAGTATATTCAAATATTAGAAGTGTGAACCAGTGTTTGAAAAATATATCAGGTCGGTTGAATAGACTAGACGTATGGAGTGCGCATGAGCACATGGCTCACCGCACCGTACTGTGTGTATTGGCGTACCACAAAGAGGGAGGCAGATAACGATTTTTTTTTTAACTCGAGCAAAACGGTCCTCTTATTTATTGTCTCTGAGACCAAAAATAATAAAATTGCGGTTTGCCTCTTACTAACATGTTTTCATTCCAAATTATGGTTGGTTTCAGGGTTTTTGACTACAAATACAAGTACTCATACACATGTTTCATCATAGTTTGAGAATTCTTGAAGTCGGCTGCTCCCAAACTTTGCCAATGCCTTTAATGCTATATAAATATATATATACAGTGTGAGTCAGAAAAAAAGTAGCATCATTTTGAAGTTGTCTTGTTGGAAGTACGTACATTAAATGATGGGTTTCATGATATGTCTTGGTAGAGTTCCTCCCAGCATTTATTGGTACCCTTTTCATTTGGAACTTTGCATGCATGACTGAACAACAGATTTAGTTCCACATACAGACGTTTTGTTCACATGACTGACAATTTTTCTGGTTACAACTTCCACTGTTTAAAATTGATTATTATAGAAATTCAATATCAACATATCTACCAGCAAGTCTACATCTATCAAAAAATAGTTAAAATTCTAATTCAAATCTGAAAATGTATTTCTGTCAAAAGCAATATGGGTATCAACCATGCAATCTACGTAACATATGTTTTGCAACACGTGTTTTGGCGCCAAAATGCCATTAACTCTACATCAAATGATACCAGTGCTTATGAAATTACCTAGGCATAGAATCAAGGAAGTCCTTTTGAGCCAAAAGGACATTAACTTTGCATTACGTCGGCTTCCCGGAAAAAGGCCGTTATCGACCTTTTATCAAATTTCCCGCCATTTTTTTTTCATTGCAGAAAGGGAAAAAGCATGTCATAGGCTTTCTTCTTGTACCATTCTCGAACCTCAATTTGATGTCGTTATGATGTAATAAGCCAAAAAACAAAATTACACGAGCACGTGAATTCCTCCTCACTAAACGTGCTTACGCGCATAGACCGATTCGCAATAGCATCCTTTTTCTGGGAACTATTGCGCATTTTTTGTTCCCGAAAGAAAGACACTATTCTTCGCTCAATGTGCTTACACGCATAGACCGATTCGCATTAGCGGCCTTTTTCCGGGAACTGGATTTACGTACTCGCGCATTTTTGGTCCGGGTAGAAAGCCGTTAAGGATAATTTAATGCTAATGATTAGAAAACCTTTAGAGTGTTTTAAATAAAAGCACAAAATATCATTGAAGAAAAAATCTTGCTCTGTCAGAAAGTTTGAGAGTTAGGACGGAAAAATAATACACTAGCTGCTAAAAGCTCAAAATAAGGTCAAAACTTCATTCGCGTTTTTCTCGAAAACGTACATTTCACGCACGTGCGCGTTAGTGGCCTTTTTCTGGGAAGGCGACGATTACATAACACCGATGATTGACTGGGGAGACAGAGAGGTCTTAACTCTGCATTGAATGATAACAGTTTGCTTTTGGAGCAAAAAGGTACTAACTTCACACTAAATAACACCTGTTGTTTTGGATCCAAAATGGCATTAATGCTGCATCAAATGGAAGGAGTGTTTTGGAGTCAAAAAGGCATCATTAACCCTGCATAAAGGTAGCCTATCGAAAACAGTTAAAAGACATGAAAAGACACATAAAGAGCACAAACAATACAGGCAAAAAGTATGTATTCTGCATTTTTTTCATGTCTTTTCTGGCCACATTTTGCTATTAAAGCTACCTAAGCAATGTATTTTCAGAACTGCTAAAAAACATTACGTGACATAAGAAAGTAACCCTAAACAACTCTACATTTTCTGGAAGGGGGGGGGGGGGGGGAAGGGGCCCATGCAGAGCAGAAGCACTTTGCAAAACATTGAGTTATTATCCATGCAACATTAACCACGGCTTCAAGTTCTGAATGACTTCCTTTATGCTGTCAACGACCTTGGAAGTCTGTTTAAAAAAAAAAAAAAAAATCATTCTCATTACTCAGTGACAGATTGCAAATAAGAATTTTGAATAAAATTTTCGAGGTATCATTACCGGGTTTATTTCTCAGGTCCCTTACCAGCAATGAGCCTGACAAACAGCAAACTCTGGATAATACTATGAAATGAATCTGAACAATTCATATGTAGGGCAGGTCGGATATAGAATTAGTCAGCTCTGGCTTGTAAGGCATTGTATTAACCCATTCATGACAGAGGGTCCACATTTTGTGGTTTGGTCTAATAACTTTTGATGCAAAGCCCTAAAAATCATACCAAATACATGAGCAGAAAGAGAAAAAATTCTAAACATACTGTGCCCATTTTGGTTGCATCAATATTCATTGTTTGATGCTGAAATTTTTTTAAAGGAAAATAAGCATTAAAATCCTTAAATTGGCAATGTGATAGAAAGTTTAAAATCACCATTTTTCCCTGCAAATTGGCAACTTTTTGACTTCTCATCATAATTTCTGTCAATTTATATTCATTTCAGATACATGACGTTTTATAAGAAAAATGTAGCAATAAAATAAAAAAGTTGGTGTTGCCAATTTGAAAAATAAAAGCTGATCAAATTAGGCTTTAAATAATTCCTGTCATGAATGGGTTAAAAGCATATCAGCCACGGATCCAGGATCTGTAAATAGAGGGGGCGCAAATGGCAAATTTTAAAAACAGAGGGGGCGAAGACGACAATTTTCTTAGACATAGCTTTATTAACATGTATGTTCCAATGTGTGATTCTCAAAAAAAGAGAGGGGGCGCGCGCCTCTTGCGCCCCTGCCTGGATCTGCCACTGCATATTATAGCATTCTAGTAGGATGAGGAAATGTGCTATTCTAGGCTCTGTGACTGAACCACTACAGTAGTCACATTTAACCTGCTGAACACCAAGCATGGGATAACTCGGCCTTGGGTCTATGAAAAATGCATGGTATACTCAAATCAACTCATACTTAACGGGTTAAATACACTTTTTAAAGGGAGGAATATAAGTGTAAATGTGTAAGTCAAGGGCATAATGTGGGGGGGGGGGGGTAGGGTGATGGTAAATTACACTCTTAAAACAAATCAGCTAAAAATTAGTAGATCAAAGGGTCAGCTGGGTGCAACTAAAATACTAGTATTTTTTTCTACTATATTTAAGTCATTTGCGACTATTTTCTAGTCATATTTTGACTAAAACTCAATCATCAATGACTAGCATATAGTAACTTTTAAGACTAGATATATTAGTTGCGTCCAGCTGACCCATAATCTTGTCATTTTAACTGATTTGTTTTTGCAGTGTATTCAATAAACTTATTCCTTTCAGCACAAATTTAAGAGAACCTTGGAGTTAAGTTAACATACAAATAACATGATTGGGTGCCACTAAAAAAAAGAATCTTACACAAATTTCAATCATGAGACTGCTACTGTTAAGTCAGTGAAGTTTCACAAGAGTTCCTGAGAGAAGTGCATTCAAAAGGAACAGTTTCTGACAAAGGCTCAAGGTATCACTGTCTTCAGAATACTCTAAACATGGATAATATCTACTGTGAATATCAACAGAGCACATATCTGAGGAGGCGTGATAGCTCAGTTGGGTCTCGTAATCTGGTGACCCAGGTTTGAAACCAAGTAAATGCCCTTTGGTAAGGCATTAATCCTCATTACCACTCATTACCTCACAGAGAGGACTAAAGTTGTCGGTCCTCTGGTTGCTTACTTACATGCTTTCTTAGTAGTCAAGTAAACCAAACCAAACCAAGCACACATTTCTTTCTTTCTTTCTTTCTTTCATTTGGTATTTATGTCCTTCTTGCACCACAACTGCAATGAATGAGTTTTGGATAGCAGCATGGGTTTGTTGATGAGGCTTTGCAGCACTGGTATATCCTGATTTAGGCCTTAGGAGGTGCAAAACATGCGAGGCTATGATGATCTGTACAGTTTAGCAAGGAAACCTCTTTTTTGAGAAGGGGGGGGGGGGGGAGGGGGCAGTTGTGTAAGGGGGAGGCTGCATTAGAAATCTGCTATGTTTATTGCCCCCTTCCCTCTCCAGCACCTACAATAGTTCTTTGTTGCTGCTGCTGCTGCTGCTGGTGTCGCTATGTTCCAAACTTTTTCTGTTGAAGGGTGGGTGGTAACTGCTCAAAGATGGCCTGCTGGGGGCGCTCTACCAGTACCAGCTGCCCTGGGTCTTCCAGGGTCCCGATGAACATAATCGTCTGGAGTTGAAGAAAGAAGAGAGGGGGAAGGAAGGAGAGAGGAATAGGAAAGAAGGGAAAGATGGAAGAAAAGGGAGAGAGAGAAAGAGTAAAAGAGAGAGGAAAAAAAAATAAGTAGGAATAAATAATTGAACACAATGTCCATTAACATGTGGATATACAGCTCAACTCGAATGTAAAAAGTCTTGTCGATAAACTGCCTCCAACATTTAACAAAAACCTATCAACAATATCTGGCCATTGTGTTGATGTCAGTTCCCTTACAATTTTCATCGTTTTTTTTTTTTTTTCCAACTGTGTGTCAATAATGGCATTTTGGAGTCACTTAAGAAAAACTATGACAGGCTCATAGTTTTCTAAAAATGCTTTAAGAATGCATAAAGTAACAATAATACATAGCTTTTTCCAAGAATTAGAGATAGTTTGGTATGGATCAATTCCCTATAAAGAGATATCTAGCCCATCTTCTTGTTCTTTCATATAATTTCTTAAAGCAGGTGTAGGGACACATGAAGGAAGAAGAGCTGGTGACAGGACAGTTGTTCCTGCGACAATTGCTCCTGTCTCAATTTCTCTGAAGACATAGGGTTTTAATAGGGGTTGGGATTGTGATAGGGGTTTTGGTTCAGAATCATGCAAGGATAAGGATTAAGGTTAGTTTGAGGGTTGGGGTTAGGTTTTATGTTTGACTTAACATGCAGATTTCCATGGGAGCAATTGTCAAGGAACTGAAGGGCCAGGCAAAGACATTGGTGCTCCAGCATATGCTCTGGTAAAACTTGCTCCAAACTTTTATTAGTCAAAGATGTATGATTAGGGTTAGGTTTGCATGTGGGGGTTTACACTACTTTAGGGTTAGAGTGATTGGTTCAGTGATGCAGTTTAGAATTCGGTCAGCAGATGAAATTGCTGTGGAGCAGTCGTCACGTCATAGGAGAATGTAGGGCATCATCAAACACAATCTGGTCTGTGTAACTGGGGTACAACACCTTCCCATTTTGTTTTGGTCCACTAGATGACTTTTCAGACCTTACACTTCGACAACCTCTGATTATCTCTAAAGAGCACCCTTGTCATGTCAAACTCCACGAACTTTGCATGATACCTGTCACAATCTAACAAGATTTTGCATACTGGTAAATTGGAGCTGTGCATGTGAGGACCATGTGATGACGCATTCAAAGACAGTTGTCATTTCAAAACAGTTTAAAGAGGTTGTTGTAGCAGGCGCATAGCCGGGGGGGGGGGCGATGGGGGCAGTCGCCCCCCCAAAACGACACAAAAAAAAGAAAGAAAAAAGAAAGAAAAAGAAGAGAAAAAGGTAAGAGAACGTTAGAAGAGAGGGAGTAAACAAGGAACAGTGAAAAAGAAACGTCGGAGCTTCCTCCCGCGCGAACCCTGCACCCTCCGCCAAGGGAGCACGCAAAGCGCGCTCAGTAAGTGATTCCCACGCTTTGCGTGCTCACGACCGCCCCCCCCCCAAATGAAATCCTAGCTACGCCACTGTGTTGTAGTCTACTGAATATACATGTATGTCATCTGACTGAGGATCATATGGCTCATGGTTTAAGTCCCAGCCATAGCACTTATGTCCTTTAGCAAGACATTAATTTACATTTGCCACTCTCCACCCGGGTGTAGAAATGGGTACCTGTTAGGAATTCATTCCTTGAATGCTTTCATTGGCTTAGGAAAGCTGGGCTACAGACAGGGAAATAATATTGCCGTTCAATGACAAAAGGAAGCAACTCTGTAGAATGAGTTTCCTACTTAATGAAGAAAATATGTCACAAAAAATCTATGGAGTTGCTTCCTTTTGATTGTCTATTATTTTAGAAATTGGGGGTCACGTGACCTCAATTTCTTCATCATCATGTACAGCATACAAAAAAGTATCCCAAATCAAGTAAAGGTCAATTTGGAAAATTTTTTAGAGCTATTTCTTTTTGTCGCTGGATGGTAGAATAATACTTCACAGACATCCTGAGACGGGCAATTGCTCAATTTGTCTGTTTTCACGAATTGATGGATGAGAGCGCAACTTTAAAAAAGTTAGTTTTGAGTAAATTGCTTTCAAAGTTTCAAACCTCAATCTCAACCTCTTTAATGTATGAAGGGTGAATAAATTTTATATCCTCGTATGGGGCATATTCTGGACAATGTTCATTATTAATCATTTGCATATTTCTTTTAGATTTTAGAAGAAAACGAGGTGTAAACAATGCCGTCATTTCGTGAAAACACAAAATTCAAGGTCCCACTGTGATTTTGTTTCCACAAAGTGACGGATCTCAGCCACACGCGTGTTAAACAAATGGGACTTGATGAGCCTGCATTTGACCTAATTGTGCGCGATTACGTATTCAAATCGAAGACGCGCTCTTTTATTTTTTTCACGAAGTGACGGAACTCAGCCACACACGTAAAACATACGGGACGGCTGAAAGCCGTCACTTCGTGAAAACAGAAAATTCTTTTACTAGGTATTTTCTTGTTGACGTCATGGTCATAGTTACGTAATTAGACATTATTACGGTCTGAAACTCTGAGGTTCAAGATTATAGTGAAAGATGTCCAAAAATTTGCTTTCACTGAGCTTAGTGGATGTGTATATGCAGCAAAACCTGTGACCCACTTGTCTCCACTACTTCAGTCCGGCCAGTTCTATCAGTCCGGAAAGTAACGTCCACTTGCCTTGACCAATAACATCTGATATTAGGCATATGCTGTAAACATGGAATATTTCGCAGTGTTGAAATAAAACCACATGAAATATTTTGTTTATGCGCGTGAATAGAATTATCCTAACTGTCCGCCGAAATAAAAAATGCGCAAATGTGTTCAACTTGGCTGAGCGCAAGAAAATTAATTGCACGAAAATTTCCATTTTTGACAGTACCTGCATGTAGTCAAATTCAAGCATATTCTGTACCACAAGGTTAAAATAACTTAAATTAGAGTATGTTTCTCAAAAGAGTTGCAGCTTTTGCAAAATTTGTGACAAGATTAGTTAAGATATGAATTTTGTGGGAATCTATAAATATCACAGCTATTTTATATTATTTCAACAATAATCAATAAATATATACGCATTTCTAAATATGTGAAATTTCACAAATTGTTAATATGTTATTCACGACAGATTTGAAATAGCTACATCTACATGAAAAAAACAATAGACCACGGATATACTAGACACCCATTCTAGTCTAGTCTGTCTACTGCATTGACGTACATTCATGTATGGACAGAAGAGAGAGAGAAGAGAGAGAAGAGATAGTGGAGGAGGAGGAGGAGGAGGAGAACGGAGATAGAACGGAACAATATGATCTTCGTCACTGGAGAACATGACTTAAAACTACCTGTATCTCGGTATCACATTACACAGGAAGTCGAGGTAAATCTGCTCTCATATACCTGTACACACGTGCAAAACCGCAACATACTGTTCTTTTCTGCTTGTCTTAAAGGTAGGAGATCCCTTTTGCAAAATCTTCGAAAATCCATACAACTTGGCAGGAGTTTAGGATATGCCCTCCTGATACTGTTTATGTAATCTTACGGTCATACAAAAATGAAAATCTGGCTACCATCCTTGAATAAGCAAGTCGGATCAGCTCACCGGCAGAAGCGAAGCCAGCTAGCTAGCTAGCTCAGCCGCGCACAGCTCGCGGCCACCACACGTACCACATAATAGCAGCGCTGTACTGTATGTAATGTGAATCCTTTCGTTGTGCGCTATCTCGCAAAAAATCTGCTAAAATTTTCAGTCCGAAATAAGTACAGAGTTATCAAAAATGTTAATTATTCATTAATTAGCCACGTACAATCCATTTTTCTTTCACAGAAGTTTTTAATAATCATTCTCTTATAAGTGAACACATATTCACACATCTTAATATTTTAGAGCTGCAAATGGGATCTCCTACCTTTAAAAGAGAGACAGAGAAGGAGACAGAAGGGAGACAGAAGGAAAGAAAGAGACAGAGGGATAGAGGGAAATAAGCAAGAGAGAAGGAAGAGGAAAGAAAAAGAGGACAAAAAGAGGAAGAGTGAGGGTGGAAAAGAGAGAGAGGGCCAGGAAGAGGAAGAGAAAGGAAAAGAGATAGGAATAGAGCGAGAGAGAGAGATCAAGACGAAGAGACAAAGAAAAGCGGAATACAGTGAGAGAAATGGAAAGGCAAAGGGAAAGGAAAAGAGGGAGAGAGAAAGAGAGAGAGGGTAGAGAGAGAGAGAGAGAGAGAGATAGAGAGGTATGAGATCAGAAAGTAGGGCACATTCATGACCCATGGGAGAAGCTCATTTTTCCAGACGTCCAGAGGACAGGGATATAAGCTACACATGTTCAATACCACCAATACTAAACAACAGTCAATATTGTAGTAGTTTTTCCCATTTACATGTCCTCCTTATGTAGATCTGTACTGGTTTTAAAATGTATTTACTCATATAGCAGGGGCGTAAATTGGGGTGGGGGTGGGGGATGCATCGCCCCAAACTTTTTGAAGTGGATGTATGTGTGTATATAAATATGTATCAATGGGGGGGGGGGGGGGGGGGAGAGGGTCATCCCCAGGTATGAGGACCTGTCTACGCTACTGCCGTCTGAAGATACTTAGGTCATCGAGGTACTAGTATTCTAGTATTCAGGTTGGCTAAAATTGGACAGAACTTATCAAACATGACACTATTTGAGCCACTTAAGCATGCAAATTCAAATTGAAAAATGATTTATGAGAAACAGAAAGTGAGTTTATGTCCAAGGAAGTGACTAGGGCTCATAACATCTTGGTTTAAAGAGAAGCTTGAGTTCTGGGAAATGTGAATGATAATTTTTTTCGGGTGATGTTCGATATTCTGAAGCACGCAGATTGCGTATACCTGGATGTTTGTTAGTCCGAAATATGAAAAAGGGTTCGTTAATCCGAACATTTGTGGTGTTATTCCGAAGGTTCTTTAGTCTGAAAATGAAATAAGGTTCGTCTCCTAGGTAGGTGTCTTAGATTTAGAGTAAAATACTTAGCCGAAATATTGAACTGAATACCAAAATTTGCTAAGTAAAAAGCTAAGTAAAATACTCATATTTCTGACTGAAGTATTGAATTGATTACTGGCCCAGAACTTTGGTTTATCTTTAATAGGATACTTAACTCCCTCATGATATCTATATGATTTTGTACAATAGGATGTATTTTAATGACATCTCCAATTTCGATATTGTCTAGGTGACATTAATTTGAAGGTTTTTACAGGGACCACATGTAATAACACACTCTCCTGACGAATGTACTGGTAACCATTTCATTTCTTCAAATCTTTGAATTTAAAGTTCAACAGTTCAGCATTTCAGAGTTTGCGGTTTTAAAGTGACAGGGTCAATGAATTTGAATTCATTCCTAAATAACATTTCAAGTTCACATGACCTTTTATCTCTGAGTGGCAACGAACCAGGGATCAGTGTGTATTTTTAAAGCATTTCTTCGTCAAAAAAAAATCCAACAACCAACCAAGATTTTGTTTCAGAAGCAAGTAACATTAACAGCTGGTAGATGCATTTGTTAACTACCTACTGTAATATGAAACAATTTTGTTTAAAGCTCATGTACAGTTTTGGCAGAATGAAGGAAGTTGGCATGAAACTGATTCCATACAGTCTCACATTGTCCCCCATGCAACATACATGCCTGAGATCATGTGACATTTCCATTCATGATTTTCAATGAATTTCAGAGTAAATATTTGAAATAAATGCAATGTAACGGTTACAGAACTAGTAATATATGGAGTTTTTATTTTAAAGGAATTGGAGGAAAAGTTTTACCGGTATAGATCAAAAGAATCTCTGTGTAGCACCTGGTACACAGGACACAAGATTGTCGACGCACCAACATCTACTACAACAACAACAGCATTCTGCCCTGCGCTTGGACCCCTGCATCCGGAACGCTTCCTGCACAATGATCACAGCGTTTCGCGCACTTCGTGTGTAATACAGCTCTCATTGGTTTGTACGACATGTGCAGTCCTGTACGACTTTACGTCGCTGACCTGAGATCAATAGTATTTTTTTGCCTTTCATTGCTTAATATTCAACTTGAGAACTTCACAGCATCTTAGTTTTGCTTTCATCTTGCTGCTTAGCAGCAAAACTGAAGAAATCTGAGGAAAACATTTCGAGGGCCTGCCAAAACGGTACATAACCTTTAAATAATGAGAGCTGGTAGAAGCATTTGTTTTACTATGTAACCCACCACCATGAGGGTGAGAGTAGAAGGCATCTTTCATCATGCTATAGAAACTTGTTGAAACCCTAACAGCTTTCTAGTAGTCAGGGCTCGACACTATCACAGGCGCCCAGGACACATGGGCCCCCCCCTTCAGGTTCCAACCCCTAAAACTGAACACATTTTAACATAGCGCCCATTATTTGCAGAGTCTGGAATTGCAATCCAGACCCCCTGCCAAGACTAGATGAATCTTTGACCACGCGTGGTCGAACTTTATGCCTCCGCCATTACCAAATCAGAAATAAATGGCACTTCATGTTGATTTATTTTCATTTATACAATGACATCTATGACCTTGACCTTTGACCTTGTGACCCCCAAATCTAATGAGAGCATTGCCCTTTCCATATGCATACATGAGCCAAGTTTGTTGAACCTTCAAATGGTTACTGAGTTATCACAAGAACAAACCATTTCTATGTACATAATGACCTCTATGACCTTTGACCTTGAAACCCCAAAATCTAATCAGATCATTGTCCCTCCCATATGCATACCTGTGCTAAGTTTGAGGTTGATCGGTCAAATGGTTGTTGGGTTATGGTGAAAACGAACCATTTCTATGTACATAATGACCTCTATGACCTTTGACCTTTGACCTTGTGACCACAAAATCTAATCAGATCATTGTCCCTTCCATGTGCATACATGAGCCAAGTTTGAAGCCAATCTGTCAAATGGTTCTTAAGTTATCGCAAGAACAAGTCATTTTTATGTGTATTATTACCTCCATGACCTTGACCTTTGACCTTGAGACTCCAAAATCTAATCAAATCATTATTGCGAGAACGAAAACAGGACGGACGGACGGACATAGTTCAGTGAATTGGTTATGAAAATATTGACATTGGGGATGACATCTCAGGTATGAACCAGGGCCGGTATTCTATTCAATACTTGGATTAAGTAAAACTGTTACTAAGTATTTTACTCGGTTAAGATACTTGCTCAAGTCATATTCAATTCAATACTTAGACTTTTACTTTAGTAAGCCAACTTTAAGTCAAAATTCTTACTGATAAGCATTGTGACGTCATATTTTCAATGTGCAATTAACATGTAGAATCAAAATACGCTCGAGTACGCCATGATATAATTCCGCGCAGCTCATGATGACTGCGTATAAAAACCTATGCCTGTCAATCAAGGCCCAAAATAATTGGCTTAAGTCTCCTAGGTAGGTGTCTTAGATTTAGAGTAAAATACTTAGCCAAAATATTGAATTGAATACCAAATTTTGCTAAGTATTTTATCTAAGTTAAAAACGAAGACAAATACTCATATTTCTGACTTAAGTATTGAATTGAATACCGGCCCAGGCCCCTAAAGCTCCGCCACCTTGTCCAGATCCATTAGAAGCCGGCCTAAGCATCCATCAATTTTCATGATCAAAAATGAATAATTCATTTTGTAAGATGATTCCAAGGAGTAGCATGCGTTTGTGCTTGTTTTAAAAAATGATACCAACCCACTTCTCACATTCTCATAGCCTCTTCACACCGCAAGAAAGTTATACCAAATTTGTATAAAGAAATTTTGCATAAACCTTATAATAAAACATATTATTTACCTTTATATAGTTTATGACAGGGACGCACACACTCCTAAACATATATTGTACAAAGATATGTCATGAATATATTTCATTTTGGGGAGGTCAGCTGACACATGTCTTCTATCAGGTGTCATCAGGGGTAGTGCTAGTCCCCATTTCATAAAACTTGATATCAATAAAAAGTAGCAATAACTGTTATAAGCTACTGAAATCCTTGCATCTGATTGGCTGAGGGTAAATTAGTCATAGAAATGTGACAGTTGTTACTGATAACAAGTTTTATGAAATGAGGCCCTGGAGCATTATTAAAACAACTGATTGGTCACATGCGAGGGGGGGGGGGCACACATGATAAGTCTTGTGCATTTACACAATTTTTCTACAATGTGACATTCTGACAAGAAAATGATGCTGATTCTTTGACTTTTCGTTTGAAACGATGCTCAAACATGGATTTTGCTGTGACATTTCATTACTTGATTTGTTGGGTTCTTAAACTAGAAAAGAATTACTTATGGTATAGCTACAAGGTTTTTGTTTAGCTTTACAATGCATATTGGTAGTGTGAATGCAGGGTCAAAGATAGAGCTTAGTACACTCTAAGAAGCATTTGGGAAAGACTGATCATGTATTGCCTAAGAAATGATGGAGGCTGCAACGTTTTGGTTTGATCAAAATGATAAGCCATGGCCTTGATCTTGCTGAAATCATATGCACTGCCCAGAAACATGAGCATACACGATTACACAAATACATTCCAAGAATGTTTTAACAATTTGAATATGAGGGCATTTGCAGAGCAGTCCTTTTAAAAGGCATTTCTTCTGTGACGTTCCTCCAAAACGACATAAAAGGAATGATTTTCTTCATGGACGTAACTAGCAGATCTACAATTGAATATGTGACCTTAAAAACATCAATGAAGGAAAAAGTGTTATACAACCTGTTTAGAAAGCTCCCTTTATAAATACAACGGCCACTTTTTAAAAGTTTGCCATGGGTACCTTGGTAGACCAAGTTGATCTTAGTGTATATAACATTCTGATATAGTTGTAAAAGTTGTTGAATTGCTTTGAAGAATTTTAAAATCAGATTTGAGTGCTAGGAGAAATGATCAATCTTTTTAAAGTAGAAATTTATCCATTTTCATTACATCATAACTGTGAAGAATTTAAATGTTATGAACAGAGGCAGATCCAGGAATTTTCATAAGGTGTGTGTGTGTGGGGGGGGGGGGGTGCTGCAAATCTGAAGAATTTCTTGAATACCGGTAGTGAGAAAAAAAGTAAGGTTGAGACACTTTTATGGTAATGTGCAAAGGGGCAGGGGCACCTTTTCTGAAGGAGGAGGGTCGTGAAGGAGGATGAGAGGAGAGAAAAATGAAAGAGAAGATAACACATGAATGTGCTTTAAAAAAAATAAGCTAAAAGATGACAAAAATAGTAAAAATTGCAAGTCAACGCAAAAATGACACAACATATGTTGGGCAGACGCTTGGCATGTTATCTCTGGTCCTGTCATATCTGCATTAATAGAAAGAAGAGACTAGGGTGATCCGTCTGGCAGTCATTCATACACCTTATAATAGTCAACCTTAGCCAAGGTACTCGCAAGCTATCTGTCTGAGTGGGTTGAGTGATGAGTTCAAACTGATACATTTCACAGATGAAATGTATTGATCGATTTCTACAGCTTTGCAGAGATATGTCTGCATAGAGAGATCAAGATAAAGAAAGGAAAAGAGAGAAAGAGAGAGAAAGAGAAAGAGATAGAGAGGAAGGAGAGAGTAGGGGAAACAAGAATGGAGAGAAGGAAAAAAAATCAAGGCAAAGAAATCTCAAAGATTTCTACGCAGAACTGAAAATTATCATGGAGTTAGTGTACTATATTTTTCTCTTTTAAAAGCTCAAGAAAAAGACTGCAGGCAAGAAGGGTGTATCGCCTTCAGACCTACATTAATGCCTTTCTTGTTGTCATCTCTTTCTGGATTATGAGATGAATACCTGCCATTCATTTCCACTCACTGGTTATAGATGTAATTTGTTTACAGACTCAGGAGTCTCATCTTTGTTGGTGGTTTGAAAATGAGAATGTTTATATTACAAAACAGGTAAAGGAAACAAAAAAGATGCAAAGAAATAAGTAATGAAAGGAAAATATCGAAAGACTAGCCAATCAACTTATGAAACATAACCACAGAGAATGCAAGAATCAATCAAATTACATCAAAATATGCATCATTACAGGAGGCAGTGTGAACCAACCCCTCGAGATGGAAGACTCAGACACAATACACAGACGAGTGAATCAGGTTTTTAAGCCAAGCGTATGCATTCGTCACGAGAGACAGCCAGACACAACACGCAAGGTATATCACCCCGTGACTCATCAACAGCAAGCGGCAGCCCATTGCTGGAACGAGGCAAAGGGGGCATTATGGGTAGTTATTGGCATGCCGAGACGCCGCGGGTCTAGCGTGGGGAGATGGGGAGATAGGACGGTGGGGGAGGAAGTCAGACCCAGCTCTTCCCCCTGTTCTTGGAGCTCCCGAGAACCTTTCATCTCCGTGACGATTTTCCTGTCAGCGCGAGGGTCTCAAGCTGTCAGGTAGGAAGATGGAAAGATTGCCTCCGACACAAACACGGGGTTTGGGACGCGGCGTTAAGCTACGACTCAATTAATGCCACAATCTTTTTGCAGAAATTCACTGTAACAGAGTCAGCCGCCTGCATGACTGCACTGTCATATCCTTCAACTCAAAATCCAAGATGCCACATAAAAACAGTGTCCTTCGGAATACAATGACAAAAGTTTAGGGAATGCATGACAAAGAACATTGTCAAATGCCATTACCAAATTTGATAATAATAAAGACCTACATCTGTAATGAAATAAACTCTGACATTCAGTTACAGATCTAATATGGTCAAAGAACTAAAGGAGATTCAACACAAGGAGCTAAAAGGTAATGAGTGCAGGCCTGGGCTTGTAAAATGTTGCACCAAAGTATTAAAGTTCACAACCTCCCAAATCATTTGCTACTTGTAGTATTTAGTTAGGGTGCATTCAAGCGATTTTTTTGAAGCTAGAATCACAAACATGAATCACAAATCAAAACGCTGTTACAAAACATGGCTACTGCGGGGGAGCGTTCAAGTGATTTTTCATCAACAATGATTCTCACTCATTTCAAGCCCATCCACTGCCAAATAATGTCCGTCGCAAGTCCTTCTATTTTCTTATCTTTCAATCTATCTTTTATTCTTTGTTTTCTCCTATCTTCTTTTCTATCTTTCCTTTTGTTATTCTTTGTTTTTGCTTCTATCTTCTTCTCTGTCCATCTTTCCATATGTTATTCTGTTTTCTTCTTCTACCTTCTTCCCTTTCCATCTTTTCTTATGTTATTCTTTGTTATTCATTCCATCTTATTTTTCAATCTTTTCTTGTTATTCTTTGTTTTCTCCTATCTTTTTGTCTAGCTTTTATGTTATTCTTTGTTTTCTCCTATCTTCTTGTCTAGCTTTTATGTTATTCTTTGTTTTTCCTTCATCTTCTCAGTCCATCTTTCCTTATGTGATTCTTTTTTTTCTTCTATCTTCTTTTTTCTGTCTTTTCTTATGTTATTCTTTGTCATTCCTTCTATATCTTCTCATCTTTTAATCTATCTTTTGCTATTCTTTGTTTTCTCCTATCTTCTTTTCTATATTTCCTTATGTTATTCTTTGTTTTTCCTTCTATCTTCTTCTCTGTCCATCTTTCCTTATGTTATTCTTTGTTTTCTTCTTTATCTTCTTCCCTTTCCATCTTTTCTTAGGTTATTCTTATGTTATTCATTCCATCTTCTTATCTTTCAATCTTTTCTTCCGTTATTCTTTGGTGTGAAAGCAACAATAGAATCATGCATGATTGAGATCTCTGTTGCGTTCAATCGATTTTTTGTGACCGTGGTTCTGCAGAATCATGATTCAAAACGCACCTTTTTCAGCGCTTCATGTTTGCGTTTTGAAAGATGTTTATTTTTACGACCTGCGAAAAATTGATTGAACGCAACCGTGGTTTAAACTGAATGTCTTTGAAAACCGTGATTCTAGGGTGAAAAATGGTCGCTTGAACGCAACCTTACACTTGACTCCTCAACCTACAACTAAAAGATATCCTACCATACAGTCCCCCTTTGAACGAAGTGAATGTTGGAATTTGCTTCGGTAGTATATGAATAAGACATCCATGAGAAAATTGTTATTCTGGTAATGGCATATCTCTAGCCATTGATTTAAACCTGTCTATATCTACCCTTAATCTTAAGATCTCCTAACTTTGGTGGTTTAGAATTAATCTAGATTGAATAGTTCTCTGTTTATGAAATCAATTGGGTGATTTAATGTGGGTTAATGGGGATCCCACTATTCCCTGGTATGTGGTTTAATCTAGGAAATAATCTGGATGTGAAATAGAATGTTTCACCGCTTTCACAAGCAAACAATCTGCCTTGATCTGGTTTGATCTGGTTTGATCTGGTTTGATCTGGTTAGATCTGGATAGATACACCTTTGGTCTTCATCACACAAACAGAAGGATCAGGCCAGTGAATGGTTTCCTTGGTCATTTTTATGGCTTATTGATACACAGTTGGTACCTAGGTGAATAAAGATGGATCTAAATTCAACACAAAGCAAGCATTCCAGAGGATCACCTGCCCTTTCAGCAATTTTGAACGGGATCTAACAGGTTTCTTGAAAAAGAGATTATTGGTTAAGAAATGTGATATTAAATCACACATGTCTGTACCGCTCACTTTGAGAGCAGGGCCATTTTAAAAGGATCTTGTTTAAATTGACCAAGATGAGAGAATTTTCTAGACACAGCACAAAATCGAGTTAGAAAAGAGAGCTGATTTGATGGCAAATACCTGCATGCATTTTTAAACAAAGTAACCTTTAGTGTTTCTTAAATCATATGATAGGAAAGCATTCTGAAGTTACTGGAGAGACAAAGGTGAAATTTCATGATGTACAAATTCTACAAAACATGAAATGTAAGGCCATTTTCAAAGTCCAAAGTGAATTTAGCACTTTGCTGCGCTATGCTGAGTCTGCCCCAGTGTCGAGCTAACAACACCCCCTATTATGTAAGGATACTGATGGGTGAAAATTGGGGGGGGGGGGGGTTGTTGCCTAAAGCATTTTAGATCGGCAAAGAGTGCTATTGCATTTGTTTGAGCCATGAAATTTGAGAGAGTATACTATGACTACCAAAGGGATACTTTTTACAAAACATGGTATATTTCCAAGACGATGCTTTATAGATAAAATCTATCAAATATAATAGAAGGATAAAAATATTGCAGTGAAACTAAAATTGATATGAACAATTTGTGCCATAATTTGAATTTTTCATGGGGAAACTGGAAAAAAATTAACCTTGAAATGGGGTTTAAACAGTAACGAATTGCAGTACTTCTCAGTATGAGTCAAACTGAAATTTCTACTAAAAATGTATGTTTTTTTTCCACTTTTCAATTTTACAGCAGATTTTTCACAACCATTAATGTGTTTATAAACAGTTGTCACTGAAAAAATGTGACCTATTTTCCTGACTAAAATGAAACATACAAAAAAAATATTTCATGATCTAGAATTCATAAAGTTTGGCTGCATACCCAATCTCATCAATCATCATTTCTAGACTTGATGTGACTTCCTACTTGTGTGGGAAGAGGGTAGAGGAGTAGTGAAGATGCTCTGTCATGATTTCTAAGACCACTCAGGCACTCAGCACAGGGGTGCTTCCCAGCCAAACTCGATGTCATCTCAGGAAAGGGTCTGATACAGACCACATGCATGACATGCCAAATTAAGATATGAAATCGTTTCCCTCTTTCCTCCCCGGCGTTCTCTGCCACTGCTTTCATTTCTTCCCCGACATAGGCTGAACAATGGAAATATGGAAAGCCACGTTCTCCAAGGAGACTGGCGGTATTACATCAATTTGAATAGGCGGGACTACAGCCTTGCCGCTGGGACCATTGTCTTCTTTTTGCACGAAGGAGGCCTTCCCCGGCAGTAAAGGCAGCGGCTTTCAGGCATATTCCGTGAGAAGTTATTTCTGACACGACATGGTGGGGAGACGTTCTATTTCCTTGTTTCGATGCGTGCGTTGCCTCGGCGAGGACTGTTAGCGACAAGAAAAGTGGCTGCTTCAGAAACCTCCTTCAGCTTCCGACACTTAGCCCCGCATGGATTTCTCCTCAAAAAGAAATGTCCCTGTGTTCATCTTTGGAAATAGTAAATACTCACATGGGTTTTAACACATAAGCAGTGACCTTTCACTGACAGACAAGCAAGACTGTGTGTCTATCATGTACATCATTGGATGAGTTTGTTCTTTCTTTAAAATGTGAAATACAATCACAACGCCCCTAGATACGTCTTGGGAGATATTAAGAAATGATAAAAGATATGAAATAGAGACACAATCACTACACAGAATAAAAACCATTAATGTTTGCAGCTCTAGAGCAGGCAGGAAGATGCAAATTCTCTATGTTTTTTATAGCCTCCTTCTTATTCTTACAAATGCGAAGAGAAATTTTACCCATTTGTCGAAAAATACGCTACCTGCATGATTATTTACATCGATGGGGCTTTATGTTTAGGCTGAGTTTGGCTTTGTGAGGCAGAACACGGAGTGCACCTTTATCTGCTGCACCTCACGAATGCAACAATCATCCATACTTCCGAGTCACGCGACTTGGAATCCCTGCAAGATTATCTCATCCCCAAGCTAATTTGCGATGCTAAATATAAGATATGCATTGTTTATATTAAAGACCTTCTCGAGAAACCATTTTTGTTTGAGTGTCTTGGCGGTGGCATAAAGAGACAGAGACAAAGCTGAGGAGATGAGCAGTGGGTGGCACATCCATCAAAGGATGAATCCTCCATTTAAACCCCTCCCCCTCAACCCCCAAATTATATAAAACATTATAAATAGTGCCCCCCCCCCCAATTCTGTTATTCATATAATAATAGTAATATACCACACTTACATAGCACATATCACAAACATGTCTCTTTGTGCTGTTGGGAAGAGACAGTGATGGTTAAAAAAAAAGTTTCAAAAAGATGGGGAAAAAAGAGGAATAATAAGAATGTGAATTCAGGAAGTGATAAAACATCTAGGCGAATCCCACAATATAAAAGATGAGAGGCTAACCTTTATCTCCTGTTAGAGGAGTTAAAGGGCGGCTCTGTCTTTCATCCTCAATTCAGTCAATTGTTAGAAACCAGGAAGATGTACAATACATCATAATAAATCTTCAGAAAGGTGTATTTCGGTTAGTGTTGCTATGTCAGGCAGAAACTTAAATCTTTCCTGTAGACATTTAGCATAAAATTTCATGGGGGGGGGGGCTTAACCTTTGATGTCATTGGCAAAAAAAATAGGCAAAATATGAAGAAGGGTTACTTGAATCTCTGTAATATCAATGACTATGGTGTACATTCTCAATAAAGTGTTGCTATGTCAGAGAAAATTGAAACATGCTCACTTTCACCACTAAAACTCTGAAACCTCCTTTAAACACCATATGAAATGAAAGCAATCCTTTTTATCTTCTATCTCTCACATAACATGAACCAAAGGCAAACAAAAACCGAGCGAGGGGCCCTTTAACCGCTCTGCCCTTGTCGCGTGACAATGCAAGCTTATTAGTCATTTGTCCTCGTAATATGTCAATAAAAATATCGATGCAACATGACTCTTCGCCTCTCCCCAGACGATCAGAGTTTTGAAGATTCCAGAGGAAATGTTCCTCCCTCCAGTTCTGTTTCCTGGAAAATTTCCCTTTCGTCATCCACCCCCTCCAAGGGCCGGGGCCACCTTCGTGAGTGGAGGAAAGGTGATTTCCTACTCCCTAATGGTGGCAAAGATCTATGACAGAATTGTTGTATTCACATTCACCAATTCACATCATTACCAAGGTTAACTGTGAGGGTTTGCCATAGTCAGAATTTCATGGGAAATCTGGTTTTCTAGGTGTATTTCCAAAATCATAGGCCACAACAATGCCTAATTTTAATCAAAACTAATAAAATAATCTTTTTTTTTTGCAAAACCCTCTGAATCCTCAATGCTACTGAAACAATGCAGTTTTCTTGAAAATTAAATTCATTCACTGTTTTTTTTCATAAACTTGCGAGATATAAGATCTGACTCTTTTTTAAAAACAAAGTTATATAAGATCACATTACAAGTAATTACTTTTCATCATTTTTTTCTTCTGCAGAAGTTCAGATGCATTTCGATTGAAACAAAAACAAAACCTGAACAACAAAAACAAAAATAAAAACTGTTTGTATTTTGTCCCAGGTACATCTTTGTTTTCTTCTTTTACTGAAAAACAACAACAAAGAAACAAAGTTTGTAACCTCAAATTCACATATTTCCCCAAACTTAGTAAGCAAATTTCTCTATTTAACCGGATATTATCCCTTTAAAAGCAAGGGGATTGCAACCTACTTTTCTTTGACGTTTTTGTTTTCTTGGCTTCAAATTTGGAATCAGGCCCAAGAAAAAGAGAAGGGGGAAATGAGAGTAAATTTGTGTTCAGAGGGAAGCCATTGTTTAGTAAACTTCCATACTAATTGTTTGGTTGCTGGCAAATTTGTAACAATCAATGTTCAAAGAATGTATCATTTCCTATAAGTCTGCTTGGTTATGGTTGTAATCTTTTGAGCCAACCTTCAAGAGGTTTGTTATGCGAACTTGACTTCTGGGCGCTGTTTCATAAAACTTGTTGTCGATGACAATTTGCAATAACTGTTACAAGCTACTGAAATCCTTGCATCTGATTGGGTGAGAGGAAATTTGTCACAGAAATGTGGCAGTTGTTACTGATAACAAGCTTTATGAAATGGAGCCCTGGTCATAAGATTACAATTTGAATTAAAAAAAAGAAATGTTCAAAGCAACTGCAAATGATTGACTAAGTAGTATATTAAAACAATTCCTACCCCGAGGTTTTAAAATCATCACAACCATTAGAAATCAACTCAATTGTGTTGAAAAGCACACACCCTGCACATAGAATTGGGTGCATGGGACTACACACAAATGTTCGGGCCGAAACATTCAAGTTGTTTTTTGTCATATTTCGAATACTGAGAAGACTGAGAAAGCTCCCAAATCACCTTTCACCTACTCCTAGAACTCAAGTTTCTCTTTAAAGGGTAAAATGGAAATAAGTGTAATGTTGTTAATTATAGTTGTGATTCTAACCCTAAACTTAACCCTAAATTCCAAATGTAACAATAACCTTGACCCTTTGGCCAAATTCATGATTGAGATTTACTTTAAACCATGGTCTTTACCATGGTTTAAAAGTCTATCGTAGAATAAATCAAGCTTATATATTGGTCAAGAGGACATGAAAGGCCTGAAATACAGAATCGATGCTGGAAGAAATGTTTGACCGTGCACCTCTCAGCGATTTTACTATTACGACTTTCAAAATTATAGTTAATATATCCATTTAGAAAGCAATCGAAACAAAATATGTTAGTTTCTTGTCCATTTTGTGGAAGGCAGAACAATACATGACAAAGTGAACGGTTTCCATTTGTACCTTAATGCAAGGCAGTGGAGTTGACAACATTGTTCCAATCTAATGAATGTTATCCCACAGGCACAGATGAGTGTATCTGCAATCATGATTATTAGTAACTTCATCTGCTGTATATGAAAAACGTTTATGCGCCTCCAGAAATGCAGTTAGATTACATGAACTTCAAGTTTAACTTCAAACATTTGCAGAGCTCCCTTTTCCAGGTCTACATGAAGAAGAAGAAGAAAAAGAAGACAAGAAAAAACAAAAAAAAAAAAACAACCAAAACCCAGACATGACAGGTCTGCACTGAAGGCAAAACTTATCATCTTTGATATGACAAGCTGAGGTGACAAGCGAGAAAGAGAAAGAGATAGAGGGTGGGAGAGAGAGAGAGAGAGAGATGGAGAGAGAGATGTAGAGAGAGATGGAGAGAGAGGGAGGAAAAAAAACTAGAGAAAAGGGGAGAGAGGGGAGAAAGAAAATGGGAGAGAAAGAGAAAGGGAAAGGGAGAAAATGGGAGACAGACAGATAGAGTACAGAGAGTAAGATAAAGGAAAGACAGAAAGAGAAAGAGAGGGAAAGTAAAGGAGACAGGGGAGAGGACAGAAAAAGGGAGAGAGAGAGAGAGAAAGAGACAGAGGCAGAGGATAGACAAAGGGAGGGAGAGACAGAGGAAGAGGACAGAAAAAGGGAGAGAGACAGAGGGGAGAGGACAGAAAAGAGGGAGAGAGACAGAGAGAGAGAGACAGAGGGAGAGACAGACAAGAGAGTAAATAAGAGAGACAAAGTGATGAGGTGATGAGTAAGTACATAGGTAAGTGGTTGTGGGTTAGGGTGTCAATTGCATCTAATCCTGCCTAAACCCCCCTTTCCTACTTCCCCCGAAGCTGTGCAGCCCTGCGGCCAGCCAAGCCTGTCCTTGATTGACATTGATGGGGGAGGCTCTCCGTCAATGGAGGCAGCAGACAATGGGGTAGAAGGTTGCGGGACCTTCGTTGGGTGAAGCCCCTGTCAGAATCTGCCTGTTGGAGTTTTGTCACATAGTAGCGATGAAAATGACAGCGATAGGGGTAAAGGGGTTTGCAGATGGCCTCGTATTTCAGAGCTAATTCTTCTGAAGCATTCACGATTGATTAATGTTTCCTTCCATGATTCTGAGGGACAAATATAACTTTCTGCACAAAGAGTGATTGATATCAAAGTAAACATACATTATACCATGGACCTGAAAAGTTTACAACAAGTAGCTTCTTATCTTTTGGGACAATTTAATCCATCAAGTAATACAGGCAACTATGGTTTCATAGTCAGCCCCCACTTCCAAAGTGTCAAACAGTTGAAGGATACAGGTCCACAATGATGTCTCCTACAGATATCTATCAAAAAGCAAATCCTTACCTATGTTTATACGATTACAGTTCGTTATTCCAAAAGTTCGTTTATTCTGAAGGTTCGTTATTCCGAAGGCTCGTTAGTCCGATGGTTCGTTAGTCCAAAAATGAAACAAGGTTCGTTATGCCGAAGGTTCACTAGTCTGAAAATAAAAATAGATTCGTTATTTTGAAGATTCGTTAGTCTGAAAATGAAAAAAGGTTCGTTAGTTTGTTAGTTATTTTCGGACCAACAAATTTTATTTCATTTTCGGGCTATCAAACCTTTGGGATAACGAAACTTATTTCATTTTCGGATTAACGAACCTTATTTCATTTTTGGATTAACGAACCTTCGGAATAACAAACCTTATCTTATTTTTGGACTAACAAACTTTCGGAATAAGGCCACGAATGTTCGGATTAATGAACCGTTTTTTATTTTCAGACTAACGAACATCTACGTATCCGCAATTTGCATGTTTCGGAATAACGAACCTTCGGAATAAGGAACCTTCGGAAAAAAGGAACATCACCCGTTTATGCGATAATTTGTCACTGGTTTTACAAACTTGCAAATCCGTGCGCAGTGCTCAGAAATGTGAATTGGAGGAAAATGCATTTATAGATTTAGGTGTTCTGAAATAATGGAATTTGCTTTCTTTGCATAATTTCATGTATCGATATATATACATTAAAAGAAAGCTTATGACTTAAAGTTTAAAATGGTGTATATTACCATGTACATTAATACAGAATAAGGAAGCATTGGCCATTCAAACAAGAGTTGATGGTTCGTAAAAACGTTTTTTTGTAATGCAAGTTTCTGTGCATGTGCATAGATTTGTCAGTTCGTAAAAACAACAATGAATTCTAAGGCTGGAGGGTTAATCAAACATATTACATTTTTCCATTTTTCTCTTCCAAAAAGCATGAATTTTATTACTAGCTCATGATTTTTTTTAATTCATAAAATCACAAATCCACTTGCTGATTACTCATTCACAATGTTTTGACCCATGACTGATTCTAGGGCTGGAGGATTCAATCAAATTGTCCCACTTTACTTATTTAAAAAAAAGTATTAATTCATTAGCAGCTTATGATTTTTCTTTTCAACCCTATGAACACTAAGCCCAAGGTAACTCAGGCCAGGATTTATGAATTTAGATCATGGAGGTGTCATGGTGTAGTGGTTCGTTCACTTGACTCTCAATCAGAGGGTTGAGGGTTCGAATCCCAGCTGGGCAATAATGTCTTTTGGCAAAACCATAATCCACGTTTGCCACTCCCTACCCAGGTGTAAATGGAGACCCAATATGCTAGAGCGCTACATATTTGGCCGCTATTATCACCCTCTAAAAAAAAGAGAAAAAAAAGGAGAAGAAATAATACAACACAATAAGGCATGACAATAAAAAAAAAGAATAAGAAAAAACATTTAACAGAGAAAGGAAAAAACCCAACAAAAAAAAAAAACCAAAAAACACAACAAAACAAACACAAGTGGTTAAACAAGGAAGTGCTGTTGCCATCATAATTACTGGAAACAAATACCAGTTTCCAGTAATTCTAGATCATCACCTTTTGCTGCAATGTTTGTCACTGTCTGCCATTTCAAAATCAATTAACCTAATATGACCCCATCTCACGCACAGCAAAGTGCTAGGGAATTAGGTTTATCGTGATAGTAGAATCACAATCAATGGGAGTAGGGGGTTAATATCTGGGCCAAAGTGAGAGATTAAAGGCAGCATTGAGCACCATCATCATGGTTTGTAGTGCTGAAGTCTCCCTGAAGAAGCAGTTTCATTTACTTTCCCCTGATCTTTTCTTCTGATTGAATATCTACATTTTTTTACTAGTGTATATTTATGACATTTTCCATTGCACAATTCTGATTTTTTTTAAAAGCCATTAGTTAATTATGTTAACTTTTAACTCAGTTTAAAGGTTTTGTGCAGTTTTGGTAGGCCATCAAAAACTATTTGTCAGATTTTGTTGCTTTGAGCTGCTATAAAGTAGCAAGGTAAAAGTAAACTGAGATGCTTTGAGGTTTTTGCTTCCTCAAAGGAGAATGCAACCCAGGCATCAGTGTGCTCATATTGAATGGAGATGAGAAAGAAGAGTAAACAGTGAAAGTTTGAGCAAAATCAGACAATCTGTTCAAAAGTTATGAATTTTGAAAGTTTCAGTAAATCCCTATTACGGGGATCCTTGAGTTGGCAACTTTGCCAGCATCTGTGATGTCATCGTGGACAACTCTTAATTCATTTTGTGCATAAATCTTCAGAAAATTTGATTTTTATAAAATTTCAAGTCGGGAATCAACACAATTCTTCCCAAAATGCTCGCAGAATTGATGTAGCCATTTCACACTCAAACAATAAATCAAACAAATTTCTAATTTTCTTGAAAATGAAGAAAATGTGAAATTCTGTGTACAAAATGAATGGAGAGTTGTCCATGATGACATCACAGATGCTGGTGGAGTTGCCAACTCAAGGATCCCCATAATAAGGGTTTACTTAAACTTTCAAAGTTCATAACTCTTGAACAGATTGTCCGATTTTGCTCAAACTTTCACGTGTTTACTCTTCTTGTTCTTCTTCATTCACTGGAAGCACACTGATGTCTGGGTTGCATTCTCCTTTAAGTTGAAGATCTAGCAAATGAGAGTAAAAATAGTTTTTAATTGCTGGGATGTGATAGAAAGTCAACAATGTTGATGGGCCTGCACGTGTGTAAACCCAATGAGAGTTCTACTGTGCAACAAGCACAATGCAGTGCTGTGGATGTTGTGCGGGGAGCCGTCGGAATGCAGGGGTCATAGTTGATATAGGGCAAAGTGTAAGCACTCTATCGCGGCTAATTGCAGACATTTACACTAAAATTCACCGGAAATCATGAATGGAATATCACATGATCTCACACACATATCTTTTCATGTCAAGGGGACAATGTGAGACTATTGTTTAATTAGTTTCAAGCCATTTTTTCTTCTTGCTACCAAAACCGTATGTAAGCTTTAAATGCAAAGAAAATAAACAAGTGTGTTTCCTTACGCAGACAAAAGATGTGAGACACCATCAGTTCCTATAACGGGGACAATGTAAAATTTGAAGATTGATGCCTTGCCTCAGGAAACTTCAAGTGAACAGTGGTTTGCTTCTACACCAACTTGTTTTTAAAACCATAGCTCCAACCCACTGCACCTCAATGAGAGTTATATATCAATGAAACTTAAACAGTAAGCCTCCATCATCAATATCAGATGCAGTCTCTCCTTTGTTGTGATAAAACTTTTGAAAATGATTAACTTTTGAGAATTCACCTTTTCGATAACTTAAGATCTTGGAAAAAAATATCATTTCCTTCAGATTGAAAGCTCTCACACAGGAGGCATGAGAAGAATTAGAGAGGCTGAAGGTAGAAAGGCAGATTTCATTTTTCATCAAATAAGAAAAATGCATTGAACGAAAATGTATTCTCTTCACCCGGCAAAGGTAACACATTCAAAATGAGCAACGTTGATGTGGAGGCTTCCCCATCAGAAAGAACTGAAATCTTGAAAGGAATTCTTTACAATATTGATTTCTGCGACCTTGAAACTGGAAGAAAGTGAAGGATATGGAGAGGAAGTATATATGAATGTACATGTAAATCATAGCGGTATAATCGTATTCAGCCACAGATATATTTCATGAAATCCAAGCTCTTGCTGAGAGCAACCTGGTAGTCCTTGTATTAAATATATGGACACGAGAGAACTGCAGAGATGCCAACCTTTTATCAAGTTCTGCAGAGTATTGAAAGGAAGTATCACAAGTGGAAAAAGAGTATTGTTCGTTTGTTCAGAGCCAGAAGGGCATTAATTCATATCATTTTATAGAGACTTAACGCCCTTCTGGCTCTTAACAGACGATATCATACTTTAAAGCCATAGAACTTTACAGTAATTTAAGTTCAGGAAAAACAGTATTTTGATTGAAACCTACAGTATTTTTTCCTAGAAACCATACAAAATACTGCAAAAAAGAAGAGTTGGTATTAATGGAATGGGTAATTTACAGGTTAACAGAAAAAAAGGGAGAAATGCATGGCAGGTGGGAGGCAAAGTACATCGATCCGAGCAGTAACATGTCGAGAGTGTTGGGGCTTCAGAAGAGTAAAATCAAATGATTTCTGACCAGACAGTGGTTGTCCTTTAACAGCTGGACTTGAGTTATTACTCCAGGAATGGGAGCAGAATAAACGGCTTATTGAATGGGAAACTAGATCAAGGCATTATGCGCTTAATTCTCATATCACACTTCACTTGATTGGGGGCCGACACAGCGGAGTAACAATCGCCGGCCGGCAAATCTCGAGTGCCACCTTCCGCCCCTACTCGGGCCGCCATTGAGTGAGTGGTGGGATAATGGGGATAGCAAGGAATCTATTATGAGGTCTGAAGACAAATTATAGTCGTTTATAAAAGGTGTCAGCGTGATTAAAAAGCTTCCCTCTTCTACTCGATACTTTTTCTTGACACACAGAAACTGAGAAAGTACATAAAGATAATGACCTCTTCATATCTGGGTTAAGTGTATGTAATATAGGTATTTTTCTCTAGTGATATGAAAAAACAAGAGCCATATTTTCATCTGTATGCTCTTCACACCAGCAGAACTTTTACGACTAAAATTAGAGCAGCCATTAATAAAATCTGTTAATACAAATAAGAAAACAAAATTCTCAGACCTCCCTCCTCCTTAAAAGTTACAGCCAATATCAAGTTACTTTTTTGCTACTAAAATGGCATATAGGATTTTAAAACTACATATAAGTAGAGATTCATACCCTGTTAATTCAACAATAATAATCAGATTTACATCAAGAGAAAAAAAAAAGTAAATTAATTTGCAAATTCTTTCTGGAAGTAAGATGATTTCATAACACTCCTGTAATAAGGCATTGCTCCACATAAAATTTAGCATGTTAAGTATGTTAAAATGATAACTTATAGGTATAGTACATTTTGACATGCCCAAGACTCATATTTGTTGCTACTGTTCTATAAAATGTAGTGTTATTGAGAATATGAGATGTCTATCAATGATCACAGCTGGTCTACTCTTGGTGCTGCCAATTTGCATAACAGGTCTTTGGCTAGGATTTGAACCCAGAACTTTCAGTACATAGGAGACCCATGTTAAACACCCTGAATAATCTTGTCTGTTTCAAGCACACATTACAGGGATGCCCTATATATATCATAGCCTTTAATCACAATGGCCTGCTAGCCCTTTTCATTGCTCTTTCCAGCTCTCCTCGAAACGTGGAGGATATATCTGTGATTGCGAGACAAGTCAACACAGCGGGCAGCTTGCTACGTGCCGCCTTTACTCACTCACGAGTGTGTTGCTGTTTTAGTTTATTTATAGCTTTAAAACTTTTTCGTATGGAAAAAATTCATGGCTATGAATAAACTAAAACAACAACGCGTCGATGGGTGAATAAAGGTGGCATGCCATGCAGCAAGTTGCCTGCTATGACTAGTCTTGCAATCACAGGTGTAATGCAGCAAGTTGCCTGCTATGACTAGTCTTGCAATCACAGGTGTAATGCAGCAAGTTGCCTGCTTTGGCTAGTCTTGCAATCGCAGGTGTAATACAGCAAGTTGCCTGCTTTGGCTAGTCTTGCAATCACAGGTGTAATACAGCAAGTTGCCTGCTATGACTGGTCTTGCAATCACAGGTGTAATACAGCAAGTTGCCTGCTATGACTGGTCTTGCAATCACAGGTGTAATACAGCAAGTTGCCTGCTATGACTAGTCTTGCAATCACAGGTGTAATACAGCAAGTTGCCTGCTTTGGCTAGTCTTGCAATCACAGGTGTAATACAGCAAGTTGTCTGCTTTGGCTAGTCTTGCAATCACAGGTGTAATACAGCAAGTTGCCTGCTATGACTAGTCTTGCAATCACAGGTGTAATACAGCAAGTTGCCTGCTATGACTAGTCTTGCAATCACAGGTGTAATACAGCAAGTTGTCTGCTTTGGCTAGTCTTGCAATCACAGGTGTAATACAGCAAGTTGCCTGCTATGACTAGTCTTGCAATCACAGGTGTAATACAGCAAGTTGCCTGCTATGACTAGTCTTGCAATCACAGGTGTAATACAGCAAGTTGCCTGCTATGACTAGTCTTGCAATCACAGGTGTAATACAGCAAGTTGCCTGCTATGACTAGTCTTGCAATCACAGGTGTAATGCAGCAAGTTGCCTGCTTTGGCTAGTCTTGCAATCACAGGTGTAATGCAGCAAGTTGCCTGCTATGACTAGTCTTGCAATCACAGGTGTAATGCAGCAAGTTGCCTGCTTTGGCTAGTCTTGCAATCACAGGTGTAATGCAGCAAGTTGCCTGCTATGACTAGTCTTGCAATCACAGGTGTAATGCAGCAAGTTGCCTGCTTTGGCTAGTCTTGCAATCACAGGTGTAATACAGCAAGTTGTCTGCTTTGGCTAGTCTTGCAATCACAGGTGTAATACAGCAAGTTGCCTGCTATGACTAGTCTTGCAATCACAGGTGTAATACAGCAAGTTGCCTGCTATGACTAGTCTTGCAATCACAGGTGTAATGCAGCAAGTTGCCTGCTATGACTAGTCTTGCAATCAATCCGTGCATTTTGAGGGCACCAGAGGTAAGGCAAAAAAAAAAAAGTTTGTTTGCCGTAACCCGACTGACCCTAGTAAAACCTACCTACTTTTATTTTTTTATTCAAATTTGACCCCCCAAAAAAGAAAGAAATGTGCCGACCTACCCTAATTTTCATTGTTTTGCCTACATTTTTTTTTTTCTGGTCAATGGCACAGTAGAACATTGTCCATATCATTACTAAACATATCGTGAGCAAATTTTACGTGTAGTGTTCGAGTGCACGGTATGGCTCTATGATATACATGTATGCGAGGAGTCCCCGCCGCATGCACAACCTCAAGCACAGTATGTGGGACCACAGTATATGGGATGCCTGAGTACCTTGGCAGCATGTTGGGTGAATTAAAAAAAACCGAAAAAAACCACTGACCGACCGACCCTATTGCCTTTCTTCTGTTACGGCAAACAAACACAATTTTTTTTAGGCCTAAAGAGCAAAAACGAGCAAAGAAAAGAGCTAGCAGGCTGATTAAAGGCTATATATATCATGGCTACATGATAGGGACTATGACTGATGATTAAACTTTCTTTTCAAAGCATAAGTGCTGCACAACTAACAATGCCTTGCCAGAGGAAGGTGATGCTATGTCAGAGAGATGATACATAGTCATCTAATGTAGATGTGAACATATGCTCAAATTTTTGTTTGGTATGTAGTCCAGTATATACTGACAAAATAAATTTTGTGAAGAAAATTAGAGGCATTTTATTTTTCTATTCAGAGCCTTCAGTCTATAGATGGATAAATCCTGAAAATCAAAATGTTTTATTTTCCCCAAAATGTCACGAGCAAATTGATTCGATCATTTACAAACTATACAAGAATAGGATTACACATCACTTGTCATATATTCAGAGAAGATGAGAGGAAAGGAACTTGGAGAAGAGGGAGAAGAGAAGAGGAAGAAGAGAAGAGGAAGAAGAGAAGAGGAAGAAGAAAAGAGGAAGAAGAGAAGAGGAAGAAGAGAAGAGGAAGAAGAGAAGAGGAAGAAGAGAAGAGGAGAAGAGAAGGGGAAGAAGAGAAGGGGAAGAAGAGAAGAGGAAGAGAAGAGGAATAAGAGAAGAGGAAGAAGAGAAGAGGAAGAAGAGAAGAGGAAGAAGAGAAGAGGAAGAAGAGAAGAGAAGAGGAAGAAGAGAAGAGAAAGAAGAGAAGAGAAAGAAGAGGTGAGGAAAAATGAAATTTAACCAAAAATTCTAAACAAATAACTATTGAGAAAGGAGAAAAGAGAATGATTAAATAAAGAAAGGAAAAATAATCCATAGAAAAGCTGAACAAAGGATTCTGGATGAAAATTTGCCACATGCACTGATGAAAAATTATAGAAAAACAATATTTGGCAACTCCTCTACCAGACTGCATAGATATCAATGTTCATGTTTTTCCATAAAGAGGGCAGTATAGCAAATTGGTTGATAATGGCCAGTGATTTCTTTCTAAGTGTTGCAGGGATAGAATTATGTGGTCAATTAAAATCTATTACCTTAATACTTTTATCAAAATGCCTTTCTTGGGGGGGGGGGGGGAAGGATGACAACATAATTTGAGAGGAAATGGTCGCTTTTATGGATTATTTCCAAGGTTTTATTTTGTTTCATTGTAATGTATTACCTGTGTAGAAAAGGACAGTGGGGAGCAAGTGGGAGTTGCATTTGTGAACATTTATTGTAATATTAGTATGAAAAAAAAATTGTTCAAAAAAAAAATAAAGAAAAGAAAGATGACTCAAATTAAGAGATATAATCTAATTACCTGCTCGAGGGTAATTTCAAGAAAGTTATCAGCAGGAGTCTAATATACACAGAGCTATGAAGAGATAGAGATTCATACAAACCAAACAGACAAACGGAAAGAATGATACATGAGACACAGATATAGGAACAGCTGGTTCCACAATCACACCAACTGATGCAGACATGGAGACAGACATTCAAACCAACCACAACCAACAAAAAAATGATGCAAAGGTGCGAAATGGCACGTACGATTGCACACCGCACGCACCGCGTCTGGTCACGTCCCGTGCCAATCTCTCTTAGGTTGGAATAATCGGCAGCAGCACGCTCTTTTTGACAGGTGTTGAAAACTGTTTGCTCTCCTCTTACTCCCTGACTGATACGCCGGTAGACCTCGGTAGAATTAATCTGGTCGTTCATCTCTCATTATTACCCATTTTCTCTGCCATTTTTTTCCCCTCTCATCTTCAAATCTTTGCAAACCTATTGTCTCGTTCCATTTCTTTTTTCGAGTCGTAATGAAAATGATTTCGTCTGGGTGAGATTACACGCGCACCATACTTGATAGCCATTAATGGATCACTCATTTGGTAAAACTGTAAACCTCGATACCTTGTCAGACGGTGAAGAGCGAGACGTTTTAATTGCGCTAATGGCAATACTGCAGATTTGTTTTCAATTGCCTTGAACAATCAAATATTGTCTCATCTAACAGAGGGAGCATCAAAACCACTTCTGCAACATTCCCGGGTAACCAAAATGGCTCGTCTGGGTATGTGAATATCCATGTCACTCCCTTATTCTCTATTCAAAGAGAATGAAAGAAGATTAAACCTGGGGAGATCAAAAGACCTATTTAACAGACTAAGAGCATAGCTAGAATTTCTTTTTTGCTTTCTAAAATAACATTAAAAGAACAATAATCAAACATGAATCAATGTGACAATCGCAAAAAGAACAAAACTTGATGAAAAACTAACAACAACCTATGGTGGTTTGGAACAATGGATTATATCAATATTATATACACAATTAATACACATTCTCAAAAGGGGACCATTTTCTGTAATGAATGTTTTCCATCTGCATTTGTTTTAATAGCAATATATTCTGTATGTCTGATTTTGCAAATAAATGCTATGAGACCAACTAAACTGACTAATGAATTCTTGCATCTTTGCATATAAATGTATCTCTTAATTAAGATAATTAAGTGAATTAATAATTTTTTATGCGGTCCTTTCAATCTTTTATGAAACCAAACATTATTCTTTTCCTACAGAGCTAGAATTTTACTCTTTTTAAACAAGTAAATGATATTCCAATACATTATATCACTTGTTCTCTGGTGCCTATATGTTATTATTACCTGAATGAGGTATTTTGGAGACAAGATATAAGCGTGTATTTTGTCTGTGTAATTGATTCACTCAACACAAAATATGTCACAATTGTTCAGCCAGGGCTCAGCTGTATGACTAGGGTAATAATATTCATACACCCCTCCTCCGCGAATTTTGTCATTTTCCTATTGCGCCTCTGTACTAAATTATCGGTCCATAATATCCATATTCCACCTTTCTTGTATAAGTGCGCATTTAGCAAAGTGCAAACGTGCAGTATTGTGTACGCGATAGGGGTTAAAAACAATGGATACGAGGTAACCATTTACGTCACAATCGCTTAGCCAGGATTACACACCTGCCTGAATAAGCTGAAATCAGAGGGACAGACAGGCAATTAACAGACATTTTGTCATTGCTATAAAATGATAGGCTTGAATTATGCATCATCCTATAGCAGCTCTAGGTAATAATAATTATACTGACTGGCTCTAATTTCGGGGAATATAAAAAATGTTGCCCTTAAAAGATCCATATTGCCCTCGTCTTCGACTCGGGACAATATGATTCATTTTGCGGGCAACATTTTCGATATTCCCCTCAAGGCCAGTCAATATAATATAAATATTCTGCTCCTTTCAGTTTCATTAGAAGGTTAAATCTTCCAATTTCAAAATCAGTTTTTAAGGGTAGTTTTCAGAAATTTGGTTCTCTGGGAATGGTTGTTCGCGGGTCATTTTCCTAGGGGTAACTTGTCTAGGGGGAACTGGTAATCATCTATATCTAATATACACAGGTAATTGTGAAAACACACAAAAAAGCTTGCAAGGCTTAAACATGATGTGAAATGAATTTATTGTGTTTTAAACATATCAATCCTTTCACAAACAATATGTTCCAACTAAAACACCTATGAAGCAACTCAAGCAAGCCTATTTATTTTCCTTCCACTGTCCACCACGCAAAATGCATACCAGCAAATATATGCCAAAACATACAGTGCAAGACAAGACACAAACCTAAATATAACTTTAAACCTGCATCTGCAAAAATAGAGAACCAGACAGAGGGGTAAACCAAGGGCACAGAAAAATGATTTCATCGTGCATCTCATATCTCTCTCCCTTCTTCAAAGACGTTGAACCCTCCGTTTCGATTGCATTCTACCTCTCAGCAATTTTTCTTCTCCCCGTCGAAAAATCAGAACAGCAAATTGTTTTGTCTGGTAAGAGCTCAAGCAGGGGAAAAATCTAGGCCACTCAAAAATCATAATTGTAGAAATACTCCATCTTGCGTGTATCTCTCCGCCGTCGAAGAGAGATGGAGGAATTGCGATGGGAGTGAACAAGGAAAAAAAAAAGGGATCTAAATTTCTTCCCGAAATGGCAGGAGTAAACGAGCTGACAATCTTCTGAAAATTTCATATTTTGAATCGACGGGATTGGCTGCAGTGCAGAGGGAATAGCTTCGGCCTTGAGACTGATCAAGCGAGATAGGAATGGAAACTGAAAGTATCTTTCTGTTCTGTCTTGTGCAGTACATCGTTCCAAGCAACGTTTCAACCAGCTTCTGTGATGGGGATTTAACAAAACATGTACCTGTTGTTATCTTTTCCTTTCTGTTCCAACAAGCAGAGATGTGCTCCTTCCTTTTTTTCAACAAATGGAGATCTATCTCCGTTCTGATTGGGTTCTATTTAAATTGGATCATGTCAAATATGTTTTCATTTTTCTTCATTGCGTTGAGGTCATTGAACGCTTTCTTGTGAAATTCCAGGAGCAATGTCCTCCTGAATATTCATCTATCTGTCCAGGTCTCATCCTGACTGTAGGCCATCTCTTATCAACATCCGCATCAAAAACATAGCTTCTACATCGATTTATCCGTTGTCTCCTCCTTGAAAACAAAATAGAACAATTTTGGACGTGCTCCTTGAACACTTCCTTCTACATTACAAACACAATTCCCAATTTAAAAAAAAAAATTCATCTGAGCAGTAGAAGTCATTATTCAATTACCTGCAGCCACAATTTTCTCTCCAAATAATCTCGTGGTTTGAAGCAAACTAGAACAATTGTCTTTCAGATATGACTTTGCTATCAAATTATTGTGATCTTGTATACTGTCTGGAAAGCACGTACAGAATAAACATTCAACCATCAACAGAATATTTCTTCACCCATTCTAATACAATAGATTTCTAGGAACATGGCACGTGTATTTCCTTTGCAAAATTAATTTCTGAGCTCCATGGGATCTTTTCATTGACAAGAAACTTGCAAGCCTCCAAAGAGCTTTAATAGACAGATGGAAGAAAGAAACTCTTTTACAAAAACATTACCAATTAAATTTAATAAAGGTTTTTTGGAAAACATGTTTCGCAGTCAAAACCAAATTGTGCATGTTTCACAGAGATTGAAATACATAATAAATACAACGTGCAATTGTGAATAAAATATATTGAATACTAAATTACATAAAATACTTTGCAATGATGAAATATTCTGTAATAAATGTCAAAATGTCAGAAAACATGTTAAAATGTCTATTAAAGTATCACTAATGTACAAATGTAAAGTGATTAGATAAAAGATAAAAACATCTGAGAAATGGTGGGATGATTATTATAAGCTTCGATCTGTATGATTATTGAGTATACGTGTGAGATTAGGAAGCACACTATTTTGGAATCTCTCCGGACCCCATCTCACTAGAAAGGTGATCACGGCGACCATGGCAATCCGTGACGATCTGTGAAAATTTTGTAAAGCGTAGCAGAATCGTCCTCCAACTCCATTTTTGACCTGCACAGTGATTGCACTGCTGTTGTAATGATGTAAAATTACCAGCCAGGATGCG
>CM057158.1:22012618-22107200 GCA_029962745.1 Echinometra lucunter
AAAACAGTGATTCATGGGTCATGGCCCTACATATGTTTGGTAAGAATTACTGTTTTTTGTTCATTTTGAATGGCACTGAGTTGTGCTAAATGAACGCATAATTAGAATTTTTCAAAAAAATTTAGGAGGAGTCCCATTGTGTTTACAATTACACAATCCATTAGATGCACACTAGTGCTTCCTCGAAACTCTGTTACACAAGTTTTTCCAAAAGGATTTTCCATGAGGAAAATTTGACCAGCCAAAAGAAAAAAAAAAGGAAAAAAGTCATCAGTTGAGTATGAAGGGCATATTCCCATTCAAAATATATGATGTGACTTTCAAGGGGGAGGGGGGGGGGGGCATGCTTTTGCAAGAACGGCATATTAACATTAAAAATATTATCTATGGCTCTCAAAAATAAAAAAACGTGCACATGCCCCCCCTCCCTGGATCTGCCACTGCTGTCACGGCTGTCAGGAAGTTACTCAAATGATATTTGAAATATTGTCAGAGTTCTCAGATGAGATTTCTATTTGAAATTTAATTTGAATATTCATAGTTTTGTGCAGAATATATGCATTGAATTAGAACATTGAATGGGGGCTGGGAGTCCATTCAATCATAAATCTGCTGTTACATTTAGATCATAAATACCACAGATGTCAGGTACCCTTTCATGTCTAATTAGCTTGTCAAGCAACATTTTCCATTTAAAAAAGACAAATTTATTTTACTCTCAGTAAAATAGCTGGTCATATTCATCATTTCAAATTGTAATTAAGAATAGTTTACTTTGCTCAGGTTTGTTGAAACAATTATATTTACTTTATCCATTTTTTCTAAAATTTCAGGTGTGAAAAAGAAGCGACCCAAGAAAACTAAATTAGAGAAGTCGTTTGATGCCATGTCGGGTGTAATGAAAAAGAGTCTCAAGGACAACAACGCTGCTTTTCAAGATTCTGAAGACAATCGAATGAAACAGCAGCAAGAATTTGAGATGAAAATGGCAAAGCAGCATGAAGAAACACAACTTAAGGTCATGAAGGCATTGACTGATGTACAGCTTCAAACCATGTCCATGTTTGGTCAGATGATGACAGCCATGATGGGGCATAATTCCTCATCACGTCCGTTTGATGCAACCGCACAGAGGCTGCCATATTCTCAACCTTGGTCATCTTACTACATGACTGGGGCACCTCACACAGCAACGGGGCCGCATCAATCTCCAACAGGGCCACACCACTCTGCTACAGGGCCACACCACTCTGCTACAGGGCCACGCCACTCTGCTACAGGGCCACACCACTCTGCCACAAGGCCAAATCACTCTGCCACAGGGCCGCATCACTCTGCCACAGGGCCACACCACTCTGACACAGGGCCACACCACTCTGACACGGGGCCACACCACTCTGCCACAGGACCACACCACTCTGCCACAGGGTCACATCTCTCTGCCACAGGGCCACACCACTCTGCCACAGGACCACATCACTCTGCCACAGGGCCACACCACTCTGACACAGGGCCGCATCACTCTGCCACAGGGCCACACCACTCTGACACAGGGCCAAATCACTCTGCCACAGGGTCACACCACTCTGACACAGGGCCAAATCACTCTGCCACAGGGTCACATCTCTCTGCCACAGGGCCACACCACTCTCCAACACTTCCACTGTTCCACTACTTTGACACCCTGGATAACGATGTTCAGTAATGACTTTTTTTTGTAAGTCTTTTCTGCACTTATAGCCAAACTTTTCCTGGGGGTATAATTACGCACATTGTGTTCTCCTGGTATTCTTCTTTTTAAGAAAGAGCATCATGTAGTATGATAATGATCAGTCCCTTAATTCAGTTCAAAAGAAACTATACTTTGTATGACATCAAATTGATCCATTATGTCAAGTGCGTTTCATCATATCAAGCTACCTATTCGCACAGTGGTTGGCTGTTTTCAGACTGGACTCTTGCACTTTTTGTCAATTACCTTTTTTTTTTAAATTAAACCTACACTGTATGGCTTGAGAATAGGTTATTGAAGACAACCTGTAAAGAAATTCAGTTGAGTATTATTGCACATGTATAAAAAGTGAAGGGATAAATTAATTTTGCAACAGACTATATGCACATGTCCAATTTTGTTTTAACTATTGCTCCTAGATCTACATGTGTTCAGTGTTCATTAACCCTTGGCACTTTTTTTATGTTGTTGTACGACATTTTATTCCCCCACAGACAAATATTGATTGAATTGAATCAATGGAGAAAAATTAAACTAGCATATAGCTGAAAATTTCACCAACAAATGTGAAATAAGAAAGTTATGACATTTAAAGTATCGCTTGTTTTTCACAAAACAGTGATATGCACAAGTTGGTGACATGCATATGAGACAGTCAATGATGTCACTCACTTTTTTTGTTATTTTTTGTTTGAATTACAATATTTACATTTCTCTTTTTTTTTTTTTTTTTACAAATTTGACAATAGGGACCAACTTCACTGAACCATATACTAGTAAATAATGTAATTTCACATGTTCAGGGAAGAATTAATAATTGTTTCACCTGACAATGAGGGCAACATTAGAATACAACAGAAATAGTGAGTGGATGAAATCATCAGTCTTCTCATTTGGATACCGACCAGGGTGTGCATATATTTTGTGAAATTAAGCGAAACTTTAAAATGTCATAGCTTTATTTTTTCGTCCAACTTTGATGAAATTTTCGGTGCTATGGTCATTGGATTTATCTCTTTTTATTAAAACAAACATTTGTTGGGATGGACTTGTCTGTTAACTAGTGTAACTATTCCAGAATTATACTAGGTAAACAGAATAATCACAGCTGGTTGCTATTTATTTGAAACTTTTAGACTGTCATGGCATTAAAAAAAATGGATGATTCAGGGCATATATTTAATGTAAAGGGGTCAGTCGTTGTGTGACATCACAAGTCTTGGTTTGGAGGATCTCCACACAATTGGTGTTTTAGGATGAGCTAACCTGTTCAAGGATTTCATTCCCCTATAAAATAAAAAAATTCCTAGGCAAAATTAATTTTTCTTTTCATTACAAAATCAGCCATTAGCACCAACATCAACAACAAACAAAATAACTAGTCTTCCTGAACCTAATAGATAAAGCTTGTTCCGGAGCAAATAGCTGTCAGTAGTAAATTGTTCTCTTTATTCTTTGAGAAAAAATAGGGATGTTACATTTTTCAATTCACAGGGTAGAAAATACATGTTTAAACCTCTGTTCTTTTAAAATTACTACAAGACCACATTGTCTGTAAACACTTATTATTATTTCATACTTTGTATTCCTCAAAATATGTCAATCCTACCCTTTGACATGAAAACAAATTAAAATGTTGTAAAAGAAATGCATAATTCACCCAGTGCAAGAAGTAAAAGTGCTAAATCATTTGCTGCCCTGTTAATATGTACTTTGACGACATCACCAGCTTTGTAAATAAGTTATATTGTATTATGTTTTCATGAAGAAGTATAATATATAAACACATCTCTTCAGGTTTTTGATAAAATTCTGTGTTGTTCTTTCTTTGTAATGTAGTGTTTGAAAACATCCCTGGTGGGTGTTTCATAAAGATGTTTGTAGAACGACTGGTGATCCAGTCCACCTAGTGCAAGAAATAAGTGCCAAATCATTTGCTTGCCTATTTATATGTACCTTGACGACATAACCAGCTTTGTAAATAAGTTACATTGTATTATGAGTTCATGAAGAAGTATAATATATAAATACATCTCTTCAGGTTTTTAATAAAGATTCTGTGTTCTTTCTTTGTAATGTACTGTTTGAAAACATCCCCGATGGGTGTTTCATAAGGCTGTTGTAAGTTAAGAATGAATGGTGATACATTCTTGTGGTGAATGATATTCACAATGTTCATTGGTAATTATTGAGCATGTAAGATAGGATCACCAGTCATTTTCAAAGCCACCCCCAACTTACGATCAGCTTAATGAAACACCCTGCCTGAAAATGTTATAAATTGTGATAAATTATTTTAATATTCAAATAATGGTTACATTCCTCAACTTCTTAACTTAAATGTAAATATCTAGACAAATGACATGGTAGAATTAACATACAAAAAATTGAAATAAACACAAAATAAACAAAAATACATGATCATGGTACTAGTATAATAATGTAACTACATGTACAGGTACTGTGGTTTACACACTCACTCTAATCAACAAAGTAATGTACACAATGCTCATGAACAAGTGAATTATGTTAAACTGAAAACCCTGCCTCCCTGTACAATAATGACAATGATTATAAATGATGATCATAGTCTAGTGGTGATAATGATTATAGTCTGATGACAAGTGATGGAGACAATGGTCTGATAGTGATAAATGATGGTCTGATGATGATGATAACAGGTCAGTGTGATAGTGATGAATGATAATGAGGGTCTGATGACAAGTCTGATTGTGATAAATTAAGATGGTCTGATGATAATGAAATGGATTATGATTGTAAATGGTGATGGTACAATACAAGATAACGTGGATGATGAGGAGAAAACCAAAAAGAACTTTAAAAAGGAAACATGATTTCATATCAAAATCTAATTAAATTCTGACACACAGGGTACGCTACATGTATATTACAATCCATGGGTTGATTCTTTAACATATGTCCAAGTTCTTCAAATAAGAGCATATTCATGATGGTTTTCCAGATTTGACCTGCTGATACATTGATTCCTTCGCTTAACTTACACATCCAGGTTCTTCAAATGAAAACATGGTTGGCTTATAACATATTCATGATGGTATTCCGTATTTGACCAGCTGGTACATTTCCTCCAATATCTTGGATTCCTTGTGGTTGTTGAAGTCTATCGGCGGCCTCTTGTTCTGCCCATTCCCTGTCCCATGCTTCGTCATATTGATCTTTGTGAATTTCACATATATTGTGAAGCACACAGCACGTAGTGACAACATCTGAGGCAAAACCTGTTTCGACATCAAGTCTTTTCAGCAACCGTCTCCAACGTCCTTTAAGTCTTCCGAAAGCGTTTTCCACAACCATACGAGCTGAACTGAGCCTGAAGTTGAAATGAGCTTGCTGCCGAGTGAGCTGATGGTTATTGGTGAATGCTTTCATCAACCAGTTCTTAAGTGGATAGGCAGGATCTCCAATTATGCAAACTGGGATTTCCACTTCGTTGATCATACGGCTTTTCTGTAAAGAAAAAATATATCAATTTATGCAACAAAATGTTAAGAGCTTATAATGAGATTCTTTTAATTTCACAAGGCCCTTTCCTTTATAATATATATTACCTCATTTTAAAAGAAAAGAAAGCAACATCTAAGTACACTGAAATCATGTTTCATAACCACATTGCTTATGATGCCGAAAAGATATTCATTCAAGGTTGATAGTGTAGGATACCCCCCAAACCATAGTCCTACTAATGATCACTAAATGAATAGTGGCAGTTACTTAAAATTAATTGTGATTTCAGAATCAAATACAAAATACAGGTTTCCCAGTTTGCCTTGATAGAAAAAAAGTTTAGGTACAGAATAATTATACAAACTTGCATGACAAATTCATACTTTTTTGTGAAAAGAGATATGTTGATGAAATATTTACCTCGTGAGGAAACAAATAGCCACCTTGATCATCTTCGGCCTTCAAAAAAACATCAGAATGGGACAGAACTCGAGCATCATGAGTACGACCAGGCCATCCAATGTAGATGTCGGTAAAGCTGTAACAACAACATAAATATTGCGATTTATTAGGATATGCTCTAATGAATAGATAAATGACTTTAAAAATCATAAAATTTATAATTGCATTTTCCTATTTCAAAGTAACCAGATGGGTAATCACTGATCCAGGCCAGGGGAGGATCCAGGATTTTTTGAAAGGGGGGAGGGGACACTATCCCCGAGGAAAAAAAATTGACTTAAAAAAAAGTCTTCACTTACCAAGGAGGGGGGGGGGGCACACTGCTGTTTTAACGGCATTACTACATTACAAATATGAATTGTGCCTGTCAAAGGGGGACGGCACAGCCATGTAGGTATTTTTTTTTCTCTTTTGTCCATTGGCCTCTTTTTTGCTGGTGACCCAGGTCGAACTCCCCCCCCCCCCCGGAATTAAACCAGAATCATGGATAAACTCCTGATTTCAAACGAGTCTAGGTATAAACTAAAGTACTAAGTCCCCCTGGGCGTTGTGACGTGCGCCTGTAGTGTAATCCAAGTTATATGGGGAAATTAGAAATTGATGCAGAGGTTCGAGCCTTGGTTACGTCTTTCGGATGGTGACGTTAAAGGTCGGTCCCGGACGTAAATAATCATATCTGATTGATACACGTCTGACAAAACTCAGATCAAATACACCCCCCCCCCCCCCAAAAAAAAAAAATAAAATAAAATAAATAAATAAATAAATAAAATAATAATAAAAATAATAATAAAATAACATATTAAATAAATAAAAAAAAATAGGTGCATTCAATAATCATTACCAGTATTTGTGGTCGACAATGGCTTGAAGAATTATTGAATACCATCCTTTCCTGTTGTGATAATCTGCTGCGTTTTCGCGGGGTGCAATGACTGGTAAGTGTGTACCATCTATAGCACCGGCACATTGAGGGAAACCTCTAACTTCGAAGCCCTCAATGGTCTCGTCAAGTCTTGCCCCTGACGGCAATGAAATGTACCTCTGGAAGAGAAGTGAATTTACTCCATGACACACGTCTCTGATAATATAGCAGATAGTTGATATCCCCATTCCAAATAATGTAGACACAGTTCTGTACTCACAAGGAGTGGCAAGCCACCAGATCGCTGCCGCTAGTCTCCTTCTGTAGTCGATCGGTGTTCCGAAATTCGTTTTCTCTTTCTCCAACACTGGCTGGAGCACTGCAGCTAAATATTCAAATGTTGTTTTGGACATGCGGAAATGTTGTCTCCATTCATTCGGAGTAAAGCCCTGGTCAATCTGCTCCCAAAATACTGGGCCTTGTGGTCGATAATGGCGCCAGATTATTCTTTCAGAGTTACAACCTCTTACAATGGTCATCGTCAGTAGTTCGAACATGTGAATTTCTGCATCACTCAAGTGCTTATGATAACGCCGTATCCGAGATCGTGAAGAAAGCAACCTCCTCCTTCTTAATTTCTCTTGATATAATCGCTCTAATAACGATAACTGGGTGAATAATAATGTGTTAGTGCGTAGCAAAGTCAAGAGCAATGGCAAGCATGAAAACAAAATTCTGAGATCCATGTTGTTGTTTCGGAATAAGGCTTGAGCTAGGCGATGTCCAGAATCAGAATGCTTGTAATGTAGTTATTTTTTCGTTCGAGTACGATTGTGCGCGGTATCAGAAAATTAAAAAAGCGCGCGCCTTCATTGACCCCGGACTTCCGCCCGGGCCAATCGCCCATTGACTTTCGCCGGTGAAGAAATGTCAGTGCGAAAGGGTACATTTTTTTTTTCGCCGGTGAAGTGAGGAATGCGAGGCGGAGAAGTTCGCCGGTGAAGTTCGCCGGTGAAAAATGAAGAGGGCAGCGTGAAAGGGGTATAAGAGAGACAAAGTGATGAGGTGATGAGTAAGTACATAGGTAAGTGGTTGTGGGTTAGGGTGTCAATTGCATCTAATCCTGCCTAAACCCCCCTTTCCTACTTCCCCCGAAGCTGTGCAGCCCTGCGGCCAGCGAAGCCTGTCCTTGATTGACATTGATGGGGGAGGCTCTCCGTCAATGGAGGCAGCAGACAATGGGGTACAAGGTTGCGGGATCTTTGTTGGGTGAAGCCCCTGTCAGAATCTGCCTGTTGGAGTTTTGTCACATAGTAGCGATGAAAGTGACAGCGATAGGGGTAAAGGGGTTTGCAGATGGCCTCGTATTTCAGAGCTAATTCTTCTGAAGCATTCACGATTGATTAATGTTTCCTTCCATGATTCTAAGAGACAAATATAACTTTCTGCACAAAGAGTGATTGATATCAAAGTAAACATACATTATACCATGGACCTGAAAAGTTTACAACAAGTAGCTTCCTATCTTTTGGGACAATTGAATCCATCAAGTGATACAGGCAACTATGGTTTCATAGTCAGCCCCTACTTCCAAAGTATCAAAAAGTTGAAGGATACCGGTCCACAATGATGTCTCCTACAGATATCTATCAAAAATAATTACGTATGTTTATACGATTACAGTTGGGTATTCCAAAGGGTCGTTTATTCCGAAGGTTCGTTTATTCCGAAGGTTCGTTATTCCGAAGGTTCGTTATTCCGAAGGCTCGTTAGTCCGATGGTTCGTTAGTCCGAAAATGAAACAAAGTTCGTTATGCCGAAGGTTCATTAGTCCGAAAATAAAAAAAAATTCGTTATTTTGAAGGTTCGTTAGTCCGAAAATGAAAAAAGGTTCATTAGTTTGTTAGTTATTTTTGGACTAACAAACTTTATTTCATTTTTGGGCTATCAAACCTTCGGGATAACAAAACTTATTTCATTTTCGGATTAACGAACCTTATTTCATTTTTGGATTAACGAACCTTCGGAATAACAAACCTTATCTTATTTTTGGACTAACAAACCTTCGGAATAACGCCACGAATGTTTTGATTGACGAACCCTTATTCATTTTCGGACTAACGAACATCTACGTATACGCAATTTGCATGTTTCGGAATAACGAACCTCCGGAATAAGGAACCTTCGGAAAAAACGAACATCACCCGTTTATGCGATAATTTGTCACTGGTTTTACAAACCTGCGAATCCGTGCGCAGTGCTCAGAAATGTGAATTGGAGGAAAATGCATTTATAGATTTAGGTGTTCTGAAATAATGGAATTTGCTTTCTTTGCATAATTTCATGTATCGATATATACATTAAAAGAAAGCTTATGACTGAAAGTTTAAAATGGTATATATTACCATGTACATTAATACAGAATAAGGAAGCATTGGCCATTCAAACACGAGTTGATGGTTCGTAAAAACGTTTTTTTGTAATGCAAGTTTCTGTGCATGTGCACAGATTTGTCAGTTCGTAAAAACAACAATGAATTCTAAGGCTGGAGGGTTAATCAAACATATTACATTTTTCCATTTTTCTCTTCCAAAAAGCATGAATTTATTACTAGCTCATGATTTTTTTTTATTCATAAAATCACAAATCCACTTCCTGATTACTCATTCACAATGTTTTGACCCATGACTGATTCTAGGGCTGGAGGATTCAATCAAATTGTCCCAATTTTCTTATTTAAAAAAAAAAGTATTAATTCATTAGCAGCCTCATGATTTTTCTTTTTAACCCCATGAACACTAAGCCCGAGATAACTCAGGCCGGGATTTATGAATTTAGATCATAGAGGTGTCATGGTGTAGTGGTTCGTTCACTTGACTCTCAATCAGAGGGTTGAGGGTTCGAATCCCAGCCGGGCAATAATGTCTTTTGGCAAAACCATAATCCATGTTTGCCACTCCCTACCCAGGTGTAAATGGAGACCCAATATGCTAGAGCGCTACATATTTTGCCGCTAAGCTACGACCAGGGTAATAATGTTGAAGCGCCATGAGCGCTATACAAGAAGCAACCATTACTGAGATCAATATGTGTGTTATACTGAAATCAAATCGTGCTCAAGGGGAAAATCGCAAATCCACCAAACGCTTATTTATTCCTAATGCTCTGATCTACAATGGCTCTTCCTCTGAAGCTGGTACATTTTCTTCATGTAAAAGTGTAGCAAAAGGGAAGCCTGGAAAGGAGGCTATGTCAAATGAATGAAAACTAGGCATTGTAGTGTGCACCTGTAATCCAGCTAACAGTGAAAGTTATAAACTGATTCAGCGGACCCGGGTTCGAGTCTCATCTCAGTCATGTCTCTTGTCTCTTGGATGGTGACATAAAAGGTCGGTCCCAGATGTATTCTGATTGATATAAGTCTGTAAAAACCCAATTCAACAACAACAAGAAATACCTCTAAATCAATACAAGAGCTAGTCAAATCCATCCTAGAAATATCACTGAAGGTGATTAATACCCCAGCCCAAATGTGCATGCTACATTTCCTGAGCAATGCTCAAAAATGAGGAAGTACTTCGATCCACAATATTTCCCTGATTTATTGCCAGAATATGCCATTACCAAGGCAACACAGTTTCAAACACATGCAAAAATGTGTCTAGCACATCTCCATCCCAAGACCAATGTGCATGCAAAATTTCATGAGCAATGCTCAAAAACTGAGGAAGTAGTTCGATCCACAAGATTTGCAATGGACGGACCGACCGACTGTACGCTGATTCTACATCACCTTCAAAACTTTGTTTGGTGGGGTATAGTAAGTGTCTAAATCATTAAATGGAGAGGGCTATGTCAATATATGGGGCATTTGTTAGGGCCACTGCCACTGTCTGACTCTTCAGGTCTTATCTTCCACAATATTCTTTTGCTTTGATGATCAGGTCATGCATTCGTCTGTATAGTCTTTGTCTAAGTCATCATCATCTGCTGATATGGCCAAATGTAAATGCCAATGGCATTCTACAGTGCAGACTTTTTTATCAGACAACTTTTTACTTTGCTTTCTTTCCATATCAAAGTTATCAGAACTATCTGAAATCTCAATGGCAATTGTTATCACCCTTTAAAAAAAAAAGGAGAAGAAATAATACAACACAATAGGGCATGACAATAAAAAAAAAGAATAAGAAAAAACATTTAACAGAGAAAGGAAAAAACCCAACAAAACACCCCCCCCCCAAAAAAAAAAACACAACAAAACAAACACAAGTAGTTAAATAAGGGAGTGCTGTTGCCATCATAATTACTGGAAACAAATACCAGTTTCCAGTAATTCTAGATCATCACCTTTTGCTGCAATGTTTGTCACTGTCTGCCATTTCAAAATCAATTAACCTAATATGACCCCATCTCACGCACAGCAAAGTGCTAGGGAATTAGGTTTATCGTGATAGTAGAATCACAATCAATGGGAGTAGGGGGTTAATATCTGGGCCAAAGTGAGAGATTAAAGGCAGCATTGAGCACCATCATCATGGTTTGTAGTGCTGAAGTCTCCCTGAAGAAGCAGTTTCATTTACTTTCCCCTGATCTTTTATTCTGATTGAATATCTACATTTTTTACTAGTGTATATTTATGACATTTTCCATTGCACAATTCTGATTTTTTTAAAAGCCATTAGTTAATTATGTTAACTTTTAACTCAGTTTAAAGGTTTTGTGCAGTTTTGGTAGGCCATCAAAAACTATTTGTCAGATTTTGTTGCTTTGAGCTGCTATAAAGTAGCAAGGTAAAAGTAAACTTTGAGGTTTTTGCTTCCTCAAAGGAGAATGCAACCCAGGCATCAGTGTGCTCATATTGAATGGAGATGAGAAAGAAGAGTAAACAGTGAAAGTTTGAGCAAAATCAGACAATCTGTTCAAAAGTTATGAATTTTGAAAGTTTCAGTAAATCCCTATTACAGGATCCTTGAGTTGGCAACTTTGCCAGCATCTGTGATGTCATCGTGGACAACTCTCAATTCATTTTGTGCATAAATCTTCAGAAAATTTGATTTTTATGAAATTTCAAGTCAGGAATCAACACAATTCTTCCCAAAATGCTCGCAGAATTGATGTAGCCATTTCATACTCAAACAATAAATCAAACAAATTTCTAATTTTCTTGAAAATGAAGAAAATGTGAAATTCTGTGTACAAAATGAATGGAGAGTTGTCCATGATGACATCACAGATGCTGGTGGAGTTGCCAACTCAAGGATCCCCATAATAAGGGTTTACTTAAACTTTCAAAGTTCATAACTCTTGAACAGATTGTCCGATTTTGCTCAAACTTTCACGTGTTTACTCTTCTTGTTCTTCTTCATTCACTGGAAGCACACTGATGTCTGGGTTGCATTCTCCTTTAAGTTGAATATCTAGCAAATGAGAGTAAAAATAGTTTTTAATTGCTGGGATGTGATAGAAAGTCAACAATGTTGATGGGTCTGCACGGGTGTAAACCCAATGAGAGTTCTAATGTGCAACGAGCACAATGCAGTGCTGTGGATGTTGTGCGGGGAGCCGTCGGAATGCAGGGGTCATAGTTGATATAGGGCAAAGTGTAAGCACTCTATCGCGGCTAATTGCAGACATTTACACTAAAATTCACCGGAAATCATGAATGGAATATCACATGATCTCACACACATATCTTTTCATGCCAAGGGGACAATGTGAGACTATTGTTTAATTAGTTTCAAGCCATTTTTTCTTCTTGCTACCAAAACCGTATGTAAGCTTTAAATGCAAAGAAAATAAACAAGTGTGTTTCCTTACACAGACAAAAGATGTGAGACACCATCAGTTCCTATAACGGGGACAATGTAAAATTTGAAGATTGATGCCTTGCCTCAGGAAACTTCAAGTGAACAGTGGTTTGCTTCTACACCAACTTGTTTTTAAAACCATAGCTCCAACCCACTGCACCTCAATGAGAGTTATATATCAATGAAACTTAAACAGTAAGCCTCCATCATCAATATCAGATGCAGTCTCTCCTTTGTTGTGATAAAACTTTTGAAAATGATTAATTTTTGAGAATTCACCTTTTCGATAACTTAAGATCTTGGAAAAAAATATCATTTCCTTCAGTTTGAAAGCTCTCACACAGGAGGCATGAGAAGAATTAGAGAGGCTGAAGGTAGAAAGGCAGATTTCATTTTTCATCAAATATGAAAAATGCATTGAATGAAAATCTTTTCTGTATTCTCTTCACCAGGCAAAGGTAACACATTCAAAATGAGCAACATTGATGTGGAGGCTTCCCCATCAAAAAGAACTGAAATCTTGAAAGGAATTCTTTACAATATTGATTTCTGCGACCTTGAAACTGGAAGAAAGTGAAGGATATGGAGAGGAAGTATATATGAATGTACATGTAAATCATAGCGGTATAATCGTATTCAGCCACAGATATATTTCATGAAATCCAAGCTCTTGCTGAGAGCAACCTGGTAGTCCTTGTATTAAATGTATGGACACGAGAGAACTGCAGAGATGCCAACCTTTTATCAAGTTCTGCAGAATACTGAAAGGAAGTATCGTGAGTGGAAAAAGAGTATTGTTTGTTTGTTCAGAGCCAGAAGGGCATTAATTCATATCATTTTATAGGGACTTAACACCCTTCTGGCTCTAAGCAGATGATATCATACTTTAAAGCCACAGAACTTTACAGTAATTTAAGTTCAGGAAAAACAGTATTTTGATTGAAACCTACAGTATTTTTTCCTAAAAACCATACAAAATACTGCAAAAAGGAAGAGTTGGTATTAATGGAATGGGTAATTTACAGGTTAACAGAAATAGGGAGAAATGCAAGGCAGGTGGGAAGCAAAGTACATCGATCCGAGCAGTAACATGTCGAGAGTGTTGGGGCTTCAGAAGAGTAAAATCAAATGATTTTTCTGACCAGACAGTGGTTGTCCTTTAACAGCTGGACTTGAGTTATTACTCCAGGAATGGGAGCAGAATAAACGGCTTATTGAATGGGAAACTAGATCAAGGCATTATGCGCTTAATTCTCATATCACACTTCACTTGATTGGGGGCCGACACGGCGGAGTAACAATCGCCGGCCGGCAAATCTTGAGTGCCACCTTCCGCCCCTACTCGGGCCGCCATTGAGTGAGTGGTGGGATAATGGGGATAGCAAGGAATCTATTATGAGGTCTGAAGACAAATTATAGTCGTTTATAAAAGGTGTCAGCGTGATTAAAAAGCTTCCCTCCTCTACTGGATACTTTTTCTTGACACACAGAAAGTACACAAAGATAATGACCTCTTCATATCTGGGTTAAGTGTATGTAATATAGGTATTTTTCTCTAGTGATATGAAAAAACAAGAGCCATATTTTCATCTGTATGCTCTTCACACCAGCAAAACTTTTACGACTAAAATTAGAGCAGGCATTAATAAAATCTGTTAATACAAATAAGAAAACAAAATTCTCAGACCCCCCTCTTCCTAAAAAGTTACAGCCAATATCAAGTTACTTTTTTGCTACTAAAATGGCATATGGGAGTTTTAAACTACATATAAGTAGAGATTCATACCCTGTTAATTCAACAATAATAATCAGATTTACATCAGAAGAAAAAAAGTAAATTAATCTGCAAATTCTTTCTCTAAGTAAGACAATTTCATAACACTACTTGAATACAGCATTGCTCCAAATAGAATTTAGCATGTTAAGAATGTTAAAATGATAACCTATGGGCAAAGTACAGTTTGACATGACCAAAACTCATATTTGTTGCTACTGTTCTAGATAATGTAGTGTTACTGAGAATATGAGATGTCTACGAATGATCACAGCTTTGGTCTACACTTGGTGCTGCCATTTTGCATAACAGGCCTTTGGCTAGGATTTGAACCCAGAACTTTCAGTACACAAGAGACCTGTGTTAAACACCCTGGATAATCTTGTCTGTTTCAAGCACACATTACAAGGATGCCATATATATCATAGCCTTTTAATCACAATGGCCTGCTAGCCCTGTTCATTGCTCTTTCCAGCTCTCCTCGAAACGTGGAGGATATATCTGTGACTGCAAGACAAGTCGACACAGCGGGCAGCTTGCTACGTGTCGCCTTTACTCACTCACGAGTGTGTTGCTGTTTTAGTTTATTTATAGCTTTAAAACTTTTTTTGTATGGAAAAAATTCATGGCTATAAACAAGGCGTTTGCGATGTTGTGTCTCGCCCACTTGTGAAAATAACTAGAAATATCGCGATCTGTGATGGCACACAACAGAACTGTATCGAAAGCTCATTGTGAAATAACTGGGATGGAATAACATTTGATAAAATATGAGAAGGGTTTTTTATGAAATGGTACTGCATTTTCACGTGCATGTACTTTCCCTGCTTCTACTCTCATCCCTCTGATATGAGTAACATTGTATGATTGATATTTTACATGTGTGGAGTTGAAAAGTGTTTGTGGTTGTAGTGTAGCTGAGGGCTGCAGATGATGTAGTGTGATAATGAGCTTATAATTTAGAGAAAAGAAATACGAGAACAGTTATGTTTTGTTAAGAAGAAGGGTTAGTGAGTAAAATCTTTATGGTATATTGAATACTGCCACAGGAAAAAAAAAAGCATGCATAAAATTGAAGAGAACAGAAAACTGATCCCTCAGCCACTTTGCACTGAGTATTTATGTATAGTTTTAATATTCTTTCAAGTGCAAAATGTTGCCTGGCACCCGCAAGATAGACGCGGATAACCTGTCAGGGGTAAATTGACTAATTAGATAGAGGTTAAAGGCAGCATTTTGTTAATAATTAGTAAAAAGCATGCCTGAAATTGATGAGAACACCAGATTTGAATGCTGAACATAATAATTGTAATATGGTATGCATGTAAATTGAGTTTGTGGGAGAGAAACAAAAGACCAAAATTTGTTGAAGACAAAGTTTTGTGTCATAAGAGAGTCTTGCACGTAAACTTTAACCGTTCAACGTTTGACCTGTAATGACCTTTGACCTGACCATGTGACCTCTGACTGGACCATAACATGCAGGTCCCCTTAGTGCATCTACAACCCAAGTTTGATAGATAAGTGTCACACGGTTGCAGAGTTTTGTGTCATAAGAGAGTCTTGCACGTAAACTTCAACGTTTGACCTGAAATGACCTTTGACCTAACCATGTGACCTATGACTGGACCATAACATGCAGGTCCCCTTAGTGCATCGACAACCCAAGTTTGATAGATAAGTGTCACACGGTTGCAGAGTTTTGAGTCATAAGAGAGTCTTGCACGTAAACTTCAACGTTTGACCTGAAATGACCTTTGACCTTACCATGTGACCTCTGACTGGACCATAACATGCAGGTCCCCTTAGTGCATCTACAACCCAAGTTTGGTTGAAAAGTGAGTCACGGTTGCAAAGTTATGTGTGATAAGAGAGTCTTGCACGTCAACTTTAACATTTGACCTGAAATGACCTTTGACCTTACCATGTGACCTCTGACTGGACAATAAGATGCAGGTCCCCTTAGTGCATCTACAACCCAAGTTTGATTGAACAGTGTCACACAGTTGCAGAGTTTTGTGTCATAAGAGAGTCTTGCACGTAAATTTTAACGTTTGACCTGAAATGACCTTTGACCTTACCATGTGACCTCTGACTGGACCATAACATGCAGGTCCCCTTAGTGCATCTACAACCCAAGTTTGGTTGAAAAGTGAGTCACGGTTGCAGAGTTTTGTGTCATAAGAGAGTCTTGCACGTAAACTTTAACGTTTGACCTGAAATGACCTTTGACCTTACCATGTGACCTCTGACTGGACCATAACATGCAGGTCCCCTTAGTGCAACTACAACCCAAGTTTGGTTGAAAAGTGAGTCACGGTTGCCAAGTTATCTTTCATAACGTTTGTGACGGACGGACGGACGGACGGACGACGGACGGACGACGGACGGACGACGGACGGACGACGGACGGACGACGGACGGACGCCATTTGGATCCCTTAGTCTCGCCTTCACCTCCGGTGGGCGAGACAAAAACTAAACTAAACAACAACACGACGACGGGTGAATAAAGGTGGCATGCCATGCAGCAAGTTGCCTGCTATGGCTAGTCTTGCAATCACAGGTGTAATACAGCAAGTTGCCTCCTATGACTAGTCTTGCTATCACAGGTGTAATACAGCAAGTTGCCTCCTATGACTAGTCTTGCAATCACAGGTGTAATACAGCAAGTTGCCTCCTATGACTAGTCTTGCTATCACAGGTGTAATACAGCAAGTTGCCTGCTATGACTAGTCTTGCAATCACAGGTGTAATGCAGCAAGTTGCCTGCTATGACTAGTCCTGCAATCACAGGTGTAATACAGCAAGTTGCCTGCTATGACTAGTCTTGCTATCACAGGTGTAATACAGCAAGTTGCCTGCTATGACTAGTCTTGCAATCACAGGTGTAATACAGCAAGTTGCCTGCTATGACTAGTCTTGCAATCACAGGTGTAATACAGCAAGTTGCCTGCTATGACTAGTCTTGCAATCACAGGTGTAATACAGCAAGTTGCCTGCTATGACTAGTCTTGCAATCACAGGTGTAATACAGCAAGTTGCCTGCTTTGGCTAGTCTTGCAATCACAGGTGTAATACAGCAAGTTGCCTGCTATGACTGGTCTTGCAATCACAGGTGTAATACAGCAAGTTGCCTGCTATGACTAGTCTTGCAATCACAGGTGTAATACAGCAAGTTGCCTGCTATGACTGGTCTTGCAATCACAGGTGTAATACAGCAAGTTGCCTCCTATGACTAGTCTTGCAATCACAGGTGTAATACAGCAAGTTGCCTGCTATGACTAGTCTTGCAATCACAGGTGTAATGCAGCAAGTTGCCTGCTATGACTAGTCTTGCAATCAATCCGTGCATTTTGAGGGCACCAGAGGTAAGGCAAAAAAAAAAAAAGTTGTTTGCCGTAACCCGACTGACCCTAGTACAACCTAAAATTCAAATTTGACCAAAAAAAAAAGAAAGAAATGTGCCGACCGACCCTAATTTTCATTGTTTTGCCTACATTTTTTTTTCTTCTGGCGAATGACACAGTAGAACATCGTCCATATCATTACTAAACATATTGTGAGCAGAGGACTCAAGTATCTGGCCAAACCTTGATCTCCATTTTATGTGTAGTGTTCGAGTGCACGGTACAGCTCTATGATATACATGTATGCGAGGAGTCCGCACGCACAACCTCAAGCACAGTATGTGGGACCGCAGTATATGGGATGCCTGAGTACCTCGGCAGCATGTTGGGTGAATTAAAAAAAACAAAAAACAAACAAACACTGACCGACCGATCCTATTTTTTTCTTCTGTTACGGCAAACAAACACATTTTTTTTAGGCCTAAAGAGCAAGAAAGAGCAAAGAAAAGAGCTAGCAGGCTGATTAAAGGCTTTATATATCACGGCTACATGATAGGGACTATGACCGTTGATTAAACTTTCTTTTCAAAGCATAAGTGCTGTACAACTAACAATGCCTTGCCAGAGGAAGGTGATGCTATGTCAGAGAGATGATACATAGTCATCTAATGTAGATGTGAACATATGCTCAAACTTTTGTTTGGTATGTAGTCCAGTATATACTGACAAAATAAATTTTGTGAAGAAAATTAGAGGCATTTTATTTTTCTATTCAGAGCCTTCAGTCTATAGATGGGTAAATCTTGAAAATCAAAATGTTTTATTTTCCCCAAAATGTCACGAGCAAATTGATTTGATCATTTACAAACTATACAAGAATAGGATTACACATCAGTTGTCATATACTCAGAGAAGATGAGAGGAAAGGAACTTGGAGAAGAGGGAGAAGAGAAGAGGAAGAAGAGAAGAGGAAGAAGAGAAGAGGAAGAAAAGAAGAGGAAGAAGAGAAGAGGAAGAAGAGAAGAGGAAGAAGAGGTGAGGAAAAATGAAATCTAACCAAAGATTCTAAACAATTAAAGAGGCCAACAAATGGGAAATCATGGGGAAAACAAATTTGCAAAAGGCTTGTTTACTTGTACATTATAATCCGTCCGTAATGCGAGCCCGTCGGACTAATGCGAGCCCGTCGGACTAATGCGACAAAAGTTCGGACAGCACGAAGTTTACCGAACTCAACCTAGTCATACACTTCGGGTTCTCACATTTCTCAACAACTCTAAGTGTTTAGACTCTTAACGGGTCTCATCGTGTTCACTTGAAGAAACGTCTTGTATAATGCTCCAACATTTCAAAATACAAAATATAGTTAACTTCTGGTTTGTTAGTCTAGCCATTAAACTCCATTGCCTTTCCCCGACACATCGTCGCCGCGGATTACGTAACACCCCTTAGGCTCTCCCAGGGAGCTGGCCATGTAATTGTTTTTCCATATGACTAGCTTTTCATTAGCTTTCTCATTGCGCGAAATTTGAAACACGTACGGCAATAAACCACAGTTGTTTAGAATGGATTATCCCTTTTCTTGAAACTCGAGCAGCCGACTACATTGCCCCTCTCTCATCCGAGATCACCCTGCCTTTCCCCATGATTTCTCATTTTCTAGCCCCTTTAACTATTGAGAAAGGAGAAAAGAGAATGATTAAATAATAAAGGTAAAATAATCCATAGAAATGAAGCTGAACAAAGGATTCTGGATGAAAATTTGCCACATGCACTGATGAAAAATTATAGAAAAACAATATCTGGCAACTCCTCTACCAGACTGCATAAATATCAATGTTCATGTTTTTCCATAAAGAGGGCAGTATAGCAAATTGGTTGATAATGGCCAGTGATTTCTTTCTAAGTGTGCAGGGATAGAATTATGTGGTCAATTAAAATCTATTACCTTAATACTTTTATCAAAATGCCTTTCTTGGAGGGGGGGGGGGGGGGGAAGGATGACAACATAATGTGAGAGGAAATGATCTCTTTTATGGATTATTTCCAAGGTTTTATTTTGTTTAATTGTAATGTATTACCTGTGTAGAAAAGGACAGTGGGGAGCAAATGGGAGTTGCATTTGTGAACATTTATTGTAATATTAGTATGAAAAACAAATTGTTAAAAAAAAAAAAAAAAAGAAAGATGACTCAAATTAAGAGATATAATCTAATTACCTGCCAGAGGGTAATTTCAATAAAGTTATCAGCAGGAGTCTAATATACAAAGAGCTATGAAGAGATAGAGATTCAAACAAACCAAACAGACAAATGGAAAGAATGATACATGAGACACAGATATAGGAACAGCTGGTTCCACAATCACACCAACTGATGCAGACATGGAGACAGACATTCAAACCAACCACAACCAACAAAAAAATGATGCAAAGGTGCGAAATGGCACGTACGATTGCACACCGCACGCACCGCGTCTGGTCACGTCCCGTGCCAATCTCTCTTAGGTTGGAATAATCGGCAGCAGCACGCTCTTTTTGACAGGTGTTGAAAACTGTTTGCTCTCCTCTTACTCCCTGACTGATACGCCGGTAGACCTCGGTAGAATTAATCTGGTCGTTCATCTCTCATTATTACCCATTTTCTCTGCCATTTTTTTCCCCTCTCATCTTCAAATCTTTGCAAACCTATTGTCTCGTTCCATTTCTTTTTTCGAGTCATAATGAAAATGATTTCGTCTGGGTGAGATTACACGCGCACCATACTTGATAGCCATTAATGGATCACTCATTTGGTAAAACTGTAAACCTCGATACCTTGTCAGACGGTGAAGAGCGAGACGTTTTAATTGCGCTAATGGCAATACTGCAGATTTGTTTTCAATTGCCTTGAACAATCAAATATTGTCTCATCTAACAGAGGGAGCATCAAAACCACTTCTGCAACATTCCCGGGTAACCAAAATGGCTCGTCTGGGTATGTGAATATCCATGTCACTCCCTTATTCTCTATTCAAAGAGAATGAAAGAAGATTAAACCTGGGGAGATCAAAAGACCTATTTAACAGACTAAGAGCATAGCTAGAATTTCTTTTTTGCTTTCTAAAATTTTGCAATTCATATTAGATTATTGTTCTTGTAATGTTAAAAGATTTATGGAAATCAATAAGATTTCCATAAATCTTTTAACATTACAAGAACAATAATCTAATATGAATTGCAAAATTTTAGAAACATTAAAAGAACAATAAACATGAATCAATGTGACAATCGCAAAAAGAACAAAACTTGATGAAAAACTAACAACAACCTATGGTGGTTTGGAACAATGGATTATATCAATATTATATACACAATTAATACACATTCTCAAAATGGGACCATTTTCTATAATGAATGTTTTCCATCTGCATTTGTTTTAATAGCAATATATTCTGTATGTCTGATTTTGCAAATAAATGCTATGAGACCAACTAAACTGACTAATGAATTCTTGCATCTTTGCATATAAATTTATCTCTTAATTAAGATGATTAATTGAATTAATAATGTTTTATGCGGTCCTTTCAATCTTTTATGAAACCAAACATTATTCTTTTCCTACAGAGCTAGAATTTTACTCTTTTTAAACAAGTAAATGATATTCCAATACATTATATCATTTGTTCTCTGGTACCTATATGTTATTATTACCTGAATGAGGTATTTTGGAGACAAGATATAAGCGTGTATTTTGTCTGTGTAATTGATTCACTCAACACAAAATACGTCACAATTGTTCAGCCAGGGCTCAGCTGTATGACTAGGGTAATAATATTCATACACCCCTCCTCCGCGAAATTTGTCATTTTCCTATTGCGCCTCTGTACTAAATTATCGGTCCATAATATCCATATTCCACCTTTCTTGTATAAGTGCGCATTTAGCAAAGTGCAAACGCGCAGTATTGTGTACGCGATAGAGGTTAAAAACAATGGATACGAGGTAACCATTTACGTCACAATCGCTTAGCCAGGATTACATACCTGCCTGAATAAGCTGAAATCAGAGGGACGGACAGGCAATTAACAGACATTTTGTCATTGCTACAAAATGATAGGCTTGAATTATGCATCATCCTATAGCAGCTGTAGGTAATAATAATTATACTGACTGGCTCTAATTTCGGGGAATATAAAAAATGTTGCCCTTAAAAGATCCATATTGCCCTCGTCTTCGACTCGGGACAATATGATTCATTTTGCGGGCAACATTTTCGATATTCCCCTCAAGGCCAGTCAATATGATATAAATATTCTGCTCCTTTCAGTTTCATTAGAAGGTTAAATCTTCCAATTTCAAAATCAGTTTTTAAGGGTAGTTTTCAGAAATTTGCTTCTCTGGGAATGGTTGTTTGCGGGTCATTTTCCTAGGGGTAACTTGTCTAGGGGGAACTGGTAATCATCTACATCTAATATACACAGGTAATTGTGAAAATACACAAAAAAGCTTGCAAGGCTTAAACATGATGTGAAATGAATTTATTGTGTTTTAAACATATCAATCCTTTCACAAACAATATGTTCCAACTAAAACACCTATGAAGCAACTCAAGCAAGCCAATTTATTTTCCTTCCACTGTCCACCACGCAAAATGCTTACTAGCAAATATATGCCAAAACATACAGTGCAAGACAAGACACAAACCTAAATATAACTTTAAACCTGCATCTGCAAAAATAGAGAACCAGACAGAGGGGTAAACCAAGGGCACAGAAAAATGATTTCATCGTGCATCTCATATCTCTCTCCCTTCTTCAAAGACGTTGAACCCTCCGTTTCGATTGCATTTTACCTCTCAGCAATTTTTCTTCTCCCCGTCGAAAAATCAGAACAGCAAATTGTTTTGTCTGGTAAGAGCTCAAGCAGGGGAAAAATCTAGGCCACTCAAAAATCATAATTGTAGAAATACTCCATCTTGCGTGTATCTCTCCACCGTCGAAGAGAGATGGAGGAATTGTGATGGGAGTGAACAAGGAAAAAAAAAAAGGGATCTAAATTTCTTCCCGAAATGGCAGGAGTAAACGAGCTGACAATCTTCTGAAAATTTCATATTTTGAATCGACGGGATTGGCTGTAGTGCAGCGGGAATAGCTTCGGCCTTGAGACTGATCAAGCGAGATAGGAATGGAAACTGAAAGTATCTTTCTGTTCTGTCTCGTACTGTACATCGTTCCAAGCAACGTTTCAACCAGCTTCTGTGATGGGGATTTAACAAACATGTACCTGTTGTAATCTCTTCCTTTCTGTTTCCACAAACAGAGATGTGCTCCTTTCTATTTTCAACAAATGGAGATCTATCTCTGTTCTGATTGGGTTCTATTTAAATTGGATCATGTCAAATATGTTTTCATTTTTCTTCATTGCGTTGAGGTCATTGAACGCTTTCTTGTGAAATTCCAGGAGCAATGTCCTCCTGAATATTCATCTATCTGTCCAGGTCTCATCCTGACTGTAGGCCATCTCTTATCAACATCCGCATCAAAAACATAGCTTCTACATCGATTTATCCGTTGTCTCCTCCTTGAAAACAAAATAGAACAATTTTGGACGTGCTCCTAGAACACTTCCTTCTACATTACAAACACAATTCCCAATTTTTAAAAAAAAAATTCATCTGAGCAGTAGAAGTCATTATTCAATTACCTGCAGCCACAATTTTCTCTCCAAATAATCTTGTGGTTTGAAGCAAACTAGAACAATTGTCTTTGAGATATGACTTTGCTATCAAATTATTGTGATCTTGTATACTGTCTGGAGAGCACTTACAGAATAAACATTCAACCATCAACAGAATATTGCTTCACCCATTCTAATACAATAGATTTCTAGGGACATGGTACATGTATTTCCTTTGCAAAATTAATTTCTGAGCTCCATGGGATCTATTCATTGACAAGAAACTTGCAAGCCTCCAAAGAGCTTTAATAGACAGATGGAAGAAAGAAACTCTTTTACAAAAACATTACCAATTAAATTTAATAAAGGTTTTTTGGAAAACATGTTCCGCAGTCAAAACCAAACTGTGCATGTTTCACAGAGATTGAAATACATAATAAATACAACGTGAAATTGTGAATAAAATATATTGAATACTAAATTACATAAAATACTTTACAATGATGAAATATTCTGTAATAAATGTCAAAATGTCAGATAACATGTTAAAATGTCTATAAAAGTATCACTAATGTACAAATGTAAAGTGATTTTAGATAAAAGATAAAAACATCAGAGAAATGGTGGGATGATTATTATAAGCTTCGATCTGCATAATGATTATTGAGTATACCTGTGAGATTAGGAAGCACACTATTTTGGAATCTCTCAGGACCCCATCTCACTAGAAAGGTGATCACGGCGACCATGGCAATCCGTGACGATCTGTGAAAATTTTGTAAAGCGTAGCAGAATCGCCCTCCAACTCCATTTTTTACCTGCACAGTGATTGCACTGCTGTTGTAATGATGTAACATTACCAGCCAGGATGCGTGGATGAGATGTGCATTAATGTGACCGAAGAAATATCATCTTGGGAACGGGCATGAAAGCATGGGTGATAGGTGCTGCTTTTAATGTGCTTGAAGTAAGCTTAAGGCTTTGCTGATACGTAAGAGCTACAGGTATGTCGTTTTTAATACCCTCTTAAGACCTCTGCGCTCTCACTATGGAAGTTTCGAACACGTTCAAAACTTGGTGGTGAAAAGGGTGATGGTGGCGATCACTGGCACTTTAGAAAGGCTTAACCCATTCGTGACAGAGGTCCACATTTTGTGGTTTGGCCTAATATCTTTTGATGCAAAGCCCTAAAAATCATACCAAATACATGAGCAGAAAGAGCAAAAAATTCTACTCAAACTGTGCCCATTTTGGTTGCATCAATATTCGTTGTTTGATGCTGAAAATTTTTTAAAGGAAAATAAGCATTAAAATCCTCAAATTGGCAATGTGATAGAAAGTTTAAAATCACTGTTTTTTCCTGCAAATTGGCAACTTTTTGACTTCTCATCATAATTTTTGTCAATTCATATTCATTTTAGATACATGACATTTTAAAGGAAAAATGTAGCAATAAAATAAAAATGTTGATGTTGCCAATTTGAAGAATAAAAGCTGATCAAATTAGGCTTTAAATAATTCCTGTCACGAATGGGTTAAGATATGACGGGGAAGATTGACAAAGCTCAAGCCACAATCCACCACGCTTTGTCGATTTTTGAGGATTGCAGCAGAATCGCCTTCTAGTGAGCTGGGGTATTAGTCCTGCAGGTGAATTCCTGATTTTTCTTAAAACATAATAGCATATCCAAGATGGTATCACAGGCGGTTGCACCATATCCTTTCATTGTTAAAACATCTTTGCAATTTGATAAAAGCTAAGAAGATTACATCTTTGCCTTGTACAACATGATAATATCATCTATATTGTCTTCAATTTCCCTGTAACATAATACAACTGGAAATGCACACTACCATAGGTGACTTGAGCCGGAAAGACTAGGACCCCGTTGCATAAAAACTTACCATTGATAGTAACTTTGCCATCAATGGTAACTTCAATGGAAATTTGAATTTGATTGGCTGTTGAGCTTCGTTACCATGGTAGTTTATAGCAGAGTTACCATTAATAAGTTGTATGCAATGAGGCCCTGGTCTTGCATTTGCCAAGGAATTGTGTACAGATTTGTACAGTGTAATAAAAGAACTGCTACTTGGTTTGAGTTGCCCAGTCCTCTGGTTGAAACTACTTTAATTTTTTTTTTCTTTTTTTGGGGGGGGGAACCCTCTCCTAGCACAGGGGTTCTGATTGTGACCCCAAAACATAAGAAGATATTGTCCTTTTTATGGCTAAAACATGAATAAGGAGCTGCAACACCAAGAAAAGAAAAAGTTTTTCTGTCAAACAAGTTCTTATTCTGATCATAAGACATACATGTGGTTAAAATATGGCATAACCACTGCTGTAGCACCCATGAATGTACACAGTCAACAATCTTCATGACCGTGCTAAAAACCATCCCAGATGGGGGAAAATGAAGAGAACATTTTGTCGAGCCAAACCTGTCATGTTAGACTATCCCTGACATGCCACAAAGACAATGTTTCTAAAAAGGATGCCATGGGAACTCAGAGAGGTAAACACGGTGGATTGGAATAGCTGCACACGTCGGGTTCAACACCTTCCGTACATGCATCCAAACTTGGGATACTCAAAGATCAACGACTTTGAGAAGGATGACGGCAAGATTGCAACAACCCATTCCGCAAGGAAACATGCACATTGAGCATGCGATGTGACAGGAATTTTCATATCGCAGGCTCTCTGAAGAGAAAGGGGGATGCTGAGAACAGAGGGAAAAAATCATGAAGGGAAGAGAGACGGAGAGGGGGAGAAAGAGATGGAAGGATGAAAATTGCAGTTTGTTACATCGTCTGAGCCTTGTAAACGAGTTAATACTGGTGATGCCGTTAAATGCGTCCTCAAACGGGTTCAGTGATATTGCACAATCTGTGCTGGGTCTTGTTTTTTGCACTGTTCTCTAAATCCAGGCAGTGCCGAAAATAAAGCCTCGGCTGGGGTGAGTGAACCAGTAATGGGTGCAGACTGAGAGAAAGAGAGAGAGAGAGAGAGACCGATAGAGTGAGAGAGAAAGAGAGAGAGGGATGTACAGAACAAGATAGAGAAAGAGACAAAGAAAGATAGCACTGACACAGAACTGAACCAAAATAGTGACATGGCACAAAAGTAGAAAAAATGACTGGGAAAAATGTGTATATAAATAAATATCGTGGAAAAAACAATAAAAAGGCAGAAATGGAAAATAAAGAGGAAAAAAAAAGAGTTTTAAAGGAGCAGAGAAATGACAGCAGAACAGAAGTTCTAAAAGCGGAGGTACCAAAACAAAAGGTAAACATACCTTCCGTAGAGGAATAGAGAAATGACAGAAGGCCTAATAAGAAGTAAAGCTATATTAAACAAATTCAGAAAAATGAGGAAGACAGTGAGAGAGAGAGAAAGAGAGAGAGAGAGGGGAAAAAAGAGGAGAACTAAAAAGAAAGAGAGGAGAAGGAGGAAGAGAGAGGGAGAAAGCAATCAAGAGATAGAGGGGAAGAGCGATGACACCGGGAATGGAATCTAGCAAATGACATCGGCAGAAGTGGAAAGTGCACGCGAGGCAGACATGGGGGCAAAGACCCTAGTAGAAGAAGACACGAGGAGAATTATGCGACCCACAAAGAGGTGCTTGCTCGCCTTCCTGCAAATTACAGGTAGAAGGAAATGAAAAATATTACAATAGCGTGAGACAGAGACAGAGAGCTAGAGATCTAGAGAGATAAAAAAGAGAGAGAAAGAGAGAGAGAGAGATAGAGAGAGAAGATAGGGAAAGGGGCTATAGAGGGAGCACTCTTTGTCATATGAACGCTTATTTTCAGAGTAAAAAATACATTGTTCTTCACTTAAGCTCTTGTCATAGGTTTGCTTTTGGAAAATAGATTTCCTAGTAGCCATTTTCAAATATCTCACTCTTTTTCAGTTGCATTGAACTTTTTCTGATCTTTCATACGCTAAATCACTCCTTGCCACTTTGTATATTTCCTTTGCTCTTCATACAAAAAAACATAAACAAAACAGCACTGCAAAGAGAAAGAGTCATGCATATTTTAAAATCAAGATTAAAATTTAAAGTGCAATTATAATGCTCCTATAAGTTAAGAAAAGAAAGAAAATGGAAGAGAAAGAGAGAGAAAGAGAAAGAGAGAGAGAGAGAGAGAGATAGGCACGAAAGGAGTGAAACATTTGATGATACTTTTCATGAAATCATTGATACTTTAACTTATTCATAATGGAGGGTCCTTATTTTTCAGTTTGGCCCAATAACTAGTGATTTGGAGCCCTAAAATCCATACCAAATAATGAACAAAAAGAGCACGAAATTCTATATATACTGTGCCCATTTTGGTTGCGTCGGTATTTGTTGTTTGAAGGAAAATGAGCATTACAATTAAAATCCTCAAATTGGCAAAGTGACAGAATGTTCAAAATCACAATCTCTTCATGAAAATTGGCAACTTATTAACATAACATACTTTCCATCACTTCATATTCATCTCAGATACATGACTTTTTGTAAGAAAATGTAGCAATAAAAGAAAGATACTGGTGTTGGCAATTTGAAGAAAAGCTGATCAGATATTAGGCTTAAAGTGATTACACAATGGTAATTTTTTTTTTGATATATGATCGAGAATAGAATTCTAAGAAGAATAACATTAAAAATTTGATGACTTTCAGTCGAAATCAATGCATTTTGGCTAATTTTCTCATAAAAAGTCAAGAGTTGACCAAAAAATTTGAGTATGAGGTATGACGTAAAAGTGGGTACCCAGCTTCGCGCACTGCAGTTGTGCTGCGCGCTGGACTGTACGATATGTATTATACTTTGTGCGCATTTTACTAGAAGTGCGTGACAAGGTACCCACTTTGACGTCATTTTGACGTAAAAGTGGGTACCCAGATGAAACTGGGACACAGCTGAGGGGTCAAAAATATCCTGAAATCTTACCACTTTTGGGGGTTTCCTTGGCAACACGACTTTAAAAAAAACTTTAGGCAGATGATTTTCTGCTAATAAAATCATGCTCTTTTAAATGAGCTAACATTGTTTCAGCATTGGGTACTCCCTTTAAATAATAATGGTCTGAATGGGCTAAAAGGCTTGTCTCCCCATCAGACCATCAGGGTTATTCAAAGAAATTTTTATTTCATTGTAGAGTTGTCGTGGTCTGGTGGATACGTCGCTGGACTGTAGATCACAAGGTTGGTGGTTCCAGTCTTGCCGTGGCACCAATGTCTTTTGTCAAGACATGAATCTACAGTTGCCACTCTTGACCCAGATGCAGTAAATGGGTACCCGGTAGGAGGAATTTCCTTGAAATGCTAGAGCGCCTTGATGGCTGCCTTCTTAAAGCCGGAGTAATAACGATGGAGAGCACCATGAGCCTCAATTCTGACGGACATGAGCGCTATACAAGAACCCGCTATTTATTATTATTATCATTATCATCAATTATCAATTCATATACAGGCTGCAGACCTAGGACAAGTCTAACACCAAGTCAACCTTGGATGCATCAGACCAGATCAATCCAATCTGAATTCAACTCAATTAACTCCAGTCCATCCACCGTCTGGGACTAACTGGGTTTCATTTCAGAAACATTACTTTTGTAAGAAAATGCAGGCAACTTGAAGAAAAGCTTATCACATAAGGCTTAAATGATACCGGCCCAGGGTGCGGTTGCATAAAATTTGCTATTATAGTAACTTTGCCATCAATGGTAACTTTCATGGAATACTGGATGTTGATTGCCTGTTGAGCAACGTTACCATGGTAGTTACCATTGATGGCAAAGTTACTATAATAGCAAGATTTTATGCAAGAGCACCCTGAATGGGCTAAAAAAAGGCTTGGCTCCCCATCGGACCATTAGAATTATTCAAATAATCTTTAATTCACATACCGGCTGTAGACCTAGGACAAGTCTAACACCAAGTCAACCTTGGATGCATCAGACCAGATCAATCCAATGTGAATTCAACTCAATTAACTCCAGTCCACCCACTGTCTGGGACTAACTGGGTTTCATTTCAGAATCATTACTTTTGTAAGAGAATATAGGCAACTTGAAGAAAAGCTGATCAGATAAGGCTTAAATGATACTGGTTCTGAATGGGCTAAAAACGACTTGTCTTTCCATCAGAATTATTAAAAGAAACTTTTATGAATATACAGGCTGTGGACCTAGAACAAGTCTAACAGCAATGCATCAAACCAGTCCAATCAATGTGAATTCAACTCAATTAACTCTGGTCCACCCACAGTCTGGGACTGACATGGACAAGGTCTGGCCTTAAAACATGCAGTCTGCATTAACAATGGAAGAAAATTACTGGAATATCTGTACCTGGGTGCCGTTGCATGAAACTTGCTATCATAGTAACTTTGCCATCAATGGTAACTACCATGGCAACATTGCTCAAAAGCCAATCCAAATCCAGTATTCCATGAAAGTTACCATTGATGACAGAGTTACTATAATAGCACAAATCTTATGCAATGGCAGGGATTTGGGGATTTTTTTTTTTTTCTGAGTTTGCCAATATGAATGGTCACACTTGAGATAAATCTGCTCCAGGATTTTGTGTAAACAAAAACAAACAAAAACAAGGGGGGTGGGACATGACTGAATATAACAGTTAAAGGGCATTTTGAGTGTGTGCGCGCGCGCGTGTGTGTACGCCAAATTGTTTAACAAAGGGGGACGCCCATGCTCTTACTACTTCATTACAAAGGGGATTTTTTTCTAAAGGAATCTAACTATGCCAATGAGCTTAAAAAGGGGAAGGAAGCAATAGCCAGTTCTGCCCCTTACACTGTAGATCTACAACTGATTACACTTTCAGAAAAATTACGACAAACTTGTTTCCTGGGATTCTACATCTGTAGGTCTGCCACTATGACGTGGTCACACTGCAGAAGGTTTGTGAAACTCTGTGGTGCCCAAAATTGTGCTAAAAGTAAAATTGCCAGTGTGAATGCAGATAAATTCCAATCCTATAACCCTACTTGCTAATAGTTCTAACAATGTAAAACAAAAAGTAAAAGACTCTAACAAAAAAAAAAAAAAAAGAAAAGACAGAAAAATAGAATCTCATATTAGTCCCAGACATATTGCACCATGAAAGGTTGAATGAACCCAATGTAGGGCCTAAAATTAAATGTGCATGCTCGACACATTACTCAGATGATTTCTATAGCATGCATTTGAGTTATCTTTCAACATGTGTGGTAGTGGGGGAAATTCAGTGGCCGGAATTCGCTAAAATGAGGTTTAAACCATGGGGTTGTTTAACCATCCTCCTAGGTTTTTTAAGCGTACGTGCGCAGAGAATCTGATCCAATTTCTTTAAGCGTGCGCATGGGCAATATACGCTTATTTACGCTTACCTCACCTATGATTTAAACCTCCTCTTTGAATTTGGAGACATGAAGTTTGCATCTAACCACAGAACTGGACTAAGATTTCTGTGCTCACATCCGATTGGTTACTACACTGCAGAAAAAGTTGTTGTGGGGGGGGGGGGGGTGTTGTTTGAGAGTAAAGTTTGTGAAATTTTCACCAAAAACAAATATCATATGAGAATCTTTCATTTGCTGTCAAGAAGCAGATTCATTGCAGGCAATTGGCAAATCAAGTTCGATTAGCTTGCCTAAAAAGAGAGAAAAAAGGGCCCTTTTTTCAAATCACGTCTCGTGCTGATAATGTCAATGCCTGCTAAGGCTATCAAGATTCTGATCACTCCTCTCTCCAATGACTCATTCCTCGTTGGCAATTATTGAGTTGAGCGAAGAGAAACCGATAATACGAACAAGATGTAACGAGCATTTGGAATTGGACAGTTTTCACCTAGAGGTATGAAATAACCTATATTCATTCCCAAGTATGATAACTGTGATTCATTAAAGATTAAAGAACAAGAGTTCTGATCATGTGATTACAATTTGAAAGAAACGTTTTAGAAAGTGGGAAAGGCTGATGAAGTAGTTCATAGAATTCTTTGTATATCCCATACTTGCCAACTCTACCGATTCAGGCGGTAAACTACCGCTTTTCATGGAATTCAACCCGTATCAGGACAACTCCCCCGGGAGGACAGTTCCCCCCGGGGACTGGGGGAGCTGTCCTTGGGGAGTTGTCATCCGAGAAAAGTGTCCTCCGTGGAGAGTTGCCCTTGGGGGAGCTGTCCTCTCGGGGAGCTGTGCTCCAGGGGGAGATTTTAGGTGGGAATCGTATCAGGGGAGTTGTCCTCCCGGGGGAGATGTCCTAGAACCAATTCAACCACATACCTCACTGTACTAAAAACCAAAAAAAAAAAAATAGTAATCTACCATTTTTTCATTTTCCAGTGTTGGTAAGTATGACACCCTGAGGTTTTGAAATCATTACAATGTTAAAGACGCTCAGTCATGGGCTTTCATGTGGAATTTGACACCATGGGTGCTTACCCAGTAACAGGTGTTGTCCATCACTATGAGTTTTATGACCAACAGACCTTATGTAATGCTCTGTATATTCCACCCTTTGCCCCATATGGCAATGTCATTATCTCACTTTTCCTGGCCCGAGAATGCCCGAAGCAGGCCAAAGAATGTTTATGGTGGGACAGCTTGTTTTGCTGTGCACCAGAAATGTAGCACTATTACAGGTATTTCCAGTGCTTTCTACAAAGTCTGGTGTCAGCAAATTATGATCCACTCCCCATGAAAGCCCACGACTGAATGTCTTTAAGATATCAGCTCAGTCTTTTTGGAAAGCACATGCAGTACACATGCAAATGGGTATATGGGACTGCACCCAAATGTTTGGGCTGAACTTCCAAGCTGTTCATTGTCATGTTTTGAATATGAAGACATTTGAAGAGCAATCCTTTTGAGAGGACATTCCTACAATGACATCAAAAAACTGAGAAAGCTCACAAATTATCTTTTCCCCTCCTGCCAGAACTCAAAATTCTCCTTAAAGCTTTTCTGAAGCTAGTTTAATGTACTTTTAAAACTTTCCAAAGCTAGTATTAAAGCAGGAAAAAAAAACCCCGGATAGTGCAGAAAAAGATGTAATCAGCTTTTGAAATGGTAACTTTAACCCACAGGCATGAAATCACCTATATCCATCTTTATATAGGGTAACTGTGATCAGCTATATCTTTTACCCACTTTAACCCACAGGCATGAAATTACCTATATCCATCAGTAAATATGGTAACTATGATCAGCTAAAGCACTAACTAACTAATAAACTGTCTTGAACTATGTGCTCGACAAATTGAAGAACCACATTTCATATTTGTACATTTCCTTCTTGTGTTTTTCATGATCTTTTCATGATCTCTTCATAAACAATACATATACAGAGTGCTTCTACAGAGATTTATATCAGTTAGATCATAATGTTGAGAATGCTACTCTTCTACTCTCTAGTGGCTACTTACCTCATACTTTTGCCTCATGTGTCAACTTTTTGTTAATGAGTGACCTGATGTGAATTTTTAATGTTAATCTTCTTTTTGGGGGGTAATATTTTATGAGTTATATGTTATTATATCCAAAAACAATTTATTTTTTAATCTACAATTTCATTCACCTTGTTTGTTTCTTATGTCTGTTGTATATCCATGTACAATACGTAGTTAGTCTGTACAACTATATCAAATCCACTTATCCTGTGTATCATGTTATCAGTGGTTCCATGTAAGGTGCCTTCAAAGCCTGAATTTATGTGATTATGATAGTTTATCTTCATTCCAAAAATCGAATTGGTCCTGTTACTTGTGTCAACACTCTTATAATTCTGAATCTTGGGCTACTGCAGTCCAAGAAATACCGAGAATGAGTGACGATGGTCCCGTTACTTGTGTCAACACTCTTATAATTCTGAATCTCGGGCTACTGCAGTCCAAGAAATACTGAGAATGAGTGACGATGGTCCCGTCACTTGCGTGAACACTCTTATAATTCTGAATCTCGGGCTACTGCAGTCCAAGAAATACTGAGAATGAGTGACGATGGTCCCGTTACTTGTGTCAACACTCTTATAATGCTCCCAACTCCCTACTGTAAATCATGCTATACGAAATTTCGTAGTCACCTCACTAATGTTATACACTCAGTGAAAAGAAAGTTTTACAGTGAAAAGTTCAACAATCTTAGGGGTAATTTAAACAAAACATGGAAACTCATCAATAATATTTTGTGTAGACAAAAGGTTTCCACTGGGAATTCAGTTTTTCTAGGTGATACTGGTCAAATTTCAGATCCCAAACAGATAGCAGAAGGTCTCAATACGTTTTTTGTAAATATTGGAAATTCTATTGCAAATTCATGTGAGGGTTCAGTCAACACAACTAAATCCTTTCGAATTTATTTAAAAGATAGTGTTGCTCAAAGTGTTATTTAAACCTCTCTTTCTCAAACTAAACATTTTGCCCATTTATGAACTTCATAAATATCAACTGGGAATTTTTATGTACTTATATTGCAATAACATGTTACCCTCATGTTTTAATGACCTTTTTTCAGACGAATGATGCTGTACATGAATAAATACTCGTATTGCTAAACATCTCAGAGTTATATTTGGAAGAACAAATTTTTACAATCAATAGTTACTTTTAAAGGACTCTTGTTATGGAACGCATTACCTGATTATGTCAAGGAAGCCAAAACACTTAATATCTTCAAACGCAGGCTCAAACAAATGATAATGCAGGAAATCTAAAACAGTCATTTTTGGGCACATACATGTTTCGGGTTGTCTGGAGTCTATTTTTTTTCCTTTATCATTTTACTCGAAATCATTTTTAATGTACTTTACATGACAACTTTTATGCTTATACTAATGTATTATTGTTTGGATCGTCAGTCTTAAGTCGTCTTACAACTTGATGATAGTCCGCCCACTTTTTAAATGTATATCGATGTAAAGTAACGTCTTCCCCCCCCCCCCCTTTCAATGTATAAATTATCTCAATTTTCAATTATCATCTGAATAATGTTTGTCCAAATGTTTCGCTTTTTATGTTTGTTCCTTTGAAAGTGGAAAATAAAGTTCAAAGTTCAAGTTCAAGTTTGTATAAAGCTTTAATGTGCTGCTGAAGCTTTCCCAAAGCAATAATGCGGGGTTTGGTAGATAATAAGTTCCAGGGTTTATGCTAAAATAAGGTACAAAAATATAGGTTTTAAATAGACAACACGGGGGAGAGGTGATTTCAGCAGTGTTTCAAAGTAGCATAATCCTAAGCAATCCTGCTCAGACTCTAATCCGGGAAAAAATGAGTATACACAGCAAAAAAAAAAAAAGCTTATCCATTGTACATGTACTACCATTTTTTTTTTAAAACAGAAAGAATGTATAATGCAAATTTTCAATACATAAAGATACATGTAATGGATATGAGCAATGAATAAAAATTTAGTCTAGTTTAATAGATCATGCGATATTAAGAGAAAAATTTAAAGAGTTTACTTTGAGAATATAGCATCTACTTCAATTTCAAAGCTAATGAATGAGTGAGCTTGTAGGTTACCAAATTCTCCATAACATCCTCCCTTTCAAGAAATGTCTCAAACATTTGAATTTTTGCATTTAGGGCTTTATAAAAAGGTTTCAAATGTTAAGTTGCAAAAATAGTATTGAGCTATAGACTAGATGAACAAAAAAAAAACAAACAAAAAACAAGCAAACAAAAAAACAAAACAGAACCTAGGACTGTAGAAATTTGAAAACCTATATTCATCTTTCAATAATATAACTGTGATCAGCTAAAGCTTCTACAAAGTTTTAATGTGCTGCTAAAGCTTTCCCCGAAGCTATAATGTGTGGCTCGGTAGATAATAAGTTCCAGGGTTTATGCTAAAATAAGGTAAAAAAATATAGGTTTTAAATAGACAGCACGAGGGTAAGGTGATTTCAGCAGTGTTTCAAAGTAGCATAATCCTAAGCAATCCTGCTCAGACTCTAATCCGGGAAAAAATGAGTATACACAGCAAAAAAAAAAAAAGCTTATCCATTGTACATGTACTACCATTTTTTTTTTAAAACAGAAAGAATGTATAATGCAAATTTTCAATACATAAAGATACATGTAATGGATATGAGCAATGAATAAAAATTTAGTCTAGTTTAATAGATCATGCGATATTAAGAGAAAAATTTAAAGAGTTTACTTTGAGAATATAGCATCTACTTCAATTTCAAAGCTAATGAATGAGTGAGCTTGTAGGTTACCAAATTCTCCATAACATCCTCCCTTTCAAGAAATGTCTCAAACATTTGAATTTTTGCATTTAGGGCTTTATAAAAAGGTTTCAAATGTTAAGTTGCAAAAAATAGTATTGAGCTATAGACTAGATGAACAAAAAAAAAAACAAACAAAAAACAAGCAAACAAAAAAACAAAACAGAACCTAGGACTGTAGAAATTTGAAAACCTATATTCATCTTTCAATAATATAACTGTGATCAGCTAAAGCTTCTACAAAGTTTTAATGTGCTGCTAAAGCTTTCCCCGAAGCTATAATGTGTGGCTCGGTAGATAATAAGTTCCAGGGTTTATGCTAAAATAAGGTAAAAAAATATAGGTTTTAAATAGACAACACGGGGGAGAGGTGATTTCAGCAGTGTTTCAAAGTAGCATAATCCTAAGCAATCCTGCTCAGACTCTAATCCGGGAAAAAATGAGTATACACAGCAAAAAAAAAAAAAGAAGCTTATCCATTGTACATGTACTACCATTTTTTTTTCCAAAACGGAAAGAATGTATAATGCAAATATAAATTCTTCCTTCATAACATCGTAAATTTCAAGAAAGGTCCCAAACATTTGAATTTTTGCATTTAGGACTTTATAAAAAGGTTTCAAAATGTTAAGTTGCAAAAAATAGTATTGAACTATAGACTAGATGAACAACAAAAAATGAAACAAAAATAAAACAAAACAAAACAAAAACAAAAACAAAAAAAAAAACCAAAACCTAGGACTGCAGAAATTTGAAAACCTATATTCATCTTTCAATATTGTAACTGTGATCAGCTAAAGCTTCTACAAAGTTTTAATATGCTGCTGAAGCTTTCCCCGAAGCTATAATGTGTGGCTTGGTAGATAATAAGTTCCAGGGTTTATGCTAAAATAAGGTACAAAAATATAGGTTTTAAATAGACAACACGGGGGAGAGGTGATTTCAGCAGTGTTTCAAAGTAGCATAATCCTAAGCAATCCTGCTCAGACTCTAATCCGGGAAAAAATGAGTATACACAGAAAAAAAATAGCTTATCCACTCTACATGTACTACCATTTTTTTCGAAACGGAAAGAATGTATAATGCGAATATAAATTCTTCCTTCATAACATCGTAAATTTCAAGAAAGGTCCCAAACATTTCAATTCTTGCATTTAGGGCTTTATAAAAGATTTCAAATGTTCAGTTGCAAAAAATGATGTTGAGCTACTGACTACATAAGCTTGTGACTCGAAGAACAAAGAATAGCTGTTTTTGTGGACGTTTCCTTACTTACCTGTTGGTGCATAAATTACAGTGTCAACCCCCCCCCCCCAAATAAAACCGGTATAGAGAGCACACAAAAACATTAATAGTTCCTTATTTGATTTGTTGCTTTTGTAACTGTAACAGATCCATGACGTGCTTTTAAAATCTGGATCTGGAAAAATGTGTATCATCATGGTAAAATGAAACCTCATAAAAGGAGTTTCTTGGCGAAAATGGATATATGTAGAACTATCAATTCCTAAGGGCATCATATTCATTTCCACATTCTCCTCAGAAACAATAAGACGCCACACTCTGTTTCAGGAGATGTATACTTATAAGGGCGAGACAAGGAGATTTGTATGCTTTGTGTAGATGGCAAAATTTCAGTAATTTATGGGAAAACAACAATATCAGGTTATCTGAAAAATAACTGAGACAAGATTGGAACCGACATGCTTCATAGTTTGTAATTAAACAGTCTGTTTCCAATAAGGCGAACAAAAGTTTCTCACAGACATGACAGATTCTTATATGGTTAAAAAACCAGAAATATCACTGAAGGTGAAAATAACCCCAGCCCAAAGTGTGTGCTAAATTTCCTAAGCATTGCTCGAAAAAATGAGGAAGTAGTTCAATACACAATATATCCCAGATTTAATGCCATAATATGCTGTTGCCATGGTAAAGCAGTTTCCAACATGTTTAAAAAAATGTCTTGTACATCTTCACCATAAGACCAATGTGTGTGCCAAATTTCATGAGCACTGCTCAAAAAATGAGGAAGTAGTTCAATTGGCAAGATTCGCAATGGACTGACTGACCGCCCGACAGACCGTATGCTTATTCCTATATACCCCCTTCTAACTTCATTTGGCTGGGGTATTAAAACTCAACTATCAAAGAATGCCAAGTGATAACATTTTACATGTAATTGTAAAATCTGTGTTATTCAAAGTGTACCAATTGCTAAAAAGACGTTTTTGCCTCGGTGTTAGGGGGTTCCGCTATACTTTATTCAGAACATAAGCTTTAAATCACTCCTATTAAAAATATTGTGAGTTCCTATATACTCTCAATCCACACAAAAGCGCCTAGTGAAGCACATGATGATGCTTTCAAAGTGCAGTTTTCAGGGCTTCATATTTACACAATATTACATACAATGATAGCATGGAGGGCCATGCAGTGCAGATTTTTAAAAGTTACTCAATGGCTTTAAGTTTGCAATACGTTTAGGGTTAGAGTTAGGTAACAATTACATTAGAGTGTAGTGGTTGTGTGGATTAAGTCCACAGGCTGTTGATAAAAGGTAATGGAATGACATCCCTGCCACAGCACTAAGATAACATTCTTTGGCAATACTCTACATTTGCCACTCTCCACCCGGGTGAGGAAATGGGTACTCTGTAGTAAGAAATTTCTTCAAATTGTTTATTGGAGGAAACTGACAATTAGTGACTGTTGCGGGAATACGTGCTGGGCAAATGACGGCACTAACCTTATATTTCTTGCATATTGAGAAGCCATGTTTTCTTTCTTCTGACTGTGCAGACCCGTCGTGTCGTCTCTTGCTCGCCCTGGGAGCTAACAGTCTCCCGTTTTCTTTCGGCAATGGCTGATAATGGACAGAAAGACAGATAAGAGAAAATCATAAGAAGAGGTAAATAATGATAAAAGGAATTACCCATGATAGCTTCATTAGTATTAACCCATAGAGGTACAGCATCACCTTTAGGAGACGCTTTTGCAGTATCTGTTGGTCCAGAATGTTCGGCAGTACATATCATACATGAGCAGAAAGAGAAAAATTCACTGAAAAATTTGAGCCAATTCCCAATGGCGTATGGTGTCACGTTCTCGAATTAGAGCAGTTTAATTGTAACTAATCATTAAACTCTTTAAATTGGCAACGTATTGAATAATACACAATCAACTGTTTCTGTGTTCCAATTGGCAATTTCTGATTAAATTTTACCACTTTTAATTCATTTTAGTTCATGTTATATCCGTATTTATTTTTTTCAAGCTATGTAAGTATGGAAAAAAAATAATTTTTGTTGCCAATTTGAGAATTGAAAATGATTAATTTAGACCTCAAGAAAGCTCTGTTCTGCTATGGGTTGACAATGATCTTCCCTAGTGTTGTGGAAACCCAGGATAACAACATATCAATTTTATACATCTGGGTTGAGAGGGACAAATATAGCTAAAATGCCTTGTTGAACCGACATCAGAGCATTTCTTTTTCTCAGGTATTGAAAAAAAAGAAAGAAAAATATAACAGGATCATCCCTGATACCCCCAACATAATATACCCTTCTCTATTAAATGCAAAGATACCATCCTTAATGGCACTACTCTAAGAATACAGTAAAATCACTTTATAAGTCTGATGAAAATTTTACTAGATTTGATATGATTCCTGTATCATCTATTCTATATTCTCATCACAATTTTTGCTTTCTTATTTTTTTTATAACAGATACTAACAAATCTGAGACTCTCATGTTAGAAAATGGGCAATTCCACGGTGAGAGTGTAATTCCGTTACCAACATTTTTAGATTTTCTGTGCCCCTTTTGTACGCTTCCTCCCTTCTCACATTTAATACTCTGTAAATATGCCCATTCTTTCATGTGAGCTCTTTCACTCCAACAATTTTATTCTTACATTCACGATATTGTGGTATAACAACTCGGTAATGGAATTACCAGAAAAAAGCACCAATCTTAAACTTCAAGCATGTCTTTTAAAACCATACATGCATTATACCAACACAGACTAAGATTGTGGAATTCTTCATTGTTTCAGCTGTTTTTCATTCAAAGATTTGGCTATTCAGGGCTTATCAAAGTGATTGTTTTTACTATAAATGTGAAGTAAGGTGACTGTTTTTCTGTCGCAGAATTGCCCAAATATGAACTTTTGTTACTCCTAGACTCTCTCGCACTTTTTTGTAGGCAAGACATAGAATCCAAGATTTCTTCAACATGGTAGAGTAATCACAATTTAAAGCTCATACACTTTTGGTTGAAAAATGAAAATTGGCATGAAACAGATTAAATAGAGCCTCAATTGTACGCCACCTTGCATAAAACCATACATACACGAGATCAAATTCTGTAAAAATTCAGCACACTACGATTCCCCTGATGCACATACAACACACGCAAGTTAAACCTGCAAGAATCTTCAGGATTGAAGGAGGCAGGAGAATCCAGAAGAAGAAGAAGAAGAAGATGATCATGTGATATTTCATTCCTGATTTCTGGTGAATTTTAGTGTAAAATATTTCAAATGAACACAATGTAACAATTAAACCCTGCCCTAAACTAGGACCCCGACTTTTCTGCGCATGATCACCGTGCTTCGTTACTCTTGTAAATAGAACTCCAATTAATTTTACACGTGTGCAGATACTGTGTGATTTTATGTCTCTGACCCAAAATCAAACTATTTTTTGTCTTTCATTTGTTTAACCCATTCGTGACAGGAATTATTTAAAGCCTAATTTGATCAGCTTTTATTCTTCAAATTGGCAACACCAACATTTTTCTTTTATTGTTACATTTTTCTTATCAAACATCATGTATCTGAAATAAATATGAATGGACTGAATGTATGATGAGGTCATAAAGTTGCCAATTTGCAGGGAAAAATGGTAAATTTAACATTTTCATCGCATTGCCAATTTAAGGATTTTAATGCTTATTTCCCTTTAAAAAAATTTCAGCATCAAACAACAAATATTGATGCAATGAAAATGGGCACAGTAAGTGTATAATTTTTTGCTCTTTCTGCTTATGTATTTGGTATGATTTTTAGGGCTCTGCATCAAAAGTTATTAAACCAAACCACATAATGTGGACCCTCTGTCATGAATGGGTTAATATCAAACTTGAGGAGGAACGAATTTCACAGCATCTTTAGATTTGCTTCTATCTTGCTACTGAGCAGCTGAAAGCAACGAAATATGAAGAACAGTTTCAGACGGCCTACCGAAACTGTACAAAACCCTTCTAACGGGAGAGTACTTTTATAGCCACAGATTGATATTCCTTCCGTGATAATGCACGTTTCAAAAAGATATGTTTATAGACATACTTGTCTCTTAGCACTTCATTAATTGCTGAAAATAAGAATTCGTTAGCACCTCTTCTTTCAAATCAATTCTCATTCGGTCTTTCTTTCATTTCATTGTCTTTCTCTTAAATTTTCATCAGGATGCATTCTCTTGGGGGTGGGGGAGGTAGGTGGAAGGAGTACGTTGAATTGTTGAAATGTCTCTGCAGAGAAATATGACAAAACACATAATAAAATGTTAGTCCAAAATTTAAGGTGAGGACCTTTTTTTAAAGAATGTCCCCACCCCAAAAATATAAAGTGGATTGATGCCCCTGACTCCACACTCAGATGAACATAACCAAAAGCCCAAACTTGAGAATAGCCGAACTGTATTTACCCATTACTTCATATCCAAAGAAATCTTTCAGAAATTACTGATTCTACAGCATAAACAGGAAAGTAAATTCCACATGCATCACATAAATTTTTGAACTTTGACTGTAGGTACTTCTTTAGTAGATATGAAGTAACTCAATTCATATTTTCCTGTTTATTCATGTACCACCAGAGTGTATCCATTTTGAGTGTTGGGGGGGGGGGTGTTTGAAATCTTTTGCCAAAATTTTTCTACTATAACCATCATTTATGACAGATTTATGTAAAACTTTCAACAACTGATTGATTAAAATATTACATCTTCTTTGAAAAGTAGGTGGTATATTTGTACAAACCATGCCCCCTCTCTAAAAAGTGTGTGGGTGGGGGGGGGGGGGGGGGGATACTCTTATAAGCCCTGTTCCCCCAGAATTTATGCCATCGTTATAAAACTTAAATGTTAAGGTGCTTTCACACATGATGCGACAGTGTGGTAACACACTGTGGCGCCACACTGTTTCGTTTTCACACATGGTGGGACTTTGTGTCACCACATATGCTAATGAACTCGCATTAACGCGTCAACTCTCAATAAGAGAGCATATTGTCAAAACTTGCGCAAGCAATCTCATGGCAACAATTTTTGCGCTAACTTTTTAGAAATTTGATTGGTGCGCATTTTTTGTGCATCTAGGCAGCAAAAAAAAGTGTGTCCTGCCTCGGCGACATTTTTTTGTCGCCCTATACCCCATAGGCTTGTACACAAAAAAGTGTGGTGACACAGCGTGTTACCACACTGTCGCATCATGTGTGAAAGCACCTTTACTGGACCTATCCATCATGTACCCATTTTACAGGTGTACATAATCATACATTCAATTGTAATATCAAATTCAACCTTAAAGTTTGAGCCTCAAAATTCATTCCGTACATCGCATTATGTTATTAACATATAACAAATATCGCAGTAGGTAATCACTATGTCAAGGTTTATGAATTTATTGTCTTCATGCAATTTGAACTTTGGTTTTGCACATTTATTTTTCAAGTAAAGACAAAATTAGAGAGACAGAGACAGAAGGCTCTGAGGCTCTGAGGGGCACAGTATAAAGCCATAAGAGGGTTTGTTGGAAAACAGACACTCCCACCCCCTACCCCCCCCCCCCCCCCCCCCCCCCCCCCGAAAAACCTGCCAAGGCAAAAAGCATCCTTTTTTGGCCTCCTCTCTACAAAAAGGTGTGCACCATTCAATTTCTTATAAAGTTAGCACAAAATATGATGTCATGAGTTTGTCTGCACAAATTTTGGCAAAAAGTCACTCTTATTTACAGCAGGAAACTGACTGAGGAGCAATTGGCGCTGGAATTCTGTATATTCTTTTCTCAGAAAATTTGCATCACCAAATATTTCTGAGGTCTGTTTATGTATAACCGATATTTTCTGCATATCTCCATCAGGTTCCTAACAGAGCTCATGACGATTCAGGCATACAATATATTCAAATGATCATATATTGGAACAGATGATCTATATCACGATGTCAATGTTTGAGAGATGGTTTCCAAGCAACCTATATCTGACTGGGAACGAGTGTACTCTAAATTTTTTATCTTTTAAAATTTCTAAAATTTGATTTATTGATTTCTATATCATGTTTCATACATCCACATTCATGTGCATCGATTTAAGATTTAAATTTGATTCATCATACATTTACAATATAAGACCAAGTAGTTACTTTACACATTAGATGGAAATTTTGCAGCATTGTGATATACAGTGTAGGAGAGATAAAGCATAAGCATGAAGCTTGATTTGCTGGCAGCTGTTATCAATTACTTGCAGGTTTCAATTATTTATTTGCTGTTTCAACTATTTGTATGATAACATATCATATTCTTTCTCCTGAAAAAGACACCAGGGAGTGTCGAATCTGAGGAAATTTTACTGGCTAAAATGCATTAACCGTACCTTCTCTGCCTTTAGTGATGTTGATGTCAATGTCCATGTATGTATGTATGTATAAGAATAAATCAAATCAAATCAAATCAGATCAGATCAAAATCAAATATGTGTTGGCTAACAGACAGAGCGAGAGGGGCGGGGGGGGGGGGGGGGGGAGAGAGGACTGGGTAGTTAAATAGGTAGAAGTGCGAGACGGAGAGTAAGAGAGAGATATATATCGAGAGAGGGAGAACTTCTTCTCCAGAAATTAATATGACTGGTGAATGACATTACCACATTGCCAGACAAAAGATGGTTCAATATTAATGACACACAAAAAGGAATTGACAAATGCACAAGGCAAAAGGAGCATGAAAAAGTAAAGAAAAAAGAGAGAGAAAGAGAGAGAGAGAGAGAGAGAGAAAAGTAAGAAGCAAGAGAGCAACATGATCCCAGGAGGGTTCATTCAACTTGTCACTAACGAGTGTCTGGGTAGGGCAAATTAGCGACGAACCAGTCTCATTTGCTGCGTAAATTGGGACAGCAGCCTTGTCCTCGTTTTCCCCCACTAATTAATGGTCTTACCAGACGCAAACGTGATGCCGCAGACACAGCCACCTCGGTAGTCTCCCTCGTCTCATCCTCCTCCTTCTCCTCGCTCGCTCGCTCTCTGCTAGCAAACCAGCTAGCAGTGAGAGCATGAGGAGGAAGGGTAAGGCTGTGTTTACATGTGCCCTTGTCAACCCCCTGAAGTTTTTTAAAGTCTGCTGACTACCAAGTCCTCTCATTCACATAAGCCCAACACATGCCCATGTAGTCACCATAGGTGAAGGGTTAAGCATACTGTACTAAAAAATAATGCATCTAAATAAAATGCATAAATGTAAAGAAGGTAAAAACTGCTTTCGAAGAACAATTCAAGTGCAATTTTGAAAGCCTACTGAACTGTAGCGCCCATACAAATCATTTTCAGATTACGTAATAAGCCACTGTGAAGTCCGCACATTTCTAAAGGTGACAGACCGGGCTACTGAAGTTGCCTTAAGTTGATTTTTCGAAAATAGTTTTTATCATGTCCTACATACAGGAATATATTTGTGCATAGCCACCTTTTCCATTCCGTAGAGGCGGTGTTGTAGTCTAGTGGAGAAGTCTCTAGACAGGGAACCACAAAGCACAGGGTTCAAATCCCTGGCACAGCAATATTGTCCTTTGGCAAGACATTAAGGGAGCGCGGCGAAACCCTTTACTGCCGTTCCGACGGGTTCCGACGGATTAGTCTGTGCCTCTTAATTGCTTGGAACGGCCCTGCACGCCAGGCCAGATAATGAGCTTGAATTTGCATAACAATAGCACACCGCCGACATGGCCGAGAAGGCCTTAATGGGGGCGTGCAAACGCGTACCGTTTTGTTGTTTGATGTTTGCCGCCTCCAGGAGACCGATCGATAATGGATGGGAGGTCATGAAAACCACATCCGGAATGCCGTGTGACGATGTATGTAGACCAGACGGACTTGTCACGAATGAATTTTGGTTGTTCATGATTTTGTTTGTTTTGTTTTCTCTGTTGTGGAAGTTGATTGCATTGATGTGAAGGAAAGACTAAAATCAGAGTTTTCAGTGACAGATAATTGAAGGTGACACGGCGCACCGTCTCTCTTTTTTTTTAAAATCATATTTATGAGATTTCCATCGTCGCTATATGATGTATGGCTGTGTGTCCAAACTTTGCAAATGTCCGTATTTCGTGCACAGGGATTAAAACTAGAAAAGATTTCTGAAGTCAATTAGCATCACTAAATAGAGGAACTTGGAGTTACCTTAGGGCATGTTAAATTTTCTTTAAAATTGGGTAAGAAATTTTGAAAATATTCAAAAGATCTACAGATTTTCCTATATTTATCGGCCGTTCCGAAAAAAATATTAACTTACCGTCTACCGACAAGCTTGTAGAAAATCTTCATTTTGAGAGAAGGTATCATCAAACTCGTAAGGGAAATATGATACCAAATGATTCTATTGCATCTTGCCTCGCCGGCCTGTGCCGTTTCTTACCTTCTATGGATTTCTATTTGGCATTGCTCATGTGTAAACTGGACGAAGTTGGTTTAGACTCGTTGTTTATGTAAACCTTTTCCAGTTCTAGCGCATTACAATACGACACCGAATTTTCCGATCGCAATATCTCCGGCATTCTTTTTCAACAAGTTTTCTTGCACCTATTCGCAGCAATTATGATCATCATTTTCCTTTAGTTTCTGTTAATCGGAATAATTTGGGTGTAATTTGAGTAATTATGGATTAAAATGTAGCGTTCTTTAGGAAAACAAGAATGTGGGAGAAGTTTGGTCATCACATCATATTAAAAGTGAAAAGAATGAAGGAAAGACTCACACCAGACGAGATAAAAGTAGCACAATTCGCGACTGAGCTTGAACTTAACAGCCAAAGCGAATGGAAGTCCGGATCGAAATGCCTTTTGATCCCCACGGGTCATCCGACTTCCAGTGACAGCAGCGCCTATCGGAACTCGTTTCCACGGTTCCCATACATTTTTGTCTTTTCCTTCTCCAAATTATTTATTTTTTCTATCTTACTCTTTGTCTTTTATTATGTTACATTTTGGTTTTGTCTTTGAAGTTGATCCGTCAAACGGTTCGTAAGTTATCGCGAGAACTAAAACGGGACGGACGGACGGATGAACAGAAAACATAATGCCTCCGGCAACCACCTACGGTGGGCGGAGGCATAAAAATTAATTAAACTCCGTCATGTTTAAAAACAGACGCACGATAGAAGTAGAAATTATTTAAACTCTGTCATGCAAGAATATTTCGATCAACTTGATTTCTATAGTTTCGGAATAAACCATTAGTCTCCTGGGTCATTACAATATCATTATTTCAAGTTGAATTATTACACAAAATATTGCCCCCCCCCCCCCCCCCCGATGTGTATGGCTTGCTTAAATTCTTTGTATAAAGAATACCTCTGTCCATGACATGAGGTATAAGCCAGTCATAATTTGGTAGTGCCGGAATATGAAATCTCTGCAGGTCTACATTTTCACCACCTGAATTGTAAGAAATATGAGCGCTCACTTCGCTCGCGTGGAAAAAGTTGAGAAATTAAAGATCAGAACTGCTTTGGAAACACTTTGTCCTTCACTGTCCTATTTGATGAGAAGTTTTAAAAATAATAGTTATGAATTTGTCAACTGAGTAAAGCACTGAAGAAAATCGATCCTGCCCGAATATGATTGTGACCATTGCCCAAATGTTTAACCAAATCTTCCCGCATGCCCGGGGCGCTTGCCCTGTACGTCATTGTGTATAACGGGGGGGGGGGGGGGTGTTGTATTTCGTAAACGACTTTAAACGGCGTTTTTACTGTGTGCAGTTATCATCAGTGTCCCGATATGTCCCGGTATCTGTACTTCCAACATCTACCCATTATTCCGTGATATTTTTGGCAAAGATCAACAAAGGTCTTGGTCAATATTACTCTCATAATTAGACCAACCATCTGAAACGAAAACAAAACAATTACGTAAGCCGAACTTCAAGATCCGGTTGTCTGCGCGCGGTCACCATAGTTATGAATGGGAATGGAAGATAAGTCAGTGGAAGATTACAGAGCGACGACATGCAGTTTCTGTAGAGGCCCCTCTCCCACGTCTTTCATTCACGCATTTTTCATCTTTCTTCCCCACCTGGATACACAAAGCAAATAAATCCATGTACATTTGCACATAAGAAGAGTCCCTGTGATCACGGATTCTACGTGAACGATGGCCATTTAATTAATTTGAAACATAGGGGAAGGGAAATGCTAATTTGTCATCGTAAATTTGATAACGTTATTTCTTTAAAATTCCAACAAAGTTTTCTTTGTCAATTACATATTAAAATTATTTGATTCGACGATTGTTCTGTTCAAGAAAAACAAGGCTTTCAGTTTTATCTCCCTATCTCCCGATTTACTACCCCCGTCTACTAATGGACGAGCGAATCTTTTTCTAGGCTTCTTACATCTGATTGGTCAAACGTAACATTAAGATGCCGTATTTGGTGCGGCTGTTGAATTATTCATAGTCCGCCATTTTGAATAGCCGAGTGGAGAGATCGGTGATATAGTAGGCGCGGCGGTGGATGCACGTAGTTTCGCCGCATCAGACGTGTCGCTTAGCAAAAACAATATTCTCGCCGCATAAGACGTTTACGTAACAGCAAAGACAATAGCTGCACCCTCGACCCTCCGCCTAGATTATAGGCTAGGGTATGGGGAGAGGGAGGCGAGGGGACATGGTACATTCCTTTGTATTTTGTAAGACTATGGGCAAGAGAGACAGCAAGGGGTCGGAGGGTAGAGAGAAGGCCGCAAGTGAGCAAGACTGGGGAAGTGCACGTACGGGGAAGGTGAATTCGTACCATATCAGCGCGTGCGCACGCATGCTCGAGAATTAGTTACGGTTTAAAACGACTATGTATACAGCAGCTGGTCTATAACATTTACACTGTGAAGTAGAAAGAGAAGGGTTGCTTCTGATCAGTGAACCTCTGCACAGCATCACTCTCGTTCTGTCTCTCCCCTCTCCATTGCGTCAAAATTATTTCTCTGGATCCCCAGGGGGTAATAAATTAACATCTTATCTAAGGAATTTCACCGCGCGTGCTGATTGAAGTTTAGTCTAATTCAGACTTATGCTACGAGGTTCCATGAAACAATCGTCCTCCGGTCTAAGTTCTGGCAGCCAAGTGTTAAGTCGCAGCCGGTTTGTGAACTTGGAAGCTTCGATGATGAAATGATTGCTTTTAGCGTTTTGTTTGTTCTTTTCTGTCAAATAGTCTTATTCACTGACAACCCATTTTGTACTATATCTAAATCGATCTTTCTTTTGAACTGCTAATAGATCTGCTTTTCAGTAGACACTGATGCGAAGTGAAATGAGCATGATCCTGAACTTATCTTCACTACGCCATTCTTTATTTCAACTTTCAATAAAATTAATCGCTAAAGTCAACCGCCTTTTGAAAACTTTTTTCCTTACCTTCTTTTAGCCGGCACTCATCTATTATCCCTCATCAATCCCCGGCCACCCCCACCCTAGCTATAGAATTCTCTGCCCGTTTGTGAACGTAAGGCAACGCTTTATTATTATTTGACTGTACCTTTGTTCTGTCTTTCTAAAGCGCGGAAGGGGGAGAAGAGGGATAGCTCATTTTGGTTTATCCTTTCTTTGTCCTCGTTTTTTAGCTTTTATAATTCATACAAGACTCGTGCTTTTTGAAAACTTCTTTCCTTCTTTTTACTGTATAGCGTTTCACTTTCTTATTCAGACGTCTATCTTCGTCCTGGCCCCATCCCCCCCACACACCCCTGCCCATGGATTCCTTGTTCAGTACTGTCATCCGTTTATTTTACAATTCTGGCGAATGTTGAAGAGAGACATTTCTATACCAGCCATGCCAACACCAAGACAACGATGCCGTTTCGACATGCTTCGCCCCCCCCCTTTTTTTTACTATTCGGTTCAATCACGCTCCAATTATCATGAACATGAATTTAGATAGACCCCCGACCCCCTCCTTCATTTCTTTTTTTCTTCTTTTTTTTTTTTATCTCTCTCGATCTTCCTCTCTTTGTCTCTCTCTCGTTCTTTCATTTCAATCTGGTATTTCTCTTCTCGCTCAAGCTACTTTCCTGTTTGCTTTGTTTCGGGGGGGGGGGGGGGGGGGGGGGGGGGGGGGGGAGGACCGCCCGCCGCATTGCCTTTAATGGCCGATAAATGGAAATGGTCTTGGCAGCCTTCGATTTATTGGTTTACTAGGACAGTAAAGTAAATTATGAGTGCTGGACAAGGGCCTAAATCTTGGTTTCGTTGGGATAAATTAAACACACACACACATATTTGACGCAAGCCGGTTGTAGATATGCGTCTTGTCATTTCGTTTTATTCATTGTAGTGGAGAGCGGCTAGTGCATTGAATTGAAAATATCGGTGTGAAAAGTGCCCCAAAACAAATGTTGGGGTAGCTAATGAGGCATTTGTATGATGGGGTGACCAATTTCGCGCATATTTTAGTTTTAAGGATCGCAATATTTCATGCAAAATTTCTTTAATTCCACCAAAAATTATTCAAAGTGAAGGATACACAAGGGAAAGCAAAATTTTTTGGTAAGAATGGGTGCAAGAAAGAAATTACTGACGAAGAATTCCTGAGATACTGCAATCGCAATATTCGATGTCATCGTCGTAAAGCTCGCTGCAACATTCTACAAAAATTAGTCCCAACTTCACGCACGCAAGTTTACAAATGATTCATCCTAAAGAGAGATCTATCAAAGGTAAGATAAATGCGTCACGAGCAAGGCAAATACCATAAAATCATTTGATACCACTTTTTACTTTTGGCTTTAATACCTTCTCTCCAAAGAAAGATTTCTAGACCCTTGTCGGTAAGTTTATGATTTTCGGAACGAACGCAAAATATTGAAAAATCTGCCGATAATTTGTAAATAACTTCAAAATCCGTCTCTCAATTTCAAAGAAGCTTTAGTCCTAAGGTAATATTAGGCTCCTCTATCCGTTGGTTCTATCAGAATTTCAAATTGACAAGGAATTCCTGAGATACCGCGAACGCAATATTCGATGTCGTCGTCGTAAGCTCGCTGCAACAGCCTACAAAAATTAGTCAAAACTTCGCGTACGCCAGGTTACAAATAATTGATCCAAAACAGAGATTCATGAAAGTTCAGATAATTGCATCACGGGCAAGACAAAATACCATCAAATCATTCGATACCACTTTCTGCTTTTAGATTTAATAACATCTTCTCAGCAAAGGAAGATTTATAGACCCTTGTCGGTAGTTTATGGTTGTCGGAACGAACGCAAAATATTGAAAAATCTGCCGATAATTTGTAAATAACTTAAAAATCCGTCTCTCAATTTCCAAAGAAACTTTAGTCCTAAGGTAATATAAGGCTCCTCTATCCGTTGGTGCTATCAGAATTTCAAATTGACAAAGAATTTCTGAGATACCGCGAACGCAAGAATCGATGTCGTCGTATCATAGCTCGCTGCAACTGAAAAATGTCTACAAAAATTAGTCCAAACTTCGCGCACGCCAGTTTACAAATGATTAATCCAAAAGAGAGATTTATATAAATTAAATATAATTGCATCAAGGGCAAGAAATACCATAAAATCATTCGATACTATTTTCTGCTTTTAGATTTAATAACATCTTCTCTCCAAAGGAAGTTTTCTAGACCCGTGTCGATAGTTTATGGTTGTCGGAACGAACGCAAAAGATAGCAAAATCTGCCGATATTTTGTCTATAATTTCTAAATTCGTTTCCCAATTTCTAAGGGAATGTAGGTAATATTAGACTCTTCTATCGTTGGTGCTATCAGAATTTCGTTTTTTTTTTCTATTTTGTGTGATATGACCCTGTGCACGAAATATGGACGTACATACACTCTATATCCTGTGCCCCGATCCAGGCAGGAGCTTAGCAAGCGCTATCGCTAGTGAGTTACAAGTACAAGTCTACATCCGGCTTGGCCACAAGCGATCGATATATTTGATTGCTCCGTCGCCTTGCGTGCAAACCGTTTAAGAACTCTGAGCAAGGGATTATGCAAATGAATCTTAAGCTGAATATAACGGTACTTCCACCAAATTGCTCTGCACGCCGAGGAACTCCCCAATCAAGGGTTCTATTGTTTCGGATCTTAGGAACCCGTTCAAACGCGTTCCGAGTATTGCTTCCGTCCCTAATATACATTTGCCACTCTCGACCCATGAAATGTAAATGGGTACTGGTTAGGATTCAATTCCTACGCCAGGGTAGTAATATCAAAGTCATAGAGATATTGATTTGATTCATTTTGATTCATTCTGCAATCATATAAGTACAACATTTTTTGGTAACATATTTGAAATAAAATACAAAATTATTTTCTGACAATGAATCATGAATAAGCAAGTATGTGTAACAATCATATTTAAAAAACAAACACAAAATGATAAATCGTTAAATTATTGTAATTCATCAAACAAAACATTAGCAGAAGAAGGACTGCTATTTTGAGCAATTTGCTTGAAAATATGGCAGCCCCCATATCAGAACTGAATTATTATTTGCCAATGATTTTGATAGTACCTACACTCACACACACAAACTGTCATAGAAAACCATGGCATCAAGTGTGAACTAGCCTTAATGCAGCAGTATAGACTGCTCGAATGGCGCTGCCAATTTAATACATCCCGCAGAAGACTGCCTCGTTTACTTATTTTACGGAACGTGCTAGGGAAGCTCAACCCTTGATTGATGTTGCACACCTATACCTTAATGTACCATGGCGATGCACTCTGTTTATTATTCTTAACCCGTTGAGCGTAATTTGATTTTGCTATAACACGCATTTTCCATAGACCCCAGCTCGAGCTATCTTGGGCATAGTATTCAACGGGATGAAAGGAGTTTACAAACAATGGGCTATTGGTCATGAGCAAAAATATGAAACAAAACACCTGGATAACCTTAAAGCCTGACTTAGTCTTTTATTTTATTTCATTTTAAAATAAATGGAGCTGCGCTAATATTTCTTAAAATTCATTTTAAAGTCACATTCCACAATGAGGATATATAATACAAAAAATATATAAATAAACAAAACTGAAATCTGAATTTCTGAGATTATTTTTTTCCACTGTAAATGCCTGAAATCAAAGAAAGTTCTATATTTTGAATAGTGGACTGACCTACATTGTACGAAACTAAAAAGACAGTTTGCTCTGTACGTTAGGGGAATTATGTCTCCACAGTCTGCACAATACTAGTATTCAAAATATGAGCTTAAAATATATCACTGAACAATAAAAAGATATTGCGAGCTCAAGTATACTTTTTATAAACAAAAAAAGCATCTAAAGTAGGCTAGTCAACACATGCGTATGCTGGAGCGTGCATTGTGATCTTATGTTACCCTTTATTTTCTTCAAAATCCTTAACCATTAATTCTAAAATGTCAGGGAAAGTTTTTTTTAGCATTAATTCATACACACGAGCAGTAAATTTTTTTTTTTTTTTCAGGTGATTTGAAAAGTCCTGGTAGGAAAAACTGTTGAAAGCAAGTCTTGTGTATCATCTATGCTTTGTAGAAACATGATCAAGATGAAAATACACCATATGCCACACCTGACATGATATAATGTTGCATGGCTTAACATCCAAGGTCTCTGATTGTGATGGTGCCCCAGATACATGTCTGGGTCATTTTAAAGGTTATATATCTTTTATATAATCAATTTATAATAGTATATTAATAATATTTTCTACGATATTTTTAACATGTAATCTGACATTCATTACTGATAATTTCACCAATGTAAGGTATTTAATGTCATTTAGTATTCAATATATTTCATCCACAATTGCAATTTGTATTCATAATGTATTTTAATCTCTGTAAATACATGAATTCAGTTTTTATTGTGAAACACATTTTCCAATAAACCGTATTGAATTGAATATACCAGTTTGGTTATTTCCGGGCTTTTGCAGTCCCATATGATATCACAAACAATGGAAATTAAGCATTTAACAGTACCCCTTTGACTACCGCATTCTTGTACTCCCATAGGCTTAATACATAAGCTCCACGGTTTCGGTAGGCAATGGGTTTAAAGCAAGGTTAGACACTAACAGGTGCCGGAGACACATGGACGTCCAAAATCCAAGCCTGCACCCCGATAATTTCAATATTTTTACGTACAGCTCATCTACAGAAATACTGGAAGTCTCAATCCAGACTTCATGAGAAATTAAGTTAATGGTGAGTTGAGTTGAGTTGAGTTTAACAACATATTTTCATATTTACATGTGAACATAATAACATGAAATTATATAACAATATGATAACATGAAATTGTATAAGATATGATAACATGAAATTATATAACAATATGATAACATGAAATTGTATAAGATATGATAACATGAGATTATATAAGAATACAATGATATGCAAGGTACTTACAGCTATGCATGCATATAGTACATACTTATCGTACAAGAATAGCAAATTGTGGTGTATTTTGATTCAATTTCATTATGAAATTTTGAGAATTGAAAAGACAAAAACATGAACATATGCATGGGAAAAGGTTCTGAAAACAAAAGAGAATGCTGTTAAAGGGAGAAACCAAAATTTAGCACAAGTGCTAGTCGAGAATGGTTCTCCCATCATATCTACATTCCAAATGGTCATTGCTTCTAAAGTAACTATTCTTTATTTAACAAATGATTTTTGAGATTTCTTCGAAATGAAAACCTTGTTCTTTCTTCTCGAATATTTTGGGGCAAACTTTTCCAGAACTTCGTTCCAACAAAAGAAATAGAAAATGTACCATGTGTCGTTTTACATGTGGAGCCTTGCATAAGTTCTACTTCTTTGCCATATGGCCAGGGTTCTTTTAATCATTAATTTCTCCCTAGGGCTTTAATATTTCTAGAATTGTGTCACGGGCCACGAAGTAATTATACATGTAGTATAAAGGTCTAGACCTCTTACAAACATGTAAGCGTACAGGTCCAACATCTCCTGCCCTAATATTAATTTCTAGGTTTCTAAAATTTTGTGATGCGAGTAAAGCTAATGAGCACAAATTCTGATACTTAATTGTACTTTCATAATATAAAAATGGGTGAGGTGGATCAAATTCAAAATAATACGTTAGCATAATAGCTTGATCCTTGAAACAGATAACTGTTATTTGTGAGTGAGTGAGTAAATATTTGAGACTCTTATTAAAATACATTCAAATAATCATTAATAGTATACAAGGAATTTTCCCTTTTAAACTCTAATTTTTAGAGTTAAATGAAATTTTTTTTGTGGGCAACAAGTGGCTCTTGGGTCCAAGTTTAAGAATATGAGATATATGGTCTCATCCAAGCCCTGTTAGGTCTCTCAAACTGATTTATAGAACTCACTCCTAGATCCTAATCAACTGAATGGTTGAGAGAAGTCAAGTGTGATTCAGTTTTTGAACCTACACCATGTTTTTTTCTGAAAAGTGTGCAATAGTTTACAGTCCTATCAAACGCTTTTTTTTTTGTTTCCTTGTTTTTATTTCTTATAATCTTTTGTGTTCTTTTATACGGCAAGGACATTGATGCACGTACAACTAGGAAGCGCATTACATTTAAGCTTGGCTGTGCTCATTGTACGTGATGTACGTCACACATGAAAGCAAATGGCGGCTTCCATGACTATGCAAAGTTTGTAGGATAGATCTATTTTTGTTTTTATTTCATCAAATAACAGGATCTAGAAGAGTCGTTGCATAAAACAAATGATGCATGTCTTCATCTATCTGCCCTCGTTGAGGCTGTTTGCATCTATCACACCCAGCCTAATGGCTTCGTGTGGATAGATGCAGACAGCCTCAACTCGAGAGCGGATAGAGTGTGTAATGAACTCATGTGCATGCATCATCTATAAAATAATTATTAGAAATAACTTAAATTGCTAAAGGCTTAATCAGATATCCAGCGCAAACCCCTGAGGCAAACCCCAACATCTTTTCATAGTGCAAACACACATGTCGTGTAAAACTGTGCCACATATGATAATGAACGCACATTAACATTTAGATTACAATGCTGTAAATGAGGTTAAAAGGTCTAGTGACCTCTTTTGGAAGCCATTAAATGGAGTATCGTATTCTATGATAGACCTGAACAGTGATGAAGAGAACAAGTCTGCACTGCAATGTAGACTTCCTAGCAAACTTTGCTATTTTTCCAGCAAGATGAAAGAAATCTGACAAAAATAATATTTTGAGCTTATAAAAGCCAAATGTGAGCTTTAACCCATTCGTGACAGAGGTCCACATTTTGTGGTTTGGCCTAATATCTTTTAATGCAAAGCCCTAAAAATCATACCAAATACATGAGCAGAAAGAGCAAAAAATTCTACACAAACTGTGCCCATTTTGGTTGCGTCAATATTCGTTGTTTGATGCTAAAAAAAATTTCAAAGGAAAATAAGCATTAAAATCCTTAAATTGGCATTGTGATAGAAAGTTTGAAATCACCGTTTTCCCCTGCAAATTGGCAACTTTTTGACTTCTCATCATAATTTCTGTCAATTTATATTCATTTCAGATACATGACGTTTTATAAGAAATATGTAGCAATAAAATAAAAATGTTGGTGTTGCCGATTTGAAGAATAAAAGCTGATCAAATTAGGCTTTAAATAATTCCTGTCACATATGTAGCAATAAAATAAAAATGTTGGTGTTGCCGATTTGAAGAATAAAAGCTGATCAAATTAGGCTTTAAATAATTCCTGTCACGAATGGGTTAAAGATCTTGCAACTTGATGGAAAAGCTTTTGCCTGATTGCTGCCTGAATTTCAAACACTACCTTCAAAGGTCATGCACCTTAATATTCCGTGATAGACTTGGACACGAATGGGTCCTCCATTTGATGAAATGCTTCCAAAAACGTCACTCCGAATGACGCTTGATGTCTGGCTTTTAATGCAGGATTAGTGGCATTGTTGCCGTGTGTCATAGCACCTGTGGGTTAAACTTGGCAATGTGTGACCTTGATCTAGTCCGCAAGCCAGCAGGATATTTTCTTCTGCGGCGTTAATCTCACTCTCTCATCTCTCTCTCTCTCTCTCTCTCGCTTTTTAACTTTGATATCCTGCATTTATTCATTAAAATCATACAAATGCAACCGCAGTGCAAATTAACAGTCAGGAGTGCGGTTGACAAAACTAGGACAGACGCATGATGAGAAGATTGCATAAATTTGCACAAGGCCAATATCCTTTGTCATTAAGTCATGATAAAAGTTGAAAGACATCATTAAATGGACTAGAGAACAGAACATTAATGTTGCAGAAACCAGGACGCATGTTAAGACTACATGAAAGTACGCTTACATAATTCTAATTTTGTTTTATGCACAAGAAAAAAGTTTGAATACATCACTAGACTGATTGCACTAATAAAAAGCTACTGCTGATGAAAGTGAGTGATATTGAAATAGGGAAGATATGCAGTACTAAAAGGAATATATAAATTTGCACTTGCATAATGCAAAAATTGTTTGCCCACGTTCTGAATTATAGAGTTGAGAGAGAGAGAGAGAGAAAGAGAGAGAGAGAGAGAGACCCATGTAAGTGGGAGGTGTATAAACAAGTTTGGACTTAATCACGATACATAAAAGTTTGTCCTCAATAACTAAACACTGCTGTGATGGAGCTGAGCCCTTTTTGCTCTTACTTATTCAATTTAGCTGCATTTAACCTTTGACCCATGAGATACAGTGCTACCTTTTAAGAAAAGTGACATTTTGGAGACCATTGCAGGGGAGAGGCTGTCTACAGGGGGTCCATTTCTTTTCAATTGAATTTTGGGACAAAACTGGTTTTATAGGAAGAGTTTTATTTGGAGAGGGAGAGTAGGGGAGTGTTTCACGAAGTGTCTTGTCAGTGATTTACTGATAAATTTGCTCTCAGCCAATCAGATGTAAGGACTTCAGTAGCTTATAACAGTTGTCATTAAAAATGACTGAAATTTGCTCTCAGCCAATCAGATGCAAGGATTTCAGTAGCTTACAACAGCTGTTTAAGTAAAAATCACTGAAATTTGCTCTCAGCCAATCAGATGCAAGGATTTCAGTAGCTTATAACAGCTGTCAGTAAAAATCACTGAAATTTGCTCTCAGCCAATCAGATGCAAGGACTTCAGTAGCTTATAACAGTTGTCAGTAAAAATCACTGAAGACACTTCATGAAACACTCCTGAGGAATCCATATAATTACAAGCATTGCTTTCTTGTGGATTTCTCTTTTCCAATATCAATTTCCTTTTTTTTAATACATTGTGTCAAGCAGACATCTATTTTGTTTTCATGTAAAAAAAAAAGAAAAAAAAAAAAAAAGTTAATTTACGATATTTTTGTTTAAAAAAAAGAAAGAATAAGGATATTTTATGTCTCGTGCTATGTCGGAAATAAAACCTGAACTTGAATGTTGCACCGATTCTGTACTATTAGATTATGAGAATGTTTTTTTTTTTTTTTTGGGGGGGGGGGGGGGGGGGGGAATCAGTGCTCCTCTAATGTCGTCATCATACAGACGGGATTTCAAAGAGATTCAACGAAGCTTCTAGAGCAGAAAGAGAGGCATGATGAGTCGTCATTTTATTATGGTTGCAAAGAGGTGAAAGCTTCTTGGAAAGTACAGTCCAAAGAATAGATAATACATTATGATTCTGCCCACAAAGAAACACTTACAAATTCACCATGATCCAGAACAAATATGTCTAATATATTCAATGACTTCTAAGTCGAGCATGAATGATTTAACACCAGAGAGTTTACTTGAAAATTGTGTTCGTGTAACTACCCATGTCAATAAAACTTTCGGTTGCTAAACATTTATAACAGCATGTCATATTCATCATTCATTTAAAATAAAAGGTTTTTAAAGTCAAATCAAAGTACAAATTTTGGCAAAAACATCAATTAGATCTTTCCTAGCACAAATTCTGCATGGGTGGTTGTTCTTCTAACATGAACCAGCCATTTTTAAGCCAGCGAATTTTAAGGGAAAATAAAATTATCTGATATTTGACTGGGATTGACCCAGTTGCATTAATTCGGCCAATCAGTGACATTTGGTTTTAATGAATGCATGACACAAGTCATAATCAAAATATTGCCCACACGACATATATAGGATTCCAATATCTAGGCCAGACAGTGAAAAAATACATGAGAGTTGACAATCTAGCTCCAGATAGCTATGAACAAAGTAGAAAGAAAAAAAAAAAGAAACTTTGAAAAACCCAAAGATAGTTTTGTAGTCAGCCTGCATAGAAAGGATAAACAATAATACTGTTTAAAGGCATGTGGACAACTCTGAGTGATTTCTTCCCATACATTACAAATCATATTTTTAGCATGTCCAATGATTGCATCAAATTTGCAAGCACAAGATCTTGGATGAGACATATTGTTTAACCCATTTGTGACAGGAATTATTTAAAACCTAATTTGATCAACTTTTATTCTTCAAATTGGCAACACCAACATTTTTCTTTTATTGCTACCTTTTTCTTATAAAACATGTATCTGAAATAAATATAAATTGACAGAATGTATGATGAGAAGTCACAAAGTTGCCAATTTGCAGGGAAAAACAGTAATTTCAACATTGTCATCGTATTGCCAATTTAAAGATTTTAATACTTATTTTCCTTCAAAAAAATTTCAGCATCAAACAACAAATACTGATGCAATGAAATGGGCACAGTAAGTATAGAACTTTTGCTCTTTCTGCTCATGTATTCGGTATGATTTTTAGAGCTCTGCATCAAAAGTTATTAGACCAAACCACATAATGTGGACCCTCTGTCACGAATGGATTAAGAATATATCATTTCCGATGTTAATTAATGTCCACAGTTTCATAATACTTGGCAAACGGGAATCAAATGATCACACACCTTGGACATGCCTGTGTATAAACTTTACCATCCATTCAAAGAGAGAGGAAAATGTAGGAATACGTAACTAGATGAATCCTCGACCGCCCGCGGTCGAAATTTATGCCTCCGCCTTTGCTGGATCAGAAATATATCACTTTTACTGATGGGAAATGTATTAGCATACATTTAGAGTATGAAACTGGAAAAATGGTTCTATTTTAACATTGTGTGAGCCACATTTGAAGTTGATCTGTCAATTATGGTTCTTAAGTTATCGTGCGAACTAGCAATTTTAACTTACAGTCACATACATTCACTTATAATGACAACTATGACCTTTGACCTTTGACCTTGTGACTCCCAGATCTATTCAGATCACTGTCCCTCCCATATGCATATATGATCCAAGTTTGAAGTTGATCCGTTAAATGGTTAACTTATCACAAGAATGAGCCATTTTCATGTATATGACCTCTATGACCTTTGACCTTTGACCTCATGACCCTAAAATCTAGTCAGACCATTGTCCCTCCCATATGCATAGATGAGCCAAGTTTGAAGTTGATCCGTCAAATGGTTCTTAAGTTATTGTGACAACGAAAATGGGACGGACAGACGTATGGACAACCCCAAAACATAATGCCTCAGGTACCCACCTTCGGTGGGCGGAGGCATGAAAATCAGACATGGATATCCTAGGTAAACTTTGGTTCTGTAGGAATTGTGCTCATACTCACAAATCCCTTTTAATGTTAATTGGAGGTGCATTTAGGTATGTTATATTTCTTTACCAAGCAATATTTGGAGCTCCTATTTTTCAAATAGTATAGAAAAATGGAGCCCGAAGTCATACCCAGCAAAATAGCACTTGGTCATTGGTACCCATTCAGCATGGTCTGTGATAGCACAGATAACTACAGAACCTACCTTGGACTTGTCTATGACCGTCAACCAAGTTCCATCCTGGACCAGGAGCCTGTCGGGATTGGCAGGGTCAAAGGTCAACTGATGTATGACGTTGGTCTTGTCTAACCAGGCTTGATGGAGACCTTGCTTGTGGCATGACCGGCTCCAGGGCGTGTACTCGTGTTTGGTGAAGTCATATTCTGCAATCTACAGGTTGAAATAGTACAGAAAGAGTACACTGAAGGCTTATTCAGATGTGAAGCGAAAAACCTCTGCATTAACCCATAGAGGTACAGTGCCTCCTTTAGGAGACGCTTTGGCAGTATCTGCTGATGCAGAATGCTGGGCATTACACACTACGCATGAGCAGAAAGAGAAAAAAAATCATTGAAAAATTTGAGTCCATTCCCAATGCAGTATGTTGTTGCATTTTTGAATTATAGCAGTTTAAATGTAACTAATCATTAAACTCTTTAAATTGGCAACGCAGTGAATATTATATAATCACCATTTCCGTGTTCAAATTGGCAGTTTCAGCTTAAATTTTGCAATGATAATTCATTTTGGTTGATGTTATATCTATATTTATTTTTTTCAAATTATGTAAGAGTGGAAAAAAATATTTGTTGCCAATTTGAGGAATGAAGATGATTAATTTAGACTTCTAAAAAGCTCTGTACTTCTGTGCATTATAAAAAAGTGAAAAGATATGAGGTGGCAAAAAAAAAAAAACCACCACCAAGGCAAGATGCATATGTTTTGCCTCCTGGCAGTAAAAAGTTGTGGACCAATCAAATTCTTAAAAAGTTAGCACAAAATATGTCATGAGTTTGTATGCGCAACTTTTGGCAAAATTCTCTTTTATTTGAGCTCTGACATTGTAATGCGTCTTCATTATCATAAGCGGCATTGTTTATGGTGCCATATGTGCACACTAAACAAAATGCAGGCGTTTGTCTCAGGGGTTTTCCACTTCATATCTGAACAAGCCTTTACGCATTGATAATGGGTGCTGGAAGCTAAAGCTGTTCACTGATCTGGCTTCAGTGCCCATGTAAATGTGGTATTTGTAATGCTTTTTTTTGTCAAATTGGGATTGTTTTCTATATGGTTTATACCTATGAGGGCTCATATACCTCTGAGCAATACTAAAAATTTTTCATTTTTACAAACCCTGGCCCATAAGTAATCATTTATTTCATCTACTCGACTTCACATTTCCTTTTCTTTCTCTATCAATTCTTAAGATTGTTGTATTTATTCTGTTCACCTTGTATTTACTCCTGATTTTTTATTTTTATGGCCAAATAGAATAATAATACTTTCTAGAGCTCTTCAGATGTGAATATGGAAATCATGTGTCATCATACAAGAACCTAGTATCATGAATCATCATCATTCTCATTAAGAAGAAATGGCTAAAGCCTCATTCAGATATAAGGCTTTTAATGGATTAAAAATCATGCTCACAGAAAACCAGAGGTAAGATAAGTCTAGTGCTCTTCGCACAGAGGACGAACGATTGTTGCACTTCATCATGTTTTTACTGTACCTCAAAAAGGTCACCTCTTGCCATTTATATGCGAGATCTAGGTGGTACAAGTCTGTATAAGTTATGTACATATATTGCCCCAAAGGATTTTTGATGCAGTTTACTAAGTGCTGTCTGAACAAGACTTTTAATAGGAAGAAATCTTGTGCTCAAATTTGCAGCAGCATCAGCAAGAAATTAAGGATGTCTGAAATGCCAATTGATTTTCTTTAAAGAGAGCAAGCTCCCTAATTTTTCTTTCAGTTTCTAATTTCTTATGGAAATGCTAATAAAAAATGGTTAGGCTGCAAACTGAGGGGCAAACCAGCACATTTGGTCTAGAGATGGCGCTATTCCAGGAAAATTCAAGTCGGCACCAATCCTGTCAGTGCTGGCATCCCATTGATCTTTCAATCAACTGGATAAGGTGCCATGTCCTGACATGGCTATCACATGTGAAGTTGTGGTGACCATCTTGGGACACCATTTTGATACATTGCTTTTTCAATACACTGCGTCCATGGTACACATATGAGATCCATGGGTGTATTAAGCCTGGGGCCCGTTTCTGGAAACCAACGCCAAGTTAGTCATAACTTTGTCCGCCAATTACGGAGATGACTCTAATCTTGCTAAACCGTTTCACGAAGAGCATACTAGCTAAATATCTTGTGATATTGATACTATCGGTGAGGAAATGTTTCAATACATAGCCTTGATCACAATAACACATATATTTTGTAAAAGGATTATTATCCAAACTGCAAATATTTGAGAGAATTGGAGAATCTAAAGATTAGAAATAGTAGCAAGGGTTATGGATCTAAGATATTTTTCAAATTAGGCCGATTACACCACAGAAAAACTTCTAAAATTCAGTTTTTTTGTAATGAAGTTCATTATCGTTTTGAACGTAAGGTGGGTACCCCCGGGATACTAGTTTATCAAAATAAACATTTACATTCATGATCGTAAAAAAAGGAGGCAATAATATCCAGCATCATGTTTTGACCAAAATATTGATATGCAAAATTTTGGCAAATTACAAGCTAAAATATGTGTGTTAAATGTATTTTGTGAAAAAATCTCCTTTATCACCTACTGTAAATAAATATGGGTCTGAAAGCTACAGACTAACCCGTTGACTATGCCTTGCCTGACGTGGCAGAATTACGTTCTTTTGTGAGATGTCACAATCACGGGAGAAACCCCCTAGGAAATCTTTTTTGCATATCATTTCATTTGAAGCATATGAAATATAATATTTATACATAAGCAAGGATGAATTACTGATTTCAGGAACCTGTAGAAAAGACAAATCTGAATTATTTTTGAATTTGTGTAGCTTCCATTTTGGCCAGCCATAAGCTAACAAATTAATGACATGTGATGGTGCTGCATATCGATGACAAAAGATATGACAGGGTCAGAGGCATCGTAAGTTCTTAGTTGGGATGTTTGCTGTGATCTTGGCAAACACAGCTTTGTGAAACACGTAGCGGACAACTAGCCAACTAATGGCGATCTTAGCTGAGAAGTTGGCGGTTTCGAGAAACAGGTCCCAGGTTTTCAAGGGGCACGCCCACAGTTCATGAAGGATGCACATGTCGAAAAAACGACAAAGTCCAACCTTCATGTTTTAGGCTCCAAACATTCACTAAACATGTGCAGGGTTCCTAAGAGTCTTCAGTTATTTCCAGGATGCTGGAGACGTTTCCAAGAAATTTTAATTTTTTCAAAACTCCACTGAACTAAAAAAAACTAGTGATTGACATTTCTAAACCCATAGGCATGTTTGGCGAACACTAGGAACTTAAATTATGAATGCTGGACTTTGCCACTCTTTTGAAATTCACAACCTTTGTGAATTGTTCCCATGCCCATGAAAACTGGCCATTATATTGTGTCTGAATGAGTTTTGATGGTCCCAATATGGTGCCATTTGATTTTACTTCGCAAACTATTAACTTCACTCCATTTATCCAATTAGGCATAGTTTCAGTCATGCTTTGGGAGTCTAAACATGGTGCCCTATGGTATCACTTGAGCTGGTTTGTGAACTTGCAATCCAGTCTGTATAGATAGCATTGGGAAATGAGAAGAGAGCTAGTACTCACATTTCTATCAGTGTAAGCTACAGCTAAGTGGTTGTTTGATGGATGGAAAGCTAAGCTGCATGGATGAACCTTGGTGTGAGGCAGTACGACTGATTTGCTCTGTGAATTGGGCATGCATAAATATAAACAAGATAAAATAGACACAAAAATAAAATGATTATATGATTTTTTTTTCTTCATCTATATCATTAAAAAAAATGGATGGATAGGTGTTCTCATAATCTGCTGGTCAAACTTTACCTGCCAAACTGCAAGAAAGGCCTTACAGGATAGTTCCACAGAGCAAAAAAAATACACACAATCAAACCTCCTTCATTGATTTCCTGTAAATGTCACTCTATGAACACCCAACTTTTTTCTCTGAACTGAATTTGTCACCAAGAGTTTAAACCTTTGCAGGACCCTACGAAAGAGGACTATTCATACTGACGAAGCTACCTTGGGTAAGTATGTCAATAGCAAAACTTGTTACAGTAAACCAAAGGAAACTCATGAAGAAATATCACTTGTTTGTAATGACTGTTTTTCGACAAAAGAGCTTCACATGTGCAATTATTACTGTCCTGATCCTTCCACTGTTGAAAAGTTGAACTTTTGACTTCACCGAAAGTGACGTGCAACCTCATCCTCACCTTACTACTGTTGATTGGCAAGACTGCCACCTTGCCTTCGGACCCTACCACGGCCACCCTCTCCCCGTCCCCTTGGACTGCCAGCGCCGTGTACGGCCCCTGGATCTCTGCTATGTTCACGGTCTGTACCAGGGGTTGGGGACAGTCCACGCCGTCTGGACCATCCACTGTCAGGACCTGGAGAGCAGATGGACCAGTGCTGGAAGCCGAGACCAGTCTGGAGGAGTCTGGGGTGAAGGCCAGGTGATGTGCTGGATGCAGATTGGAAGGGATCGTAGGGACCTGTGATAGATGAAAAATTAAAATGAAACAAAGGGGGTTGGTGACTGATTTACTTCAAATGACGGCAAAGGAAGCAAGAGTATCAGATGATGAAGGTGGAGGTTTGCATGGTGGTACCGATAATGTAGATGAGGTTTACGGTTCACCATGTGGTAAGTCCTGAAAAAGACTGTTGAGGTAGAGAGAGCTGAGGGGGAGGAGAAATGGAGAGATGAAATAGAGTAAGAGAGAGTGGAGAGTATCTTGAGAATGGGTGAAGTCCTAAAAGGACTGTAAACCAGATGAGAAGGCGATGAAGAGAGAAGGTTCTAGCCAGATGAGAAGGCAATGAGGCAATGAGGAACAAGAGTATGCTTGTAGGTAAACAAACAAGGGGACCTATGATTTTCATTCCTAATAAAGGGACTTGGTATAAAGATTACTGCCTTTCTTATGGTCACTAGTGCATCGGCTTTGTTTCAGAACTCAGGTCCTTCCAGTTACGATACCAGTGCAGGGTAAGATATGTCAAAATGAGGTAAGTAAGCTGAGATAAGTTGGGATAAGACAAGCTAAGGTAAGTTAAAATGAGATAAGGTAAAATGAGATAAGGGAATATAAGTTGGGGTAACACAAGTCAAGGTAAGATAAGATGAAATAAAGGTAAGATTGAAGTTGAAAACTTACCCTTGTTATCAAGAGAGGATTGTAGGTGATGTGGTAGAATCGGATCTTGTCTATATCTGAATAGGCAATCCATGTTCCACAGCTACTGATAGCACTGCATGAGATCTGCTCTGAACCCTGCAAGAAAGAGCCGAAAACGACAGTTAAAGTTACCAATAAATTCATTATCAGATAACACGAAAGAAGTCTAAGAGTTTTGGACATTATCACTTTATTCAAGCGACAAATCCATGCAAGCACCCAATACACATACGGGGACTATGACCATGACAACAAGGGCAGCCAGACCCACTGATTCTATCTTACACAAAATCTGTGGTGATGCCACTTTGAAAAGTAGGAAAATGCATTTTAGACATTTTTAGGAAAAAAAATCTCTTGTATAAAAGTAAATAAGAAATGTGCTCCACATGATTTTTTTCTTCATTTGCTTGTCGGATCATGTTTAATAATATACAAATATACACGGCTCGAGGAAATCTAGTTTGATCTATGGGGTCGGTCGAAGGGACTGCCCCAAGGGAAATAGACGATAGACTGTAGTCGCTGAGACCGATCCCATAGATCGAACTAGATTTCCGAATTAAAGATTCTGTAAATTTGTTTTATATTCAAAATCTGGAACCATTTTACTGTATAGAAAGAAGATAATATTAAGAATTTTGGTTTACAAATCAAAGCTTTAATACCAGGAAAAGAAGTTTGGACTACATGCAATGACTGTTTGTAGCGCGTATCTTGTAACGGTATAGTGTGCACGAGTTTTGCTTTGCCTCAGCTCAGCTCAACAATTGAATAATGTGTATACTGTACAAACTCATCGTGACATCACAAATGAATCAAAACGTGTTCTCTGACGCCACGATCAATCATCCCGAAAATTTGTTGCATTCGATGGTGATAGTACAAAAGTCCACTGCACTCGATCAATAGTAACTATCAGATTGAGTGCAGCCAACTTGCCTTCTCGGGGTGACTGACAGGCAAAACCACGCTTTATCACGTGATTAACTTTTGACCAATCCTACAGCAAGATTCTTAGTATGTGGAATACCACTGCACATATTTTCTGACAGGCATAGCCTCGAAGAACAAATAGTGCTATTCCTGCCATCTCAGAATCTATAATTTCAACAAGAGCCTCTCAGTGCATGGTATATTTATTTACTTGATTTCCTAATAGCAGAAACACCTCTGAGAGATTTTTCATCACAGCTCCAAAATGCGTTCCTGTTCCAGTAAATGTCCACAGACAAAATCACTTCAAAACTTTCATTTTTGTGTCGCCCACCAAAGGCCAGACTGAGGGATCCAAATGGCGTCCGTCCGTCGTCCATCTGTCGTCCATCCGTCACAAATGTTAAAGTTTACCTGCAAGACTCTCTTATGATGCATAACTTGACAACTACTGGTCCAATGGCAACCAAACTTGGGTGGTAGATGCACTAGGGGTACCATCATGTTGCGGTGCTGTCGGAGGTCACATGGTGAGGTCAAAGGTCATTTGAGATCACGTTGTTATGGAGTACCTGCAAGACTCTTTTTACATACATTGAAGTTTACCTGCAAGACTCTCTTATGACAAATAACTTTGCAACTGTTGCTCCCTTTTCAACTAAACTTGGGTCATAGATGCACTTGGGGGACCTTCGTATTATAGTGGCATCGGATGTCACATGGTAAGGTCAAAGGTCATTTTATTTCAAACGTTAAAGTTTACCTGCAAGACTCTCTTATGACACATAACTCGACAACTGTTGGTCCAATGGCAACCAAACTTGGGTGATAGATGCACTGGGGTAACATCATGTTGCGATGCTGTCGGAGGTCAGGTGGTGAGGTCAAAGGTCATTTGAGGTCAAATGTTAAAGTTTACCTGCAAGACTCTCTTATGACAAAAAACTTTGCAACTGTTGCTCCCTTTTCAACTAAACGTGGGTCATAGATGCACTAGGGGTACATTCGTGCTATTGTGCCTTCAGGTCACATGGTGAGGTTAAAGGTTACTTTAGGTCAAACATTAAAGTTTCCCTGCAAGACTTTCTTGTGATATCAAACTTGGTTAGGGATGTACTTGGGGAAACCTTCGTGTTATTTAGTCACGGGTGGGCGAGACACAATCTTGCTATTGCCTTGTTTAGAGTATTATATCATATCACAGCATATTTAATATTTCACAGTGTCATTTATATATATTATTTTTACTAGTTCTAATAACTGAAACATCTCCGAAAGGTTTTTATCACATCACAGCTCCAGAACATGTAACTGCCCCTGTAAATGTCCAAAGAAAGACAAATAAAGAATTTCACTAGAAATCTGATATGCATGCCCTACTTTCTACCAGCTTCGGGCACTTTTCCCAAGCATCCTTGACAGCTTTTCCTTTTCTCTTTTCCTTAATGCATACTTTATTCATATCACCATGCTCAGGAGAGAATCAACTGCCATGATTTATCGAACAGTCGTTTTCATCCAACAACATTATCGTGGTAAGCTATAACAGCCATGAACACTGTATGTTCAGGCAATGGTTGTCCTGCTTCGATATAAATATTTCAGAGGAAATATTCATCTACTTCAACAACATTATCGTAAAGTATACACATCACTAAGCAGAAGGAAAATGTAGATGCCAATTCAAGTGATTTTTCATCACTTGAAAATTAAAAATGTTCAAAGACTAAGGACTTTTTACAAGACAAAAGACTTTATGCACATTTAAACTTTTCACTACTTGATTACAAGGAAAATGTATGAAACTAATCAAACATATGAAAACGCAAAGAAATTCAAAAAATTATTAAGAACGAACATATTTGGAACTGTACTGCATCATCAGTTCAATGACTCCACAACACTTGTAGCATGCCTTGTTCACACGACAGGTTAAAAACTGTCTGAAAGGGCTTCAGCAAAATAAACCTAAGTAGAAGACTTTTTCACGTACACAGAGGTAAACTGCTTAAAACTAGAAATATCACGAGTGATTAATACCCCTGCCCTAATGTGTGTGGGAAATTTCATGAGCATTGCTCGAAAAATGAGGAAGTAGTTCAATCTGCAATATTTCCCGATTTATTGTCATAATATGCCATTACCATGGCAGCGCAGTTTCTGACACATTTCAAAAATATATCTCGCACATCTTCATCCCAAGACCAATGTGCATGCCAAATTTCATGAGCATGGTCCAAAACTGAGGAAGTAGTCTGATCCGCAAGATTTGCAATGGGCCGCCCGCCCGACAGACTGTACGCTAATTCCCCCTTCAAATTTTGTTTGGCGGGCTATAATAAAATAAAGGTTGTTCACAAACAAAGAAGTAAACTGCTAACAAAACACTGACTGCGCTTTCTACTATCTTATAACAAACACGTGTAGGTCCTTGGTTGTGTCTCTCATACACAACTGCTCTTCACTTAGTAAACACACAAAAGACATGGTTTTTGCCTTTTGACATGGTTTTTAGGGTTACATATCTGAACAAACCAGAAGTGCACAAATGGCAAGTGGAATAAAATCCTTAGTATTTTATCCTTAACGGCTTTCTTCCGGGAACAAAAATGCATGAGTACGTAAATCCAGTTCCCAGAGAAAGGCCGCTAATGCGAAGCGGTCTATGCGCGTAAGCACGTTGAGTGAAGAATTAGTGTCTTTCTTCTGGGAACAAAAAATGCGCAATAGTTCCCAGAAAAAGGACGCAATTGCGAATTGGTCTATGCGCGTAAGCACGTTGAGTGAGGAGGAATTCATGTGCTCGCGTAATTTTGGTTTTTTTGGCTTATTACATCATAATGACGTCAAATTGAGGTTCGAGAATGGTACCAGAAAAAAGCTTATGACATGCTTTTTCCATTTCTGCAATAAAAAAAATGGCGTGAAAATTGAGAAAAGGTCGATAACGGCCTTTTACCGGGTAGCCGACGACTTCAACTGTGGTCAAGATGCAGCCCCGTGCAACAAGACTCAGAGGGATTTTGGGCAATTGTGTCTGGGACTTGGTCAAGAGATAAGTTCATCAGTACAGATCAGGGTTTCACACAAAGCTTTTGAAGATTGAAGACATAGCCTAGAGGATCATTTGCCACAGATCAAGCTGCAAATACAACCCCTGAACAATACACTGCCCTACATTGGCAAAAGAAAGCAAATTACAACAGTGACATTTCCTGTACAAAAAAGAAAAAATGTATCTGTTATTTGCACTGACATCAATGAAATAACATGATGTCTTGCCTAACATATCTCTTAGCAGGATGAGTGTTCATGCACAAAATTTGGCCCGGAAGAGCACACTAGGTAAAATATGAAAATATGAATAACTCAAATTTGGTAGATATGTCACTTGCTTCCTTTTGTCAAAGCAGGGCAGTATAACTCAAGAAAAAGTAACACTAATGATAATACAAATTTCATATTAGCATATCAAACGATCACTTGTATTTAAGTTTTATGAAGAGTATAAATTATTACAAATCAGCACTTTTCACCACCACCACCACCATCACCACCACATCATCATCACATCTTTATCGTACGTCATCAGTATCAGTACTATTATAATCATCATTATCATCACCTTCGTTGTCAACATTGTTAACATCTGTGATTTTCACATTCCAGTCTCTTCTACAAGAGATCATTACTGGAGAAAAAAAAAATGTTTGTACTCGTGCAAGAGGAATAATGAGCAACATAACCCTTTATTCCACCAACATTAATCTTCATGGCCTTTGATTTCTTGCTAGGATATGTTGTGGTATCCTTATTTGAGAAACATATTCAGTCTAAAATTCCTTTGAGCTCTGAAGACCCTGTCTAAGTCCAGGAGAATAACAAAATCCTCCTTAAAGCAACAATTTATCCCTGGCTTTCCTTCAACGGGGACCTAGTCTAGACGAAGGTTTCCTGTCCAGATTACGGAACCAGAGTGTAGTTCATAATCAGGGATCTTGCATTTTCCAAGAAAATTGTATCCATCACCAAACTCAACTTCAAAACAATTATTCGAGTAATAGTACCCCACTATTATCATAGATAAATGAGAGAAAATAATCATGGTGTCATATATATCCTTTTTACACTGCCAAAATTTTTGTTTAATCCTGGGTAAAAGGTAGGGTTAAGCCCCCCCCCCTTAGCCCCACCTACTGCCATGTTTGATGTTAAGCTTAGCTCACTTTCTGTTCACATTCAGTTCTACCCAAGTGGGCTGGCCCCGAAAATAGTACAGTATTATCTGGCCCCGGAAAAAAGTAGAGTTAGCATCATGGCTTAGGCAGATACAGTAGTACAGGACTAAAAAGATGTGTGTGTAAAGCAAAATTAATAGTCCAGGGTTAAGAACAGTATGGGGGTAAGAAACCAGAGTAACTAGATGAATCCTCGACCGCGCATGGTCGAAATTTATGACTCCGCCATTGCCAGATTGGAAATATATGGCACATTCATGTTGATTTATTTTCATTTATACAATGACATCTTTGACCTTGACCTTTAACCTTGTGACCCCACAATCTAATTAGATCATTGTCCCTCCCATATGTATACATGAGCCAAGTTTGAAGTTGATACGTCAAATGGTTGTGTAGTTATCGCAACAATGTACCATTTCTATGTACATGACCTCTTTGACCTTTGACCGAGACCCCCAAAATCTAATCAGATCATCGTCCCTCCCATATGCATACGTGAGCTAAGTTTGAAGTTGATCCATCAAATGGTTCTTAAGTTATCACAAGAAAGAAAACGGGACAGACGGACGGACGTATGGACGGACGACTCGAAAACATAATGCCTCCGGCACCACCTACAGTGGGCGGAGGCATAAAAAGGTAATAGAGAATGCTGAAAATTCCCAAATTAGCCATAAGCAATTCTAGGACAATCACTCCTTGGAGCTCATTATGGTAGTGGGTAACTTCCAAGGGAAGTGTTAAATCCCCCGGGGGTGTGGGGGACTCAAGTTTTATGTTGACAGGGGTGTGCCTCTGCCAACCCTAAAGTGGGATCTAAGGAATGGAGAAGTAGTGAAAAAAATAGATGAATCTTCGACCACGCGCGGTCGAACTTTATGCCTCCGCCATTACCAAATCAGAAATAAATGGCACTTCATGTTGATTTATTTTCATTTATACAATGACATCTTTGACCTTGACCTTTGACCTTGTGACCCCCAAATCTAATGAGAGCATTGCCCTTTCCATATGCATACATGAGCCAAGTTTGTTGAACCATCAAATGGTTACTGAGTTATCACAAGAACGAACCATTTCTATGTACATAAAGACCTCTATGACCTTTGACCTTTGACCTTGAGACCCCAAAATCTAATCAGATCATTGTCCCTCCCATATGCATACCTGTTCCAAGTTTGAGGTTGATCGGTCAAATGGTTGTTGAGTTATGGCGAAAACGAACCATTTCTATGTACATAATGACCTCTATGACCTTTGACCTTTGACCTTGAGACCCCAAAATCTAATCAGATCATTGTCCCTCCCATATGCATACCTGTGCAAAGTTTGAAGTTGAACGGTCAAATGGTTGTTGAGTTATGGTGAAAACAAACCATTTCTATGTACATAATGACCTCTATGACCTTTGACCTTTGACCTTGTGACCCCAAATCTAATCAGATCATTGTCCCTTCCATGTGCATACATGAGCCAAGTTTGAAGCCAATCTGTCAAATGGTTCTTAAGTTATCGTGAGAACGAGCCATTTTTATGTGTATTATTACCTCTGTGACCTTGACCTTTGACCTTGAGACTCCAAAATCTAATCAGATCATTGTCCCTCCCATATGCATACACGAGCCAAGTTTGAAGTTGATCTGTCAAACGGTTCTTAAGTTATCGCGAGAACGAAAACTTACCCAGCCTTTACGGTACCTAGTGTGGGGATTCTATGCATGCTTAAGATATCCAATTGTGTGCGCAAGTAAGCGACCACATAGAGTTCATGCATATGTAACTCTATGGTGGACCATAGGAGTGGATGTACGTACGCATGTACACGTGAGAGCTTTAGGGAACGGGCAGGGGATTCTATGCATGCTTAAGATATCCAATTGTGTGCGCAAGTAAGCGACCACATAGAGTTCATGCGTATGTAACTCTATGGTGGACCATAGGAGTGGATGTACGTACGCACGTACACGTGAGAGCTTTAGGGAACGGGCAGGGGATTCTATGCATGCTTAAGATATCCAATTGTGTGCGCAAGTAAGCGACCACATAGAGTTCATGCGTATGTAACTCTATGGTGGACCATGGGAGTGGATGTACGTACGCACGTACACGTGAGAGCTTTAGGGAACGGGCGGGGGAAATGCAGAGAAAGATGAAGTTGCTTTGTTCCATCTTGATAACGGCAATTTATAGAAAGTCGGGTATCTTTTAGAATGGCAATCGCAAGCCTACAAAATGGGTTGTCATTTTGGGGTATCTTGAGAACGGCGCTCCCGTTGGTACGGCTTGCGGATTAATGTGTAAACATGGTAATAGTTAAGCTTGGGCTGTGAAAACAGAACCGATCTATTTGTAATTTGACTACTGGTACATATAAAGTAAGAAAACCAACAAATAATTTCTTGTTTCTTCCTAAGTGTGACGGGATCATTATAATAATGACTGTGTCATTATTTCATTGTGTAAAGAAAGACATTTGTAAAGGGAGAAAAAAAAAGTTAGTTTGCATGATATTTTCTTGATGGTGACTTCAATCTTTTCCTTACTTTCTTCTGCTCATGTGACATTTTATCCACCACTATATTTGTATTTCATTCCACAGGTGAATCATTCAGGATAAGATGACATTTTTGCTCGGCTCTAGGATTACAGCTCAGATTTTAGACATTCACAGATTCTGCGAGACTTCCGTCCCCCCTGGATATTTCGTCCCCGTTTCTGCCGTAACAAAATATTTAATTGTCTCAATCGAAATGCATAGGACGCTCTAGCAAGTCCAAATCATGTGATAAAGTAAAACAATCTCCCATTAAGATTGCATGAATTATGCATTTTTCTTTTCCTGCCCACTTTGTCCCAGACAAAACCCCTGCAAGCTTCAGACTTGTCCCTTGTCTCCGCATTTTCACTTCTGGGAAATCACGGGTAACAATATCCGCTTTAGGACAACCACTTCTCCAGAGAGACAATGATATTTTCAGGAGTTCAGATTGCAGCAAACCCTGAAAGGTAATCTTAATTTTATTTTGGAGGGAGGGGGGGGGGGAGGGGGTAATAAAAAAACATTTTAAAAAAATTGTCAAAGGTTCTGTTCAGACAGAAACTGGAAAAAAAATCATATTTTGATGCTGAAAAATGACAACTACATACTTCCTTTATCCCCTGAAAAGATAATACTTGAGGAAATGGAGAAACAGTCATGCATAAAAGCCAGACAGCACTAAACATGAAAGATTTCAGAATTAACATGTGAAATAATAGTAGACCTAAGATTTAACTCGATGCAAAGCTAATACATACATGTGCATCATAAGGAAAAGTAGTCCGCTCTACTTTGACAAAAGGATGCATGTGTCAAAAGGAAGTAAGTGACAAAAGTGACATTTCCAGTTAAAAGAGCAAAATGTATCAGTCATTTATACGGATGTCAATGCAATAATATATAATCTTGCCCAGCATATCTCTTAGAAGAGTGTTCATGCATAAAATTCAGCCTGGAAGAAGAGCAGACTAGGTAAAATATGATAATAGTAGTAACTAAAATTTTGTTGATAGTCACTTGCTTCCTTTTGTTAAAGCAGGACAGTAGTATGTGGAGAGAATGGAGACACAGAGAATGTGAGATGCATAACAGCATTATAACCCTCTTTTGTTTTTACTTGGATCTCTTGATCCCCAATCTACAATGCATCTAGACTAATTCTTCCCCAAGCAACACTACATGAGAGGAGCAAACATAAAGAGTATATAAAAAAACAACCCATCAAGGAGAGATATCCGCTGGATATCCCCCTGTCCCAGCTTTAAGAAAGACATCCCTGATTTAGGAAAAGGAATAGAGCATTACAGTTACACATCAGGAACAAGCTCTGCTCTCTGTAGAGACTAGGGAAAAAAGATTCTGTCAAAACCTTTTTTGGGTTGAAGGGGGACAGGGGATACCCCCTTTTTTTAGACACATACAAAAATGGAAGCATTATTTAATTCATACACCAATGGAAATGTAACTTTATAATCCTCCATCAAATACTAACTAACTCTTCATTTAACCGAAATCTCATTGCTACCGTAACCCTAAGCCTATAAAAAGTATAGCCTTGGACAAAAGGCATTTCCAGAGTTCAAGATTTCCTCTTACAGATTACTATCCTTCCCCTCCACAACTGCTTTAATGTCTGTGTGTCTAACATTTTACAAGCAAACAGGCCCTCATCTCTCTCTCTCTGTCAGTCTATCTTTTCTATCTCTTTCCAACATTGCCTTTCCTTTTACTGTCCTTTCACTCTCCTTCTCCTTCTCTCTACCAGCATATCTGGAGTTGTCTACAGGTACACCAGACATAAATATAGCTCCAAGGGATGAGTATCTATCGAGTGAGCGGTCCCAAGTAGACCCCCCCCCCCCCCCCCCCACTATAAAAAAAAGAGAAAAGAGAACAAGTAAAGAAGAATAAAAGTTGTATCATGGTGGTTGTCTAATTACATGCCCCCGTTGGATGCGTAACCTAAGCAGATTGCAACCCAGACACCAACCCCCAAGACAACTCTGAGCCTGGGAAGATGGAGATGTATCTTCCATTGTTCTTTTCTAGTGTATACAGGATGTGCTCTGCTCCTCCCAGCCTGTTTTCATTCCATGAAAGTTCACAAAATGAAAATTATACGAAGAGGTACTGTAACATAGATAGAATAATAGTCCTACATTTGTGAGAGAAGTTGAGGGCAGGTGAGGACAGTTTGGGATACATTTGCCATAATGTTTATACACCACATCTTTAAAAATGTCATGAAAAGGAAAAGAGCCCCGATGTAGAAAATTAATGTTTGACATTGATGGCAATTTCAGATCAAACTTCAGGTTTGGTATCAATGTGAATGTTGGGTTGATATTGATCTTGGCCTCTTGTGCAGAAAAAAAAAAATGAGACAATAACTTTTTCCGACTGACCAGAGGATCTGCAATCGATTTCCAGAAATCAGAACTCTTTCCAAACAGGCCCAAGAGGAATAATTGCTCGAGATATCTTTGAAACTGGAAAAGATCTGCCAAGAAGGTTCTGCATGACTGAACTGCACCGACTGCAGTGCATGCATTAATGAGCTGAAATAGCAGTTTTTACAGAATCATGTTTACTAAAAATGGAATTTTCCCCTTTCAAGATATCATGAGAGTTTGAGGCATTTGCAAGGGGGTGGGAAACTGTTTCTGAATCAAATCATTGCTGAAGCTGATCAATTAAGGTAGTTGTGCTTCCCATTGTTATTTTGTGTTTTAGTTTGATGACATGACTATTTTTCTTCAGATTTAAATATATTTTATCCTGTTCAAATATGCTGAAATTCTAGTTGCTTTTGAGTAACAAGTTTTGTAAAATAAGTGCTTTTGAAACATGTTGCAGACTGACCAAATCTCTAAAAGCCAGTATCCATGGAATGTTTTGGACACTTTATCAAACTTTGGATGTATTTCAAAAGTAATGCAGCATTAACAGCAGATAATGATGATAACACATACTAATGAAGATAACTGTACAATCTGCAACATATCCATCCCAAAGGGTGCTAAAGGCATTTACAATGCATTATTCCCCAGCAGTGCTAGGTACCCATTTATACACCTAGGTAGAGAGCAGTACAGGTGGATGAATTGTCTTGCTGAAGGACAACAGGCATAAGTGGGAATCGAACTCGTGACCCTTTGATTAACAGCCTGTGCTCTTATAAACTTTGCCACAACACCTCTGTGTAGCTGGAAAAAAAAATCTTCACAAAACTTTTTGCTTAGACCAAATGATTTTTTGAGCTCCACACACACATTGATTCTGCATCTAATACCGTGTTTACACAGTGACTCGGCTCGGGGGTTCGACACGCGACCCGTGCTCAACACGGCAATTTTATGTCATGTAAACAGGATCAGTGTGACCCGCAAGCCGTGTTGGACACCACTTTTTTGATCCGCCAGAATCGCAGGTTTCAATCCGCGAGCCGAGTCAGACTTGTCTATTTTTTCGTGTGTAAACAGAAAGCTGTGTCGAACCCACTGATCTAGGTCAATGGGCGAACTCGGCAAGTCATCACAATTCTACTTTCGTTCGTGATCTGTGGGCCGTATTGAACTCGCCTTTTTTGTTTCCTTATCAACACGATCACAGTTGCCCTCTTCGCAGTGTTCGACCCTGCTTGAGGATTCAACACACAACACGGTATAAGACAAGCCCTGTTTTATACAATATGCTACATGTACATGCTCATCAAGAGCAACAGTACCAATGTACCAATGTACAAATATCTTGCTCAGTCATCCTCAGATGGTGTGAACGCCGGCCATGCAACCCAGCCGATGGGATGATCTTCCCGATGTCTCGATAATGAAAACATATCCGGTGACTTCTGACGTCCCTGGGGCTTGTCTGGGAGGTGAGATTCTTTGTGGCATTCATCGAAACAAAGCAGCACAGAGCAACAGATAGGTGGGGAGGACAAACCCAAAAAGCTTCTTTTCTATCCATTCCATCTCTCTCTAGTCAAAGAATACACCACAATAGCAGGGTTTTTGTTTGCACTGTACAATCTCTATATTTTCTTGTCTTTGTGATATTGCCTGGAAGTACTGCAATCCATCAACATACATTCCTGCAGGGACTTCCAGAAATGTTGCATGTCTTAATCACTTTCAAGGCTTACATACACGTAGACAAGGAAAATACATAAAAAAAAAATTTACCCTGCACCACATTCTTGATTAAACTTACATCTCATGAGGGAGACACATATATTTCGTGAGGCATTCCATTTAATTTTTGAGTAGCGCTTGCATCTTTTTAAAGTAACATAGATGTTTTCAGGTATTCTGATAACTCAAAAATATAACATACAGCACAAATTTCCCATTAAGCTCTGAAAAGTTTGAATCTCCAGATAATAGACTAGTTTTTAACACAGACCTACCCTGTCAAAAAAAAAATCAACAAACATAAAACCATACCAACAAAGAAACAGACAAAAGTATTTTTATATGTACCAATTGGTAGAATAATTCTGATCACGTTTTACTTATTTTATTCCATCACCAAAGTTCCATGTTTGAATTAGAGAGGAAACCTCGGTCCACATATAAATCAATCCTGCTGCAGTTTGTCATTAAAAAATGCCCTTGAAAAATTCTCACATGTTACGTCAATTTTTTCATCTAACTCATCTGAAACTGCAACTTTAGATATGTTTTTTGTGGAATGAAGATCAATATTATGTACTGGCTTATTCCTTACATAATTCCTTGATGTAGTCTTGAGTTTCCCATTGAAAAAAAAAACACAATTTCTTGCAAATGTCAAAATTTTTGAAATGAAACATGAATATTTGGAAAATACCTGGAATGGATATGCTCCAGGCAGATTCTCTGGAGGAGATATATTTTACCCAACATGACTACTTGCTGAAATGAAACACAAAGCAAGTGGGAGAGTTTTAGATTAGTTGCATACAGTGGCATAGCTAGGATTTCATTTCATTTTTTTTTTTTTGAGGGGGGGGGGGGGGTAGTGAGCGTGCAAAGCGTGCAAATTACATTTTGAGCGCGAAGCGCGCTTCCTAGAAGAGAGGGGTTCCCCCTCCTGCATGAAACGTGGAAGCTCCGACATTTCTTTGTCACGGTTCCTTGTCTGCTCCTGCTCTTCTTACGTTCTCTTACCTTTTTTTTTTCTGGCTCACGCTTTTTTTCTTTTTCTCTGATATTTTGGGGGGCGACCGCCCCCATCACCCCCATCACTACGTGGGTGATTGTATATAAACGCAGGTGTCTAGTGTGAGATTTGGAGATTACTGAATTGATAAGAAATTCACGTACTTTCCCTAAAAGGTACTTGCACTGCACAAAGAAATGAGTAAATGGGACCATACACAACTCTGGCACAAATGTTACCCCCGAAATTTTCAGCTTTTTCTTGTGATATTTCCAATATGCGGGCATTTGAAGAGCAATCCTTCCGAGGGGACATCTTTCTACTATGAGACCCGGTATTCTTCCTAACTGACATGGAAAAAATGAGAAAGCTGACAAATTATTTTTCACCTTTCCCAGAACTCAAGCTTCTCTTTAACTTTAGAATAATCTTCCTCCTAACAGAAAACTGGCTTCTCGATTGCTATAATCAAGACACAACAAGATATCCATTTTTCCAATCTCAGTAAATGACCGTAAGCCTCCTCTGTTCTTTTCCTCTCCACACAGACGGGGAGGTAAATGCGTGTAGTCCAAGTTGATATAATCCTTCGCAAAGCAGTCTGATCCCGAGTCAAACATTTCTTTGGGAAAGCGGAAATTGCAAGCTGATCTAACTTCTTAGATTGATATCATAAATGACATATTAATCCCCCATCATTATTAAAGTATCTTTGACGTATAATATGATTTCCGTGTCCATGTCTGTTGTTATGGTCTGGAATGAGGTGGAACAAAAAAAAAGAAAAAAAAGGAGGGCTAATGTAGATGTACAGTGACGGATTGTTGAACGGAAAAAAAGTGAGCCCTGTTTCCAGGGTTTTCAGTTAATGCCCGTCTGCAAAAAGATGGGGGGGGGGGGGAGGGGAGGATGTAATTGATTTTCGTGTCATTGTCCTCCATCAGGCATGCAAAAACAAGAAGAGAGAAAAAGAGAGCTCGAGGGAGACGGGACTTCCAAATTTAATAAAGGGAAAATAATTCATCCTGTCAAAAGTTTTGCTTATGACTTATTGCTCACAGAACCTATTTACACTTGAGGAGTTGGAGTGATATTAATGGACTGATGTGACTTTCCTGGGTGCTGTTGCATAAAAACTTGCTATTATAGTAACTTTGCCGTCAATGGTAACTACCATGGTAACGTTGCTCAACAGCCAATCAAAATCCTGTATTCCATGAAAGTTACCATTGACGGCAAAGTTACTATAATAGCAAGTTTTATGCAACGGCACCCTGGTGACACGACATTTGCTCCTGTCTTAATTTCTCCGAAGACATAGGGTTAGGGTTAGGGTTGTAATAGGGGTTTCGGTTCAGAATGATGTGAGGATAAGGATTGAGTTTAGTTTGGGGTTAGGTTTTATGTTTGGCATAATGTGCAGATTTTCCATGGGAGCAATTATCACCAGAGCAAATGTCATGGAACCAACTTTCCTACACTGCAGATTAAAACTGCACACCCACAGGAACAAACAATGAACAAAGAAAAAAAAGGAAGAAGAAAAGACGGACAGATTATCAGCACTAGCTTTGATTCAAGCTAAATCATAGAATGTTTATTTCATATCTCCGATTAAAAAACATATATGTCTTTTATAGACTTTCAGCATAATGCATCATACATGCGTTGATAATGATAATTGCAAAGAGCATAGAAAAGGCAGTAGTAATACTGATCAGACAGCCCTGGAGAAATTGCACAATTTTTTCTTCTCTGATTTCTTACATTTTTTAATATCTTTTCCACTTTCTATCATAAAAGAATTGCATAAGGTAGAATTCAATGTCTCATTTGCATCAAGTACTTTTTTTTTTCTCAAAATTTCATTTTGTTTTCTTTCCTTCTGATATCCTCCTTCAGCACCTCTTACATATGTTGGATTATCAGTGTACTTTATCCTTGTGTATATACATGGATATTGAAAGCAATGAAGTCAGAACAAAAAATGCATTTAGAAAATGAGTCAGACAGACTCCATAGACCACATATTTTTGATCGTGATTACCAGCGAAAAGCAAGACTGATTTGGTTTTTATTTCAGGGTGTGGTTTTCCAGCTTCAGTTAGTTCTCTCTGGGTTTGGGGCAGCCATAATTGAAGTAAGAAGAAAGTGAAATAAAATATAAATCACAGACAAATTTAACCAATATTTTCATATCTGATGAGTCACACATAAAAGTCATGCAGGTTCCTTGGTCGGTCAGTGAACCTATGGATTTAGCTGGCAGCGAAGCGTAGAGGCAAGGCGGATAAATTAAAATAAGAACGAAGGGGATGATCCAAGGGAGAACGGGAAATGAGAAAAGAGGAGGGGAAATTAGACAGAGAGAGAGAGAGAGAGAAAGAAAGAGTGAGAAAGAACGAGGAAGAGAAAGAAAGTGATAGAGAAATCGTATGAACAGAAAAGTGGAATTATTGAAAAAGGTAATAAAATGGTAGAGACATAAGAAAGATGTAAATGGAAAGATGATAATTTCCAAAATAGATTTAAAGGGAATGGTTAATATAGAGAAAGAGAAAGAGAGTGAGGAAGATAGAGAAAACAAGGGAGGGAGGGAGAGAGAGAGAAAGAGAGAGAGAGAGAGAGAGAGATAGAGATAGAGAGAGAGAGAGAGAGAGAGAGAGAGAGAGAGATTTCTGTTTTAATTGAGCGTCATTTTCATGTCAAGTAAGCGACACTCCTTTTCAACTGAGCGACAGAGGTTGCTAACTGAGCGACCAATGTGCTGTTTGAGCACCAAAATTCCCAATTGAGCCACCGTGATTGCAAAGTAAGCACCAAAAATGGACTCTGACGCTCAGTTGACGTGCAATTAAGCTCCTTATTGGAGAGAAGTGAAGGTACACCAGTCTTCTTTTCCCTTTTGTTATTGTTTTTGTCGCTATTATGTATATATATTAAACATCTGTGCCTTTTGATCACGTGGGTAGTCTAATTATGCACAGACATTTTATTTTTATAGCTAGGGATTCTATGTTTGGATAATCATGATATAGATATGTTTTTTTAAATTTTTACCGGTAAACTAAGTCCCCCCAAAACAAACAACAAACATCATCGATACACTCAGAAAAACTATAAGTTTAGAAGAAAAACCGTGAGTGTACTAAAAAAAAAAAAAACTAGTCTACATGTTTTTTTTTTCTCCAAAACATGTAACTATTTATTTTGTTTGAGATAACTCCGTTTATCATGTAAAAAACTCAGTTTGAGACAAACACGGCGTATCGACTTTTGAATTTAGGGGCATATGGCTTGCCATAATTGAAACTTAAATTGGAGAAGGACAGAGTTCCGTCGATGACAATGTCATGAGATTCCTCCCCATTTTCTCTATGATTGAACAGTCAAATGAGCAGCTGTGTGAGTGAGTAAGTAAACCTCTAAACCCTTAATGTAGTACTGCTTTAGTCCAAGTGATACTTCGTGATCTCCTGGACTTTTTATTTCAGTTAATACTTCATCAAGTTCATGGCACTGACAGGGGCTAGGGCGAGACCAGAACAGCCCGGGCGGGTCGGCGTGGCAGCAACCTTGGCACCGGTACCCGCTGGGCTTAGGCTTCAGTAGCGTACACTACAGCCAAAGTAGACAGAAATCACCGTTTGATCTGGGGAATCACTGACATAAATTTGTAAAACTTTCCCATATAGTGATAAGACGGCAATATCGTGTTTCAGGCCCCACCTCTAATATAGTTTGAATGTGGGGCTGATTCCCCCATGTCCACGAAGTATTTTATTATTCGTTCAATAGTTGATCGATCATGAAACTCATTTTTACATTTTCACATTTTTAACATTACTCGATTGACCACTCCCTAATATATACTTGTGTTTACGGCCCCACCAAACGGGATTATGAATTGATTATCACGGTAGTGCCGGGCATCAGCCCTGCTGCTGTGTTAATCATATTTGAATCGCGTTTGGTGGGGCGGTTAATACGAGTATATATAAGAGAGTTTTAAAAGAAGATGATGATTAAACATGATGATCGATCAACACATTCTTTTCAAAAAATTGTGAAAGTCCGTCGTCTTCTATTTCTGTCCTAGTTAGCTGTGGTCTAAGTTAGGTCAGGAGAGATAATCGATCATGATGTATGTGGGCATCAGCCCCACTCACCATGCATTAATTGAGTGGGGCCTGAAACACGATTATGCCGATACGACTGTTGTATAGCCAAAATACATAAAGGGGAATGCTTGCGCAACTACATTTCAGCTGTCGTCTGACTCTACGTACGAACGATATTCTATTTCTAGAACAGTTAGACCTAGACCGAAGTGTTCTGTCTCTAAACAGTCGTGGTTAGCCTCGTATTTTGGTAGGGTTGGCACTCCTCCTTTATAGAGACAGAAGCGCCCCGGTGCGTTGTGCATGCAATCTCATTGTGATGGGCAAGACAAGACGCTTTTCACAGTAGATCAGCGAATTCGCGACTCCTTGCATTTCAACCGGCCGTATTCAAATGATCGACCACGTATGTACGTTTGGGCATATACGTACAAACGATGATGTTTTTGTTGTTTCGTATTGGTCGATCGTTCGAATATACTGTTGAAATGCGAGAGTCGCAAATTCGCTGATCTACTGCGAAAAGCGCAGAGGTGAACAGAGATAGAGCTGGCTGTTGCAAGATTTTCAACCGAGAGGACCTAATGTTAGGACCCTGGATTCACCTGAAAATGAAGAGTGAGAAAAAATAAATAAAGAAATTGGTAAGCTGTATACTCTATAGCCTATTATGATATGTTTTATATCCATGAAAAAAGGGGAAAATCGATGATTTTGAGGTAGTTTTTCATTGTCTTGCCCATCACAATGAGATTGCATGCACAACGCACCGGGGCGCTTCTGTCTCTATAAAGGAGGAGTGCCGACCCTACCAAAATACGAGGCTAACGACAACTGTTAAGGACAGAACACTTTGGTCTAAGTTAGACTCTAACGTTATAGAGTCTATAATACATGCATTTTCTTTCTTTCTTTTCTTATATTTGTTTCAGACTCATCACTCTCAATTTAGTGATTGATTAATATCAAAGCAAATTTAAGTTCCAGTTTTATTTCCAAAATAATGGGAAACATGAAATATCTCTTTTGACAGTGATTTGTGAATTTCATTTTCTCTTTTTTGATATTAATACTGCAGAGGTGGCAGAATGTCAAGCTCAGACAATGAAAGTGGAGGGGCACCTATTGTTTGGCAGACAAAAGGTGCCCCTCCACTTTCTTTGAGCCCAGTGTTTGCAATTCTGAATCATGATAGAGCAATGGGTGCCACCTTGCGAAATCGATGAATGGGGCGTTTGCCTACATACAAACATCAATAACTTTATTCATGAATATTATTTTGAATGACTGCACAGTTCAAATACTACAGCATATCATACAGTCTTCATGTATGTAGGCTAGTGGAGCCAGCATCTTTCTTCATTGCTTGTAACCAGTTATCTCCTTGAGTGGTGTCACTTATTTTTCATTTTGTTCCTTCTCAGATTCTCTACTGCATGGAGTTCCAGTTGAGTTTAGCAACCTGAAAACTTCCATTGATTATGAAATGGTCACTATGTTCGTAGATGGTGGGCACCAAGGAGTGAAGTTGCTTCTCCAGTGATGCTGATGCATTGCAAGTCCATTCAGCTAAAGAACTTATTGAAGATGGAACAGAAAGACACATCATCAAGGTATGTATTATCATAAAATATGTATCATCTGTGATGAAATTATGTAAATTGTACAATAATAACAGCAGTACATGTAATTTGTAAAATGCAAGATCTTGGGAATACAAAATATGCAATGATTTACGCCTGTGCATTTTTTTCAGAGGTTGTAGAGTTCTGTCCATATCAATTTAATACCCTGAGGTAAACTTCATAATTTCATTGCATTTTCTCCTCTCCTTTTATCAATCTTCTGTTCTACCATTAGCATAAGAACATACATCCTGGACTTTAGGTGCTTTGTACATGTATTTTTGATCATTTTGAAATAAACCTGTTTTGTTTTATAGGTGAAACAGCATAAGATTATAAGGCACTATGGGGCTGCTGAAGTATGTGGGACTGAATGCACTTGAAACTCATAACTTCTTGCTGGAACTCAGTGGGATCCTCTCAGAAGTTGAATCCACCTCTCTTGTGAAAGACAGTGGTAACCCTCTGTAAGTTGCTTCTATCACTTCTATCAACCCGTTAACGCCTCGTTGAACACGACTTGATTTCAGTACAATACACATTTCCCATAGACCCTAACCCGAGTTATCTCAGGCATAGGGCCCTACGAGTTAATATCTTGTGTTACCGAAAAAGGACCCTCTTCTCAGTGGCTACACTGATACCAGCTGTATGTTAGGAGAAACCATTTCCTCCCACATTTTGTTCCTAATCCTTGTTTTGTTTTTACTCTTTACTCTTCACTTACACTGTATTTGCCTCCTCCATAACCAAGTCATCTATTTCCATGGGTTAGAAATCTGAATACTAAGTTTTTATTAGGCTTTATTTATCTTTGACTGTTTAAATTTCATTTATGTAACAAAACATGTTTTCATGGAGCCCAGTGTCATAAGAATACTCTTTCTAGTAGCATTTTTTTCTTCCTGACAGTTGCTTGTATTTCATTAATAACATTTTATTATTTATTAACAAGAAAGAACTAATATAGGAATGCAAGATGTAATGCCACTGTCTGCTGCCTGAGATGATGAAAGATAAAATAAAACATGACAAAGAGATAGAAGCACAACATTTCCATCATGAGGCTTTTGAAAATATATTTTGATACTTCTTGCCTCTATTTCTCTGCTTTGTCATAAAACTGTTTTTTTGGAAGTATCACAGTATCCAGTGATGAGGGTAGTTAGTGTTAAGCCCTCTTCATAAATTTTTGAAAAAATGAAATGAGACTTCAAGTGCAATTTTGTTTAAAGTCAGTTTGAAATTGGATATTACCTATGATGTGAGCACAGTGATGATGATGATGATTGTTTTTGTACTTGTTATAAATATCTTTGCCATAATAATTTTTTCTGTTATTATTATCATTAATTTTTTGCAGGCAAGACATCTGTAGCTGTGCAAGTGGAAGGGGCTTGGAAATTCAAGCTGCATACCCAGGGAACTGCTGATCATTTCTATGGGGTTGTTGCAAGAAAATAATGGCCCCCCTGTCGATTTTTTTGTCGGTACTTCCTAACGCCTCAATATTTCAAAACGAAATTTCATGACTTTTTTCTCTGATCCTTCCCGCACATTTTGATACCAAATTTATGGCGATCGGACCTACCGTGCGGGTGTCAGATTACGTTTACCGAACACATGTCACTGAAATTTCGCTATTTCTCTATATGACTGTGTATAACCCTATGGACAAAATCAGGAGCTTTTCCAATTTATGTAAATACTTTTCTAGTAAGTATCATCATTGTTTCAAATAGTGTAAATAATTACCACACACACCCACACACGCAATATAAAATGAAATGTGGTTGTAATTTTGTCAAATAGCAAAAAGCGCTTGACGAAAAACAAAGAAATACATAAGAAAATTGAAAAACAATAAAATAGATAAGAAATAATTACCACAACCTATCTTTTTCTTACAGGAATTGATGAGAGAATTATGAAAGACATTTGTACCAAAAATTGCTATTCCTGAGGCTTTATTTAGTGAGAAATACCAAAATCTATGATTTCTCACATAAATTAGCATAAATTAATTTAAAAAATAAAAGGACTTTCGTAAATTTAGCTATACAACTTTGTAGATTACATAATTCTTGACCCTTGTGCAAAATTTTGAGGCAATCGTGCGACCTATGGCCGAGATCTCGGGGGGGGGGCATAATGGGCCCCCCCCCCCCGGTAATAACAAGCTTTGAAATACCCCGGGAGTATTAGGGTTAAAGGATGCACCAGAACCTTAGATTTGAATTTTAAAGTGTAAAAACACCGTTGTGGCCTAGTTCTGATGAATAAACCATGCTTGTTTGCACTGTAAGCACTGTAAACTGTATGTTTTGATGTTTTTCTTTAATTACATGCATCTGAATGTCATGGAAGAACCATATCACTTTGATGGAGATAAGACGTGTACTTTAATACTGATTGATTGATTGATTGATTGATTGATTGATTGATTGATTGATTGATTGATTGAAAGTTGTTTATTGAAAAATCATGTGTCAGGTTGAAAGTTGAGTTACATGGAATATACATATACATGAGGCCTGAAAAGGCAAAGTAAATATTTGATCTAACATGTTTAGACAATCATGATTTACAAAATATCAGTTCATACTAGATGAAGTAAAGGAGGAGAGAGAGAGAGTGTGTGTGTGATCTGGAAGGAGAGGGCAGATATGGGAGAGAAGGATAAGGATTGTGAGGAAAAAAGATAGAGAAGAGTGTAATGGGAGAGATGAGGATACGATAGAGAGAAGAAATGGAATTATTAGATCACGGAAGAGATGGCATGCAGAAAGAGGAAAAACAGGAATACTGTCGAGTATTTTATGCTAGCAATACAGGACACTATTCAAATCGAACAATGCTTTACTTTGTTTCAAGATTCATAAACTTTGACATATTTTAGCCTGGTTCCTTTTTGCATTTTTTCATTTATTTTCTCTTTCTTTTTTCTTTTCTCTCAGTGTTCAATTTAGCCCTGTTGGTTTCTCATTTTCCTTTCTTTTCTGTCATTGCTTAATTTGTTTACTCTTGTTCACTCTTGTTTGATGGCCAGCTTCACCATAACAGCCCTGCTAGAACAAAGATCAATAACACCGAGCTCATTTCATGATCTTAATCATGTTAATGATTATATGCCAGATGAAAAAAGTTCTTTTATCGAATTACAAGTGCTGCCCAAATGCTATCAATATCTCTTTGATTTTATTGTAAAGCCTAAAACAATTTGGATTATACTTATCCTCAGCTTTAATGAAAATCTAAAGAAAAAAACATTTTTGTGCACTAGAGATTATCTCTAGTGCACAAAAAAGGTTTTTTTTTTTCTTCTATCATTGCATCATTCCATTTCATTAAAGCTGAGGATAAGTATAATCCAAATTGCTTTAGGCTTTAAAATAAAATCAAAGAGATATTGATAGCATTTGGGCAGCACTGGTATGCTGAACCGGCCATCCATAGGGGCAAGACTCTTTCCTCTCTTCTTCTCTTTTTTCTTCTCATACCCCCTTTTTTCTCAACACGCGGGACTACACGCATGTCGCTCACTTGTCAATTAATTCTGTTATACCAACACATGAGGGCGTTCTTATTTTACAAGTAATATATAATACTGTGGACCCTTTGTCGCTTGTTGTTTGTATGAAGATGTATTGCCGAAATGGGCTGATTTTGTTCATAAATCAGCTGGATACATACCAAGGGTAAGAAAGAAGTACAAAAAATGAGATATTTTCTTTTAAATGACAAAAGAAAACTTATTTTATACTGGGTGCTTACTTGACAATATAAGAAATTTTCATGCAGATATATGTGAATGAAGAAAACATGAGAAATCTCATGTTTTGAGAACTCGAGCGAAATTTATTGCTTATAGCTGGTTGAAATATCTTCCTGTCACATTTCTCCGTTATTATATAGTACATATTAAACTTCCAAAGGCACCATATCAAAGAAAACTCGATTTAGACGATGTCGCTTACTTGACATATAATGAAATATATGATTTATAGGAATACCGATGGAAAATGATTTTTCTAAAATTCATCTTACAAGCAACAGCGCTGAAAACTTGGGAGTAGCAAAAATAAACATTACTTCATCGTTTCCATCTTGAAATAAGCATGAAAAAAGATTATTCTGTCTAACATAGCAATTTTTTGAATGAAGCAGAATTTGCTTTTTTGCCCAAACTATACTCAGATTTTGGCAGAATGAACATAAGTAGGAAAGAGGATCTTTTGTTGGTAATCAGCCAGCGAGAACAAACGAATAAAAGCGAGCTTAGTTTTGTCAGAAAGAATGAAAAAACTTAATTTTGGGTTTGAAACTCGCTCTTATTCGTTAAAAATTAAAAAATTTAGGTCGCAAGTGTGCGTCTTTTTGCGTGTTAAAATCGCATAGAAGGTGCTGAATTTGCAAGTGAAAGAGGAAGAAAGAAGTAAAATCCTTTCTGATACCAGTCTTGTCGCTCAGTCATTTGCGAAAGAGCATTAGAGAGAGATTTGATAGAAAGCAGATCGGATTTCATGCCCGATATCAGAAAGTACACAAATAACAGTAAAAACATAAAACATGGATACAGGGATAAAAATGTGGATGTGCTAAGTAATTTTAGGTAGAGAATATTCTGATACAATTCACTGAAAATTTTTGGACAAGGATATACAAAGACCGGGAAATTGATAAAAACTGTACACGGAATTGAAAATAAAGCACACGATGAATTTAGAGTACATGCTTAGAAATGCCAGACGAAAAGTCATCTAGATTGAGGGTACAATGTCTTGATCGCGATTGCATTTTCATTTTGTAAATTCCCCCTGGATCAGACCGTTCCATTTCCACTTAATTTCTTATCCTTTAATTCAAGACGTATCACAGGCCTAAGGCATAATGACTGAAGCAATTATTATCCTGATGTTGGATAACATCATGGCATTTTCTGCCTCAAATTGGCAGCAAGGAAGACTCAAGAGAGAGAGAGAGAGAGACAGAGAGAGAGAGAGAGAGTTGGTGATAAAGGAAATCGGCTACCTCTTCATCGAGCTTCTTTCCGTTCCTGAGGCCTCCTCTCTGTATGTTCTGAGGGGACATCAATTTTTCCTGCAGGGTTGGTGAATGAACTTCAAATTCTCTCTCACTTCCTACAAATTTCTGCTTTTCATACAACATCCGTTTCTCTTCCGTTTTGGCAAATCCCTCCTCTCCCCTCTCCCTCTTCCCTACGTGTACCACCTCTCTCTCTTCCTTCGTTTCTGCTCTTCCTTTCTTTCTTTCTTGTATCTGCTCTCCTCTCTCTCTCTCTCTCTTCCTGTATTGTAATTTCCTCTTTCTTCCTACCTTTCACCTAATCTATCTGATTTCACACCCCCCCCCCAAGTTTGAAAATTAACTTAAAATTATCTGCCTTTCTTTGAATTTCTCATTTATGACATTTTTCTTCTTTTTCCTTCCTACACCACTCTCTCTCCCTTATTTTTCTGTACATGTACCTGCTCTTTGCATCTCTTTCTTAACCTTTTCTATATGCTCTCTCTCTCTTTCTCTCCTTTCATCTTTTGATGTTCATTGTTCCTTGTGTAGTCAAATACAACATGTCATTTGAGGACCTACAGTGTCATTAAAATCATCTGGGCCCCCGTAACACAAAGATTTGCAATCAATCGCAAACTTGTAACAGCCACTCAAAACCATTCTTTCATGAGCATCTCGTTCAAAAAGGTGACCCTGGACCAATCAGAATGGTTGTTTAAATTTGCGATCGATCGCAAACCTTTGTGTTATGGGCCCCTGGTGTATTCTTTTCATTTCTACAAAACTAAATATTATCAATTTCTTTCTCTTTCTTTCTTTCTATCTTTCTTTCTTTCTTTCTTTCTTTCTTGTGTTTGCTCTCTTCTCTCTTTCTGTCTTGTAATTTTCTCTTTTCTTTCTACCTTTGCCCTATAAATCTATCTGATTTCACCCCTCCCCCGAGTTTGAGAATTAACTTAAATTTGCCTTTCTTTAAATTTCTCATTCATGACACGTTGCTTCGTTTTCCTTCCTACACCACTCTCTCTCTCTTACTTTTTTATGGTGGCCCTGAAGTACGCTCAACAACAGGTCATGTGCGATATGAATTTTGCATCCCAGGTCCTGAATTTTGCATCCCTGAGCCTGAACTTTGTATCACGGGTTCTGAATTTTGTATCCCAGGTCCCGAATTTTGCATCCCGGGTCCTGAATTTCGAATTCTGGGTCCTGAACTTCGTGTCACAGGTCGCGAATTTTGCAACTGGAATGCAAAGTTTGTGTCAAGGGTCGCGAATTTCGTGACTGGGGCGCAAAGTTGGCCGCGAATTCATGTCGCACATGACCTGTTGTCGAGCGTACTTCAGGGCCACCATACTTTTTTGTACATGTACCTGCTCTTTGCATCTCTTTCTTAACTCTCAATATGTTTTGTATACAGAATTTTATATATTCTTTTTTTTTCTTGAAGACCACATGTTTTTATTGTCCTTATCCAAAATATGTTGAGGAGAAACATTTCTCTATGATATATCTTGGGTTTGCCTTAAGAAAATGTGCGAATCCTAAACAAAATGAAATTGTTTGATTTTGTGTGTATAAAACATACTGAGAGTTGTCCATAAATGATGTCATCAATAGCTATGGTAGTGTAAAAAAAAATGGTCAAATAGAAAATTTCATACAGCCATAACTTTCTTATTCAGTGTCCGATTTCGTTCATATTTTCGCTGTCTCAGCTTTGATTTAAAAACTTCGTGACTTGAGGGTTGGTTCCCTTTAATCAACAGCCCCTGAGCCCCCCCCCCCCCCTTTCCCTCAAAAAAGAGCAAAGTACCCTGCATGATTAAAATGAGGTATCATTTCTCAAGAATGATAACTAACAATATGTTTACAATCCAGCAATATACATGAATTTAAGTAAAAAATAGTCAGAGTACTCGGGCCCTTGAGATGGGGCTCCCAAGTCACCCCCTTCTGATAGCAGATACCTCAAAAATGTGTACATCCTCCTTGTCAAAGGATAATTCCTAGTAAGTCTGGCTGAAATCCACCGAAATAGGAATTTTCCTCTACTGGGTGTGTACATTACATATACTACATACATACTTATACAGATCTCTCAACCTTTTTGGCTGAAAAATAGGGATGATTTTGCTCAAAATTAGGAAATAAACAGCATTTCCCACAGGAGTGTGTAGTAAATTTATCAAGAAAAATGGCAAAATCATATCGAAACAAGGGCTTGGAATGGTCAAAATTCAGAATGGATGGGAGTTCTGCTTATAGACAAAAAAAAACAACACCCCCCCCAAACAAACAAAAAAAAACCCAAATAACAAATAAGCCTTACCCCCAAACTTGACTACGTTAAGACAGTTAGTAGGTGATCTCTAATTGATCTAAAGGTAAGATTCAGGGAAAAAAATACACGGGGGCTCGGGGCGAATTCGCCCCCGAAACGCCAAAAAGAGCCCTGGAAAACTTCAAAAAGAGCCCCTGAAATTCTCATAGGGTCCAATGTAAACTGTAATACAATGGAGAAAATTTGGGTGGGTGGGCTCAAAGAGTAGCCCCGGAAAAAAAATAATTAATTTTTTCCCTGGTAAGATTTAGGTACTCATTTGAAAGAGGATAAAAACAATTCATACCAAGACTTGTAATAAATTTCATGGAATTTTAACATAAACCTTTTGAAAATGAGGGTAATAATAAAGAAACTTAATCTAAGATTAAGTTTTGGAAACAAAATTTTGGATTACTTGACCTTAAATGACCTCTGACCTTGACTTTGTGACCTGAAATTTGTTTCACATGATTTGTATTACTTGATAACCCGTTTATAACATTATAATACACTTAACATTAAAAATGTTTTGTTAATGATGATAATGTTTAATGTACTAAATCACTGGAAATCGTGAATAGAATACTAGATTATCCCACTCATGTCATGCATCTTTTCATGCACGCCGAACAATACGAGACTATATTGAGCGTTTCATGCCAACTTTCATTTTGCTACCACTACTGTTTTTACCTTAAGCGATCGAATATGAACTGAGTATCCCATTTGGCTTTCCATATTCAAGTCCTTCTTAAAAGCCATGCGTAACTTTGTGCACAGCTTTGGTGAAACAGCCCTAGCTTTTCAGCAAGGCAACTATGCTTCAAACGTGCCAATGGAGTAGCACGAAAAGATGTATGGGGAATACATCCAATACGGTCAACAGCATGCATTTTTGCATTCTTAACAAGTCTCTTTGTGGTGCTACATTTCGCTAAGGTACCATTATGAACATGTTCTGCCCTTTGCCTCATAAATGCACTTTTTCACTGTTAATTACAAAATACTTCCCTTCTCCTGCCCCAGAGTCCCTGGGTGTTGAATGAAGGGTTTCTATGGTACTGTGTAAACTTTAACAGCCCAGGACGAGCCCCCAGGACTCATGTTTTTAGAAAATTATCCCATGTTTTCTCTAATCGTGCTGCCATCTGCCTGTTTGTTTTTAAATATCATATGACATTTATGTTGCATAAACTGAAATTGGTCCGTCCCAACCATATTGCCTGTTCTAGTCTGGTTGCAGAGACTCCATCATGAAACTACTTGTAGCTGAATGTCTGAAGCACAGAACACACTGGACTTTCAAGAAGAACAGAGGCATCTGAATAGAGCTTTCTAGCATAATTTTCTGCTGTACTTTGATTTACAAATTTGTTTTTATTTACATGTTTCTTTATATGCTAATGCCCGAGTCTTTTTTAATATGGAAAATAAAACCACACCAAACTAAGGCAATAAAGGCTTGGCAAGGCCTGGATGATAACAGATTCTGCCAACCCAGCAAGTCAAGAAATAGGGACAAATGATTAAAGAAACTGTCAAATATATTGACATTCTAGAACTTCCCATATATTACTATACACAGATTTTAACAAAGATAGGGACACTGGGTCATAAGGTGCGAAAAGTGCTCTTTCCTTTTCCCCAAATAGGGACTGTCCTTATGAAATAGGACAGTTGGCAGGTATGTAATAAGCACTGCCTCGTGTACATTTCCTGGGTGCCGTTGCATAAAAAGTTGCTATTATAGTAACTTTGCCATCAGTGGTAACTACCATGGTAACGTTGCTCAACAGCCAATCAAGATCCAGTATTCCATGAAAGTTACCTCTGATGGCAAAGTTACTATATTAGCAAGTTTTATGCAACGGCACCCTGAATTTTATTACGAACCCTGTATTTATCAAAATGACAAGGATAAACGAGCACTGTTTTTGAGAAAATATATGTATATGAACCTAGATAAGTTTCACATGAAAGCTAATTGGTCGATCCTCAGTGTAAGCAGGCATGAGAATGTAGGCACTTGATCGAAGAATATCTATCATACTTTAACTATTTCGTCAATGGAATAAAGCCATTGTCATCAATTTCATAACGATAAAAAAAATTACCAGCGTCATGGGGATTCGAACCCTTGACTAGCATGACTAGTAATATATCACAAGCTCTGACAATGGCTTTAATCACTGCACCACGAGCAGTTGACGAATTTGACGGTGCACTTATTCATTATTTATACCCGGATTCATCTCATACCCGGATTCATTTCTAGTCTAACTCTTAACTTCTCAGACGTGATTGTTTTGTAAATTTCGTGCACGCTTACACTAAGGATAGACCAGCTACATGGCTAACCTTTAGACCACCTAATATCTCTCTACAAAAAACTTCTTTGGCAAATATAGCCTGAATCACAAGCATACAAATATTTTCTAATTCTGGCAAAAAGGTGGGTGCCTCTCCTCCACATACTACAGAGCTGCCAACCCAAAATGGAAAAAATCCTATTCTGTACTTCCTTTTATCCTATTTTCATGCCAAAAATCCTATTTTACATGAAAATTTGAAAAAATACAACAATGTGATTCCCCTTTCACTCTCTATGATATCCTAAAAAAAATTGTATGACATGTAAGTCACACAATTAATGATATTGTATGACTTACATGTACTTAATTATTTTGATCCTAACTCTTCTACATTGCAACTTCTTTTATTGAAAATGATCTACAGTACAAAATACACATGTAGGAGTACACCGAGCATTGGATAACTTAAATGTTGATAAAATAACATGAAAATAAGATACAATAAAGGTGATAAAGAATCAATGTCAGAACTTTCAAAAATTCTATTTTCATGGGAAAAATCCTATTGTCATATCTCTCCAAAAAATCCTACTAAATAGGATAAAATCCTACTACTTGGCAGCTCTGATACTACCACCCCCCCCATCTGTATTTCTAATGATGTATTTCATCCTGCAGCTGAATGAAATCTAGTGGGGCTAATGCGTCGTCTAGCCAGGTACTAATCTGTCACTTATGCCCACTCTAATTTTTAGCTCCCCTATTTTCCTTCTGTCCTTCATTCTGATTGTCTTTCGGCCTCCACCTCGCTAATCTTGTTATGTCCAATTATTTGCGCAGACCTCTACAGTGCACACGGAGAACAAATGTTTTAAGCCCCGTTTTCACTGATGGAAACAAACTCCGCAATCATTTAAAAAATTAAAAAAAAAAACTTATCAAACTATTGTACAGTTGGAAATTCTTTAATTTGGTAAATTCAAAGAAAAAAAAAGAAAAAAAAATCTCCCAACACCCTTGTAGAGCACTGTAATAGTCTAAAATTTCACCTTTTACTAAGTAAACAATTAACAACGACAGGTATATGCATCAAGATAGGCAAACAAAATCTGTGGCCATCACAATCACTACAGCCCTTCACTTTTAAAAATTCCAGAAGCTCAGGCAATTGCTCCCCTGGAATCGCTCTCATGGGCAAACTGAGGAGCTCGATTTCCCCTTTTTTTTGCTCTATGTATGAAATTTAAGGCAGAGGTAATATATTAACGCATACACAGTAACTACCAGTAGTCCAGGATTTACAAAAAAAAATTGTATCACACTTAATGAAATGTAAACATTACATAAATCGGGATATGAAATAAAGTGAGAGTATTTGTGATACATGTGAACTTTCAAGGCAATGATGTAAGTGTAATGATTTAGACCAGTTCAAATTGTAAAAACCAGAGTTGTGTACCTGACTGTGCTTTTGATCCAGAGGGATCTAAACACTTATTTCCATTACTGAAATAAATGCCGGATGGCATATTGTAGGATTCTAGGACGATACATTCATTTTGGGAAGTAAACCAGTACAGAAATCAGTAGTAAATGTCAGCAGTGTATTGTGAGGT
>CM057158.1:22107700-22154894 GCA_029962745.1 Echinometra lucunter
ATACAATGAGATTGCATGCACAACGCACCGGGGCGCTTCTGTCTCTATAAAGGAGGAGTGCCGACCCTACCAAAATACGAGGCTAACGACAACTGTTAAGGACAGAACACTTTGGTCTAAGTTAGACCCTAACGTTATAGAGTCTATAATACATGCATTTTCTTTCTTTCTTTTCTTATATTTTTTCAGACTCATCACTCTCAATTTAGTGATTGATTAAATCAAAGCAAATTAAGTTCCAGTTTTATTTCCAAATAATGGGAAACATGAAATATCTCTTTTGACAGTGATTTGTGAATTTCATTTTCTCTTTTTTGATATTAATACTGCAGAGGTGGCAGAATGTCAAGCTCAGACAATGAAAGTGGAGGGCACCTATTGTTTGGCAGACAAAAGGTGCCCCTCCACTTTCTTTGAGCCCAGTGTTTGCAATTCTGAATCATGATAGAGCAATGGGTGCCACCTGCGAAATCGATGAATGGGGCGTTTGCCTACTTACAAACATCAATAACTTTATTCATGAATATTATTTTGAATGACTGCACAGTTCAAATACTACAGCATATCATACAGTCTTCATGTACGTAGGCTAGTGGAGCCAGCATCTTTCTTCATTGCTTGTAACCAGTAATCTCCTTGAGTGGTGTCACTTATTTTTCATTTTGTTCCTTCTCAGATTCTCTACTGCATGGAGTTCCAGTTGAGTTTAGCAACCTGAAAACTTCCATTGATTATGAAATGGTCACTATGTTCGTAGATGGTGGGCACCAAGGAGTGAAGTTGCTTCTCCAGTGATGCTGATGCATTGCAAGTCCATTCAGCTAAAGAACTTATTGAAGATGGAACAGAAAGACACATCATCAAGGTATGTATTATCATAAAATAAGTATCATCTGTGATGAAATTATGTAAATTGTACAATAATAACAGCAGTACATGTAATTTGTAAAATGCAAGATCTTGGGAATACAAAATATGCAATGATTTACGCCTGTGCATTTTTTTCAGAGGTTGTAGAGTTCTGTCCATATCAATTTATACCCTGAGGTAAACTTCATAATTTCATTGCATTTTCTCCTCTCCTTTTATCAATCTTCTGTTCTACCATTAGCATAAGAACATACATCCTGGACTTTAGGTGCTTTGTACATGTATTTTTGATCATTTTGAAATAAACCTGTTTTGTTTTATAGGTGAAACAGCATAAGATTATAAGGCACTATGGGGCTGCTGAAGTATGTGGGACTGAATGCACTTGAAACTCATAACTTCTTGCTGGAACTCAGTGGGATCCTCTCAGAAGTTGAATCCACCTCTCTTGTGAAAGACAGTGGTAACCTCTGTAAGTTGCTTCTATCACTTCTATCAACCCGTTGAACACGACTTGATTTCAGTACAATACACATTTCCCATAGACCCTAACCGAGTTATCTCAGGCATAGGGCCCTACGAGTTAATATCTTGTGTTACCGAAAAAGGACCCTCTTCTCAGTGGCTACACTGATACCAGCTGTATGTTAGGAGAAACCATTTCCTCCCACATTTTGTTCCTAATCCTTGTTTTGTTTTTACTCTTTACTCTTCACTTACACTGTATTTGCCTCCTCCATAACCAAGTCATCTATTTCCATGGGTTAGAAATCTGAATACTAAGTTTTTATTAGGCTTTATTTATCTTTGACTGTTTAAATTTCATTTATGTAACAAAACATGTTGTCATGGAGCCCAGTGTCATAAGAATACTCTTTCTAGTAGCATTTTTTTCTTCCTGACAGTTGCTTGTATTTCATTAATAACATTTTATTATTTATTAACAAGAAAGAACTAATATAGGAATGCAAGATGTAATGCCACTGTCTGCTGCCTGAGATGATGAAAGATAAAATAAAACATGACAAAGAGATAGAAGCACAACATTTCCATCATGAGGCTTTTGAAAATATATTTTGATACTTCTTGCCTCTATTTCTCTGCTTTGTCATAAAACTTTTTTTGTGGAAGTATCACAGTATCCAGTGATGAGGGTAGTTAGTGTTAAGCCCTCTTCATAAATTTTGAAAAAATGAAATGAGACTTCAAGTGCAATTTTGTTTAAAGTCAGTTTGAAATTGGATATTACCTATGATGTGAGCACAATGATGATGATGATGATTGTTTTTGTACTTGTTATAAATATCTTTGCCATAATAATTTTTTCTGTTATTATTATCATTAATTTTTTGCAGGCAAGACATCTGTAGCTGTGCAAGTGGAAGGGGCTTGGAAATTCAAGCTGCATACCCAGGGAACTGCTGATCATTTCTATGGGGTTGTTGCAAGAAAATAATGGCCCCCCTGTCGAATTTTTGTCGGTACTTCCTAACGCCTCAATATTTCAAAACGAAATTTCATGACTTTTTTCTCTGATCCTTCCCGCACATTTTGATACCAAATTTATGGCGATCGGACCTACCGTGCGGGTGTCAGATTACGTTTACCGAACACATGTCACTGAAATTTCGCTATTTCTCTATATGACTGTGTATAACCCTATGGACAAAATCAGGAGCTTTTCCAATTTATGTAAATACTTTTCTAGTAAGTATCATCATTGTTTCAAATAGTGTAAATAATTACCACACACACCCACACACGCAATATAAAATGAAATGTGGTTGTATTTTGTCAAATAGCAAAAAGCGCTTGACGAAAAACAAAGAAATACATAAGAAATTGAAAAACAATAAAATAGATAAGAAATAATTACCACAACCTATCTTTTTCTTACAGGAATTGATGAGAGAGTTATGAAAGACATTTGTACCAAAAATTGCTATTCCTGAGGCTTTATTTAGTGAGAAATACCAAAATCTATGATTTCTCACATAAATTAGCATAAATTAATTTAAAAAAATAAAAGGACTTTCGTAAATTTAGCTATACAACTTTGTAGATTACATAATTCTTGACCCTTGTGCAAAATTTTGAGGCAATCGTGCGACCTATGGCCGAGATCTCGGGGGGGGGGGCATAATGGGGGGGCCCACCCCCCCCCGGTATAACAGCTTTTGCAATACCCCGGGAGTAGTATTAGGGTTAAAGGATGCACCAGAAACCTTAGATTTGATTTTAAAGTGTAAAACACACGTTGTGGGCCTAGTTCTGATGAATAAAACCATGCTTGTTTGCACTGTAAGCACTGTGTAAACTGTCATGTTTTGATGTTTTTCTCTAATTACATGCATCTGAATGTCATGGAAGAACCATATCACTTTGATGGAGATAAGACGTGTACTTTAATACTGATTGATTGATTGATTGATTGATTGATTGATTGATTGATTGATTGATTGATTGAAAGTGTTTATTGAAAAAATCATGTGTCAGGTTGAAGTTGAGTTACATGGAATATACATATACATGAGGCCTGAAAAGGCAAAGTAAATATTTGATCTAACATGTTTAGACAATCATGATTTACAAAATATCAGTTCATACTAGATGAAGTAAAGGAGGAGAGAGAGGAGAGTGTGTGTGTGATCTGGAAGGAGAGGGCAGATATGGGAGAGAAGGATAAGGATTGTGAGGAAAAAGATAGAGAAGAGTGTAATGGGAGAGATGAGGATACGATAGAGAGAAGAAATGGAATTATTAGATCACGGAAGAGATGGCATGCAGAAGAGGAAAAACAGGAATACTGTCGAGTATTTTATGCTAGCAATACAGGACACTATTCAATCGAACAATGCTTTACTTTGTTTCAAGATTCATAAACTTTGACATATTTTAGCCTGGTTCCTTTTTTGCATTTTTTTCATTTATTTTCTCTTTCTTTTTTCTTTTCTCTCAGTGTTCAATTTAGCCCTGTTGGTTTCTCATTTTCCTTTCTTTTCTGTCATTGCTTAATTGTTTACTCTTGTTCACTCTTGTTTGATGGCCAGCTTCACCATAACAGCCCTGCTAGAACAAAGATCAATACACCGAGCTCATTTCATGATCTTAATCATGTTAATGATTATATGCCAGATGAAAAAAGTTCTTTTATCGAATTACAAGTGCTGCCCAAATGCTATCAATATCTCTTTGATTTTATTGTAAAGCCTAAAACAATTTGGATTATACTTATCCTCAGCTTTAATTGAAAATCTAAAGAAAAAAACATTTTGTGCACTAGAGATTATCTCTAGTGCACAAAAAAGGTTTTTTTTTTTCTTCTATCATTGCATCATTCCATTTCATTAAAGCTGAGGATAAGTATAATCCAAATTGCTTTAGGCTTTTAAAATAAAATCAAAGAGATATTGATAGCATTTGGGCAGCACTGGTATGCTGAAACCGGCCATCCATAGGGGCAAGACTCTTTCCTCTCTTCTTCTCTTTTTTTCTTCTCATACCCCCCTTTTTTCTCAACACGCGGGACTACACGCATGTCGCTCACTTGTCAATTAATTCTGTTATACCAACACATGAGGGCGTTCTTATTTTACAAGTAATATATAATACTGTGGACCCTTTGTCGCTTGTTGTTTGTATGAAGATGTATTGCCGAAATGGGCTGATTTTGTTCATAAATCAGCTGGATACATACCAAGGGTAAGAAAGAAGTACAAAAAATGAGATATTTTCTTTATAAATGACAAAAGAAAACTTATTTTATACTGGGTGCTTACTTGACAATATAAGAAATTTTCATGCAGATATATGTGAATGAAGAAAACATGAGAAATCTCATGTTTTGAGAACTCGAGCGAAATTTATTGCTTATAGCTGGTTGAAATATCTTCCTGTCACATTTCTCCGTTATTATATAGTACATATTAAACTTCCAAAGGCACCATATCAAAGAAAAACTCGATTTAGACGATTGTCGCTTACTTGACATATAATGAAATATATGATTTATAGGAATACCGATGGAAATGATTTTTCTAAAATTCATCTTACAAGCAACAGCGCTGAAAACTTGGGAGTAGCAAAAATAAACATTACTTCATCGTTTCCATCTTGAAATAAGCATGAAAAAGATTATTCTGTCTAACATAGCAATTTTTTTGAATGAAGCAGAATTTGCTTTTTTGCCCAAACTATACTCAGATTTTGGCAGAATGAACATAAGTAGGAAAGAGGATCTTTTGTTGGTAATCAGCCAGCGAGAACAAACGAATAAAAGCGAGCTTAGTTTTGTCAGAAAGAATGAAAAAAACTTAATTTTTGGGTTTGAAACTCGCTCTTATTCGTTAAAATTAAAAAATTTAGGTCGCAAGTGTGCGTCTTTTTGCGTGTTAAAATCGCATAGAAGGTGCTGAATTTGCAAGTGAAAGAGGAAGAAAGAAGTAAAATCCTTTCTGATACCAGTCTTGTCGCTCAGTCATTTGCGAAAGAGCATTAGAGAGAGATTTGATAGAAAGCAGATCGGATTTCATGCCCGATATCAGAAGTACACAAATAACAGTAAAAAACATAAACATGGATACAGGGATAAAAATGTGGATGTGCTAAGTAATTTTAGGTAGAGAAATATTCTGATACAATTCACTGAAATTTTTGGACAGGATATACAAAGACCGGGAAATTGATAAAAACTGTACACGGAATTGAAAATAAAGCACCACGATGAATTTAGAGTACATGCTTAGAAATGCCAGACGAAAAGTCATCTAGATTGAGGGTACAATGTCTTGATCGCGATTGCATTTTCATTTTGTAAATTCCCCCTGGATCAGACCGTTCCATTTCCACTTAATTTCTTATCCTTTAATTCAAGACGTATCACAGGCCTAAGGCATAATGACTGAAGCAATTATTATCCTGATGTTGGATAACATCATGGCATTTTCTGCCTCAAAATTGGCAGCAAGGAAGACTCAAGAGAGAGAGAGAGAGAGACAGAGAGAGAGAGAGAGAGTTGGTGATAAAGGAAATCGGCTACCTCTTCATCGAGCTTTCTTTCCGTTCCTGAGCCTCCTCTCTGTATGTTCTGAGGGGACATCAATTTTTCCTGCAGGGTTGGTGAATGAACTTCAAATTCTCTCTCACTTCCTACAAATTTCTGCTTTTCATACAACATCCGTTTCTCTTCCGTTTTGGCAAATCCCTCCTCTCCCCTCTCCCTCTTCCCTACGTGTACCACCTCTCTCTCTTCCTTCGTTTCTGCTCTTCCTTTCTTTCTTTCTTGTATCTGCTCTCTCTCTCTCTCTCTCTCTCTTCCTGTATTGTAATTTCCTCTTTCTTCCTACCTTTCACCTAATCTATCTGATTTCACACCCCCCCCCCAAGTTTGAAAATTAACTTAAATTATCTGCCTTTCCTTTGAATTTCTCATTTATGACATTTTTCTTCTTTTTCCTTCCTACACCACTCTCTCTCCCTTATTTTTCTGTACATGTACCTGCTCTTTGCATCTCTTTCTTAACCTTTCTATATGCTCTCTCTCTCTTTCTCTCCTTTCATCTTTTGATGTTCATTGTTCCTTGTGTAGTCAAATACAACATGTCATTTGAGGACCTACAGTGTCATTAAAATCATCTGGGCCCCCGTAACACAAAGATTTGCAATCAATCGCAAACTTGTAACAGCCACTCAAAACCATTCTTTCATGAGCATCTCGTTCAAAAAGGTGACCCTGGACCAATCAGAATGGTTGTTTTAAATTTGCGATCGATCGCAAACCTTTGTGTTATGGGCCCCTGGTGTATTCTTTTCATTTCTACAAAACTAAATATTATCAATTTCTTTCTCTTTCTTTCTTTCTATCTTTCTTTCTTTCTTTCTTTCTTTCTTGTGTTTGCTCTCTTTCTCTCTTTCTGTCTTGTAATTTTCTCTTTCTTTCTACCTTTGCCCTATAAATCTATCTGATTTCACCCCTCCCCCGAGTTTGAGAATTAACTTAAATTTGCCTTTCTTTAAATTTCTCATTCATGACACGTTGCTTCGTTTTCCTTCCTACACCACTCTCTCTCTCTTACTTTTTTATGGTGGCCCTGAAGTACGCTCAACAACAGGTCATGTGCGATATGAATTTTGCATCCCAGGTCCTGAATTTTGCATCCCTGAGCCTGAACTTTGTATCACGGGTTCTGAATTTTGTATCCCAGGTCCCGAATTTTGCATCCCGGGTCCTGAATTTCGAATTCTGGGTCCTGAACTTCGTGTCACAGGTCGCGAATTTTGCAACTGGAATGCAAAGTTTGTGTCAAGGGTCGCGAATTTCGTGACTGGGGCGCAAAGTTGGCCGCGAAATTCATGTCGCACATGACCTGTTGTCGAGCGTACTTCAGGGCCACCATACTTTTTTGTACATGTACCTGCTCTTTGCATCTCTTTCTTAACTCTCAATATGTTTTGTATACAGAATTTTATATATTCTTTTTTTTTTCTTGAAGACCACATGTTTTTATTGTCCTTATCCAAAATATGTTGAGGAGAAAACATTTCTCTATGATATATCTTGGGTTTGCCTTAAGAAAATGTGCGAATCCTAAACAAAATGAAATTGTTTGATTTTGTGTGTATAAAACATACTGAGAGTTGTCCATAAATGATGTCATCAATAGCTATGGTAGTGTAAAAAAAAATGGTCAAATAGAAAATTTCATACAGCCATAACTTTCTTATTCAGTGTCCGATTTCGTTCATATTTTCGCTGTCTCAGCTTTGATTTAAAAACTTCGTGACTTGAGGGTTTGGTTCCCTTTAATCAACAGCCCCTGAGCCCCCCCCCCCCCTTTCCCTCAAAAAAGAGCAAAGTACCCTGCATGATTAAAATGAGGTATCATTTCTCAAGAATGATAACTAACAATATGTTTACAATCCAGCAATATACATGAATTTAAGTAAAAAATAGTCAGAGTACTCGGGCCCTTGAGATGGGGCTCCCAAGTCACCCCCTTCTGAATAGCAGATACCTCAAAAAATGTGTACATCCTCCTTGTCAAAGGATAATTCCTAGTAAGTCTGGCTGAAATCCACCGAAATAGGAATTTTCCTCTACTGGGTGTGTACATTACATATACTACATACATACTTATACAGATCTCTCAACCTTTTTGGCTGAAAAATAGGGATGATTTTGCTCAAAATTAGGAAATAAACAGCATTTCCCACAGGAGTGTGTAGTAAATTTATCAAGAAAAATGGCAAAATCATATCGAAACAAGGGCTTGGAATGGTCAAAATTCAGAATGGATGGGAGTTCTGCTTATAGACAAAAAAAACAAACACCCCCCCCAAACAAACAAAAAAAACCCAAATAACAAATAAGCCTTACCCCCAAACTTGACTACGTTAAGACAGTTAGTAGGTGATCTCTAATTGATCTAAAGGTAAGATTCAGGGAAAAAAATACACGGGGGCTCGGGGCGAATTCGCCCCCGAAACGCCAAAAAGAGCCCTGGAAAACTTCAAAAAGAGCCCCTGAAATTCTCATAGGGTCCAATGTAAACTGTAATACAATGGAGAAAATTTGGGTGGGTGGGCTCAAAGAGTAGCCCCGGAAAAAAAATAATTAATTTTTTCCCTGGTAAGATTTAGGTACTCATTTGAAAGAGGATAAAAACAATTCATACCAAGACTTGTAATAAATTTCATGGAATTTTAACATAAACCTTTTGAAAATGAGGGTAATAATAAAGAAACTTAATCTAAGATTAAGTTTTGGAAACAAAATTTTGGATTACTTGACCTTAAATGACCTCTGACCTTGACTTTGTGACCTGAAATTTGTTTCACATGATTTGTATTACTTGATAACCCGTTTATAACATTATAATACACTTAACATTAAAAATGTTTTGTTAATGATGATAATGTTTAATGTACTAAATCACTGGAAATCGTGAATAGAATACTAGATTATCCCACTCATGTCATGCATCTTTTCATGCACGCCGAACAATACGAGACTATATTTGAGCAGTTTCATGCCAACTTTCATTTTGCTACCACTACTGTTTTTTACCTTTAAGCGATCGAATATGACTGAGTATCCCATTTGGCTTTCCATATTCAAGTCATTCTTAAAGCCATGCGTAACTTTGTGCACAGCTTTGTGAAACAGGCCCTAGCTTTTCAGCAAGGCAACTATGCTTCAAACGTGCAATGGAGTAGCACGAAAAGATGTATGGGGAATACATCCAATACGGTCAACAGCATGCATTTTGCATTCTTAACAAGTCTCTTTGTGGTGCTACATTTCGCTAAGGTACCATTATGAACATGTTCTGCCCTTTGCCTCATAAATGCACTTTTCACTGTTAATTACAAATACTCCCTTCTCCTGCCCCCAGAGTCCCTGGGTGTTGAATGAAAGGGTTTCTATGGTACTGTGTAAACTTTAACAGCCCAGGACGAGCCCCCAGGACTCATGTTTTTAGAAAATTATCCCATGTTTTCTCTAATCGTGCTGCCATCTGCCTGTTTGTTTTTAAATATCATATGACATTTATGTTGCATAAACTGAAATTGGTCCGTCCCAACCATATTGCCTGTTCTAGTCTGGTTGCAGAGACTCCATCATGAAACTACTTGTAGCTGAATGTCTGAAGCACAGAACACACTGGACTTTCAAGAAGAACAGAGGCATCTGAATAGAGCTTTCTAGCATAATTTTCTGCTGTACTTTGATTTACAAATTTGTTTTTATTTACATGTTTCTTTATATGCTAATGCCCGAGTCTTTTTTAATATGGAAAATAAAACCACACCAAACTAAGGCAATAAAGGCTTGGCCAAGGCCTGGATGATAACAGATCTGCCAACCCAGCAAGTCAAGAAATAGGGACAAATGATTAAAGAAACTGTCAAATATATTGACATTCTAGAACTTCCCATATATTACTATACACAGATTTTAACAAAGATAGGGACACTGGGTCATAAGGTGCGAAAAGTGCTCTTTCCTTTTCCCCAAATAGGGACTGTCCTTATGAAATAGGACAGTTGGCAGGTATGTAATAAGCACTGCCTCGTGTACATTTCCTGGGTGCCGTTGCATAAAAAGTTGCTATTATAGTAACTTTGCCATCAGTGGTAACTACCATGGTAACGTTGCTCAACAGCCAATCAAGATCCAGTATTCCATGAAAGTTACCTCTGATGGCAAAGTTACTATATTAGCAAGTTTTATGCAACGGCACCCTGAATTTTATTACGAACCCTGTATTTATCAAAATGACAAGGATAAACGAGCACTGTTTTGAGAAAATATATGTATATGAACCTAGATAAGTTTCACATGAAAGCTAATTGGTCGATCCTCAGTGTAAGCAGGCATGGAATGGTAGGCACTTGATCGAAGAATATCTATCATACTTTAACTATTTCGTCAATGGAATAAAGCCATTGTCATCAATTTCATAACGATAAAAAAAATTACCAGCGTCATGGGGATTCGAACCCTTGACTAGCATGACTAGTAATATATCAAGCTCTGACAATGGCTTTAATCACTGCACCACGAGCAGTTGACGAATTTGACGGTGCACTTTATTCATTTATACCCGGATTCATCTCATACCCGGATTCATTTCTAGTCTTAACTTCTCAGACGTGATTGTTTTGTAAATTTCGTGCACGCTTACACTAAGGATAGACCAGCTACATGGCTAACCTTTAGACCACCTAATATCTCTCTACAAAAAACTTCTTTGGCAAATATAGCCTGAATCACAAGCATACAAATATTTTCTAATTCTGGCAAAAAGGTGGGTGCCTCTCCTCCACATACTACAGAGCTGCCAACCCAAAATGGAAAAAATCCTATTCTGTACTTCCTTTTATCCTATTTTCATGCCAAAAATCCTATTTTTACATGAAAATTTGAAAAATACAACAATGTGATTCCCCTTTCACTCTCTATGATATCCTAAAAAAAATTGTATGACATGTAAGTCACACAATTAATGATATGTATGACTTACATGTACTTAATTATTTTGATCCTAACTCTTCTACATTGCACTTCTTTTATTGAAAATGATCTACAGTACAAAATACACAGGTAGAGTACACCGAGCATTGGGATAAACTTAAATGTTGATAAAATAACATGAAAATAAGATACAATAAAGGTGATAAAGAATCAATGTCAGAACTTTCAAAAATTCTATTTTCATGGGAAAAATCCTATTGTCATATTCTCTCCAAAAAATCCTACTAAATAGGATAAAATCCTACTACTTGGCAGCTCTGATACTACCACCCCCCCCATCTGTATTTCTAATGATGTATTTCATTCCTGCAGCTGAATGAAATCTAGTGGGGCTAATGCGTCGTCTAGCCAGGTACTAATCTGTCACTTATGCCCACTCTAATTTTAGCTCCTCCTATTTTCCTTCTGTCCTTCATTCTGATTGTCTTTCGGCCTCCACCTCGCTAATCTTGTTATGTCAAATTATTTGCGCAGACCTCTACAGTGCACACGGAGAACAAATGTTTTAAGCCCCGTTTTCACTGATGGAAACAAACTCCGCAATCATTTAAAAAATTAAAAAAAAAAACTTATCAAACTATTGTACAGTTGGAAATTCTTTAATTTGGTAAAATTCAAAAGAAAAGAAAAAAAATCTCCCAACACACCCTTGTAGAGCACTGTAATAGTCTAAAATTTCACCTTTTACTAAGTAAACAATTTACAACGACAGGTATATGCATCAAGATAGGCAAACAAATCTGTGGCCATCACAATCACTACAGCCCTTCACTTTTAAAAATTCCAGAAGCTCAGGCAATTGCTCCCCTGGAAATCGCTCTCATGGGCAAACTGAGGAGCTCGATTTCCCTTTTTTTTTGCTCTATGTATGAAATTTAAGGCAGAGGTAATATTATTAACGCATACACAGTAACTACCAGTAGTCCAGGATTTACAAAAAAAAAATTGTATCACACTTAATGAAATGTAAACATTACATAAATCGGGATATGAAATAAAGTGAGAGTATTTGTGATACATGTGAAATTTCAAGGCAATTGATGTAAGTGTAAATGATTTAGACCAGTTCAAATTGTAAAAACCAGAGTTGTGTACCCTGACTGTGCTTTTGATCCAGAGGGATCTAACACTATATTTCCATACTGAAATAACTGCCGGATGGCATATTGGTAGGATTCTAGGACGATACATTCATTTTTGGGAAAGTAAACCAGTACAGAAATCAGTAGAATGTCAGCAGTGTATTGTGAGGTCTTACTGCACTACAAACAATACTGCATACTGCATACTGTATGTATGTATACAGTATGAGCTTTCAAGCTGAGCTAGCTGGCGCAGCTAGCTACATGTAGCTAGCTAGGAGTAGGGCTTGTGCACCCAAAATGATGTTCAGGGGTGCGCCAGAAGAGCATTCGCGCTCGCGCGCCTTAAAAATGAAGGACTGCACTATGTTTACTGTATGCTTAACCCATTCATGACAGAGGTCCACATTTTGTGGTTTTACCTAATATCTTTTAATGCAAAGCCCTAAAAATCATACCAAATACATGAGCAGAAAGAGCAAAAAATTCTACACAAACTGTGCCCATTTTGGTTGCATCAATATTTGTTGTTTGATGCTGAAATTTTTTAAAAGGAAAATTAAATTGGCAATGCAATGAAAATGTTAAAATTACTGTTTTTCCCTGCAAATTGGCAACTTTATGACTTCTCATCATACATTCTGTCAATTTATATTTATTTCAGATACATGATGTTTTATAAGAAAAATGTAGCAATAAAAGAAAAATGTTGGTGTTCTCAATTTGAAGAATAAAAGCTGATCAAATTAGGCTTTAATTAATTCCTGTCACGAATGGGTTAAAAATGAAGGACTGCACTATGTTTACTGTATGCTTAACGGTAACAGGCAAGGACCACTCTGAGAATATTTGGGTCAATACTTTGCAATAAAGGCCCGTATACAGGAATCAAACAAGCTCCAAAGGGTGAAAGATTTCATACTCCGGTTTGGTTTACTGTACTAAACCACCCGCTAAAACCTATCTATAAAATCAACCAAAGAAAACCAGTGAAAAACTTCAACTAAGCTGTTCTCCCACTTGTATTTCTTTCTCCAAAGGTTTTAAGTGAAGTAGAAAATTTATGAATTATGAAGGGAACTTCAATAACAGAGTATCTAGAGAGATTTACCCATGATGACAGGTTACACCATGGTTCTCGCCAGTACACAACACCCATAGTTCCATTACCATGCGTAAAGGGTTTCAGACAAGGAAGAACCATGTGTGAAATTGCTGCACCATGCGTGGCAACAAGAGTACAAAAATATTGGAGTATATATTCCTAACAATAATGATAAATGTCACAGATTGTTTTGCTTTTTGGCAATGTATTTTTACTTTTATGCCATTAGTAGACAACTCCTGCTTACCAAGAAGTATTTTTCATCCTTTTACTATAGCATATACTGCCGCCACACCTAACTTTAGGTGTTATTCCGTAAAACTTCCGAAACTTCCACGCTTTGCGCAGAGTGGGAACCATGCATGGATTTTTTTCTAGTGAGAACCCTGGGTTACACTGCGCAATAAAAACAACACAGCCACTACCGTTCCTTGTGAAAATGGGACCTAAGTCATCAAACATTCTTTGCAATGAGATGCAAAATTAGTCCCTCCTACACATCTGAAAATCAGCTTTAGGGTCATCCGTACTCGCCTGTTACACGTTTGTCAATCAACACGTCTGAAACGATTCTTTCACACTACCCCGAACGACTTAAAATGCTTCAAATCTAACAGCGACCTCGGATGGACGATGAACGTTGATAGAAGGCTACTGGACTATTAGAGGAGACCGATGGTAAACCAATTACTGCTACATGTATAAAGTTTAACCGATTGCCTACAAGAACTGGGTGGCCCCTGTATTAAACCTAAGGGAATGAAAAAAAATCCAGTAGTCAATGGGTTAAAGCTTCTGTAAAGTTTCTGTAGCACAATGAAAATAGGCTTGCCACTGATTAGATATAGCCTCACATTGTGTGCTTTGTATTAAAAGATACTCATGTGAGACCATGAGATATTCCATTCATGATTTCTGCTGAATTTTAGAGTAAATATTTGAAATGAAGGCAATGCTAAGCCCGGCGCACACTGCACGATCCGAATGCGATCCGATTTGGGAAAAGTTGGTTATAGCATTTGATATGAACATTCAAACATATAAAATCCTCATGATCAAAGTTCCGAATAGTTGTATGAACATTAAAATAGAAAATTCCAGGCTATTGCGAGCCTCTCTGGAGGAATAAAAGTGAATTCAATTCCAAATCGTAGTGATGTCATGGCAATCTTGCGATCGGCTAAGATTTGGAGCCGATTTGGCCTTTACTCTGACCACAAGGCTTGCAGTTAACCAAAATTTCGATTTTAGTATTCATTATTCTGAAATTCAAATAAGAAAATTTTACTTGTTTAACTCTTACGGTGCCAAGGGGTTTTGCTTGTTCCCAAATTCTACCAAGTCATGAACAATGCTTGCTTTTCAAATGCCCGTAAGTCTTCAACAGTAATTTCTATACAGATAAGTTGTAGACAAAAGTTGTAGAAAATTTATTTCCCTTTCAAATGATACAAAATATTTCCATTAATTCAATGTCTTTCTTAAACATTATTTGGAAATAGAAATGAGTTTCCCTCTTGACCTTTCCGTTTTCATTTCTCATTTGTTTGCTATTGTTTTATGCTAAAATAAGAATGGATCCTTTCCAAAATCTGCAGTTTTCTAAAAAATATCCTATGGTAGCATATAGTGACTGATAGATATTCTAAATACTACATTTATCCTCTAAACTTTGACATATTATCATTCTAAGTGGAGTAATGGTCGATTAAAAATGTAAAGTCTCTTGGGCACATATACGTGCCATTGGCACTGTAAGAGTTAAACTTCCAAATTTAATGCAAAATGCCATTTGTTTGAAAATCGGGTCGCAGTCGGATCATACAATGTGTGCCGGGCTTAAGGGTTACACTCTGCCCTATGCTAGGAAACCTGCATCCTTACTGTTCCCTACACAATGATCACAACGCTTCGTTATGCTTGTCACATATACAGAACTCTCAGTGATTTACGCCTGTACAGGCATTGTGTGGTTATACGTTGCTGACCCCGAGATCAAAAATATTTTTCTTCTTTCGTTTATATAACATTCAACTTGAGGAAAAATCTTCACAGAATCTTAGCTTTGCTTGCATCTTGCTAGAGGTGTTGTGGGACTTTGAACCACAAGGTACGGGTTCGAATCCCTGCCCGCAGCACTAATGTCCTTTGGCAAGACGTTAATCTACATTTGCCACACTCGGCCCAGGTGAGATAAATGGGTACTACTACCTGGCAGGAATTAATTCCTTGAAATGCTTGTGCGCTGTAAAAGGCTGCCAGGCTAAAGCCAGGGTAATAATATCCAAAGACCTTTGGAAGCGCATAGAGACGTTACATAATAACATGATATGCGCTATACAAGAACACAATATTATTATCATTATTATTACTGACCCGCTATAAGCAGAGAAATCTATCAAAACTGAACTCAACCCTTAAGCAAATTCTGGAGGATAGATATCATTCTGAACCAGAGTATAGAGGGATCACCTCCTGTTTTGATTACAAAGTAAATGAACATCTTCAATCTAGAACCTGTTCAGTTAACCCATTCATGACAGGAATTTTATTCTTCAAATTGGCAACACCAACATTTTTATTTTATTGCTACATTTTTCTTATAAAACGTCATGTATCTGAAATTAATATAAATTGACAGAAATTATGATGAGTCAAAAAGTTGCCAATTTGCAGGGGAAAACAGTGATTTTAAACTTTCTATCACATTGCCAATTTAAGGATTTTAATGCTTATTTTCCTTTCAAAAATTTTCAGCATCAAACAACAAATATTGACGCAACCGAAATAGGCACAGTTTGTGTAGAATTTTTTGCTCTTTCTGCTCATGTATTTGGTATGATTTCTAGGGCTTTGCATCATTAGGCCAAACCACAAAATGTGGACCTCTGTCACGAATGGGTTAACAGTCACATTTTTTCTCCATCTATGACATTGATCATTTTATGGATTTCAGTTTAACGAGACAAACGGGACATTTTATTTCAACTCCTAGAGTGATGCCCTTCACAATCAAACATAAAACAGTTCAATACATTTTATTATTTCTTTTCTAAAGACCTCCAAACTTTCGAAATCTGTCAAATGTCCATCCGTGACAAACTAATTAGGCTAACAATCACTTATTCAACATTTAAAGGCATTGGCTAACTTTGTGAGCAGCTGATTTAAAAAATTCTCAAACTAAGATGAAACATGTGTATGAGTACTTGTATTTATACTCAAAAACCCTGAAACCAACCATAATTTGGAAGGAAAAGCTGTAAGTTAGACGCAAACCGTGATTTTATTAGCTTTCGTCTCGAGAGACACTGAACTAAGAGGACCGTTTGCGCGAATTCAAAAATACCGTTACTTGCCTTCCGCCGCGTGATACGTCAATACACACAGTGCGGTCCGTTGAGTCATGTGCGCATGCGCACTCCTTACGTTGGGTCTATGCAACCGACCCTCGTATATTTTTCAAACATTGGTTCACATTTCTAATATTTAAAAATACTTCCCGTGGATATTATGCTCTGAAACTTTCACACTGGTATTTTTACACTATAACCCTAATGTTTATCCCATTTTTAAGTAACAAAATGAGATTTTTTTAAAATCATAACAATGTTAGCCAATGCCTTTAAATAAATCAAAGTATCATGTGCAGTGAAAAGATTACATCCATGTCATGTAGTAATTAAGTACATGCAGGGCAACATAACACTGCAAACTATCTCTAAAAACTAAAATCCTTAAGATTTCTTTGGCTGAAAATCTTTGGTCCTGACATGGATTGGAAACTTTGAATACTCAAAATATGGCTGCAAAAAAAAATTTGTGATTTTCTGGAGAGTTCATGTGTACAATTCGAAACAGGATTTTTCTCTGAATTAGCTCCTTCTGTGCCGTGAAGGTTACAAATATTCATTAAATATTAATTTCCGAAAAGCTGAAGTTTGGGTCTTAAATGCTTTCATTTTTGTACTATATTTGAGTGAAGAGAGATCTTCTCTAGCATAAAAAGTTTACTGTTCACTCTATTATTCAGGATGCATGCAGCAGCTATTTGTATAAACACAATGTACAAAAATTAAAATTTTCTGGAGGGATTTTGCATCCACGCTGTGGAGAGTGCTATTCAAGACTCAAGGCTATAATTATGGCTTCTGACTACAGACATGGCGAAGTAGCAGCTATCAAAAAGGGAAAAGTACCGATTTTCTATAATACCCTTTTTCCCACCTTTCTCGGATAGAATTTAATGCAGCTGATCAACACATGAAAAATTTCAATATTAAATCTCCATCATGCCATTGGAAAGGGAAATCAGCACCTTAGTTTGAACTCGTTGAGCACAATTTGATTCGAGAATAACATGTTTTTTTTCAACAGATCCTAGCCCGTGTTACCTCAGGCTTTGTATTCGGTGGGTTATGAGATAACTGGGGATTTAGATGGCAGACAACAAAGAAAAATAATAAGACATAATATGCTAAAGAAGTAATGGCCTTTTCGAAACGCTACGCAGTACATGTCTGAGGCAGACAGTCAGCATAATACTTTTATTCTCCAACAGCGATCTACTAAGCTGTATCTCACATTTAAAAAGGGTCATGATTTGCTAATAAAATGCAACTTGGATAAAAATATCCTGGCATATCATGAATTATTTCTTCAAGGGTACTTACAATTTATGATAAATCATCATCATCATCATCATCATCATCATCATCATCATTCATCAACAGCATCACTACCATCATCATCATGAAATCATCATTTTGATTGAAATAACAATAAGCATAGTATATAGAGACGTGAGTATTAGGCAAGACTGATAAACACAACATGGCAACTTGGAAATTATTCTTGCAAATGGTACCATTTTTCTATGACCTGGAAATTTCAAGACTTACAATTTTCTCAAGAGAATTTTCTAAGTTTTCACAAGTTTTCTTCTATGAAACGGATAATTATTCCTTCATTAACCCATTCGTGACAGAGGGTCCACATTATGTGGTTTGGCCTAATAACTTTTGATGCAGAGCCCTAAATATCATACCAAATACATGAGCAGAAAGAGCAAAAAATTCTACACATACTGTGCCCATTTTGGTTGCATCAATATTCGTTGTTTGATGCTGAAATTTTTTAAAAGAAAAATAAGCATTAAAATCCTTAAATTGGCAATGTGATAGAAAGTTTTAAATCACTGTTTTCCCCTGCAAATTGGCAACTTTTTGACTTCTCATCATAATTTCTGTCAATTTATATTCATTTCTGATACATGACGTTTTATAAATAAAATGTAGCAATAAAATAAAAATGTTGGTGTTGCCAATTTGAAGAATAAAAGCTGATCAAATTAGGCTATAAATAATTCCTGTCACGAATGGGTTAACAGCCAAAAGAAGTTTCAATAATTTTGGGCTCAAACAGCAACAACAACAACAACAAAAAAACAGCTCATAAAGCTGTTCGTAAAGCTACCCATGACTTTATATACAAACTGAATATGAAGTGCCAAATAGGATGCCCAAAGATTTACCTGACATTTTAACAAAGTGCACCTGCATTTTCCTTAATCTCAATTAAATTATGGCAAAAAAATATACTTCGCAATAAAAATATTTGCAAACAATAGTAGTGTTAATACTAGGTCAGCACATTTCACTTTAAGCTGACGCGATTTATAATGATTATGAATCCCATTTGGCTTGCCATATTCAAGTCGTTCGTACAGTCATTTGTAACTTTACGAACAGCTTTATGAAATACCCCCAGACTTAGATCTGAAAACTTAGCTCAAGAATAGACAAGAGTAGAAGACCTAATATTGTCTTAAATATTATCTCTGCTAGAGTATATCTATCTCATCTACCTAAGTTCAAAGAAGTTGGGAATTTTTAAATCTAATCCAGACAAAAATTATCCACACGAGTGATGATGTCATCTGTTTGCTTTGTAGTTGTATTTCCTGTTGATTTTTTGAGCTTCTGGGTGGGAGAGACAAATCCTCTCCCAAATCGGCAGTGGAACATGAGCTTAGGTAGGTAAGATGAATTATTCATACTAGAGACAATTGCTTCCTAGTCCAGTTTCTTAGGTAGGATTCAGACTGCATTAAAGATATACAGACCCGGCATTCAAGAGGGTGCTGCCGTCGGAAGGTGGTGATATGCGCCGCCATCTTGGTTATGAAGACTGACGACGTAAGCGCGTGCAGCTGTCAATCAAAGGGGTAGATCATGCGCAGGCGGTACGTGTGCTTTCGGCATGCAGTAGGCGGAACCGGCCAGGAACAGCAGCCGAATCATGAGCCGAACTGAGATTGACATTATTTCAGCACACTTACCAAGAGAATCGGCATTATTTGGGCATTGGGTACACGGCATCTGCATATTAAAGCATCTTAATGATTGAATAATATTGGTGTCAATAGGCAACTTCCACTGTGCGCCAGCGCATGCATTTTGAAAATGCCCTCCTGAATGCCGGGTCTATCTATATACCTCTAACAGGCTGATGGGGGGGGGGGGGGGAGGATGGCTGATTAACTGATGAAGCCATAGACTGATTTCCCCTCCCCCTTCCCCTTCTGATGCAGGGGTTGGAGGAATTTAAAACATGGGGGGAAGGGGGGGGGTGCTAAAATTTCGAATGCATTTTGTTCCGCCTTGATTACAATGATCTGCATAATTTGTATTAGCAAATGGCAAAAAAAAACCAAAATCAAAATAAGGTGCGGTATTGCTAATGTTCTGTGCCATCAAAAGTATGTTTAATTGTCATACCAATCAAATTGGGACTAGTCAAATATTTACAAAGCTGAATGCATAGTTTATGGAAAGAAATTTGTGTAAGCACCAGCAGCAAGAGTTTATTCCACTCACTTTTGCAGTGTCATGACAATCAATGCTGTTTTCATTTACACAATTTTCTGGCATCAGCTCCTGGATATGCCCTCGGGGGGCATCATCCTAGGGCATTTAGTTTCCTACCTTCGTTTTCAATTCCAGTAGCTTGACCGGCTGCTCTGACAAAGGCAACACCTTCCCATTTTCATCTAGAAAACAAACATTAAAAACAGATTGTTATGTTATTGTTACTATTGTTATGGTATCGTTGAAGTATCGATCATTTCATTATGCGTTATAAATTGTGACGCCCTCTTTGCACACGCATCTGCCTCCGAATTTCAAATCTAATGAAGTTGTGAACTCATGATTATAATCACTGGAGCAAACTGTGTCATATTCAAAGGGAAAGGAAACCCTGGAGACAAGTCAATTTTAATGAAAAAAGAGAATAGAGAGAAGCAATTTTAAAAAAGTTTAATAAAAATCTGTTACGAAATGAGAAAATGATGAAAGTACGCAAAGCCTCCATTTTTCTATGGCGATCCTCAAATTGGCAATATCGTTTCAAAATGGCAGATTTTAGTGCACAACTCTCCATATGTTTTGCACATCAAAAATTTCAGATTTTCTCCATTATCTCTCAAGGTGTTGCTTGTCTCTTTCTTAGCTCAATATATATCGCGGGAAAATGGATATGACACAGCATATGCTGAGTTCACAAACAGAAAAGCTGTACCTTGAGAGATAATGGAGAAAATGTGAAATTTGTGTACAAAACATATGAAAAGCTGTCCACAAAAAGCTGCCATTTTGAAGCAATATTGCAATTTGAGGATCGCCAGAGAAAGTAAATCATGATTTTTCAAACTTTCATAACTTTTTTACATCGTTACAGATTTTGATTCAACTTTTTGACTTCTCTGTATCCTCTTTTTATTGAAATAGACTTTTCCCAAGGGTTTCCGTTTCCTTCAAGTATTCTTGAGCTGTGGATTACCATAATACACAACACAGATTACACACCATGCAGCTAATTTAATTAGTTATTCATTTGACGATTCTTACGTTCACTTTCAAAGATCACTTAACGATTAGCTACACCAGACGTCTATAATTGATCTTGGATAACATGATGATATCTGCCACGTCAATGGCTGACTCCCACAACTGTTATTAAGGGATTGAGAAACATGTTTACCACAAATGTCTTATTTTTCGAAAATAGATCCATTGGATCTCCCCCTCAAGCTAGCCCTTAAAAGGTAAAAGAGCTTATAAGGAAAGATATACAGTACATGAAAGTCATAAAAAACAATAATCTAATCATTTCATTTCACTTCATTTCCAGCCTTATAAGAATTACAAATTTATTCACATATGTTCTGAAGATTTAGAGGTAATCTTTCATTCTGATTATGACCTTTAAAAATATGAGAGTGAGATAAGATAAATGTAAAGTAATCATACTAATATTACATTAGATGTTGAAAATGCTGCGGACTTGTGTTTTCTTGGATAAAGAACATTCTCTGAATCTGCACTTTTTTCTCCAGTTGTGTCCTACAAAAGTTTCTACAGTAAACTCTGAATAGTCTCACATTGCAGACCTCTTGTTTAAACTGAATTTTTTTTTTCTTGCATGTACAACAACTAAAACAAGGGATCCAATGGCTTAAAGATAAACTGGAGTTCTGGTCATGCAATCATAATGTGAAAGAAACTGTTCCAAAGCAACTGGGAGAGTTAGATTAGTTGCATAAAAGCACAGGTATCTAGTGTGAGATCTGGAGATTAGCAAATTGATAAGAAAATCACTTAATACTTTCCCCAAAAGGTACTTGCACTGCACAAAGAAATGAGTATATGGGACCACACACAAATCTGGCAAGAATGTTACCCCTAAACTTTTCAGCTTTCTCTTGTCGTGTTTCCAATATGACGCCATTTGAAGAGAAATCCTTTCTAGGGGACATTTTTACTACGATATTCTTCCTAACTGACATGGAAAGAATGAGAAAGCTCACAAACTATTTTTCACCTTTTCCAGAACTCGAGCTTCTCTTTATTTTTTTGTATCAAGACGAGTGGTTCAAAAGGTTACCTGAGGATGCCTGGGTGCTTCCAAGCTTCCACACCTCCAGGGAATGAGAATACTGCAGAAGGAGCATCCTTGCCTTCTGCGCCAAATGCACAATGGGCTTCTACATTGGAAGATTGACAAAAATCAATAATAATAATAGTAGTAACATTTATATAGCGCTTAATGTTTCTAAGCGCAGAACACAGAGAAACGAAAGAGAGAATAGAGAAAAACAGAACAAATATAAATTACAATACAAAATACCAAATAAAATACATCAAAGGGTAAGTCCACCCTAGAAGTTTCACTGTTTGAATAAAAGGAGATAAATTTAAACAGCATTTTAAAACAGAAATGAGAAAAACTGGTCAAAGAATAAGAAAATGACACTCATTTACATTTTCTAGTAAACTACTCTCAGCTCTGCAAATTGGCAACACTGATGACATCATATGCGAGCAGGTCTCCATTCACTTTGTACATGAAATTTCACATTTTCTCAATTTTCTTGGAAGTTACACATTTTCTAACCCCCGTAATCAATGTATGTTCAGAAGAATTGCTTTATAAAAAAATTATACACAACGTACTTTGACTATGGGGTAAGAAAATGTGTAATTTCCAAGAAAATTGAGAAAATGTGAAATTTCATGTACAAAGTGAATGGAGATCTGCTCGCATATGATGTCATCAGTGTTGCCAATTTGCAGAGCCGAGAGTAATTTACTAGAAAATGTAAATGAGTGTAATTTTCTTATTCTTTGACCGATTTTGCTCATTTCTTTTTTAAAATGCTGTTCAAATTTATCTCCTTTTATTGAAACAGTGAAACTTCTAGGGTGAACTTTTCTGAATCTATGGTAGAGGCCTCTCAAATGTAGATGGGAAGATTGCTGCAGAGTTTTGGTGCAAGAGAAGAAAAGGCATGATCGCCATAGCGGGTCATGGTATGGGGTCCTGGAGAAGGCTGGAGGTGGGCAGAGGAAGCAAATCATTCTTTGGGAGAGTATGTTTAAAACTCCGGTTACGGCCTAGGTCACAGTTGACGATACTGATAAAAAAATATCATGTAAACCATAAATCTTCCCAATCTTCACTAGCGAAGTTCAGCCAGTGAGTGACATCCCCTACCCTGACTACTACTGACAAACATGAGCAAATTCATACCTACACACAACATTATAAAGTTTTCTTTCCTTTAAAATCTCATTATCATGATTGTCAAATGTGACTAAGGCCAAAGGATGTATAGAAATTTCAAGACATTATCACAGGGTCTACATATTTACGATGATTAGTTGAAAGTCATATCTGTTAGAATCCTCAGTGGCGGATCCAAGAATCTGAAATAGGGGAGGCGCCAGCGGCGAGGGATCGAGCGGAGCAATCGAGCATATGAGTGTGTGGGAGGGGGTATCCCCTCTCACAGAAAAAACATGTGGAAAAATCGCATTTTAAGAGCATTTTTTGAGTAAAAGCTCTAACTCAACCATTGTCCGAAGAGAGAGAGAGAGAGAAAATAAGAGAATCACAATAGAGACAAATTAAAGGAGGGGTGCGCGCCCTTGGCATCCCTGCCTGGATCCGCCACTGAGCCTGTTGTAGCATGGTTTACAAAAATTATCATGAGCAGTAATTTGGATAAGTGCATTTATGGCTAAGTATTGTGGAGTGAAGGAAAAGTGAGCAAAAATTGTAGACGGCTTCAGAGCAATACTCACATGGGGAAAGCCGCGTATCCTGTGACGTAGCCGGGCCATCGATTTACTTGGTTTACCTCCAGACATTTCTCTGCGGACTGGATTCACTGCTAGCAATGTATCCACACCTGTAATGATCACAATCAGAACAAGCCATGCAATGGTGATAATAATTACGTTAATAAACCAGTATTTTGTCTTATTTTCGTTGATTGATATACATTCCTTGTCCTTTCCGCTAATAATTTGGATCCTCTTCTATCATTTTGATGGCCTTATTTCACTTATTTTACAAGTTCTTCATCTATTTTGTCTAATTTCTACTTTAGATACAATTTCATTCTACAAATACTGGGGTTACTGCCTCGACAAAAACTCTTTGTTTTTTCAGTATTCCATAATTCAGCTTCTCATTCTACTGAATTGTCGAATTTGCCATTTCATGTCTACATGTTTTTTTTTTTATATCTGTGTAAATGTTATGAATGTATATCATGTAAATGCCTTTGAATGTTTTTCTTTGTGTTGGAATGGAAAATAAATGGAACTCAAACTTGACATACATCACACAGTATGGTCCCAGAAAAAACAAAACCGAGATGTATCGATGTTTATTTATATCTTAATCACAATTATGATTAGTAACTAATCCATACTTGTAAAGCTTAGACCCTCTTCTTTCATTAGATACCGCTCATATGATACATACTTCACGCACGAGTGAATTAGAACTATATGAAGAAGGGCTACCAAAAAGTCCTTTGCATAACCATGCCTCAAATTCCAAGAGAGAGATATGAAAATATTTCTGTTATTGTGATATGAAAATAATACTTCTAAATAGTTCATTTTCTGCTCTTTAATATGACTCCTCAGTGGATGAAAATGAGTTGGGGATGACTAAGCTCTGTTCGTGTGAAGTAATGCTTGCATTCCATGATTTATTACACGAATCCATTTGCATTTCGCTGCCTGTCATAGCAGTGAACAAAGAAGACAAAAGACTTCATGCATGGTTGATCATCAAGAAAATGGAGTGGTGGGTACAAAACCTCACTAAAATGATAACAGCTGATTAATAGTGAAGTATGTTTTCATGAACATATTTCCCCTTGCAGTTAACAACAGATTGATCAACTAGTGTTTCTAGTAATAAAATAGGGACGTTCTGAGCTCGAGAACCTTCAGCGAGTTGCTGATGTTGCTGTCTGTCTAGCAGTGTCATGTTTGGTTCAATTTATGAATAGCTTTTGTGGAAAGAAATCAATTCTTTGCAGTGGTGTTTGACTGAATACATTTATTAAATGAACAAACGACCATAACATCAACATGCAAACAGGCATACAGAGGGAGTGAGAGGAAGTGTGAGGGGGTGAAGAGTTAATGGTTTGGAGTCCCGAGTGGGGTTAAGGATGGGGTGGGGATGAGGAGAAGGGTGGGAGGGATGAGTTTTAACATGCAATTTATCGGTTATGCAGTGTTGTTTCAGAGACTCAAACCCCAAGCAGGAGATTCTCCTGCCGAGACCCCCTAGCAAACGGGAGTCTCTGACTCAATGTGGGCGACCAGCGCAAAGCACGAAATTCCTTGCAGCCGGAGGCCACTTTTAGGGTTATAGAAGCTCTCTGATGCTATCTTAGGCTTATTTTTTTTATCATATGACAACACAAAATGAGGTAAAATCCAATGATTCAGAATCATTTTTTTCAAAAAGGTGGTTGGGCAGGAGAAAAAAGGAGAAACACAGCTAGGAAGGGAGAAATTCAAACTCAAGTGGGAGAGCGGGAAATTTTGTGAAAATGGACTAAAAGCGGGAGATCCCCCGCCGAAAACGGGAGAGTTGGAGTCTCTGTTGTTTCACTAAATCTATCCATCAGAAGAACAAACCACCATAAGACATTACACACACCATCACACACACATAACGAGGGAGGGAGAGGGAGCTTGGGGGATTGTAGAGTTTGGGTTCCGGGAGGGATTGGGGATGGGGGTGGGGTGGGATGGTGATTGGCAATGAGGTTGAGGAGGGTGGGATAGGAGAAGTCACTACACGAAAGTTTTTAGATCATGCGTGACCATCTCCGCATCCATTCATGCGAATAATTGCTGCGAACAATTGGTGAGAAGTTAAGAAATAAATGATTTTTAAAATCAAGGAAATGCAAAATTTTTTTTTTTTTCATTTGAGTTATCTCTGTCATCCCTGGTTCATTTTTTCCTGATTGAGGTGTCAAACGAAAGGGCAGAAAATGAACTTTATAGAAATGTGATTATCTCTTTGAAATTCAAACATCTTTGACAAACGAATTTTTGGTTACCCAACTTCACACTGTCTTTATTCACTCATGCGTGAAATTATATCATATGACATTGCATGAAAGAAGAGGGTCTAAGCTTTACAAATATGTGCCACTTATTAATCATAACTGTGATTAAGATATGATTAAACATCAATCAATCTCGGTTTTGTTTATTCTGGGACACACTGTATATGAAGGTCCTACAAGACATGCCATGGTGACAAATGCTTGGGGGGTATTTTCCTATGTTGACCCGCTGAGCACAATCTGATTTCAGTATAACACACATTTCCAAAGAGCCTAGCCTGTGTTATCTCAGGCTTAGTGTTAAACAGGTTAACCAAATTCCTTACTTCAACCCCTGACCCAATCTACACTACACCTGACTCTAAACCTTACCACATACCTAAAATCTCAGTGGAACCCTTACCCTAACCCATATCTTCTGATGACAAGGCATGGAGCAATCAACTGAGGAGAAATAATTGCTGATGTGTCACAATTATCACATCTGCATCAAAATAATGTTGTGAGAAATTTAGCTATGGTAAAGTGAAAAGAGTTCTGGCAAAGCAAGGCATGGAGCAGACTCAATGAGGAGAAATAATTGCTGATGTGTTAAAGTTATCGCATCTGTATCCTAAAATCTTCAATTCGATTGCTGTGACCTGGACACTATCTACTCATAACTCACTATTTACCTTTAGCTTTGCATGCGATTAGTAGCAATATAAAGATAATTTTCCAGAGGATGCAGAGGGGCAAATAAGTTTCTGTAAACTTTATGCCCAACATCAAAGTGAATCAAAGTAAATCAAAGTAAAGCATAAAATCTCTGGTTATAAAAACAAGGAAATATAAGAAATAGCTACTTGTAGGGAAATATCCCTTTTTAACCCATAGAGGTACAGTGTCACCTTTAGGAGATGCTTTTGCAGTATCTCTTGGTCCAGAGTGTTGGGCAGTACATATCATACATGAGCAGAAAGAGAAAAATTAACTGAAAAATTTGAGCCCATTCCCATCGCTGTATGGTGTGGCATTCTCGAATTAGAGCAGTTTAAGTGCAACTAATCATTAAACTCTTTAAATTGGCAACGCAGTGAATAATATATAATCATTATTTCTGTGTTCAAATTGGCAATTTCTGATTCAATTTTACAATTATATTTCCTTGTGATTTATGTTATATCCATATTTATTTTTTTCAAGCTATGTAAACGTGGAAAAAAATAATTTGTATTGCCAATTTGAGGATTGAAGATGATTAATTTAGACCTCATGAAAGTTCTGTACTGCTATGGGTTAAAGAGGTAATGCTAAAAATGCTCTCACAAAAAAGGTATTTGAATGGAATATCTTTATAAAGGAATAATCTACCTCCTGATACAAGTTTATCTCCAGCCGTCGCCAGGGCTCTGACATCATGGCTGTGATCTCGTATGGTCCTACCCCTCACCCAGTGCTTGGTCTCCGATCCTGAGGCCTTCTGGACCAGTTGGAACTCGGAGATGATGGGATCCACTCCAGCCGAGAACACACTGGTCTGGTCCTCGGACACACAGAGGGACAGGACGGACGCTCTGTGACTGGTGTAACTCTGCCATGGACCAAGAAATGAAATTGTAATAATGATATGGTTTTACCAACCCTAGGCAAACATCATCATCAGTACTGCTCTTCCAGAAGTGGATATTTCGACAAAGTATACTTGTCAAAATGTATTCATTTGAATGGCAAACAACCTAAGAGTAGTGTGCATGTTAAACTGTGCATATCCATTGTAATGCATAAGCCAATATATACGCGTACAGATATTTTCGCGAATCACAGGCTCACAGACATTTTCGCGAGTCGTTGATTTCGCGAGCGCAAGAGCAGTAGCAAGACGGGACTTGCAGTAAACTTATTTGTACATGAAATAGCCATATGGGCAGAACGGGAGGATTTGTTTTTCGATTTTGTTTTGCCGATACCATCACACTCGTAACTTGCGATGAACAAAAAAAAAGCAGTCATAAAACCCCTAATTTCTTATTTTTATAGCGCGTTTTCGGCGACTCCCTTTCTTACCACCCCACTAAGGCCCCGCATGCTTTGGAAAAATGGCACCGATTCCGCATTTTTGGCAGCAGAATTTGGCTTCTTATAGGGGTTTTGGAGGTGACTATGGAACCGACCTGTGGTGAGTGACAATTTCTCTCTGTGTTGTGATACATGTATGATGCTACACACGGAGGACTGCTGCACTTTCTGCATAGTGCATGGCAATGGCAACAAAGCAAACGTGCGGATATTTTTGCGTGTTGTTCAATTCGTGATAGGTGATTCACGAAATTCGTGGAAATAAAACCACCGCGAAAGTTTCAGCTCGTACAGTAATTGTTATATGCATTATGGTGCGACAGTGCTTTTTACGCGCAAGAACTACGACCGGTCAATATTTTTCGCTATGCTGCTCAGCAGTCAGTAATGAACTTTATATACAGCATGTCTAGATTCTTGGCCTCTGATTGGTCGAATTTGCAGGCATGAAATTCACTTCTGACTGCCGGACGGTATAGAAAACAAATACTGGCTGCTTTAATATTTTTCGGGTCACAGTTAAAAACATAGCTCCTTGGTGATCTCGAGACTGTTCTATTCCCCCTCGACTTCATCTTGGGACACAGAACAGTTTTGAGATCACGTTGGGCTATAGTTTCAACCATGCCCCTCAAAGCAGTCAATATTTGTATATTATGCTTGCAGATTTGACCAATCAGAGACCTTGGAATCTAAACAGGTGGTCTATTATCAACACTTTTTTTTTTGCATGGAACATTGGCTGCACATCTTCACATGTGTATAGCCTATGCTATCATTATTTCATTGCCCATATTCAGTCTTGGTCAAAATTAAAGACAGCTTGAAATCTTGGTAAAAAGAAACATTAACAGTGTTCAAGATTTTCAATATGTCATAAATGGAATGGTGAGTTTTCAGGTGCTTGATGACTTACAGAACCTGGACCCAATTTCAAATAATAATACAGTCAAACCTGCTTTAGCGACCACCTGTCAATAACAATCACCTGTCTATAAAGGCCACATTTTCTGTTTCCCTCGATTGTGGTTTCTCATTGGAGCATTTACTGAAGTAAACCTGTCCATAAAGACCACCTGCCAATAAAGACCACTTTTCTTGTCTCCCTTGAGTGGTCTTTGTACACAGGTTTCACTGTACATAATATTTGTAAGGCGCTTAATACTGGTGTTTCTAAGCGCACTGTATAGTATTTGGTCTAAAAGTAAATTACCAGAACATAAATTTGAAGTAAAACTGATTAAATTTAATAGAATTAAGCTACCTCACCAAACCATACTTGAATAACGAAAAATGTCAATCATAAATAATAGAGCATGATGGTGTACACTTCCCTTGACCGGCTCACAGCCGAGTCCTCGCATTTGCGATATTACAAATTAAAAAGATGGGTTTTAAGTAGCGTCTTAAACTGATGGAGGGAATCAGTGTTCTGAATGTGTGCCGGTAATTCATTCCAAAGGATAGGGGCCACTGCGGAAAAAGCTCGATCACCATATCTTGTAGAAGTGCAGGGGCCAGGAGTTAACTGCATAGTTGCTGATGATCAAAGAGGTCTTAAGGAAATAAGATCTGAGAGATATTTCGGAGCGAAACCATGGAGGATTTTATACGTCAGAAGAACTTTAAAAGTGATACGATGGTGTATGGGAAGCCAGTTAAGTGAGCGTAAGATTGGTGTTATGTGTTCGGATCTTGGAGAGAGAGTAACGGGCCTTGCAGCAGTGTTTTGTATTCTTTGAAGTGGAAGATGTTCCTAGAACTTGTTATCAATAACAAGTTGCAATAGCTGTTATAAGCTACTGGAATCCTTGCATGTGATTGACTGAGAGCAAATTGTCATAGCAATGTGGCAGTTGTTACTGATAACAAGTTTTATGAAATGGGGCCCCAACCACGTTTTCACTCATCAACTTGATACCTTGAGCAGAGTTCCGTGCTTGCCATTCCAGAACTGGGTCCTTCCGACCGAGTCCCCGCTGACAACGGTCATGTCATCCAGGACGGCAACCTGCCAGACTACCACCTCAGTTTGCTTCTGAACCCTCTGCGTGGTGATCCTCAGCGTGGCATGTCCTGGACAGGGATTGAAGGGTGAAATGGGATATGATGTTACAAAGACACCTGGTTTAGTAAACATCCTTGAAAAGTGTTTCCCATAAACCACATCAAAAAGTACATGTACTTAGAGACCATAAGCTTAAAGACATTGGTTAACACTGTTATGATTTAAAGAAATCTTGTTTCGTTACTTGAAAATGGGATAAACATAAGGGTTATAGTGTAAAAATACCAGTCTGAAAGTTTCAAAGTATAATATCCACAGGAAGTATTTTCAAATATCAAAAATGTGAACCAATGTTTGAAAAATATATACGAGGGTCAGTTGCACAGAATAGACATAAGGAGTGCGCATGCGCGTATGACTCAGCTTACCGTACTGTGTGTATTGGTGTATCACGCGGCGGGAGGCACATAACGGCATTTTCAAATTCAAGCAAAGTGGTCCTCTTAGTGATTGTCTCGTGAAACGAAGGATAATAAAATCCCCGTTTGCGTCTAACTTACACTTTTTCATTCCAAATTATGGTTGGTTTCTGGGTTTTTGAGTACAAATACAAGTACTCATACACATGTTTCATCTTAGTTTGAGAATTTTTTAAATCAGCTACTCACAAAGCTGGCCAATGCCTTGAAAGAAAAAAAAAATTCCAGGAATGCTGATGGTAGTCTCTTCATATAGAGTTCACATAATACAATTTCATTTTCTTTGGCATTTTCATCAAGTTTATCAAAAGTACGTATTGCATCATTTATATTTTGAGTAAACACAGTGGTTTGAGGAAACAAGTTTCAATGACAGATGCATCCCGGGGTGGCGTTTCATCAACATTTGTCGTCTGACAAGCTGTCAGATCTGACATCTTTCCTTGATTTTGATTGGCTGAGAAGCATCGTTATTATGGCAACTGTCGGATAAAACAGACTTTGTCAGATAAAACATCCGACAAGTCCTTTCATGAAACGCTACCCTGGTGAGCTACCTATTTTAAGATAAGTTCAACTTACACGGAACCTATAACATCCTATCTTTTACAAAATTCAACACATGGTTGTAAACTTGCAATGGTTGAATATCACATTCAATACCCATTGTGTAGAAGAACTGCATGAATTATTTACTGAAGTAAAGGGAATGGGAGATTTCAGTTGTTGATACATTGTACATGAAGAATGAGCTATTTCTGATTTTTTTTTTCTAGAATAAAAAGAGATGTACAGAAGTGACCAGGCATAACAACCACCAAAAAGTCGCACTGTGTGATTTTCAGTTAGAGCTCAATAAACGTGTTTTTGGTTTGCATGGTTAAATTCTAGTTAGGGGTATTTCCTGTAAGGATACAATTTTTCCCAAGTGATTTAAAAATTTGGAGGCACCAAACCATCTAAAAGTGGTATTTTTGACAGTTTTTGATAGAGCTATGATTGGATTTTGTTCTATTGGTTTTCTTTTTTACGACCCTGACTACTTGTCTCATTTTGATCTCCCATAACTTTAAAACAGAGTATATTCTTGTACTGATACTTGTCAGATGTGCTTAATTAGTACGCCAAGTTTTGGGGCATTCTGATAATCCCTTCATAGAAATTTCCATTCAGTACTAATCCTCCTTTTGTAACATTTGCACAATACCTTGTAAGTCAGAGCACTTCAACAGACTGCAAACTTTAAACCCTTATTTCTCAAAAGTAACATTCTGTGGGACTGGGCATTCTACTCTTTGTACAGTGGGTTAGGAACATCCAATGCTAATGATTTATACATCATTTTGAAGCTGAGCATCTACTTTTTCAGAATCAGACTTTAACTAAAAATTCATATCTGGCAACTTTTTGGTGGTTTTGTGGTGCCTGATCACATTATGCTCTACTAAAACTGATGACTATATCACCACATACCTGTGTTAACATTCCAAATCCTAATATTATCTAGTGATCCTGTCACAATGACCTCGTCTGACACATGCCATGCCAATGATACGACCCGACCTTGCTGCATCTGAAGTGACCTTTCGAAGAGCACACCCTCATCGATGATCTCATAGAGACGGATATAACCATCCTCGCATCCTGCCTGAAGTATAGGAAGGAGACAAAAATGACATATTGCATTTGTGACCCGCCAGCTCGAAACCACCAATAAGTCGCACGCATCACAAATGAGAAAATGGCCAAGAAAGATCATTTTGGATGGATTGGTCCATTTCTTGTTTTTGATAGAAATGTGTAGTTTCATTTTCATTCTATCATGTCTGAAAGTTTGGGATCCTAATTTGCCCCAGAAATATGATTGTTAGCAATTTCAAAATGACTCCTCATTTTCCCTTGATACAACTTGACAGCCTCATGTAGTGTCAGAGTGCTTTTATTATCCTAGCCAAAAATTCATCGAGGTAATGAACTGATTTTGGGAGAAAATAAAGAATAGGTCCTAATCCCAAGATGTATCAAATTTTAGCCTAATCTGATAATCCCTTCATACCAGTTTGCCATGGACTATTGAATACTCTCTTGTGCTTCTGCACAAACAAAAGAGCGCTGAGAAGCTCCTGTGTGCTCTTTTGTTCTGAACTTCAAAGGCTCTTTTCTCTGAATGGAGGTTATTGATTCCTAATTATCTAATGTGTTTTTGAGGGGGTTATTGTGGACCAGTTTGGATGAGTCATATACCATTGGAAAGCTGAGAATCTCTACTTTCAGATGAATTATAAAACTGCAAAATTAGTTTTGGCGACTTATTGGTGGTTTTGAGGCAGCAGGTCACATTTAACCTGCTATCTACTGGAACCAGGTGGTTCCTGTATCAAATCAATGAGGAATGTGAAAATGCAGTAGTTAGTGGGTTATAGGACAGCCATTCAGAATTAAAAGGGGATCCATACAGACACGGATCTTCATCTCCTCCACTCAAAATTGGCACAAAATGACCATCGTCTAAAACTTTGAAAAGAGGGACCCCACCCCCCCCCCCCCCACAAAAAAAAAAAGAAAAAAGAAAAGGAAGAAGAAAATAAGGAGCTCATTAATAGCTGTAGTCTGGGAGACATTCCCACACATCTGCTCATGAATTATGTGATCTTAATTATTTGCATAATTCATACTTGACTGTGCGCAAATATTACCACTCTTGTGCTGTACAACACATTGTCAAGGGCTTATATTTTGCCATGGAGGAGAAAATTTTGAGTTTGGAGGAAAAAGTAGATGAACTGACTAAATTGCTGGATAATTTACAAAGGGAAAGAGTGTTTCCAGACCAGGCACAAGTTAGAAAGGAAATTTTGCAATCAGACCTAATGCTGCTGATTAACCTACTATTCAGCCATTAAACTAATCGTGTAAATTGACTTCTGGGACTGATTTTCATTATGACATCATCCGAAACATGGCTTTACACTACCTAAAGAGACCAGCTTTCATTTTTTCAAAACTCTGACCTTTCTCAAATTAAGGACTACACTACATTCAATAGCTGAGGATAACTAGATAAATTAAATGCGGCAGAGTATGTGTCCAGGGAGCATCTCTTTTTTTAAACATGCAAGTGATTTTATGAATATCAGTGACTTGATTGAAGAATATCTATGATACTTGAACTATTTTATCAACAGAATAAACGCTGTTGTTATCATTTTTATTATGGCAAAAATATTATCACCGTGAGGATTCGAACCCATAACTGTCAGAGACAAAGTTCTGCCAGTCGCCTTGACCACTGCACTATGAGAAGTTGATGCTGCAGAGAGTGCTTGAAGAAATTTATAGCTGGCATTCATTGCTAGTCTTACTTCTCAGACAGGTTTTCAACATTTCGGCCATAGGCTTTACACACATCACTGGCAAGGCTTGTATGTAAAAAAAAAAAAATATATGCGTCTAAGCATAGAGGGGACCAGTGAGGATCTATCCTTAGTGTAAGCGCTCACAAAATTTATAAAATAATTACGTCTGAGAAGTTAAGACTAGAAATGAATCCGGGTATAAATGAATAAAGTGCACCGTCAACTTCGTCAACTGCTTGAGGCGCAGTGGTTAAAGCCATTGTCAGAGCTTGATATATTACTAGTCATACTAGTCAAGGGTTCGAATCCCCATGACGCGGGTAATTTTTTTGTCGTTATGAAATTGATGACAATGGCGTTTATTCCGTTGACGAAATAGTTAAAGTATGATGGATATTCTTCGATCAAATGCCTACCATTCCGTGCCTGCTTACACTAAGGATCGACCCCAATGACATCATTTGGGGAGGATGGTAGCATTAAATCTTACATTGCTGTTGAAATGTCAAAAGAAATTCACATGGTGGAGCGGGGATCCTTTCTATATTCTTGTTTTTTCTCTTCTTCATGCATTTGTTCTATTCCTCATACTTCCTGAGAATGAATAAAACAAAGGGACTGATGACAATACTTACTGCTATGTGAGTTTGCGCATGGTTTACTGCTATACACCAAAAGGCATTTCCATAGTAGATAGATTTCTGAAAGAAAAGGAAGTTGCAATTAAAGTGCTGGAATTTTTTTTTCTACAATCCAGATATCATAGTTGCTCGATCTCTTGATTATGCCAATCCAAAACCAATATTTAATTGTATGATAAACAACTTCTAAGCCAAAATTTATAGGTTTTCACTGTATTTCATGAATGGAAAGTGGTTTTAAGGGATGCAACAAAGGTGTGCTATATGCCTACTCTCTGACTAGCTTGTTACATGATACAGAAATGTGATGTGAAGTACTGCCATTCAATGGTAAAAGCAAGTGACTCTGATTTTTGTCAAAATTGACTTTTTCTTGATTTGGAATACTTTTTTGCATAAATTGAGATCATGTGACCCCCGATTCCGAAATACAGACATATCAAAACAAAGCAAATCCATAGATTTTCACATAAAACTGTGACATATTTTCTTCATTTACTCATTCTACCGAGTTGCTTCCTATTGGATGTGGCAGAGTACACTTTAACCCCCCCCCCCTCCCCAATTTTGTTAAAAACAGTAAAGCGCTGCGTATCTGAACACAAGCTTTCATATAGCTGATTTAGATTTGCCGTCCGTAGTGATAGTGATAGTTTCCTCGCAGCAAGTTTTAACTTTAAAAAAAAAAGAGCTGGTGTCTGTTCTTTGAGAAAAATCTTAAAAGCTCTCTCAACCTAAGATGCCAAGTGCTTTCTTTTTCTCCCCTGGAAAAAGCATTCTACATGACAAACACTATGAACATGACCGACAAAGAAAGTGGACAAAATAAACAACCTCTCATTCTACCCTTCACAATGGTTCTGGTAGTCAAAAGAACATCCCTTCATTAGTTCCAGGTGAATATGCATGTTACACCTGTTCCACATATTTTAGATAATAGCAGTGAAGGGATGTTCTTTTGACTTCCAGAACCATTGTGAAGGGTAGAATGAGGGGTTGTTTATTTTGTCCGCTTTCTTTGTCCGTCATGTTCATAGTGAAATGTATCCAATACCTTTGGTTTCAAATGATGAAGATCATATTCTGTGATGTCTCCCTGTAGACCAGCAGAAAAAAGCCGACCTTTGACCCAAACTAGACTATTCACCTTCCTCTTTTCAGAACCTGGAATTATCTGGAAAGAAAAAAAAAAATGTAACAGGTTTATGCAACATTACAATTTCAGGATAGCTCCAGTTATTCACAAGCTAGAACCTATAAGTATATCAACAGATGTGAAACTCTCAATACCAGTTGTGAAATTATAAATCAAGATTCCAAACTACAGAATTTTTTGAGTCAATTAGATGCACAATCAATTACACAGTGGATGGGCAGGGGTAGATTTCACCGCCCATGAGTGCCATAAACTTGTGTGAAACATTTCTTCACAAATTTTGCACATAGGCATCTGATTGCTCCCTGTCTGAATGATCAACACATTGATCAGTTGCCCAAATTCTCTGCAAATGTCATGAAAAAAATATGACTTCGGTTTTTTTTTTAATGATGTTTTTGCTTCTTAAATTGATTTGGCCTCAACATTCCACAGGCCAGGTGCAAAGTTTTGTAGCTTTATTACTTTGTAAACATTTACCTACCTCTGACTTCATTTTACACCTCAATATTAATAATAATTGATTATATATTCATTTATACAGCACATTACATGAATACTTCAATGCACTTTACAAATACTATTATTACCCCTGATCACTGGATTTCTAGCCCACACACAGGTGTGCACCATCTCTACTCCTTAGGGAGCATTCCTACCATTTTGTACCATTTAAATGCATGGCAATGGCAAAGGCAGACACATTGGCTTTCGGCAATCCTCACAAGGTGCTTTCACACCTACCTGATCAAGAAAAATACCTGTAAACTACAGGAACTTTTTCAGGCTCTAAAATACCCAGTAATTATTTCGTGCTTTCACACCTACCTGAAACAGACCTTTACAGGAAAGTTCTAGTATGATGGGGGGACCATAGTTCGCGCACATTTTAATTTTTTAATGAAGGCAATTTTTGATCCATAATTTCTCAATTTTTACCAAATATTATTCTGATTTAAATGACACCAAAGGCAAAACAAAATTCGATGTCGTATCGCACCGCTCTGGACCTGGAAAAGTGTTACAAAAATAACGAGACCTAACTTCGCGCACGCCAATTTTCAAGTGATTAATACAAAATAGAGATCCATAAAAGGTAAGATAATTGCATTACTAGGAAGGCAAAATGCCTCTGAATAATTTGATACCATATTTTACTTACAATTTTGATGACATCGTCTCTCGAAAAGAGGAATTCTAGACCCATGTCGACAAGTCCAGTTTTTGTCAGAACGAACGCAAAACGCTGCCAAATTTGCCGATTTTTCATTCATAATTTCAAAATTCCTTCTCTAATTTCAAAAGGAAGGTTACTTCCAGGGTAATTTTAGGGTGCTCTTTCCGTTGGTGCTACCAGTTTTTCACAATCTTTTCTAGTTTTTGAGATATGGCCCTGTGCGCGAAGTTTGGACCTGCGCGAAGTTAGGTCACTCTGCCATACTTATAAGCATGTGCATAAGGCTCATAGAAGTTATATCCCTGCAACCTTGTATAAAATACCTGGAATTGGAGAAAGTACCTACTAAACTTCAGGTATTTTTCTTTTTTGATATTACCAGAACTTTCGTTTCACACAGGCAAAATATCTGGTATTTTCTGATTGGGGTAGAATACTGGATCAGAAAATACCAGGTATTTTTTTCCTGATCGGGTAGGTGTGAAAGCGCTTACAGGTACCCATTTGCTCCTGGGTTTAGAGTGGCATATGTAGATTCATATCTTGCCAAAGGCCATTAGTGCTGTGGTGGGTCTTGAACTCGGACCACGAGATCCATAGTCAGGTGACATCCACAGGATGACAGACAACACCTCTATAAAATATATTGCTACATTTATTCCATACAAACCTTTTGCTGCAGCCATTTTCTCCCTTCTCCTGTCTTCCAAATCTCTACCGAGTTGTCCTCCCGGCCAACCGCTAGGAGTTTGTCAGCTTTGTTGAACGCAAGGCTCTGGATTCCACTTGGAACATAGTTGAAGAATTTGACATGGTGGACCTGGAAATCGGTCATGGTTGTCTATCTTGCTAGGTTAGTGAGCTGCTGACCTGCAAACACAGACACAATGACTATGATAACCTGTATCTTCAATTCCTCCTTGCCCCAAAACATTTGTGAAAAATTGTCATAAATGAAATTTTCAGAAAGAATTTGGACTTTAAATGCTAATGGTAAATTAAGAAATAGCACATAAGATAGTGCAGTTGCCCCCCTGAAATTTTCAACCCCCCTTTTTGCTTTGTTCTTGAAAATTTTCCAAAAATACCACCCAAAGAGTATGCACCAGATCGTTCAAAAATAGACAACAAAATTGCCCTAAGCAAGATTTAATTGTTTTAAATATGCTAGATTATCTGATTCATGGATTCTGCAACTCTTGATATGCCACAAATTTGGGGATTCAGAGTTTAAAATGGAATTTTAAACAATTATTTTCCTCTCATATGTGATTTTCTACCAAGTCCAAATGCCTGGGAATACACACAAAAGCTTTTGAGGCTTTTCCACCGCAATGCCTATGAAGTACAAACTTATCTTAAAGCTTGTAGTTGTACATGTATAAAGTAACTTTACCACCACTCATACTTAGGGCCAAACGTATATTGGACTGTCACGAACATTCACCGTTGCAGCAGTCAAAAACTGACAACAAAATAGCCTTAAGCACGATTTATTTCTTAAAAATTTGCTAGAATAATCTGATTCAGGGTCCGGACTCTTCAACTCTTGATATGCTACAAATTTGGGGATTCATTCAGAGTTGAAGTTGAACTTGAAAATGGAATTTTAATTTTAAAAAATTATTTTCCTCTCATCTCAAAAGTCTCAGTCTCATGTGTGATTTTCTACCAAGCCCAAACACCTGGGAATACACTCAGCTATTGAGGTTTTTCCACCGCAATGACTACTATGGAGTACAACTTACAAGCTTATCTCAGAGAAGCTTGTACATGTATAGACTATAGGCCCTAACTTAAGTGCTTTACCACACTCCACAGGCACAGTCAAACCAACACAGTCTACAGATGCCACTAACATAAATGTTTATTTGTGGGACTAAGTTTAATATTCAGTGTATTTGGTGCCTTTACTTCAAAAATATCATATAATGACTGTTCTTCACAGAAGCTACAGCACAGGGCTATCTGATCAACACAACAATAAACATGACCACAAATAAAATACAGTAACAATACAGTTAAAGTACTCACGTGCTATCATTTCCGATCCAAAACACTCTCGGCAGCAGCATACCGTACCGCTAACATGTACCGTACAAAAGGGGATTGGCAGCGGGCGCGGCCGGCCCGGGAGGCCGAGGCGGGGCGGGCGGGAGCTAGCTAGCCGCAAGCCCTGCTGCTTGATCTTGCCACGTGCGCTCCGTGTATCGACTGAACTTGCACACCGCGCGCCCGGCGCGCTAGCTAGCTAGCTAGCGCGCGCATAGCCAGCGCTAGCGGCTGCTGAGCTGAGCTAGCTGTATACTATCGCCGGCGGCGCCGGCGCCAACAACTCGATCGACGACACGGCGGATGAGCAAAGCTGGAGACAGAATGTTCCGAATCTGATTTATTTTACCCGATCGATCCGAACAAACTGAGGTCGGTACTACCATTAGCCTACCTGTACCGTACCGTGCATCTGTACAATCTTTTAAGTTCTGTTTTTTTTTTTTCAATTTTATTTTTGTCATTTGTGATTTTTGTTGCGTGTCTGTAGACTGTAGTCATGGTAGTGTAGTGTAACCGACACTGACTGATGATGTTTACGTCGTGCACGTGTGAGTTGTGAACGAACCAATTAGCCTTTTGTGGGCCCAAAGGTTGGGCCTATTGAAGTTTGAATTGCATAGATCTAGTTGCCATTGCCATTGCCATGGCATGCCCATGGAATGAATGCCTGTTTACTGCGGCAGCCCGAACATTGCGTCCTAGGACCTAGCTCAGCATAAGTCAGAGCCCATAATAAGCTCTTCTGTTTGTCCCTGGAGAACAAGGGGCGCGTTTTATGAAACCGTCATAACTACAAGATCAGTGACATCTCGGCGTTGTCGTTCGTCTGGTCTGTTAAGTGTTTCACAAAGCCGTCTTTGCCAAGACCAGCGACAACTTCCCTGACAAATGACTTTTCGCTCCTCCGAACATGTCATATCTTTTTAGCATGCCATCACAAGTCACCTTTTGGTCGGCTATGGGCAGCTCGCGGGCAGCGAAAAATAAGGAATGTTAATTTCTTAAATACAAATAGTTCTTGAGCTCTAGACTTTCATTCCTGGGGCTAAATCACAAAGAGCTGAAGTTGAAGCTTGAGAAGTTGAGTCATCTCAGGATCCTGGAGGGGGGGGGGAGGCACTTGACCCCTAAAGTGGTAGGTATGTGCCGCGGGCGAGACAAAAAACGGGCTTCAGAACGGGCTTATTGCGGAAAGAACGATCTTTGGAACAGGCTTCAGAACTACAAAATGTTCGTGGAAACGGGGGTCACTGTAACGGTTCGCCTGCGTGTTAGTGCTTATGTATCTCTATGGAGCGGGCGTAGCTAAAGCTATTCGCAGTGGATGTCCTTCATGCCGGACATCCATTGCCTCATGCATTTGGAATGACTTTGATTGGCACATGTTTTGACTGTCATTAATTTTATAGGCAACCTCTGTGTTTCTGAAAACAGAGATGAAGTTGACAGCCAGAATCCATTCTGTGAATAGAGACTGCCATGCATGATAGGGATTGCTGCAACTTTTATTTGGGGGGTATTTGCATATGAATCGCCACTGTTCACATTCTTTATTGGATTTCAACAAATGAAGTGTAAAAATGTTTGAAGTTAAATTACAATGTATGTTAAAAGTTGTCTGATACAACACACCATATTTTAGCTACAATGTATGATGCAAAGACAAAGTGGTTAATTACTTTTTGTGAGGTGTGTATTCTCCCAGAATTAATTGATTATTTTAGTAATTTCTATCCTCAGCTACACATAAATTTGCACAGCTTACGATGGCATGCTCCTCAGGGGGGAGGAGGGGGGGAGATGTCTCATTGAGGCCTGTACATTATCTGTGCACATGAAAATGTGTGAAATTCAAAAGGCTACTTTTTTCAGCATCAGGCACGTATATGTATGTGCGACACGTTCAGGGTGTCTAGACTAAAATAGCAAAAATCATGAAAAGGGGTATCTAAAACAGCAAAAAAATCAAGAAAAAAAGGGTGTCAAATTCAGAGGTGATAAATGCAGTCCTTGAATGAAATTGTTAAGGGTAGGAAAATCGGAGATGGTAGTCGAGTTTCCTTGTTTAGGGTATCAAAACCACTCCTACATCAATCCTCGTTCAGGGTGCTTTTCAGAAAGTGGTATCCGCGGAAGATGTACAGTACAGGCCCTGATGAGATGCACCCCCACTCTAATTATTGGGGCAGGGTCAGCCTTTCACAAAGTGAGGTCTAGCCAACTACTAGTTAGAGCGTAGTAAACTCGAGGCAGATTTTTCAGCTGTTCTAGGTTTGTAAGCAGGGTGGCCCGGGAACCCAAGTTAAACTCATAAACTTGCATGTTGTGAGTGACATTCTGAATATTTCCAAATGCAAGTGATATTTCTTTAATTTCACAGAATTTCTTCTTGTCTTTTCTTTTTGGGATAGTTTACATGTAAAGACAGGAACTTCTGACTTGTTAGCCATTTGAGTACTTATACGTGAAGAAAGTGATGATATTCTGGTTTTAAAGATTTGAAATGCTGCCATCCTTTCAGAATTGATGGAGAGTGGAGACGAGATTCTTCCTGTGATGAAAATAAAGCAGGAGGTGATAGAGAAGGAGGAGGAGGAGCACCGACCATCAGAGACAGAAGGTTACCAAATCGTCTTCATTGCAGAAGATGCTATCAAAGAGGAGGATATGACTCAAGATGAAGTGGAAGAACAATCGAGACAAAATGATACTGAACAGAATTCTCTGCAGGATGTTGATGTGGAGATGCAGGTGACAACGGCATCATCATGTCAGTTAGGTACATGTAATCAGTGCACATTAATGATACTTAGAGATGGGGGGAGGGCACGGCTGTTTCGCTTCCATAGGCCATGTACAAAATTAGGGCTTAACCGATATTCGCATCGGAGATAGGTGACTGCCGATTCTTGGCCACATCAACTAAACATCGGAATCGGTAAATATTTTGATGGTGAGCCGATGCGGAACCGATGCAAGCAACAGATGTTTGGCGGTTACAATCACACTTAGACCCTATGTTGTTTTGCATTGCGGGCGTAGCAGACGGGATTAAATTTTTGTTATTGTATTACTCATCTCTACTTTAGCCGTGCTCTGCGCTGCATTGGTATCGGAATCGGAATTGGGCCGATGCGGATGTAAAAACATCGGGGATCGGATCGGCAGCAAAATTCCATATCGGTTAAGCCCTTTACAGAATAAACCCTTTAAAATGCACGCACTAAATCTGCCCGTGCTGTTTCACGGGATCCGCTTTGCATGGAGTCATGGACACTTTTTTCAGCTTGTAGATCTATCTTATGGAGAAACTGTAATTGAACCCTCACTGGCATGAGGAATTATATGTACTAAAATATTAATTTCAGTGTTTTTTCTTACATGTACCTTGTAAGAATATAGAATTCAATTATTTTATGGTGCCTCCAAAATAACACAGAAATTCCAATGAAATTGTCGATAAGTGAACAATATTCTGCATAATATTGATGATTTAAATTGTGTGACTGAGTTTAATGACTTGGTGTTTTTACTTCAAAAATTTCAAATAATATTCTTCACAGAAGCTACAGGGTATATATCTATCAACATATCCACAAATACTATACATTACCGGTACCATTATAGTTAATAACATAGTTATTGTTTGAAGTCTGCAGCATTAATCATTCTGAGAACCATTTTATCTACATTTTATCTCATCTAGGACACGCCCATTTATGATGCAATAACCAATACGAAATAATGTTAAATCGCACCCTCATCTTGCTCAGCCAATGAAACTGCTTTTGGCAGTTACATGGGGCAAAATAGGAGGCGAGGTGGCTCAGTCGGTAAAGCGTTTGCCTGTCGAACCAAAAGACCGTGGGTTCGAATCCACCCCGGGCAGATGACTGAAGCCTGGGTTGTGTGCCCCTCCCCTGTTTCATAGACGCAGGCTATGTTTTAGTGGAAAACACTCTGTCCCTCGGATAGGATGTTAAATGGAGGTCCCGTGTGGAGGAGAATCACCACCTTGCACATTAAGAACCCACTGCACTATTCGAAAAAGAGTAGGGGGAAACCCCTGTGTAGTAGTGCACCTGCACATCCCCAACCCAATGGATCAGATGTGATCCCTGCCTGGTTGGCTCCTGCACTGGGGCGTTGGGCAGTATTCGACAAGACAAGACAAGAAAAGAATGCTTTATTTTCACAAGTTTCAATGCGCTTGCAATGAAGCTGAAACGCGTTTTAGCTGATATTATCTTGAAAAGTGAATTTGGTAATTTCCAGGGTTTCAGCATACTATTTCAAGCATCATTTCAGTGACAGTATTAGTTGACAAAAATCTTTAAATCTAATTCGATTATCATACGGGAGTGTTGCTAGAGTAGTGATATGTACATGTATGGCATTTTCTTTATTTTTATACCGAAACTAGGAGTGCATTTATCCAGAAAAATGGGTACATGTATCTGAGAGATAAAATAGCCCCTACTCTAGTTTAAGTTTCACTATATCTTTTTCTTCAGGGTTGGGCACAAGTGCTAAAGCTGCGCATTTGTGGGAACATGCGCTGGAGATGAGAGACCGAGATCAAATGAAGATAAAATCTGTGAGATAAAAAGTGGTCTCAGAATACTAATTTTATTTCAAAGAAGAAATCAAAAATTTCAGAGATAAAATAACACTCAGAATACCACCCCTGGCTTTAAACATTGAAATGCTTCCACCCTTTCAGGATCGATGGAGGGTGGAGACGAGATTCTTCCTGTGATGAAAATAAAGCAGGAGGTGATAGAGGAGGAGGAAAACCGACCATCAGAGACAGAAGGCTACCAAATCTTTTTCACTGCAGAAGATGCTATCAAAGAGGAGGATATGACCCAAGATGAAGTGGAAGAACATTTGAGGCAAAATGATACTGAACAGAATTCTCTGCAAGATGATGACGAGGAGATGCAGGTGACAACGGCATCGTCATGTCAGCCAGGTACATGTAAATTTAATCAATACTTAGAAATGGGGGGGGGGGGCAGGGCTGTTTCACTTTCATAGGCCATGTACAAAATAAGCCCTTCAAAACGCTCACACAAAATCAGCATGTGATCTGTCACAGGATCTAATGTAATACTTGTAGTTGATATAATTCCAAATCATTCCCTCCTACCTCTTTCTGTGAGGACAGAACAAAAATCCAGGTCAAATAAAGTGCAAGTAATCCAAATTTGTTTGCTATTCTCCAATAAATTTTCGCGTCATTTATTGTCACAAATTCGTTTTTCAGAAATAAATCAGTCGCCAAAAGATGGGGCTAAACCCTGAAGCGCTAAAACCCAGAAGTGCACCGACATAGTACACAAATTCTATTCATTCAATTATGTTCACAACATTGACATTATGATTACCGTATGCAAGCGTGGCGCGGAGTATACAGTCATGATTCGAAATCGAACTTGGCCTGAATGATTTCATTCTCACCACAAAATGTAGTAAGAAGGGCACTAACGTACAAGCTCTTACTTCCATCATGAATGTTTTTTTCTATTTTCTTTTTTTTTAAAAAATAATGTCTGTTCGTTTTTCATTCATTTATTTCTTCAAAAATATCTTGTCAAGACTTGTCATACTTTCGTATAGCTTTTGTTCATTATTACGTGAGTGAGCTCCTTCTCTCACGAGTAGTTACGTCAGGGCTGAAATAGTGCATTGGCCTAAAGCAGTTTTCACTCATGTCCGCATACAGTGCATATAAACGTGTTTTTCGCCTTGGCTGGTTTCATTAGTGATTGCAAGAGTCGATCTGGTCAGACTAGAAACTCAGTTTGTAGGTCGTAAGTGATGATCAAAAACGACAATCTGAGGTGAATTCTAAGCATTTTAGCGTAATAAATTGACACCGCTGTACCTTCAAACTTTCAAATGTAAAAATAATTCATGATTTAAGCCATGAGTACACATTTTGGGGATAATTCTTAAGTTGAAGTTATGTTGCCGAGTAACTTGGTGGAAATTTTAACATTCGTGTAGACTAGAGACCTAGCTATAGACAAGTCTGTCATGTTACCGTTAGTTGTAAGTACTACATTGTAAATAAGTGTCGGCGTCACCGTCTGTCTGTTTCGAATGATCGACGTTTATTATGAATTAAACAGACCTCTTGTAGGATGTTATTTTCTGTCGACATAAAAAGAATCCATGTCGACATGTCGGCATATTTTGTTTGTCGACATTAATGTCGACAAACCTCATGTCGACCAGACCACTAAATAAACTGCAATTCTAATTAAAACAAAATGCCTAATAGTTCACCAAAAGTTCACTATGTCTTTTTGCACAATGAAAGATCTGCTTTTCATGTTTTTAACAGTTTGAACTATATTTACATAGTCTTGTCAAGTGTCAGAAAAGTCTGTTGAGAGAATATATCCAATGTCACAATTAAATGTTTAATGTACAGGCCAGGGCCTCCATTTATAAGCCTGTTTAGACACAAAATGCTTATCCCATAAAACTTGATAAAGAAACATGTAAGGAATCATGATTGTATATAGTGAACAGTGTTCAGACACACATCCTAAACTCTTTTAATATAGAAAATACTTCCTAGATGCTCAGTTTTCAGTTTGGTGATGTCATGTTTGGAATGCTTTTTGAAAATTAATCATTCAAGTTCTGTAAAAAAACTCCCTTGATATGTTGTGTGATATCATATTTTAGCTCTGCATTTGAATTTAGAACAAAATTGGACCAAACCACAGCGTGCTATTGAACTTGTTCATCTAAAACGTTACGGACATAACACTTTGAGAGAGATGGAAATGATACACTTCATTTGGGCCATTTAGCTGAAAATAATTATTTTCTTGCAGTATCCAGCTGAATGATGTAAAAATGAGCCCGCAGCTTTATCATAGCATAGGAATAATTGCCTGAAAGTCATTTCATAGTGACAATATCAACTTCATAAGAAATACATAAAAATCACACTGAATTTTACCACATTTTTACTGATGTAAAAATGAGCCTGCAGCTTTATCGTAGTGTATGAATAATTGCCTGAAAGTCATTTTATAGTGACAATATTAACTTCATAAGAAATACATAAAGATCACACTGAATTTTACTACATTTTTACTGATGTAAAAATGAGCCTGCAGCTTTATCGTAGTGTATGAATAATTGCCTGAAAGTTATTTTATAGTGACAATATTAACTTCATAAGAAATACATAAAGATCACACTGAATTTTACTACATTTTTACTGATGTAAAAATGAGGCTGCAGCTTTATCATAGCATAGGAAGAATTGCCTGAAAGTCATTTTATAGTGACAATATCAACTTCATAAGAAATACATAAAAATCACACTGAATTTTACTACATTTTTACTGATGTAAAAATGAGCCCGCAGCTTTATCATAGCATAGGAATAATTGCCTGAAAGTCATTTTATAGTGACAATATTAACTTCATAAGAAATATATGAAAATCACACTGAATTTTACTACATCGTCTTTGAAGAAACATTTATTTTATTTCAGTAGCTAAAAAAAAAAAAAAAAATCTGCAATAGCCCCACCCAGTTATATGTATATTGTTCTATGGTCACCATACGTTCAGAAAAAACACACTGACCGTGATTCTTTATCTAGTTCTATTTGAAACAATGCTCAGACCCTAGTTTTGTCATACAATGTTTCTTTATATGGTCTTTCGTTAGTGAGCATTCAGACATAGAAATTTATCATATAGCTTAACAGTTTTGGTATAGTTATACAACAGGTTTTTTGTGTGTGAACACGAGGTTCATCAATATTGCAGTGTAGAATCCAAATTATTTCTTGCAATCATAACCAGATATGTCTTGTGCTACTATGTGTGATGTCTGTAATGCAGTGGTGATGTAATGTCCATAACGCTCTTTTAAAAATGAATTATGCAAATTCTTAAAAAAAATCCCTTGATATATTGATCGATATCAAATTTTAGATTTGCGTTTGAATTTAGAACGAAATTGGACCAAAACACAGTGTGCTATAAAAACCTGTTCATCTAAAACGTTACAGACATTACACTTTCAGTGAGGTGGAAATGATAAAATTTGTTTTGGCCATTTTCCGGAAAAGAAATATTTTCTTGCGGTATCAAGCAGGATGGTGTAAAAATGAGTCCTCAGCTTTACCATAGCATTGGAATAAATGCCTGAAAGTCACATTATAGTGACAATATTCACT
>CM057158.1:22155394-22181575 GCA_029962745.1 Echinometra lucunter
GTTCTTGTTTGCTACCCATGTGGGTCATGGTGGCCTCAAAGGCTAGAGCTTATATGAGTTATGTACTGACCAGGGGCCCGTAACACAAAGCTTTGCAATCAATCGCAAATTTAAAACACTCATTCTGATTGGTCCAGGGTCACCTTTTTGAATGAAATGCGCATGAAACATTGGTTTTGATTGGCTGTTACTGTAGCGGCAGGAGTATATGTGAAGCACCATCTATTGCGAAAGGGGAAATTGTGCAGCAGATTCCGTGTAAAAGGAAACATGGTCTCTTGATTGTTATCGAGACTTGTTTTGGAAATTTCTCCGGAAGGGGGCAAATAGTTGTGAACTGCCAATCGATAACAACCATTTCTTGGACAGCTTTTAGCTGATTGTTGAACGACAAGAGGACGACTTGTTCAGAAGAAAATAAAGAAGAATAAGAAAAAGGACAAGTTGTTGCACATTTCCTTTATTTGGCATGCTCACAGTTGCAACTTTGCGAATGATTGCAAATCTTTGTGTTGCGAGGACCAGGTGAACATAGCAGCAAGAGGGCACCAGGGGAGCGTTTCATGAAATGACTTGTCGGATGTTTTATCCGACAAAGTCTGTTTTATCCGACAGTTGCCATAGTAACGATGCTTCTTAGCCAATCAAAATAGGAAAGATGTCAGATCTGACAACTTGTCAGACAACAAATGTTGATGAAACGCCCCCCTGGCCTCACTTGTTTGAGTTGAAAATTCCAATGGTTGATGCAAATGCTAATTTTTTTTTAGTACCCAATATAAAATGAAATTTGTAGTATACCTGTATTAAAGAGAACTGTTGCTGGACTAGCGCCATGAGCATCTTTGGACGGTGTGTGCACTCTGTAATTTTTACTATCATTATTCATTATCATTATCATAAAACACAGAGCTCTCCCATAACTTGCATAGCAAAATGAAATATCAAAACTTGGAAGTAATTTTAATTTATAAAGCTCTTTATTTCTTATGAATGGAAACCTGTGACTGTCACAACATTCCCCTATAGATAAAACAAAAGTCAAGAGAAGAAAGCAAAGGATTGTTCCAGTGGTCATCAATCAAATCCTGTAATGTGTTTATCATGCTCAATTCAAGATCGACTCATCAATATCAAAAGACACAGGTGCATAATTGCACATGACAATCGTACATATAAAATACATATAACATTATTATGAAAACATTGGAAAAGTGCAAAAGAAATAAACAATTATAAGAAATAAACAAGGGACACAGAGCAGTGAGGATCAAGATTAAAGATCTTTAAGGATCTTGGCTATTTGACCCCATTGTCGAGAGAATCATACCAGAATTTCTTGCCTTAACAACACAAAAGAAAGGAAAGAGTGGGTCACCGAGAAAGGGGATGCAGAGAAAAGTGGAGAAGAAAAGAAAGAGAAAGTTTGGATAATCGAGAAGGAAATGAGAATGATGAAAAGAAGACCCACTTGCATAAAGATAATTTGAATTAAATTAAAGATAAATACACAGTACAGTAGACATACATGTACATGTGTGAGTCAGTGGCTGCACCAGGATTGTTAAAGAGGGGGGGGCAGGGGCAGTCGATTTTTTTTTTTTTTGCGTGTATGGAAAAATCGAGCGTGAAGCGCTTAGTCGCCAGCGTAAATCCACTTTGAGGAGTGGGGGGGGGGGGGGTAATTGAATTTTTGGATTATTCTTTTTTTTCTCTTACACACATTTTAATATCAATTTTGCGAGCGAGCGAACAAAAAATAACTGCTTTTTTTTGTTTTTAATTGCATTTTCGAATAAATATTCTGAAATATGATGAGCGAGCGAAGCGAGCAAGCCAAAAATGGCTACTTTTCTTGTTTTTAATCGCATTTTAAAAGAGAAATTTAAAAATATGACGAGCGAGCGAAGCGAGCGAGCCAAAAATAACCACTTTTTTGTTTTCAATCTAAGTTTTGAAGAGCGGAAAATTGTATTTTACAGCACTTCACAGCTTCCATATGATGCCTATGACAACATCTACTTATTTACAAATTACTGTATAATTTTTCTTTTCAGTCCTCAAAATTTCTGGGGGGGGGGGGCAACTGGGGGCAAAGCTTCTGAGTGGGGGGGGGGGGCAAATGCCCCCCCATGCCCCCACTTGGTGCCGCCACTGGTGTGAGACCTGTGTGACATACACGTACAAACTATTATTTAAGAACACTTGATAATACATGTACATGGGGCCTGATACGTATGCCTTTCCCTCTTACGCTTTCATTACCTACAGAGGGCAGTAGCCCACATTGATTCACTTCCTTGCTGTTTCACTCTCCCCAACAAGAATTCAAGGTTGGAATAATCTGCATGTGTGCATCTATACTATGTGTATGCTGTATAATGAAATGTACGTACAGCTACAATCCAGGGGGTGGACTAACTGGTGCACTATCAAAGCTTCAAAAATCACTCTTCAGTAAGATAGCATTATAAAATACATGAGAAAATTTATATACCTGTACTGGTTGTCTTTTACCTTTACTACACAAGATATATATCATCTAGTAATATGACTTGAACAATAAGAAGCACTGCAAATTATGATCTACTAGTACCTGGAATTTGAACATGGTCAATGTTAAGGACTCGCATATTTTGAGAAACTTTTGGGAACTGGGAGCTCTGTTACATCACAGCACAGTACAAATTGATAAAGTAGCTGCGTTACATAAATTAATTATAATTACTAAACAATCAACATTTGTATCTCATTAAAAGCAAGTGTGACTGTATGGGGATTGGATAGGTCTGCAAAATTCTCCCTCCTGCAATTTTCCTCAAGATGGTTAAGCTGCTATCACTACAATTTATGGCATTTCATGAAAATAGAAATATGATTACATATCAACATACTGAGCAAAATTTCACTTATGTTCTATCATTTTGCCAGGGGATTGCAAGTTTGTTTAAAGGTGTTCTTCCAACTTTACCAAATACATGAACTGTCATCTACTCTCTGGGAAACTTTTGTTAACAACAGTTTCTACTGTATAATGATCTTTTTCCTCTCGCTTTCTGTGTGTTTCCAAATTTGATGACAATGCATATTATTTCTATCCAATGCTCAAATGAATTGGGCAGCTCCTTTACTGATGTATAAAGCCTGAGATTTTTTTTAATTTTGATTGTCATCAATGGTCTGAGTATTGAGGTAGCATGTTGCAAAAAGAGATCAGTCATGAAATGTAGCAATTTATCACGTTTCGGGCATTCAAATATCAGTATCGATGGATACTATGTCTTGTTGAGTTGATTTTGGTGTGGTCCTCCTGCGGAGAGTGTACGGTGTAAATCTCCTTTCAGAGGTCTTTGGTATCCTCACACTGGACATTTGCACAGCAGTGCATGGTGTCACTTGAGCGTCCTCTGGTGCTGAATCATCATGAGAAGATCCTACGAATGATGCACTTGTCGAAGATGGCTGAGATTCATCGTTTGATTGGACTGATCTCCTTTGAGAGGTCTTCGGTGTCCTCAGACTAGACATTCGCACTGCAGTATGTGATGTCACTTGAGTGTCCTCTAGTGCTGAATCATCATGAGATGATCCTACGGATGATGCATTTGGGGAAGATGGTAGAGATTCATTGCATATTGAACTGATCTAAGCCGCCTAGCACAAGGGTCTTTGCAATCCGAAGTTTCATCACTAGTAGGATTGTTTCTTAAGAATGCTGAATCTTGAAAAGATCCTGAAGCTGTGAATACTGGAACAGATTTTTGGCTCGATGGCACCGATTCAAGGTGATCAGAAGACTGGCTACCACAGTCTAAAGCATCACTGTTGGTAGGGCTTGTACTCTCTACAACTTCAGATGCTCTTGATGGAGTAACAAACTCGACACTCTGAACAGGTTTCTTCTCTCTCTTGACAAGAGAATCTATTGTACTTTGAAACAACTGCAAGGCATCACTCGTACCCCAGTATGTGGTCTTTGAAAACTCGTCCTTCACATATAAGAAGACTTGGCATTTTGTTACATCGGCAAGCTCACGCACTTTCCTCATGAGACATTTGACTCGTCTGTATCTTGCTTGGTTACGTAGATGTTTATTCTCATTAAACTCCAAGCTCTTAAGACACCTGTTTTCAAATATACATCAAAATGTAAAACTCTCATTTATTACATGATAGAAATATGTGTAAAGTATGTTTTCCATCAAATATTTGAAATATAAAAATAAATATATAAATTTTAATCACTAAAGGACAAAGCAGCCATTAATAAATCATGGAATCTGTCATTTCTAGTTAAAAACTAATCCCTTAAAATTGTCATTTCCATGACTTTTTCTTTTTATTTCACTTTACTTGCAGGTCATTTTCTTTTGGTGATGCACAGAAATTGATGATTTGATTTTTTTTTTCAGCTTTCTTCTGTTATTGTTGTTTTCTTATATTACTTATTTTTCCTGTTCCTGCAAATGAAATGAAATACAATGAAATAAATGAGATGAAATAAAAATACAGCCTAAGAATAAAATAAACGTTAATCGCAACATGCGATACAAAATACCTTTTAATTCTCATGTTTCGCAAACCTAGCGCCCTCATTCAGTTCAGTTGCAACAGTCACTCTAGCATGAGATGGGTCGACAACGGTACCATTAAAACCTTAATTACACAAGTTGCCTTTTTTGTTCCTATTTTAATTGATTACAGACTTCTAACACTCCAAATTTTCTCTGGGCCCAACTACTAACTCATTCTTCTTCTTCCCTGCACGTGGGATCCGTCAATCAGTTAAATATTTCTTAAATTGGTCAACTCTCACTCACAGCGTGCACTATCTTGAAAACAGTTGTTGACCCGCAAGTTGGAAAATAGGCCTCTCATGGTACGGACATTAGTGGCGCATGTATTGTCCAAGTGACAGCAGCCCTATTCCCAAAGGAACTGAATGGATCAACTCAGTATATATATTCATAATTGTAATAAATAAGGGTGATGTTCGTTATTCCGAAGGTTCGTTATTCCAAAACACGCAATTGCGTATACCTAGATGTTTGTTAGTCCAAAAATAACTGACGAACTAACGAACCTTACTTTATTTTTACAGACTAATGAACCTTGGGGACAACAAACTGTAACCATAGATAATATACAACAAAATAATGAGAGCAACGTACACTTTCTTTGGTTCAGCATTCACTTCCATCTCTCCTGTCTTGGGGTTGAGGAGAGTTCTTGCTGCTTCCAAGGAGTCCAACTCCTCACATGCTTTTGATGTTGTAACGAACTCTACACTCTGAACAAGTTTAGCTGCAGTGTCCTTCTCTATAATGAGGGAATCTATTGTTGGCTGAAACAAATCCAAGGCATCACTGGTACCCCAGTATAAAGTCTTTGAATACTCGTCCCTCACATATACAAAGACCTGGCATTTTGTTACCTCAGCAAGTTCATGGCTCTTCTTGAATATACACTTGCCTCTCCTGTATTTTGCCTGATTACGTAGATGTTTATTATCGTTGAACTCAAAGTTCTTCGCTAGACACCTATTTAAAAAATAAAAGATATAAAAACTAGATGAATCCACGACCACGCTCAGTCAAAATTTATGCCTCCGCCATTGTCAGATTGGAAATATATGGCACATTCATGATGATTTTTTTTCTTTATTTTCATGTATACAATTACATCTTTAACCTTGACCTTTGAACTTGTGCCCCCCAAATCTAATCAGACCATTGTCCCTCCCATGCATACATGAGCCAAGTTTGAAGTTAAACCGTCATAGAGTTATCGCAAGAATCAGCAAATTTCATGTATATGACCTATATGATCTTTGACCTTTGACCATGAAACCCAAAATCTAATCAGATCATTGTCCCTCCCATATGCATACATGAGCCAAGTTCGAAGTTGACACGTCAAATGGTAGTCAAGTTATTGCAAGAACCAGTAATTTTCATGTATATAATGACCTCTATGACCTTTGACCTTGAGACCCCAAAATCTAATCAGATCATTGTCCATCTCATATGCATACATGAGCCAAGTTTGAAGTTAATCAAATGGTAAAGTTATCGCGAGAATGAAAACGGGACGGACGGACGGATGGACGAACAGACAACCCGAAAACATATTGCTTCCAGCAACCACCTTCAGTGGGCGGAGGCTAAAAATATAATGTATAATGTATTACTTCACATGTAATGAAGGTAGAGGAGAGTCACCACCTTTGCACGTTAAGAACTCACTGCACTTTTTGTATAAGAGTAGGGGGAAACCCCAGTGTAGTGATCCACCCCCAATCAGTTGTATCGGGAGGAGAGACCTGCATGTTACAGTGATTCAGTTCGCTTTTCGCCTCCCAGGAACAGGTGACGCCAAACAATAATAATAATAATAATGATAATAACATAAACATCTGTTTTGTAATTCCATCATGTAACTTGTATTACCAAACATCGTACCAGTACACATAAGCTGTATATTCAAACTTATGGATACTTATGCAAGCTTCTGAAAGCATGCTTAAAGCTTATGAACAGTTTTGGTTGCAGAAAGAAAAATGGCATGAAAATGATTTATGGCATGAAACTGTTAACAGCCTCACACTGTCTACCTTGCATAAAAAGTTACATGTGTGAGATCGTGTGAAATTCCATTCACTGTTTCTGGTGAACATTAGTGCAAATGTCTGAAAAGAACACCATTTAACAGTTACTCTGCCCTATACCCTGGGATACCTGCACACCAGCTACTCCCTACACAACGATCACAGCGCCATCTTATGCTTATCGCATGACAGTACTCGCATTGGTTCACGTGTGCAAGAAGAACCATGGGACGTTAGATCCCAGGTCAGGGATCAAAATTACTTTTGCTTCTCATTTGCTTGATGTTCCACTCCAGGAGAAAAATCTTGGAAATTGGTAGCCCTTGAAACTAGAAAAGTAGCCCTGGAAATTTAAAAAGTAGCCCCCATATTTTTTGAAAGATAACAAAAAGCAGCCCACAAAATAAAAAGAAGAAAATTGACCCTACTATATTCAGCTTTAGCTTATTTCTGGCACACACTGCAACTTTAATGATCACATAATAATCAATGAATTTTACTTGACTGATAGGAAGAACCCGATCACTTTAATTTAATCATTGAGTTTCTTGTTTAATATCACTTTACATGCTGATCAATAGACTTATGAACATTACATCTACATTTACTGGATCATGTGGAGCAGTTAATACTGATAATGAGAGCTACAGTGCACCTACACTTTTTTCGGTTTGGAACTTTCCTTGGTCTTCTGGGTCTTGGCATTACGGATAGGTAACTTCGGTCCTGAAGACTATTGAGTCTCTGAAGTAGACTTTGAATGGTATGGGATCACTGGCTTGGACTCTGGTGCTGAGTGACTTGTTGTTTCAAGAAACAGTGAAGGAGACCCTTGAGGTGAGCCACTTGTCGCAGTCAGCCTCGACTCCTGGTTTGATGATACCGACCCATGACATACAGCATACGGGTCATGGCAATCTGTGGTTTCCTTACTGGTAGAACTTCTACAAAGAACATCTTTGGGTGCTTTTGACTGAATAACAAACTGAACGCACTGAACAGCTCTGAGCCTTTCTGTGATGAGAGAATCTAATTTCAACTGAAACAACTGCAATGCCTCGCTCGTACCCCAATATGCAACTTTTCGGAATTCATCCTTCACGTACATGAAGACTTCACTTTTTGTAACCTCTGCTAGCTCATGTCCCTTCTTGAATATATTCCTGCATCTCCTATACCGAGCCTGATTCCGTAGACAGCCAAGATCTTGGAATTCCAGATTTTTGGAAAAACACCTATGTTAATGAGAGCAGCAATAGATATGGTGGTTAGATTGCTGAAATGAAAGCCTTGTTTAGATATGGCAGGACAAATCCCCACAACATTTTTAGTGCACAAGTCAATGGGATATGAGGCAGCAAAAAAAAACAAAACACACACACAAAGGCAGAAGGCATTTTTTGGCCATCTGGTGGCAAAAAGCTGTGGACCAATCAAATTCATAAAAAGTTAGCACAAACTATGATGTCATGAGTTTGCACAGGTTTTGACAAAAATCTCTTCCATTTGAGCATTGAAGTGTTATCACATGTTCATTAACATAAGTGGCGTGGTTTGCCACGCAATATCTGAACATTAAAAGGTGTTGCGTCATGTCTGAGCAAGCCGTAGTCCAAAAGATTTCTTAAGATTTATAAGTATGTTTATCCCTAAAACACAAAGGAACCATAATGGCAAATTTAATCTTTTTAGTTGATTGAAGTGAAATAAGTGATGGCATCAAAATTCTTTGAATCTCTCTTTGATCTCATTTCGTAAGCAGTTCTAAGGCCTCACAGTTCAATGATCTCACAATATCAAAGGTAGATATAATCAACAGATGAAGCAATATTTTTTTCTTCAAAACATAAAATCATTTTCAACTCATGATTCTACTCACACTTTCTTCTCTGTAACTTTGTCCTTTCTCTTTCTTCTTCTTCTTTTGGTGTCATTTGGAGGTTTCCTTTCTGGTATCTCTTTCCCAAGCCCCTCTGCAGAATCTTGAGCGTCACTGTCTGTAGATGGTGCACCTAGAGGACATTCATCAGGGTTTGATGAAGCAACAAACCTTACACTCCGAACACATTTATCCCCTCTGGTGATGACAGAGTCCAACACTGGCTTGAACAGCTGCAGAGCGTCACTCGTACCCCAATATGTTGTCTTTGAAAATTCATCTTTCACATACAGGAAGACCTCGCATTCTGTAACCTGGGAAAGTTCACGGCACTTCCTGAACAGATTCTTGGCGCGTCTGTACTTTGCCTGATTGCGTAGATGTTTGTTATCAATAAAGTTTACATTCTTGGCTAAAAACCTATTTAGATATAACAAAAAATAATTAGGAAACACAGGTATGCACAGTTATGAAAGAGGGTCACACTTTCTTTTCTGAATTTTCACGACAACAGATATCAAAATTAACACATACAGGGATATTCGTCCTTATTAACCCATAGCAGCAGTGGGTTTTCTTAAGCTTTGAATTCATCAGTGTTTTCTCCTTAAATTGCAAAGCACTCTATTTCCATTCTAGCAGTTTTAAAAAAAACAAAAATATATCTAACATAAAGGAAGGTGAAGGAAATTTTAAAAATTTATTTCTTACAGACAAGCCAATATCATAATGTATCCCACCACATCTGTGTGCAATCATTTTTGCAGGTAAAGTGTAATGTGACTGCATTTGACCTTTGATCTACATACATGACCTTTGACCAAATTACATTGCATTCCCTATAGAGCATTTACCATCCAAGTTTGGGTCTAAACAGGCAAATGGTCGTAAAGTTATTCAAATTTTACATAGCGTTACAGACGGACGCTGCTAAGGATCCCTTGGTCTCGCTCCACGTTCAGTGGCTCGGCAAAAATTGCCCCAAAAATTGGCAATCACAAAATATGGATTAAATATTGTACATTGCATTGCCAGTTTGGAGGGTTTAACAATCAAATCTTTAATGGTACAATGTACCACAAGAAGAACAGGAACAAAAGTACTTGTAATTTGTGCTCTCTCTGCTAATGTTCCTAGCACTCTTGATCAAGAGATAATGCAGAAGTTAACCAAGCCCATCAATGATGTGGTGCTCATCTGGCATCCGGCAAAGAAATTCATGAAATTTTTAATTTTCTCCAAGTAGACACTGTAATGAATAATTAGCAGAACTAATTTTCTAGACAAAATTTCAAAATTCTGTATAGAAGTTTGGTGTATGTAATGTAGCTCTACTGGATGAAACAAAAAAAATCAAAATAAGTCGACAAATGAAGTAGAAGAAGTATTTTTTGTGTTTTTGGAATAAATTTTTGCATAAACTAGCATAGATCATTATTTAGACAAAACTTCAAAATTCCATGTAGTAGTTCAGTGTACCTCACGTAGCTCTACTGGATGAAACAAAAAAAATCAAAATCGGTCGACAAATCAAGGAGAAGCATTTTTTGTGACTTTCGAATAAATTTTGCATAAATTAGTATAACTTATTTTTTAGACAAAATTTCCAAATTTTGTGTAGAAGTTGGGTGTACCTATAGCTCTACCAGATGAAACAAAAAAATCAAAATCGGTCGACAAATGAAGGAGAAGCATTTTTTGTGATTTTCGAATAAATTTTGCATAAATTAGCATAAATAATTTTTCAGAAAAAATTTCAAAATTCTGTGTAGAAGTTGGGTGTACCTATAGCTCTACCAGATGAAACAAAAAAAAAATAAAAATTGGTCGACAATGAAGGAAAAGCATTTTTTTTCAATTTTCGAATAAATTTCACATAAATTAGCATAAATAATTTATGAGACAAAATTTCAAAATTCTGTGTAGAATTTCAGAGTACCTCATGTAACTCTACCAGATGGAACAAAAAAAAAATCAAAATTGGTTGACAAATGAAGAAGCATTTTTTGTGATTTTCGAAAAAAGGCATATAAATTAGCATATTTAATGAGTTTCAAAATTCCGCCTAGAAGTTTCGAATCCCCCACCTAGGGCTATCATATAAAGCAAACGGAATTGAAATTGGGCAAGAAATGACGAAGAAGAAGCATTTTGAAATTGTGGACGGACCAGGGACGCCAGACCACAGACAACAGACGACGGACACCATGCCATGGCTTAAAGGGGGTACCCAATGCTGAAACAATGTTAGTTCATTTAAAAGAGCATGATTTTATTAGCAGAAAATCATCTGTCTAAGGTTTTTTAAAAAGTCCTGTTGCCAAGGAAACCCCCAAATGTGGTAAGATTTCAGGATATTTTTGACCCCTCAGCTGTGACCCAGTTTCAACTGGGTACCCACTTTGACGTCAAAATGACGTCAAAGTGGGTACCTTGTCGCGCACTTCTAGCAAAATGCGCGCAAGGTATAATACATGTTGTACAGTCTAGCGCGTAGCACAACTGCAATGCGCGAAGCTGGGTACCCACTTTTACGTCATACCTCATACTCAATTTTTTTTTTTTTTTTTTTGGTCAGCTCATAACTTTTCATGAGAAAATTAGCCAAAATGCATTGATTTTGATTGAAAATCATCATATTTTTAATGTCATTCTTCTTAGAATTCTTTTCTCGATCATATATCAAAATTTTGTTTACCATTGTGTAATCACTTTAAGCTCACCTGGCCCATTCGGGCCGGATGAGCTAATAAAACTAAACGAAGAAACTATACTGCTATGGGTTATAAAAGGTAAAGACTTTGGAATAAGAATCATAAATTCTATAATTTCTCAATGATACATGAAGAATTTCCCGATGACCAAGAAAAAAGCTTAATGAGATCAAATTCCCATCGTCCCAATTTGCATGACTAGATTTTACTGTCTGTCAGAGTTGAGAGCATGTATATGTACAATGGAAACTCATTATAAGGACACTGAATCATGAAATGACTCTCTCGAATCAGGAATCTCCCGTTATCATGGTATTACATGAACATAAGACCTAGGACTAGCAAAATTACCATTTTAATTTTGATTATCATGAATCTCTCTGTATTTGGGCTTTTTATATAGTTTCCACTGTACGAAGTAACTCTGTCACAATTGATACTGTCACTTTGTACTAATAGCAAAAGTAAATAACTTACACTTTCTTCTGACTAGTGTTGACTTGTTGCTTTCTTGTCCTGCCGATAGGTCTCTCAGAGGTCGGACCTTTGTTACAATATGTGTGAAAAGTCACAAGGAAATCTCTTGGTACAAGGAGAAGTCAGATCTACCTCCAACATCATCAAACTTCATCCGAATCTTACTGTTTGCTTGGCATCATCACTCATCTACGCAACCCTCACCATCACCTTTATATACAATCTACTAGTACATCATCACCTTTATATACAATCTACTAGTACATCATCACCTTTATATACAATCTACTAGTACATCATCACCTTTATATACAATCTACATCATCACTTTTCTAAGGCAATCATCAATTTGTCTCAAAATGTCACCAGGGTAGTTTCGCACGAGCTTCACAAAACAGAGCGGCATGATAAGACATGTCCAGAATGCAAAAAAGAAAACAATAATATCGAGGGTTTAGTCCAATAAAGAGCTATCTGTGTTTTTGGCCATTTTGAGAAAACTTGCAATGAAGTTATATGTTGTAAACACTGGATTAATGCAGATGGCCATACCTATTTCGAGTGACACCCTGAGGAGCAAAGTTTGCTGTAGAAACCATTATTGCCAGTGGGTGTCTCATATGGATCATTTTGATATCAAAACCTCATTTTGACCCCAAAATGCAGAAAGCCCTTTGTTGCACTAAACCCTCGATATACATTTTGTGTTCCGCTTGTGTCCCAGTTGTTTTGTGGCACTACATTTTGCTATGGCGTTACCTAAAATATTCACAACAGTAGACAACGCTATCTTACAGCCAATTTAACCCATTGCCTACTGGAACCGTTTGGCCACTGTATGGTAACTCTACTACTCATCGACCACCTTTTTTTAAACCGACCACCTTCGTACAATGCTTTCCTGTGCATGAAATCAAAAAGTACGCATGGAACTTGGCACAATACCCCACAGTAATCAAACAGGCTACCGTAACCATATAGTCCAAGAGAAATTAGGATGAAATAACGGAATTCAATTACTTTTTAAACAACTTTGATAATGAAAATGATAATACGTGCTTAATCAATACAGAGGACGGGCGGTCGGTTTAAATAATGAGCTCACACAGGCGCCGAGTGAAAAACATCACATGCGTTTGTCGCCGAGATTTCTGTGCGTATCGTATGAGTCAACAATCTGAACATGAGATGTTAATCTGCTGCATTTTCTGCACAAGTGAGACGAAATTAAGGGAAAACCAACAAATATTTTCTGAGATACAACGTAACCAATTAAAGGCGGTCGATGAGTAGTAGGTCTGTATTAAACCTATGAGAATCATAGAATTCAGTCGTCAAGGGGTTAAATGTTACATGTACAGTGTACCTTACTGCTGTGGTATTTTTTTTTTTAATTTTCAACGCAATGAAGAGAGAACTGAATATCATCTCATTTTTTGTCTCATTGTTAAATGTTGCAAATGTAGTGAAGGCATAACAAGTTGATAAAAAGCTACTCATGGCTTTCCAGTATTGTGTGTGACTGCCTAATCTGGTATTCAACCTTTATTCAAGAAGTTTAAAAACTGTCTAAATTATATTTTACAAAAAAAACAGGCATATTCCAAACCTCTCATACCATCTTTTGCAATATTCTCTCCAGAAGGTGGCAGATTTGAATCCTGACTACTGCTCTGGAAACTGGGAATTCCAACTGAAAATAAAGACCAAGTGTGAACATTAATATTCAACTAATAAAAACTTGCTTATAAACAATGCCAATATGCCTTTGAGTATAAGAGTATGCTAAAACTTTTGTGGTGTGTAAAATGACTCAATAAAAGTAAAAATTGTCATTCTTCACTGTGGAGCCTTGCTTGAAGATTACCATGTAATGCTACGTTTACACTATGTTCACGGCAGCCACGGCAGCCACATTTGCCCGAAACGGAGTGCGCCATGGGATTTGGACATTTTTGCTATCCATCCATCTCCATCTCCAAGTTTTGTTACAGCCTATTACGTTGTATCATGTTTTGTTACATTCATCTATCCACACCGTGACTGCCATGCCAAATTTTTTTCAGTTTAAAAATCTGGCCCAGCATCCATGGCAATCACGGACCGTCACGTTTGCCCATCTTGTCCCCCTGCATTGTGTCACGTCCATACCATTTCGTCCAAGGTTGCCAGAAGTGCCTTGGCGCTTTAAAAGTTGCATTAATTATCATTATATTATTAAAAGTTGCACAGATAAACTCGTGACATCATATTTTGTGATAACTTTTGAAGAATTGGATTGCTCTACAGCTTTTTGCAGCCAGGCAGCAAACAAAGTCTCCTGCCTCGGCAACTTTTTTTTTTGTTGCCACTTCATATCCCATCGACTTGCTGCAGGGATTTGTAGCACCATATGTGAACAAACCTTTAAAATGCTAATCTAAATTATGAAGGAGGCATATTAAAGGTAAACAATGGAAACTCAGTATAACGGGGTCCTTGGGACTATCAAAACTACCTTGTTGTAGCAGGAATCTCATTATATCAGGGTGAAATAACAACAGAATATAAAGAGCTGGGACCGAAGTATTACCTTCTTATATCAGGAATATTGTTATATCAGGGCCCCGTTGCATAAAACTTACCACTGATGGTAACTTTGCCATCAATTTTTACTTCCATGGAAACCTTGAATTTGACTGGCTGTTGAGCACTGTTGTTACCATCAGTTTTATGCAACGGGGCCCTGATCTCTTTATACATGTACCGAGTTTCCACTGTATGTTTTACAAACAACAGCCGATAAGACAATATTTCATACCTCTGCTTTCATTCTGCCGTTTCCTTTCATCCTGTCCTTTATCTTCTTCTGAAAGTCGCCCATCCAAATCCCGATCGGTGTTCTGCAAGGAAGTATTTCCAACTGAAAAAAAAAGGTTAGACATTTTCAAGATTTCAAGATTTCAAGATAATTTATTGTCATGTATAAAAAAATGCACATAATGTGTTTCCAGACACAGTAAAGTGTACAGTGAATACAAATGATACAATATAAAGCAGCGCTTCTCAACCGGTGGGCCGCGAAGCTTTCTCGGGTGGGCCGCAAGGTACGAGCCCAAAATATTTTGAAAATTAAAATTAAAAGCGAAGCGAAGGCACCTCCACACCAGAGCACTCTCCAGTCGAGACCCACGCACCATACACACGTTCAACTCATAGACTGAAGATTTGAAATTTAAGAGAGCCAGATACTTGCAAATTATGCAAATGCTGTGAAGTTTTTATTTCCTCAGGTTAAATATAGGTTTTCCCACCCAATTTCGTCAAAATAGCATCCAATTTAAGGATGCGATCATTCAATTTTGAGCAAACTTGATGAACACCGAGATCACCATTAAAAAATCTAACGATTTCATTCAATTCAATATTATTATCAAGTAATTTCATGATTTTCCCACATAAATGTGTAAAAAGCACATGTTCAAATTAAAAACGCATGCAAAATGCATTCATCTTCGCACCAGCACTGCACTGATGAACATTTAAGGAATTCAAATTCAGGAATAGGCAAGCATTTACAGCATTTGGGCTGTTTTTGGCTCTGTCCGTTCTACTCTTCATCTGTTTGAATAAATTATGCAAACTTTATCTACTTTGAAATGGGACCTCTGCCTTATATCAAAATCTGTCATTCCTCTGACAAGCCAGCATCGAAGCAACAGTTTGTATATAAAACTCCACTTTCATACACTTACATTCATTTATTTTCTAATTATTGTTAGGCCTATGATAGACTTTGTACATGCAATCACACTTGCATCACAAGCAGCCTTGGACGAGACTTACATGTAGGTCTTAGCTTAATAAGACTAGCTGAAGACAGGTCAAGAACCTTCCAGACTAATTCAACATTCATCATCTCTTCCACCACACACTAGACTATAAATAAAAGAAGGATACTTTGATTCATATTTTTTATGTTCAATGAAGTCCAGTGATCACTGATCAATCACTCTATTTATTCCTTCTTTTTTTTTTGGAAAAAATTAAGCACAAAATGAATGGATAGTTGTCCAATGACATCAAAGATGCTGGCAAAGTTGCCAACACAAGTATCGCCATAATAGGGATTTACTAAAACTTTCAAAATTCATAACTCTTGAACAGATTGTCCAATTTTGCTCAAACTTGCACTGTTTCATCTTTCTTGTTCATCTTCATTCACCAAAAGCATATTGATGCCTAGGTTCCATTCTTCTTTAAGTAAACAATCTCAACATTTACATATATAATACAACAACATTTATTAAAAAATAAATATATATACGTTTTACTTTCACATTTACAGACTAACGAGAAACAGGCACAATATTAAATGAATGCCATAAACACAATACATTTACCATTCATTTAGACTTACATGTATCTTTCACATGTAGATTAATTGGGAACATCAAACATGCATAATCTTTCTTTTAAAAAAATCTCTGATATTTCCACTTTGTTACAATGTAGATGTGCTTTAAAGTGCCTTTCATGATTGGTTGTGCAACTGTTTGCAGCCGTTTGCAATTGTGTGCTACATACATCATGTATCATGTGACTATTAAAATGGTTGCAAACGATTGTACGACCAATGTGGAAGCCCCGCACTATGGGTGCAGAGCCCAAAAGTGCCCCTTTGAAATAATAGACACATTGTACATAACACACAATAACACTTGATAGGGACCAAACTGGCCATCCCCACCCCCACCACCGCCTGGGGGGATGTCTTATTGAGGCCTGTACATCACCATCGTTCATGAAAATGGATGAAAAGATTACTTTTCCAGCATTTTATCCATTCCTAAAAAATGTAAGAAAGTTATTGTTGGGGTCTCCATTCTCGTTTGTAAGATCTGTCAGATTGCCATTTTTTGTTCGTTTGATGGCCGCATTTGTAAAAAGATAACCAAAACTTATTTTTAATCCTCGCGTTTCACAATACCAACGTCCGTACCATGGGAGGCCCCATTTTCCTACTTGCGGGTCGACAACTATTTCCAAGATAGCAGACACCGCGAGTGAGAGTTGGCCATACGAAGAAATATTTAACTGACCTAAGGATCCCAAGCGCAGGAAAGAAGAAGGATGAGTTAGTAGAATTAGCAGTGAGAGCCCAGGGAAAACACGAAGTGTTAGAAGGCTGCAATCACTTAGAATGGGAGCAGAAGATGCGACTAGTGCAAGATGTTGATGGACTGTTGTCGACCCGTCTCGCAGAACTAAAACGCTAGAGTGACTGTGGCAAAGGAACCAAATGAGGGCACAAGGATTGTGAAATGCGAGAATTGTAAATACTCAAGCTATCACCATATCATTCCTCTTATTTTCAATTTAACCCATTCATGACAGAGGTCCACATTTTGTGGTTTGGCCTAATATTTTTTGATGCAAAGCCCTAAAAATCATACCAAATACATAAGCAGAAAGAGCAAAAAATTCTACACAAACTGTGCCCATTTTGGTTGCGTCAATATTCGTTGTTTGATGCTGAAAATTTTTTAAAGGAAAATAAGCATTAAAATCCTTAAATTGGCAATGTGATAGAAAGTCTAAAATCACTGTTTTCCCCTGCAAATTGGCAACTTTTTGACTTCTCATAATTTCTGTCAATTTATATTCATTTCAGATACATGACGTTTTATAAGAAAAATGTAGCAATAAAATAAAAATGTTGGTGGTGCCAATTTTAAAAATAAAAGCTGATCAAATTGGGCTTTAAATAATTCCAGTCATGAATGGGTTTTAACCAACTTGATTAAAGTAGACTTTTTCTTTGAGATACAGTCTCTTCATACACTTACTCTTCGTGTTTATCGAAGCTCCTCAATATTAAGAAGGTGGGCGCCTTCTTTCAACCATATCAAGCTATCAAAGTGGATTCATACATATCCAGGATTATGGAGATTGGAGAGTTCTATGTAGTTGGGAATAATAGCAATCTTTTTTTTTGTCTATGATTAACAAAGCAATATAATTGATTTGATTTGATCATTTATTACCTAAAGTGCAAGGATATGAATACACACATTGCATTGTATTATAAAGATATCTACATACATATAGTTTGTACTTTGATAAAAGGAGCTAACAATAACAGCATATTGTTAATCGAGGTTGGCCCCATCACAAAATTATACATATTAATTTACAATTTACAACACATCAAATTTATCACATTGTTTACATTATTATGTTTTTAAAAGGAATTTATTGATAAAGGACATTTCTTTTAGTTGTCTTCACTTCTTAAATCCGTTGGAAACTGATTCCAAATAGGTCCTGAATATGAAACAGATTGTTTTCCCAGATTTGTTTTGATTTTTAGTACTTTACGGTTGCAATTTTGAGCTGAGCTTGTGATCTCTTTATTCTCTGTGAAAGGTTTGGACATGCCCAGAGAATTTTCTGACTGAAAAATAGGGATGATTTTGCTCAAAATCAGAAAAGAAACAGCATTTCCCATAGGAAAGTGTAGTACATTTATCAAGAAAAATAGGAAAATCATATTGACACAAGAGCTTGGAATGGTCAAAATTCAGATTCTGTCCTCCAAATTCAGAAAGGTTGGGAGGTCTGCTATAGCATCGGTTCCAAATTGGTGCTTGGGTGAGGTAATACTCAAGAGATATGGATAAAGAGGACCTCCACAAGGATGGATCAGACTGTGCTACCGGGGCTATCAACACCGAGCAAAGGAGAAGGTCGTGGAGTGGATGCCACTCCACACATGGCATGAAGTAAAGTAAATGTATCAATACAAAACACTTTTGAAATATCTTCTCTGTTAGAACCACAAATCGGGCTGTGTAAAGAACAATGGTCTGCTAATTCTGACACTCGGGGCCCCGTTTCAATGCCAAATGTGGCCACACTTCTATGACAAAGTTGCCTCCAGCCAATCAGACGCAAATATTTCAGTAGTTTATAACAGTTATTGCAATTTGTTATTAATGACAAATTTTATGAAACAGGGCCCAGATTTGAAACCAAGTAGACGTGCTACTGCCATTTGGTTAGACATTAAAGACATTTGTTAACATTGTTATGATTTTAAAAAATCTCATTTTGTTACTTAAAAATGGGATAAACATTAGGGTTATAGTGTAAAAATACCAGTCTAAAAGTTTCAGAGTATAATATCCACGGGAAGTATTTTTAAACATTAGAAATGTGAACCAATGTTTGAAAAATATACGAGGGTCGGTTGCAAAGGCCAAACGTAAGGAGTGCGTATGCGCGCATGACACAACGGACCGCAATGTGTGTATTGACGTATCACGCAGCGGAAGGCAGGTAACGGTATTTTTGAATTCGTGCAAACGGTCCTCTTAGTTCATTGTCTCTCGAGACGACAGCTAATAAAATCACGGTTTGCGTCTAACTTACAGCTTTTCCTTCCAAATTATGGTTGGGTTTCAGGGTTTTTGAGTACAAATACAAGTACTCATACACATGTTTCATCTTAGTTTGAGAATTTTTAAAATCAGCTACTCACAAAGTTAGCCAATGCCTTTAATCCTCATTACCATGTCCCTCTGAAAGGATTTTCTTCCGGTTGCCTACTTATAAGTAAATGTATTCATGCTTTTAACCCATTCGTGACAGGAATTATTTAAAGCCTAATTTGATCAGCTTTTATTCTTCAAATTGGCAACACCGACATTCTTATTTTATTGCTTCATTTTTTTTATAAAACGTCATGTATCAGAAATGAATATAAATTGACAGAAATTTTGATGAGTAGTCAAAAAGTTGCCAATTTGCAGGGGAAAATGGTGATTTTAAACCTTCTATCACATTGCCAATTTAAGGATTTTAATGCTTATTTTCCTTTTAAAAATTTTCAGCATCAAACAACGAATATTGACGCAACCGAAATGGGCAGTTTATGTAGAATTTTTTGCTCTTTCTGCTCATGTATTTGGTATGATTTTTAGGGCTTTGTATCAAAAGATATTAGGCCAAACCACAAAATGTGGACCTCTGTCACGAATGGGTTAACAGTCGGGTAAAATAACAATTATAGCAATCTATACAACTCATTAGGGGTCAAAGAAAGACGATGCTATTCTCCTCTCATCCAACAAGTTGGTCTAATTTGAAGCCATCATTCTTCATGAAAGAATTTCCGCTGCAAGGGCTCTCTTTTTAGTTATCTGACTGATGGAAGCATAGACGTATGATGGGCTTTCATCACTGCAAGCAGCCTGTCACTGATGTTATGAACTCCAGCCATTGTTCGACGAAGTTTACCGAATTCTTCATGCATCGATTCAAGACCTTGCTCATTGAGCAGTCCTAGTCCGACGTTGAACCAATTCAGCTGATGCACAACATGATCCTCTAGCATGTGCATTTTGGGTGATATTGGAATGCCCGCCTTCCTGGTAATGACCATGAATTTACGGATGGCAGCATCTTAAATGTGAAAATTTGCAAAGACAGAAATTAATTTAACAGTTAAATGAATTACATTGATATATAATTTCTACTTAATTCCATGATGTGATATCGTTTCTAAATTATGATGTTCAATAAATACAAATATTTGTAATTACAAAATGAAAAAATTTGATCACATAAAGATAATGTTAAGAAAATACATGAACGTTAAATTAAAGACATTTATGACAGCCCAATAATCTGGGTCCTGTTGCATAAAACTCACTATTGTGGTAACTTTGCCATCAATAGTAACTACAGTATCCAACAAAAGTGAGTACACCCTTGAGGGTGTGCTTAACTTTTGTTGCCATAACTTTAAACAAAATCCTTCAGCTATTACATTATTGTTATGAAAGTGATAATTCCTATCAATACACCAGTCACAGCATTTCCTTCTTCTCTATCATAGTTGTAATACATTTATGTAAGAATTTACATTTGAATTTTAACATTTTGTAAAGGATGTACTCACTTCTGTTGGATACTGCACCATGGTAACAATGCTCAGCAGCCAATCAAAATCAAGGTTTCCATGGTAGTTACCATTCATGGCAAAGTTACCATAATAGTAAGTTCTATGCAACGGGACCCTATTAAAAGTTTAATAGTGCATTCACCATACCAGTTTTGTGTATTTCTTCTTCAGACATCTTCTTTTTGGAACTAATGGCAAAGTGGCAATCAGCGAAGGCCAAGAACAGTTCACTGCTTTTCTGACCAATCTTTGCTGCCTCCCTCAGAACCTCGTCAGAGATGTGCAAATCCTTCTGCAAGTTTTGTAAGGTTGCTAGAGGACTTCCCGTCAATGCTGCAATGACTTCTGGCTGTACAAGAGGTTTGTAATGAATTCTACAATTAATTATGTGTTTCATGATAATCTGATAGTTTTTATTACCTGATTTTGACTTTCTGTTCATTCTAGAAATTAAAAAATAACAAATTACATGCTGGAGCAATTTTTAACAAAACTGTAATATGTACAAATTTTACAGAGAAGCAATTGAAACATGTGTATAATGATTGAGTTATGGAATGGAATGTTGGTGACTTTGTACTTATGGTGGTTTTGTAAAATGTTGCCTTGATTTGTTTGCTATTTATTTACTTTCAACTTTAATAATGAAGATATTTTGAAATAACTTAATTTTTTTAAACAGTGTTCATGTGTAATGAAATATGAAATTTAAATCAAATTTATAAGCCATGAGTAAGACTCAGATTTTTAAATAATAAATGAACTATAATGAGGTGGGATGTTTTATTTCAATGTAAGGAATAATATCTCACTAATTTCTTCCAAATTGATCCATAATCTATTACCTTGCAGCATTGCTTCACTAGATTGCCCTCCAATGCTCCTCCATGGAATTGGGGCCTGGATACATGGAACGTCTGCAGAGTGTCCTCCAGGCCTTGGATGATTGGGCCAACCTTTGGATGAAGGAACTCGGCTACTGGCAGCTCCTGTATTTGGGTGACCCTCTTTTCTATCAGGAGACAGTCCCGCTCAAAAATGTCATAAATCTTCTTGAAGACTCCCAAGGACACGTGAAGGGTAGGGATCACAACCTAATTAAAGTGAAATAATTGTGTACAGAGTGGTATTGGGCAAATTACATTGGAGTGATCGAGATGCCTGCGAACTTTGACTTTTCTTTTTTTTTTTTTTTTTTTTTTTTTTTAATGCGTGACACATTAATGAAACAGACATTTACTGTACCTGAACTTTGCTATCATACTTCATAGAATTACAACCTAATTAAAGTGAAATAATTGTGTACAGAGTGGTATTGGGCAAATTACACTGGAGTGATCAAGACGCCTGCGAACTTTGACTTTTCTTCTTTTTTTTTTTTTTTTTTATGCTTGACACATTAATGACACAGACATTTACTGTACCTGAACTTTGCTATCATACTTCATAGAATTACAACCTAATTAAAGTGAAATAATTGTGAACAGAGTGGTATTGGGCAAATTACATTAGAGTGATCGAAACACTTGCAAACTTTGACTTTTTTTCTTTTTTTAAATTTCTATTAATTCCATCAGATAGATACAATATGCTTGACACATTAATGAAACAGACATTTACTGTACCTGAACTTTGCTATCATACTTTATGGAATTCTCAGGAAAAAAGGCTACCATATAATAACTTTTTTGTCAACTATTTTTAATCTAAAATGTTCATGAATGTATAATTCTCACAACATATGTTGTTGCATACTTACGTCATTGATTTCAATGGGGATCATTGGTTTCCGCACAACACTGTGTGAAACCTCTTTGGAAAGGTTTGGTACAGCCCCTTTTCTGATGAACTTCTTGAAGTCTTTTTTTATTGATTTGCGGGTCCTTTCCATTGATGAAACCCTTTCATCACGGCTCTTTTGCATGCCATCTTTTGTTAGGAGACAGTACAAGCAGCAGTAGCGAGCTGTGAATAATGAAAATAAAGAGAACTGATGTTTTGAAAGTAATTCAAATTGTAAAATCATTGTTTGAAATTTATTTCTGCATTCAACATGTTCAACACAATACAACATAATCAGTTATTACATAGATTTTATACATATACATTTTAGACACATGAATCATTTACTATCTCTTTCTGAATATAAAAAAAGTATGTGAAAAATATTATTTAACTGAATTTCAGAACGCAGGAGACCGTCGTCATGAGCGACCTGCTTGATGTTGACGATGGCCTTATTGCAATTAAGCTTGCATTTCAAAAAAATCACAGGTACAGAACCCATTCAACACGTATAAATAAATAACCATCTTGAGAACTTTTTGGAAAATCAGTTTAAAGATGGCCCATGTTTGAATACACTCACAGGAGTGGTGATGATTTTATTGCATTTGAGGGCAAAGGTTTGCAATGTCATTCAGATAGAAATTGCAGCAAGAATAATATTTAAGCTCACATGTGCTATGTAGAGTGATAACTAATTTGATTTCATTCTCCAATCAAAAGTTTTTAACAGATAACATGAATGTGCAGTGTATTTCGGATCTGCTGAGGGCACAATTGAGAATCCATCTAGTTACTGTATGTACATGTGATTAACCCATTCGTGACAGAGGGTCCACATTTTGTGGTTTGGCCTAATATCTTTTGATGCAAAAGATACCATACCAAATACATGAGCAGACAGAGCAAAAAATTCTACACACACTGTGCCCATTTTGGTTGCGTCAGTATTCATTGTTTGATGCTGAAAATTTTTTTAAAGGAAAATATGCATTAAAATCCTTAAATTGGCAATGTGATAGAAAGTTTAAAATCACCGTTTTCCCCTGCAAATTGGCAACTTTATGACTTCTCATCATAATTTCTGTCAATTTATATTCATGTCAGATACATGACGTTTTATAAGAAAAATGTAGCAATAGAATAAAAAAGATGGTGTTGCCAATTTGAAGAATAAAAGCTGATCAAATTAGGCTTTAAATAATTCCTGTCACGAATGGGTTAATTCCAGAAACTTTCTTTTTGTATCTTAAATGCAAATTAAATCACCATTGCAGCTGAATATCCCGTAAGTCTTTATCAGGAACTCGCAGTCTCCACAACACAGGATACGTATCTTCTTCCCTCTGCAAAAATGATGAAATGCAAGAGATAAATATTAATATTCAAAATATTCAATAACTTAATACAATTTATCTAATTTACTGTAATGTATTCAATTCAGTCTAAAGTTTGGTTAATACCATGGTGTGCCAATCTCTGTACACTTTACATTTCACATGAATTAACTTACATTTCACATGAATTACCTTACATTTCACATGAATTACCTTACATTTCACTTGAATTTTAAAGGACTTTTCATTGATATTCCACTAATTGCCTAACTCATTTTTGTCCTCAGGCATGCTCAGTTGATGAGTGACTTCATTAGAGAACAAGAAAGGTTCTTGCATATTCAAATTTCTTGATGTTGTAATATCAATTTAGATGGCTGTCTTGAAAAAGGGAAATGACATTGCAAATTGCCGAATTTTATCACAGGATAAGTGAAAATTTTAAAAGGATTTAATTTAAATATTCTCTTCAATATCAAAACTGAAATTCCCAATACATGTTGTGGGTGTAAAGATCGCTTTTCATGTTACTGCAACATGCTTACGAATTGAAGGCAAAGGGCAGTCACAGTAATACCAAAATTATCAATGCTATGTACCTGTACTATTTATGAATGGTCAAATATTTATTGTGTTGAAGGAGTTTATGTTGCTTTTGTTAAAAGAAATGTATTTTTTAAAACTGATAAATACCTCCATTTCTTTTTCTTCAGTTGCTTCAGTTGCTTTGCAATAGGGGGAATTGCCTGCTGCAGTGATGAGACGGTATGAGGGCCTTCATAGCAACCAATGATTAGGGTATTGTCTGATGCATTGGGATTTTTCACGTTGCACAACTCTACTGCCAACTTGAACGATCCGTCACCGTAATCACCTCCAAATTTAAGCCACACCTCATCTGCTGGGATAGCTCCATCATGAGTTGTAAGAAAGCCATTCCTAAGGAGAGATGGGTGTAGTCATTACTGTAAACGCAGAAATATTCACGGTACATCAATTTTCACGGATTTAGCGCTATTTTTGGCAAGCGCGAATCCTAGAAGTCGCAAAAATATTAGCACAATTTCCTAGGCTGGTTTTGAACACATGCTGAATTGGGCTTCAGCTGATTAAATGCATGTTTGAATCCAATTCAGTTTAGATTCCCTTTGTGTAGTTGTGTCTGCCACATGCATTTGAATGGACAGCATGTGTTTGAAATAATAAATGGAGCCCCACTGGTTTTGAGCTATAGGGCAGAAAAACCACTGTCATGCACTGAAATATCAAATCAAATCTTGCACTTTTGCGAGTGAGTAATAATGTGCAGAGCGAATCCAAGAACCCACGGTTATGTTCTTGGGTCACTCAGCGCTATAAATTAATTGCGCGAAAATTACAGCGTTTACAGTAGCTTCTGCACATCAAAATAACCTGTAAAAAATTCATTCTTGTAAACTGCTTGAAGAATTTATATTATTATTCTGCATGAACAGACTTGAGCGTCATTAACTTCATCGGGGATCATTGGTTTCCAAACAATACTGTGTGAAACCTCCTTGGAAAGGCTTGGTACTGCTCCTTTTCTAGTAAACCTCTTGAAGTCTTTCTTGATCCACTTAAGGGTCCTTTCTGGCAGTTTAACTGTGACTTACAGGCAATTTCTAAGCTTCAAAACTGCGACTTAAGGGCAAGTTTAAGTTAAGGAGAATAATAATCTTCCCCATATCGTTTTGCAAAGCACAAAATTTATGATCCCTGCTGTTTAGGTGTGCAGTAGCGCCATCTATAGCATGTGCATACCTAACTTACACAAATATTTGGATTGAACCAGTATCTCTCTATGGTAGGGGTGTTATATTGATGCAATAATTTAACATTGTTATCATCATCTAAAAGTGAACATTTTGTTATATATGATAAATATAGTAAATATATTTTTTTCAGTCTATCTTCTAATTTAGATTTCAAGTCTAAACTATTAGTTTACTGACAAATGATATTAATTAACCAAAAAATGAAGTAATTGGGTCTTCTGAATGACCACCACGTGACCATTACAACATTTCCCATAAGTTCCCGTTTTAGACAAATCACCCTTAAGTCTCACATAGTGTTATCATTTTTATTATTGTTATAATTATATTTATCATTATTATTATTATTATAACTTTACTGTTTTGATCATTATTGTTAATAGTTAAGCATGAACAAGTACATATATATATATATTATTTGTTCTATAAATTATAGTTATCCAACCTACTTAAATCATAATAAAATGAATCCACTCTTGCCTGTACTGAAGTGATGTCATATTAAACATACTCACCGGTCGTTCTTGTCCAAGAAATCCATGACCGTTTCTTCCACATTTGTTACATACACGAATGGACGCCCACATGTAGTTGATCTTGTTACTGTTTTCTTGGAATCCATGTGGAAAGTCGCCTCCT
>CM057158.1:22182075-22527149 GCA_029962745.1 Echinometra lucunter
TATTCTTTTTTTCATTCTATCTGTGTATGTTCCTGTTTTTCTATTCTTCTATTATCTTTTCTCTCTTTATCCATATGTTATCAGTCTTTATCTTCCCTCATGTTTCTCATTGTTTTTATACATCTTTTTTCTCTATCCTTCCTTATTTGTTTTTCCCTTGTTTCATTCAGTCCTTCGCTAAATTTCCATGTTTCTCTTTCTTTTTGTCTTCATATCAATTTTTATTTTATTCATTTTATTAACATTCACTCATCTTCTTGTATCATATATGTTTTACTATCTGTTTTTCTTTTAAGTTTCCAAGAATTATCTTCCATTTCTACCGTTTCCCAAGTTTCATCTTCCGTGCTATCTGACACACATTTCAGCTGTGGACCACTTTCTGGACCATGTCCGTTTACACTACGATATGGAGCGATTATAGAGCACTCCAGCAAGGAACCGCTCCAGAAGACCACATCGCAGTGTGGTTTTATGGATCACTAGTGGTCCATTGAAGCTCTTCCTAGAGCAGTTTGTCTGTTTACACTTATCATTAGAGCGCTTTTGTGGGGGAGCACTCCAGCAAGTGAGTCTATGTTCTAACTATTCAATTACAGATGTCATCAAAACGAGTTTTGAACATCACATAGAGGCTTTGAAGTCCCTCTGCCGAGTGTGCGGTCGAAAAGTTCATGCAGACGAAAAATTAAAAACTTATGCTACCCTCAGGTACCGAAAAGAGCTGCTAGCTGTATACAACGTGAACACGTTTCAAGACGAAGATGATGTTCATCCCAAACATTTGTGCAGAAGATGCCTGCGTAGAATCCAACATTATGCTGCTGGAAGAAGACAGTACCAGAATGAGCACCATATTAAAGATCATGAATGGAAAAAACATCTTCCTGATAATTGTCCAGTCTGTCATCAATCTCGGAAGCCGATTCCACGAACAAAAAAAAACTATCCGCACTTATTCCAAGCAAAACCTGTTCACGGCTCCAAAGCAGACAGCAACTTGTTTGATGTGAGAAGTAATCACAAGGATATTCCAAGATCCGTTGCAAGAGCATCAGACCCCATTGTTCGGAGAAAGCTTCAAGAATGTGGTCAGCTCACCATTCAGACACCTGGAAAAGTAAGTTAACATGTTATTAGTACTATGAAAGAGAGAACCTAAAAACAAAATATAATAATTAACAGTAACCTTTTTTCCCCTTGCGATTCTAAGATCATCTATAAACCATTGATAGATCCTATTTGGTATCATATTCATTCAATAAATTTTTAACTTGGTTGACCAGAGTAGTGGATGAGAAAAAAGGTTTTATTTGTATCAATGTACAACAAACCAATATTTTAAAAATTTTTGTCCAAGATAGACTCATCAAAAATACATCTTGATCTTTGCAAAACTTCGTTTTCAATGGACCATCTTTGACAGAATTATAATTACTATGAAAATTTCATTTATACAGCCTATACCGGTACAAATTACGAAAGCTTGTTATACTGAGCCACCAAAGATGGCTCAACGTACATGTACTGAGGAATTAGATGCAGCAAACAAGGCCATGATGAATGATCCGCAGCTGACCAGGTCACAGTATAGAAAGATGAATAGGTAATTGCCATGGTATGTTAAAGCCTGTCTCTAGTTTTGGTAGCATGAAAAGATATATGTATTAAATTGTGTGATATTCCTTTCATGAATTTCGACAAATTTTAGTGTAAATGTGCGAGTGAAACACAATATAACGGTCACATTCAGCAGTAGGCCCTAGCACCTCCACGCCGACGAGCTAGGCATAAAACTCACAGCGATTCACCGTGTACATGCGGGCAAAGGGAACTCCCATTGGTTTTATGTGTGTACAGGCACCGTATGATGCTGCGTTGACATTGTTTTCGGGGGTCTGAAAACTAAAGGTTTGACATTTTGATTGTAAAATACATGCATACAAATGAGTTTTTATTCAGTATCCTTTACTTCATAAAGGTTTTATGATACATTTGGCAAGGAATTAAAATAGTGAAAGATACTTTTCTGAGATTTACCAAAACTAGAGACCAGCTTTAGAATATTACCACTATTGGGGTTTACTGACCTTAGTAATATAAATGTCTTTGATATCACTGTAGCATATTTCCCATTTCCCATTATATTATCGCTAATATGAGCTCTGATGCAGACAACTTCATGGAGCTGACGATTCCTAGAGAACTAAGTTTGGTAGAGTTTCTCCAAGATCCAATCTAGATTTCTCTGAATGATTTAGATAAAACTTCATTCAAATTTGGATTAATAATAATTGACACTTGAAGCACTAAAAAAAAAATAATATCACTATGAAAGATACACACAGTTATGGAAAATAATACTTGATCAAAGAATGCTTATTGGTGAAGTCTCCGGACTTTGAACCACAAGGTCCGGGGTTTGAATCCCTGTGGCGGCACTAATGTCCTTTGGCAATGATATGAATCTACATTTGCCACGTCTTTCGGATGGTGACGTTAAAGGTCGCTTCCAGACGTAAATAATCATATTTGATTGATACACGTCTGTCAAAACCCAATTGAGCAACAACAACAGAGCGTCAGTAGAGGAGTTGACATAGTGGCAGGTGTTATCCAGGAAAATGAGATTTGAAACCCTCTTTTTATAAATCCTTAAATGTTATTCCAATCCTTCCATAGAAACAATGACAGAAAATTTTCATCAGAACGGAAACAGCGAGATCTTTCATCAAAACTGCAAAAGCAAACTTTCAACACAATATACATCAACCAGGAGGCGACTTTCCACATGGATTCCAAGAAAACAGTAACAAAATCAACTACATGTGGGCGTCCATTCGTGTACGTAACAAATGTGGAAGAAACGGTCATGGATTTCTTGGACAAGAACGACCGGTGAGTATGTTTAATATGACATCACTTCAGTACAGGCAAGAGTGGATTCATTTTATTATGATTTAAGTATGTTGGATAACTATAATTTATAGAACAAATAATATATATTTATGTACTTGTTCATGCTTAACTATTAACAATAATGATCAAAACAGTAAAGTTATAATAACAATAATAATAATGATAAACATAATTATAACTATAATAAAAATGATAACACTATGTGAGACTTAAGGGCAATTTGTCTAAAACTGGAACTTATGGGAAATATTGTAATGCACATGGTGGTCATACAGAAGACTCAATTACTTCATTTTTTGGTTAATTAATATCATTTGGCAATAAACTAATAGTTTAAACTTTAAATCTAAATTAGAAGATAAACTGAAAAAAAAAATAATTACTACATTTATCATATATAACAAAATGTTCACTTTTAGATGATGATAACGATGTTAAATTATTGCATCAATATAACCCCTACCATAGAGAGATAGTGGTTCAATCCAAATATTTGTGTAAGTTAGGTATGCACATGCTATAGATGGTGCTACTGCACACCTAAACTGCAGGGGTCATAAATTTTTTGCAATGCAAAACGATATGGGGAAGATTATTATTCTCTTTAACTTAAACTTGCCCTTAAGTCGCAGTTTTTGAAGCTTAGAAATTGCCTGTAAGTCACAGTTAAACTGCGGGAAAGGACCCTTAAGTGGATCAAGCAAGACTTCAAGAGGTTTACTAGAAAAGGAGCAGTACCAAGCCTTTCCAAGGAGGTTTCACACAGTATTGTTTGGAAACCAATGATCCCCGATGAAGTTAATGATGCTCAAGTCTGTTCATGCAGAATAATAATATAAATTCTTCAAGCAGTTTACAAGAATGAATTTTTTACAGGTTATTTTGATGTGCAGAAGCTACTGTAAACGCTGTAATTTTCGCGCAATTAATTTATAGCGCTGAGTGACCCAAGAACATAACCGTGGGTTCTTAAATTCGCTCTGCACATTATTACTCACTCGCAAAAGTGCAAGATTTGATTTGATATTTCAGTGCATGACAATCGTTTTTTCTGCCCTATAGCTCAAAACCAGTGGGGCTCCATTTATTATTTCAAACACATGCTGTCCATTCAAATGCATGTGGCAGACACAACTACACAAAGGCAATCTAAACTGAATTGGATTCAAACATGCATTTAATCAGCTGAAGCCCAATTCAGCATCTGTTCAGAACCAGCATAAGAAATTGTGCTAATATTTTTACGACTTCTAGAATTCGCGCTTGCCAAAAATAGCGTGAAATCCGCAAAAATTGATGTACCGGTACCGTGAATATTTCTGCATTTACAGTAATGACTATACCTTCTAAGGACATGTTTGTATGAAAACCCATCTCTCCTTAGGAATGGCTTTCTTACAACTCATGATGGAGCTATCCCAGCAGATGAGGTGTGGCTTAAATTTGGAGGTGATTACAGTGACGGATCGTTCAAGTTGGCAGTAGAGTTGTGCAACGTGAAAAATCCCAATGCATCAGACAATACCCTAATCATTGGTTGCTATGAAGGCCCTCATACCGTCTCATCACTGCAGCAGGCAATTCCCCCGATTGCAAAGCAACTGAAGCAACTGAAGAAAAAGAAATGGAGGTATTTATCAGTTTTAAAAAATACATTTCTGTAAAAAAAAAGCAACATAAACTCCTTCAACACAATAAATATTTGACCATTCATGAATAGTACAGGTACATAGCATTGATAATTTTGGTATTACTGTGACTGCACTTTGCCTTCAATTCGTAAGCATGTTACAGTAAGATGAAAAGCGATCTTTACACCCACAACATGTATTGGGAATTTCAGTTTTGATATTGAGGAGAATATTTAAATTAAATCCTTTTAAAATTTTCACTTATCCTGTGATAAAAATTCATCGATTTGCAATATTATTTCCCTTTTTCAAGACAGCCATCTAAATTTATATTATAACATCAAGAAATTTGAATATGCAAGAACCTTTCTTGTTCTCTAATGAAATCACTCATCAACTGAGCATGCCTGAGGACAAAAATGAGATGGGCAATTGGGGGAATATCAATGAAAAGTCCTTTAAAATTCAAGTGAAATGTAAGGTAATTCATGTGAAATGTAAGGTAATTCATGTGAAATGTAAGTTAATTCATGTGAAATGTAAGGTAATTCATGTGAAATGTAAAGTGTACAGAGATTGGCACACCATGGTATTAACCAAACTTTAGACTGAATCGAATACATTACAGTGAATTGGATAAATTGTATTAAGTTAATGAATATTTTGAATATTAATATTCATCTCTTGCATTTCATCGTTTTTGCAGAGGGAAGAAGATACGTATCCTGTGTTGTGGAGACTGCGAGTTCCTGATAAAGACATATGGGATATTCAGCTGCAATGGTGATTTAATTTGCATTTAAGATACAAAAAGAAAGTTTCTGGAATTAACCCTTTCATGACAGGAATTATTTAAAGCCTAATTTGATCAGCTTTTATTCTTCAAATTGGCAACACCAACTTTTTTATTTTATTGCTACATTTTTCTTATAAAACGTCATGTATCTGAAATGAATATAAATTGACAGAAATTATGAGAAGTCAAAAAGCTGCCAATTTGCAGGGGAAAACGGTGAGTTTAAACTTTCTATTACATTGCCAATTTAAGGATTTTAATGCTTATTTTCCTTTAAAAAAAATTTTCAGCATGAAACAACGAATACTGACGCAACCAAAATGGGGACAGTATGTGTAGAATTTTTTGCTCTTTCTTCTCATGTATTTGGTATGATTTTTAGGGCTTTGCATCAAAAGATATTAGGCCAAACCACAAAATGTGGACCCTCTGTCACGAATGGTTAATCACATGTACATACAGTAACTAGATGGATTCTCAATTGTGCCCTCAGCAGATCGAAATACACTGCACATTCATGTTATCTTTTTAAAAAATTTTGATTGAAGAAGGAAATGAAATTAGTTATCACTCTATATAGCACATGTGAGCTTAAATATTATTGTTGCTGCAATTTCTCTCTGAATGACATTGCAAACCTTTGCCCTCAAATGCAATAAAATCATCACCACTCCTGTGAGTGTATTCAAACGTGGACCATCTTTAAACTGATTTTCCAAAAAGTTCTCGAGATGGTTATTTATTTATATGTGTTTAATGAGTTCTGTACCTGTGATTTTTTTGAAATGCAAGCTTAATTGCAATAAGGCCGTCGTCAACATCAAGCAGGTCGCTCATGACGACGGTCTCCTGCGTTCTGAAATTCAGTTAAATAATATTTTTCATATACTTTTTTTATATTCAGAAAGAGATTGTAAATGATTCGTGTGTCTAAAATGTATATGTATAAAATCTATGTAATAACTGATTATGTTGTATTGTGTTGAACATGTTGAACGCAGAAATAAATTTCAAACAATAATTTTACAATTTGAATTATTTTCAAAACATCAGTTCTCTTTATTTTCATTATTCACAGCTCGTTACTGCTGCTTGTACTGTCTCATAACCAAAGATGGTATGCAAAAGAGCCGTGATGAAAGGGTTTCATCAATGGAAAGGACCCGCAAATCAATAAAAAAAGACTTCAAGAAGTTCATCAGAAAAGGGGCTGTACCAAGCCTTTCCAAAGAGGTTTCACACAGTGTTGTGCGGAAACCAATGATCCCCATTGAAATCAATGACGTAAGTATGCAACAACATATGTTGTGAGAATTATACATTCACGAACATTTTAGATTAAAAATAGTTGACATAAAAGTTATTATATGGTAACCTTTATTTCCTGAGAATTCCATAAAGTATGATAGCAAAGTTCAGGTACAGTAAATTTCTGTTTCATTAATGTGTCAAGCATATCTTATCTATCTGATGGAATTAATAAAAATTTAAAAAAAGGAAAAAAGTCAAAGTTTGCAAGTGTCTCAATCACTCCAATGTAATTTGCCCAGTACCACTCTGTACACAATTATTTCACTTTAATTAGGTTGTAATCCCTACCCTTCACGTGTCCTTGGGAATCTTCAAGAAGATTTATGACCTTTTTGAGCGGGACTGTCTCCTGATAGAAAAGAGGGTCACCCAAATACAGGAGCTTCCAGAAGCCGAGTTCCTTCATCCAAAGGTTGGCCCAATCATCCAAGGCCTGGAGGACACTCTGCAGACGTTCCATGTATCCAGGCCCCAATTCCATGGAGGAGCATTGGAGGGCAATCTAGTGAAGCAATGCTGCAAGGTAATAGATTATGGATCAGTTTGGAAGAAATTATTGAGATATTATTCCTTACATTGAAATAAAACATCCCACCTCATTATAGTTCATTTATTATTAAAAAATCCAAGTCTTACTCATGGCTTATAAATTTGATTTAAATTTCACATTTCATTACACATGAACACTATTAAAAAAAATTAAGTTATTTCAAAATATCTTCAATATTAAAGTTGAAAGTAATTAAATAACAAACAAACCAAGGCAACATTTTACAAAACCACCACAAGTACAAAGTCACCGACATTCCATTCCATAACTCAATTGTTATACACATGTTTCAATTGCTTCTCTGTAAAATTTGTACATATTACAGTTTTGTTAAACATTGCTCCAGCATGTAATTCGTTATTTTTTAATTTCTAGAATGAACAGAAAGTCAAAATCAGATAAAAACTATCAGATTATCATGAAACACATAATTGATTGTAGAAATCATTACAAACCTCTTATACAGCCAGAAGTCATTGCAGCATTGACGGGAAGTCCTCTAGCAACCTTACAAAACTTGCAGAAGGATTTGCACATCTCTGACGAGCTTCTGAAGGAGGCAGCAAAGATTGGTCAGAAAAGCAGCGAACTGTTCTTGGCCTTCGCTGATTGCCACTTTGCCATTACTTCCAAAAAGAAGATGTCTGAAGAAGAAATACACAAAACTGGTATGTTGAATGCACTATTAACCCATTCGTGACAGGAATTATTTAAAGCTTAATTTGATCAGCTTTTATTCTTCAAGTTGGCAACACCAACATTTTAATTTATTGCTACATGTTTCTTATAAAACATCATGTATCTGAAATGAACATAAATTGACAGAAATTATGATGAGAAGCCAAAAGCTGCCAATTTGCAGGGAAAATGGTGATTTTAAACTTTCTATCACATTGCCAATTAAAGGATTTTAATGCTTATTTTCCTTTAAAAAATTTTCAGCATCAAACAACGAATATTGACGCAACCAAAATGGGCACAGTTTGTGTAGAATTTTGTGCTCTTTCTGCTCATGTATTTGGTATGATTTTTAGGGCTTTGCATCAAAAGATATTAGGACAAACCACAAAATGTGGACCTCTGTCACGAATGGGTTAAACTTTTAATAGGGTCCCGTTGCATAGAACTTACTATTATGGTAACTTCGCCATCAATGGTAACTACCATGGAAACCTTGATTTTGATTGGCTGCTGAGCTTTGTTACCATGGTACAGTATTCAACAGAAGTGAGTACACCCTTTGCAAAATGTTAAAATTCAAATGTAAATTCTTACATAAATGTATGACAACTATGATAGAGACGAATGAAATGCTGTGAATGGTGTATTGATAGGAATCATCACTTTCATAACAATAATGTAATAGCTGAAGGATTTTGTTTGAATTTGTGGCAACAAAAGTTAAGCACAAGGGTGCACTGACTTTTGTTGGATACTGTACATGTAGTTACTATTGATGGCAAAGTTACCATAATACTAGTAGTAAGTTTTATGCAACAGGACCCAGGTCATGGGGCTGTCATAAATGTCTTTAATGTTCATGTATTTTCTTAACATTATCTTTATGTGATCAAATGTTTTCATTTTTTAATTACAAATATTCATATGAATTTATTAATTGAACATCACAGAAACAATATCACATCATGGAATTAAATAGAAATTATGTATCAATGTAATTCATTTAACTGTTAAATTAATTTCTGTCTTTGCAAATTTTCACATTTAAGATGCTGCCATCCGTAAATTCATGGTCATTACCAGGAAGGCGGGCATTCCAATATCACCCAAAATGCACATGCTAGAGGATCATGTTGTGCATCAGCTGAATCGGTTCAACGTCGGACTAGGACTGCTCAATGAGCAAGGTCTTGAATCGATGCATGAAGAATTCAGTAATCTTCGTTGAACAATGGCTGGAGTTCATAACATCACTGACAGGCTGCTTGCAATGATGAAAGCCCATCATACGTCTTTGCTTCCATCATTCAAATACTAAAAAGAGAGCCCTTGCAGTGGAAATTCTTTCATGAAGAATGATGGCTTCTAATTAGACCAACTTGTTGGATGAGAGGAGAATAGCATTGTCTTTCTTTGACCCCTAATGAGTTGTATAGATTGCTATAATTGTTATTTTACCCGACTGTTAACCCATTCGTGACAGAGGTCCACATTTTATGGTTTGGCCTAATATCTTTTGATACAAAGCCCTAAAAATCATACCAAATACATAAGCAGAAAGAGCAAAAAATTCTACACAAACTGCCCATTTCGGTTGCGTCAATATTCTTTGTTTGATACTGAAAATTTTTAAAAGGAAAATAAGCATTAAAATCCTTAAATTGGCAATGTGATAGAAAGTTTAAAATCACCGTTTTCCCCTGCAAATTGGCAACTTTTTGACTTCTCATCATAATTTCTGTCAATTTATATTCATTTCAGATACATGACGTTTTATAAGAAAAATGAAGCAATAAAATAAGAATTTTGGTGTTACCAATTTGAAGAATAAAAGCTGATCAAATTAGGCTTTAAATAATTCCTGTGGCACGAATGGGTCAAAAGCATGAATACATGTACATGTACTTATAAGTAGGCAACCGGAAGAAAATCCTTTCAGTGGGACATGGTAATGAGGATTAATGTCTAACCAAATGGCAGTAGCACGTCTACTTGGTTCCAAATCTGGGCCCTGTTTCATAAAATTTGTCATTAATAACAAGTTGCAATAACTGTTATAAACTACTGATTGGCTGGAGGCAACTTTGTCATAGAAATGTGGCATTTGTAACTGACAAATGCCACATTTGGCATTGAAACGGGGCACTGGGTGTCAGAATTAGCAGACCATTGTTCTTTACACAGCCCGATTTGTGGTTCTAACAGCAGAGTTTCCAATTAGTAGGATTTTATCCTATTTAGTAGGATTTTTAAGGGGAATATGACAGGGAATAGGATTTTTCCTATTGAAATGGGATTTTTGAAACTTGTAAGAATGATTCTTTTTACTGTTGGATGTTTCAAAATTTGAAACAAATAGGATTTTTGGCTTGAAAATAGGATAAAAAGAAATAAAGAATAGGATTTTTTCCCACTTGGGGTTGGCAGCTCTGTAACAGAGAGGATATTTCAAAAGTGTTAGTATTGATACATTTACTTTACTTTATGCCATGTGTGGAGTGGCATCCACTCCATGACCTTCTCCTCCTTTGCTCGGTGTTGATAGCCCTGCTGGCACAGTCTGATCCATCCTTGTGGAGGTCCTCTTTATCCATATCCCTTGAGTAATACCTCACCCAAGCACCAATTTGGAACCAGTACTATAGCAGACCTCCCAACCTTTCTGAATTTGGAGGACAGAATCTGACTTTTGACCATTCCTCTTGTGTCGATATGATTTTCCTATTTTTCTTGATAAATGTACTACACTTTCCTATGGGAAATGCTGTTTCTTTTCTAATTTTGAGCAAAATCAACCCTATTTTTCAGTCAGAAAATTCTCTAGGCATGTCCAAACCTTTCAGAGAGAATAAAGAGATCACAAGCTCAGCTCAAAATTGCAACCGTAAAGTACTAAAAATCAAAACAAATCTGGGAAAACAATCTGTTACATATTCGGGACCTATTTGGAATCAGTTTCCAACGGATTTAGGAAGTGTAAATTCAAGAAGATTACTTAGCAGACAACTAAAAGAACTATCCTTTATCAATAAATTCCTTTTAAAAAGTAATGTAAACAATGTGATAAATTTGATGTGTTGTAAATTGTGAATTAATATGTATAATTTTGTAATGGGGCCAACCTCGATTAACAGTATGCTGTTACTGTTAGCTCCTTTATTATTCCCAACTACATAAAACTCTCCAATCTCCATAATCCTGGATATGTATGAATCCACTTTGATAGCTTGATATGGTTGAATAAAGGAGCCCACCTTCTTAATATTGAGGAGCTTCGATAAACATGAAGAGTAAAGTATGAAGAGACTCTATCTCAAAGAAAAAGTCTACTTTAATCAAGTTGGTTAAAACCCATTCATGACTGGAATTATTTAAAGCCTAATTTGATCAGCTTTTATTCTTCAAATTGGCAACACCAGCATTTTTATTCTATTGCTACATTTTTCTTATAAAATGTCATGTATCTGAAATGAATATAAATTGACAGAAATTATGATGAGAAGTCAAAAAGTTGCCAATTTGCAGGGGAAAACAGTGATTTTAAACTTTCTATCACATTGCCAATTTAAGGATTTTAATGCTTATTTTCCTTTAAAAAATTTTCAGCATCAAACAACGAATATTGATGCAACCAAAATGGGCACAGTTTGTGTAGAATTTTTTGCTCTTTCTGCTCATGTATTTGGTATGATTTTTAGGGCTTTGCATCAAAAGATATTAGGCCAAACCACAAAATGTGGACCTCTGTAATGAATGGGTTAAATTGAAAATAAGAGGAATGATATGGTGATAGCTTGAGTATTTTACAATTCTCACATTTCACAATCCTTGCGCCCTCGTTTGGTTCTGTTGCCTCAGTCACTCTAGCATTTTAGTTCTGCAACATGGGTCGACAACGGTCCATCAACACCTTGCACTAGTCGCATCTTCCGCTCCCATTCTAAGTGATTGCAGCCCTTCTAACACTTCATGTTTTCCCTGCCTGGGCTCTCACTGCTAATTCTACTAACTCATCCTTCTTCTTCCCTGCGCTTGGGATCCTTAGGTCAGTTAAATATTTCTTCAAATGGTCAACTCTCACTCGCGGTGTCTGCTATCTTGGAAATAGTTGTCGACCCGCAAGTAGGAAATGGGGCCTCCCATGGTACGGACGTTGGTATTGTGAAATGCGAGGATTAAAAATAAGTTTTGGTTATCTTTTTACAAATACGATCAAATGAACAAAAAATGGAAACCTCCTGGCAGATCTTACAAACGAGAATGGAGACCACAACAATAACTTTCTTACATTTTTTAGGAATGGATAAAATGCTGGAAAAGTAATCTTTTCATCCATGTTCATGAACGATGGTGATGTACAGGCCTCAATAAGACATCCCCCCAGGCAGTGGGGGGGGGGGGGGGGGGGGATGGCCAGTCTGGTCCCTATCAAGTGTTGTGTGTTATGTACAATGTGTCTATTATTTCAAAGGGGCACTTTGGGGCTCTGCACCCATAGTGTGAGGCTTCCACATTGGTCGTACAGTCGTTTGCAACCATTTTAATAGTCATATGATACATGATGTATGTAGCACACAATTGCAAACGGCTGCAAACAGTTGCACAGCCAATCATGAAGGCACTTTAAAGCACATCTACATTGTAACAAAGTGGCAATATCAGAGATTTTTTAAAAGAAAGATTATGCATGTTTGATGTTCCCAATTAATCTACATGTGAAAGATACATGTAAGTCTAAATGAATGGTAAATGTATTGTGTTTATGGCATTCATTTAATATTGTGCCTGTTTCCCACTTAAGTCTGGAAGTGTGAAAGTAAAACATGTACATATATTGATTTTTTAATAAATGTTGTTCTTTTATATATGTAAATGTTGAGATTGTTTACTTAAAGGGGGTACCCAATGCTGAAACAATGTTAGTTCATTTAAAAGAGCATGATTTTATTAGCAGAAAATCATCTGTCTAAAAGTTTTTAAAAAAGTTCTGTTGCCAAGGAAACCCCAAAATGTGGTAAGATTTCAGGATATTTTTTACCCTTCAGCTGTGACCCAGTTTCAACTGGGTACCCACTTTGACGTCAAAATGACGTCAAAGTGGGTACCTTGTCGCGCACTTCTAGCAAAATGCGCGCAAGGTATAATACATGTTGTACAGTCTAGCGCGTAGCACAACTGCAATGCGCGAAGCTGGGTACCCACTTTTACGTCATACCTCATACTCATTTTTTTTTGGTCAGCTCATAACTTTTCATGAGAAAATTAGCCAAATGGATTGATTTCGATTGAAAATCATCATATTTTTAATGTCATTCTTCTAAGAATTCTATTCTCGATCATATATCAAAATTTTGTTTACCATTGTGTAATCACTTTAAAGGAGAATGGAACCTAGGCATCAATATGCTTTTGGTGAATGAAGATGAACAAGAAAAATGAAGCAGTGCAAGTTTGAGCAAAATTGGACAATCTGTTCAAGAGTTATGAATTTTGAAAGTTTTAGTAAATCCCTATTATGGCAATACTTGTGTTGGCAACTTTGCCAGCATCTTTGATGTCATTGGACAACTGTCCACTCATTTTGTGCTTAATTTTTCCCCCCCCCCCCCCAAAAAAAAAAAAAAAAATTATGTGAAAATTGTTTAGGAGAGCCTTGTATCATTAAAAAGATTTTTAAAAAATGGAATAAATGGAGTGATTGATTAGTGATCACTGGACTTCATTGAACATAAAAAATATGAATCAAAGTATTCTTCTTTTATTTATAGTCTAGTGTGTGGTGGAAGAGATGATGAATGTTGAATTAGTCTGGAAGATTCTTGACCTGTCTTTAGCTAGTCTTATTAAGCTAAGACCTACATGTAAGTCTCGTCCAAGGCTGCTTGTGATGTTAAGTGTGATTGCATGTACAAAGTCTATCATAGGCCTAACAATAATTAGAAAATAAATGAATGTAAGTGTATGAAAGTGGAGTTTTATATACAAACTGTTGCTTCGATGCTGGCTTGTCAGAGGAATGACAGATTTTGATATAAGGCAGAGGTCCCATTTCAAAGTAGATAAAGTTTGCATAATTTATTCAAACAGATGAAGAGTAGAAAAAACAGAGCCCAAAACACAGCCTAAATGCTGTAAATGCTTGCCTATTCATGAATTAGAATTCCTTAAATGTTCATCAGTGAGGTGCTGGTGCAAAGTTGAATGCATTGTGCATGCATTTTTAATTTGAACACATGCTTTTTACACATTCATGTGGGAAAATCATGAAATAATTCAATAATAATATTGAATTGAATGAAATTGTTAGATTTTTTAATGTTGATCTCGGTGTTCATCAAGTTTGCTCGAAATTGAATGATCGCATCCTTAAATTGAATGCTATATTGACGAAATTGGGTGGGAAAACCTATATTTAACCTGAGGAAATAAAAACTTCACATTATTTGTATTTGCAAGTATCTGGCTCTCTTAAAATCTTCAGTCTATGAGTTGAACGTATGTATGGTGCGTGGGTCTCGACTGAAGAGTGCTCTGGTGTGGAGGTGCCTGGGTGGGACCAAGCTAAATAAATTGCACTGTCCTACTCCTTCTGTCTCTTTAGCTTGTCTTTCCTCTCTTCTTTTGAATCTCTTCTCTTCTTCATAATCTTCTTGTACAATATACAGTATTTAAATTGTGATTATCTTAAATGTATCTGATGTATGTCAATGTATATATGTTACTTTATATTGTATCATTTGTATTCACTGCACACTTAACTGTGTCCAGAAACAAATTATGTGTATTTTTTTTATACTGACAATTATCTTGAAATCTTGAAATCTTGAAATCTTGAAAATGTCTAACCTTTTTTTTTTCAGTTGGAAATACTTCCTTGCAGAACACCTGTGGGGATTTGGATGGGCGACTTTCAGAAGAAGATGAAGGACAGGATGAAAGGAAATGGCAGAATGAAAGCAGAGGTATGAAATATTGTCTCATCGGCTGTTGTTTGTAAACTCGGTACATGTATAAAGAGATCACGGCCCCGTTGCATAAAACTTATCATTGATGGTAACAACAGTGCTCAACAGCCAGTCAAATTCAAGGTTTCCATGGAAGTAAACAATTGATGGCAAAGTTACCATCAATGGTAAGTTTTATGCAACGGGGGCCCTGATATAACAATATTCCTGATATAACAAGGTAATATTTCGGTCCCAGCTCTTTATATTCTGTTGTTATTTAACCCTGATATAATGAGATTCCTGCTACAACAAGGTAATTTTGATGGTCCCAAGGACCCCATTATACTGAGTTTCCACTGTTTATCTTTAATATGCCTCCTTCATAATTTAGATTAGCTTTTTAAAGGTTTGTTCACATATGGTGCTACAAATCCCTGCAGCAAGTGGATGGGATATGAAGTGGCAACAAAAAAAAAAGTTGCCGAGGCAGGAGACTTTGTTTGCTGCCTGGCTGCAAACAGCTGTAGAGCAATCCAATTCTTAAAAAGTGATCACAAAATATGATGTCACAAGTTTGTCTGTGCAACTTTTAATAATAATAATAATGATAATTAATGCAACTTTTAAAGTGCCAAGGCGCTTCTGGCAACCTTGGACGAAATGGTATGGACGTGACACAACGCAGGGGGACAAGATGGGCAAACGTGAGAGATGGAGATGGAGATGGATGGATAGCAAAAATGTCCAAATCCCATGGCACACTATGTTTCAGGCAAACGTGGCTGCCATGGCCACCGTGAACATAGCATTACATGGCATTAGCATTAGCATTACAAACGTAGCATTACATGGTAATCTTCAAGCAAGGCTCCACAGTGAAGATTGACAATTTTTACTTTTATTGAGTCATTTTACCCACCACAAAAGTTTTAGCATACTCTTATACTCAAAGGCATATTGGCATTGTTTATAAGCAAGTTTTTATTAGTTAAATATTAATGTTCACACTTGGTCTTTATTTTCAGTTGGAATTCCCAGTTTCCAGAGCAGTAGTCAGGATTCAAATCTGCCACCTTCTGAAGAGAATATAGCAAAGGATGGTATGAGAGGTTTGGAATATGCTTGTTTTTTTGTAAAATATAATTTAGACAGTTTTTAAACTTCTTGAATAAAGGTTGAATACCAGATTAGGCGGTCACACACAATACTGGAAAGCCATGAGTAGCTTTTCATCAACTTGTTATGCCTTCGCTACTTTTGCAACATTTAACAATGAGACCAAAAAATGAGATGATATTCAGTCTCTCTTCATTGCGTTGAAAATTGAAAAAAAATACCACAGCAGTAAGGTACACTGTACATGTAACATTTGACCCCTTGACGACTGAATTCTATGATTCTCATAGGTTTAATACATTCAGGGTTCATACACTTATAGATTTTCAAAATACCATGACTTTCCATGACTTTCCAGGGCAAATTTCCATGACTCATCGATCACCTGTGATGCAAAACTTACATAAAATGCGCACTGATTAAAAGAGTTTCAAAGCTGATCTGGGTGCCATGAATGTAGGGCTGGTCGGAGCGCAAATTTATTAACATTAAAAATATCTTGAATAAATGATTTTCCGTGACTTTCCAGAAGAAACTTACAAATTCCCTGACTTTCCCTGACTTTTTGCTTCTGGAAAAAAGAATTTCCAATTCCCTGACTTTCCAGAAATTCCCTGACCCGTATGAACCCTGTACAGTGACCAAACGGTTCCAGTAGGCAATGGGTTAAATTGGCTGTAGGATAGTGTTGTCTACCGATGTGAATATTTTAGGTAACACCATAGCAAAGTGTAGTGCCACAAAACAACTGGGACACAAGCGGAACACAAAATTCATATCGAGGGTTTAGTGCAACAAAGGGCTATCTGCATTTTGGGGTCAAAATGAGGTTTTGATATCAAAATGATCCATGAGAGACCGGGAACCCATTGGTAATAATGGTTTCTACAGCAAACTTTGCTCCAGCAGGGTGTTACTCAAAATAGGTATGGCCATCTGCATAAAACCAGTGTTTACAACATATAACTTCATTGCAAGTTTTCTCAAAATGGCCAAAAACACAGATAGCTCTTTGCTGCACTAAACCCTCGATATTATTGTTTCCTTTTTTGCATTCTGGACATGTCTTATCATGCCGCTCTGTCTTGTGAAGCTCGCGTTAAACTACCCTGGTGACATTTTGAGACAAATTGATGATTGCCTTAGAAAAGTGATGATGTAGATTGTATATAAAGGTGATGATGTAGATTGTATATAAAGGTGATGATGAGGGTTGCGTAGATGAGTGATGATGCCAAGCAAACAGTAAGATTCAGATGAAGTTTGATGATGTTGGAGGTAGATCTGACTTCTCCTTGTACCAAGAGATTTCCTTGTGACTTTTCACACATATTGTAACAAAGGTCCGACCTCTGAGAGACCTATCGGCAGGACAAGAAAGCAACAAGTCAACACTAGTCAGAAGAAAGTGTAAGTTATGTACTTTTGCTATTAGTACAAAGTGACAGTATCAATTGTGACAAAGTATACTTCATACAGTGGAAACTATATAAAAAGCCCAAATACAGAGAGATTCATGATAATCAAAATTAAAATGGTAATTTTGCTAGTCCTAGGTCTTATGTTCATGTAATACACTGATAAAGGGAGATTCCTGATTCAAGAGAGTCATTTCATGATTCAATGTCCTTATGAGTTTCCATTGTACATATACATGCTCTCAACTCTGACAGACAGTAAAATCTAGTCATGCAAATTGGGACGATAGGAATTTGATCTCATTAAGCTTTTTTCTTAGTCATCGGGAAATTCTTCATTTATCATTGAGAAATTATCGAATTTATGATTCTTATTCCAAAGTCTTTACCTTTTATAACCCATAGCAGTACAGTTTCTTTGTTTAGTTTTATTAGCTCATCCGGCCCGAATGGGCCAGATGAGCTTAAGGCTTAAACCATGGCATGGTGTCCATCGTCTGTCGTCTGTGGCATCCGACTCTGTGGTCTGGCGTCCCTGGTCCGTCCACAATTTCAAAATGCTTCTTCTTCGTCATTTCTTGCCCATTTTCAATTCCGTTTGCTTTATATGATAGCAGTAGGTGGGGGATTCGAAACTTCTAGGCAGAATTTTGAAAGTCATTAAATATGCTAATTTATGTGCATTTTCCGAAAATCACAAAAAAAGCTTCTTCATTTGTCAACCAATTTTGATTTTTTTTTTGTTCCATCTGGTAGAGTTACATGAGGTACTCTGAAATTCTACACAGAATTTCGATTTTTTTTTGCATAAATTACTTATGCTAATTTATGCGAAATTTATTTGAAAATCACAAAAAAATGCTTCTTCATTTGTTGACCGATTTTGATTTTTTTGTTTCATCTGGTAGAGCTATAGGTACACCCAACTTCTACACAAAATTTTGACATTTTGTCTAAAAAAAAAAGTTATGCTAATTTATGCAAAATTTATTTGAAAGTCACAAAAAATGCTTCTTGATTTGTCCACCGATTTTGATTTTTTTTTTTTTTTGTTTCATTCAGTAGAGCTACGTGAGATACACTGAACTTCTACATGGAATTTTGAAGTTTTGTCTAAATAATTATCTATGCTAATTTATGTTAAAATTTATTCCAAAAACACAAAAAATGCTTCTTCTGCTTTTGAAATTTTGTCTAGAAAATTAGTTTTGCTAATTATTCATTACACTGTCAACCTGGTGAAAATTAAAAATGTCATGAATTTCTTTGCCAGATGCCAGATGAGCACCACATCATTGATGGGCTTGTTAGTTAACTTCTGCATTATCTTTTGATCAAGAGTGCTAGGAACATTAGCAGAAAGAGCACAAATTACAAGTACTTTTGTTCCTGTTTTTCTTGTAGTACATTGTACCATTAAAGATTTGATTGTTAAACCCTCCAATTGGCAATGCAATGTACAATATTTAATCCATATTTTGTGATTGCCAATTTTTGGGGCAATTTTTGCCGAGCCACTGAAGGTGGAGAGAGACCAAGGGATCCTTAGCAGTGTCCGTCTGTAACGCTTATACATGTAAAATTTGGATAACTTTACGACCATTTGCCTGTTTGGACCCAAACTTGGATGGTAAATGCTCTATATAGGGAATGCAATGTAATTTGGGTGGTCAAAGGTGTGTTTGTAGGTCAAAGGTCAAATGAGGTCAGATAACATTTTCTACTGGGGATTGTAAACTTTTGAACCACCAGCCCATTTGTAACCAAACTTGGATGGTAGATGCCCTGATTTAATTGGGGGGGGGGGAAGGGGGGGGGGGGGGGGGGGGGGTCAAAGGTCATGTATGTAGATCAAAGGTCAAATGCAATTTACCTGCAAGAATGATTGCACACAGATGTGGTGAGATACATTATGGTATTGGCTTGGCTGTAAGAAATAGATTTTGAAAATTTCCTTCACCTTCCTTTATGTCAGATATAGAATGGAAATAGAGTGCTTTGCAATTTAAGGAGAAAACAGTGATGAATTCAAAGCTAAAAAAAAAACACTGCTGCTATGGGTTGATAAGGACGAATATCCCTGTATGTGTTTTGATATCTGTTGTGAAAATTCAGAAAAGAGAGTGTGACCCTCTTTCATAACTGTGCATACATGTACCTGTGTTTTCTAATTATTTTTTGTTATTTCTAAATAGGTTTTTAGCCAAGAATGTAAACTTTATTGATAACAAACATCAACGCAATCAGGCAAAGTACAGACGCGCCAAGAATCTGTTCAGGAAGTGCCGTGAACTTTCCCAGGTTACAGAATGCGAGGTCTTCCTGTATGTGAAAGATGAATTTTCAAAGACAACATATTGGGGTACGAGTGATGCTCTGCAGCTGTTCAAGCCAGTCTTGGACTCTGTCATCACCAGAGGGGATAAATGTGTTCGGAGTGTCAGGTTTGTTGCTTCTTTGAACCCTGATGAATGTCCTCTAGGTGCACCATCTACAGACAGTGATGCTCAAGATTCTACGGAGGGGCTTGGGAAAGAGATACCAGAAAGGAAACCTCCAAATGACACCAAAAGAAGAAGAAGAAAGAGAAAGGACAAAGTTACAGAGAAGAAAGTGTGAGTAGAATCATCAGTTGAAAATGATTTTATGTTTTGAAGAAAAAAAAATATTGCTTCATCTATTGATTTTATCTACCTTTGATATTGTGAGGTCATTGAACTGTGAGGCCTTAGAACTGCTTATGAAATGAGATCAAAGAGAAATTCAAAGAATTTTGATGCCATCACTTATTTCACTTCAATCAACTAAAAATGATTAAATTTGCCATTAGGGTTCCTTTGTGTTTTAGGGATAAACATACTTATAAATCTTAAGAAACCTTGTTCAGATATTGTGTGGCAAACCATGCCACTTATGTTAATGAACATGTTATAACACATCAATGCTCAAATGGAAGAGATTTTTGTCAAAACCTGTGCAAACTCATGACATCATATTTTGTGCTAACTTCTTATGAATTTGATTGGTCCACAGCTTTTTGCCACCAGACAGCCAAAAAATGCCTTCTGCCTTTGTGTGTGTGTGTTTTTGTTTTGTTTTGTTTTTTGCTGCCTCATATCCCATTGACTTGTGCACTAAAAATGTTGTGGGGATTTGTCCTGCCATATCTAAACAAGACTTTCATTTCAGCAATCTAACCACCATATTTATTGCTGCTCTCATTGATATTAGGTGTTTTTCCAAAAATCTGGAATTCCAAGATCTTGGCTGTCTACGGAATCAGGCTCGGTATAGGAGATGCAGGAATATATTCAAGAAGGGACACGAGCTAGCAGAGGTTACAAAAAGTGAAGTCTTCATGTACGTGAAGGATGAATTCCGAAAAGTTGCATATTGGGGTACGAGCGAGGCATTGCAGTTGTTTCAGTTGAAGTTAGATTCTCTCATCACAGAAAGACTCAGAGCTGTTCAGTGCGTTCAGTTTGTTATTCAGTCAAAAGCACCCAAGGATGTTCTTTGTAGAAGTTCTACCAGTAAGGAAACCGTAGATTGCCATGACCCGTACGCTGTATGTCGTGGGTCAGTATCGTCAAACCAGGAGTCGAGGCTGACTGCGACAAGTGGCTCACCTCAACGGTCTCCTTCACTGTTTCTTGAAACAACAGGTCACTCAGCACCAGAGTCCAAGCCAGTGATCCCATACCATTCAAAGTCTACTTCAGAGACTCAAAAGTCATCAGGACCGAAGTTACCTATCCGTAATGCCAAGACCCAGAAGACCAAGGAAAGTTTCAAACCGAAAAAAGTGTAGGTACACTGTAGCTCTCATTATCAGTATTAATCCATTTGTGACAGGAATTATTTAAAGCCTAATTTGATCAGCTTTTATTCTTCAAATTGGCAACACCAACATTTTTGTTTTATTGCTACATTTTTCTTATGAAACGTCATGTATCTGAAATGAATATAAATTGACAGAAATTTGCAGGGGAAAACAGTGATTTTAAACTTTCTATCACATTGCCAATTTAAGTATTTTAATGCTTATTTTTCTTTAAAAAAATTTTCAGCATCAAACAATGAATATTGATGCAACCAAAATGGGCACAGTTTGGGTAGAATTTTTTGCTCTTTCTGCTCATGTATTTGGTATGATTTTTAGGGCTTTGCATCAAAAGATATCATGCCAAACCACAAAATGGGTCAACTGCTCCACATGATCCAGTGAATGTAGATGTAATGTTCATAAGTCTATTGATCAGCATGTGAAGTGATATTAAACAAGAAATTCAATGATTAAATTGAAGTGATCAGGTTCTTCCTATCAGTCAAGTAAAATTCATTGATTATCATATGATTATTAAAGTTGCAGTGTGTGCCAGAAATAAGCTAAAGCTGAATGTAGTAGGGTCAATTTTCTTCTTTTTATTTTGTGGGCTGCTTTTTTTTATCTTTCAAAAAATTTTGGGGCTACTTTTTAAATTTCCAGGGCTGCTTTTCTAGTTTCAAGGGCTACCAATTTCCAAGATTTTTCTCCTGAAGTGGCCTCCGCCCACCAAAGGTGGTTGCCGGAGGCAATATGTTTTCGGGTTGTCTGTCCGTCCGTCCATCCGTCCGTCCGTCCCGTTTTCATTCTCGCGATAACTTTACCATTTGATTAACTTCAAACTTGGTTCATGTATGCATATGAGATGGACAATGATCTGATTAGATTTTGAGGTCTCAAGGTCAAAGGTCATAGAGGTCATTATATACATGAAAATTACTGGTTCTTGCAATAATTCGACTACCATGTGACGTGTCAACTTCAAACTTGGCTCATGTATGCATATGGGAGGGACAATGATCTGATTAGATTTTGGGTTTCATGGTCAAAGGTCAAAGGTCATATAGGTCATATACATGAAATTTGCTGGTTCTTGCGATAACTCTATGACGGTTTAACTTCAAACTGGGCTCATGTATGCATGGGAGGGACAATGGTCTGATTAGATTTGGGGGGCACAAGGTCAAAGGTCAAGGTCAAAGATGTCATTGTATACATGAAAATAAAGAAAAAAATCATCATGAATGTGCCATATATTTCCAATCTGACAATGGCGGAGGCATAAATTTCGACTGAGTGTGGTCGAGGATTCATCTAGTTTTTATATCTTTTATTTTTTAAATAGGTGTCTCGCGAAGAACTTTGAGTTCAACGATAATAAACATCTACGTAATCAGGCAAAATACAGGAGAGGCAAGTGTATATTCAAGAAGAGCCATGAACTTGCTGAGGTTACAAAATGCCAAGTCTTTGTATATGTGAGGGACGAGTATTCAAAGACTTTATACTGGGGTACCAGCGATGCCTTGGATTTGTTTCAGCCAACAATAGATTCCCTCATTATAGAGAAGGACACTGCAGCTAAACTTGTTCAGAGTGTAGAGTTTGTTACAACATCAAAAGCATGTGAGGAGTTGGACTCCTTGGAAGCAGCAAGAACTCTCCTCAACCCCAAGACAGGAGAGATGGAAGTGAATGCTGAACCAAAGAAAGTGTAAGTTGCTCTCATTATTTTGTTGTATATTATTTATGGTTATCGTTCGTTATTCCCAAGGTTCGTTAGTCCGTAAAAATAAAGTAAGGTTCGTTAGTTCATCAGTTATTTTCAGACTGACAAACCTTATTTCATTTTCGGACTATCAAACCTTCGGAATAATGAAACTTATTCAATTTTCGGATTAAGGAACTTCAGAATAACGCCACAAATGTTCGGATTAACGAACCCTTTTTCATTTTTGGACTAACAAAGATCTAGGTATACGCAATTTGCATGTTTCGGAATAACGAACCTTTTGAATAATGAACATCATCCTGATTTATTACAATGATGAATTTATATACTGAGTTGATCCATTCAGTTCCTTTGGGAATAGGGCCGCTGTAACTTGGACTGAGACAGTTCAGTAATTCTCGTGTTTCACAATACATGTGCCACCAATGTCCGTACCTTAAGAGACCTATTTTCCAACTTACGGGTCGACAGCTGTTTTCAAGATAGTGCACACTGCAAGTGAGAGTTGACCAATTTAAGAAATATTTAACTGATTGAGGGATCCCAAGTGCAGGGAAGAAGAAGAATGAGTTAGTAGTTGGGCCCAGAGAAAATTTGGAGTGTTAGAAGTCTGTAATCAATTAGAATAGGAGCAAAAAAGGCGACTTGTGTAATGTTTTAATGGTACCGTTGTCAACCCATCTCGCGCTAGAGTGACTGTCGCAACTGAACCGAATGAGGGCGCAAGGTTTGCGAAACATGAGAGTTAAAAGGTATTTTGTATCGCATGTTGCGATTAACGTTTATTTTATTCTTAGGCTGTATTTTTAATTCATCTCATTTATTTTCTTTGTATTTCATTTCATTTGCAGGAACAGGAAAATAAGTAATATAAGAAAATAATAATAACAGAAGAAAGCTGAAAAAAAATCAAATCATCAATTTTTTTGCATCACCAAAAGAAAATGACCTGCAAGTAAAGTGAAATAAAAGAAAAAGTCATGGAAATTACAATTTTAAGGGATCAGTTTTTAACTAGAAATGACAGATTCCATCATTTATTTATGGCCGCTTTGTCCTTTAGTGATTGAAATTCATATATTCTTTTTATATTTTAAATATTTGATGGAAAACATACTTTACACATATTTCTATCATGTAATAAATGAGATTTTTACATTTTGATGTATTTTTGAAAATAGGTGTCTTAAGAGCTTGGAGTTTAATGAGAATAAACATCTACGTAACCAAGCAAGATACAGACGAGTCAGATGTCTCATGAGGAAAGTGCGTGAGCTTGCCGATGTAACAAAATGCCAAGTCTTCTTATATGTGAAGGACGAGTTTTCAAAGACTACATACTGGGGTACGAGTGATGCCTTGCAGTTGTTTCAAAGTACAATAGATTCCCTTGTCAAGAGAGAGAAGAAACCTGTTCAGAGTGTCGAGTTTATTACTCCATCAAGAGCATCTGAAGTTGTAGAGAGTACAAGCCCTACCAACGGTGATGCTATAGACTGCGGTAGCCAGTCTTCTGATCACCTTGAATCGGTGCCATCGAGCCAAAAATCTGTTCCAATATTCACAGCTTCAGGATCTTTTCAAGATTCAGCATTCATAAGAAACAATCCTACTAGTGATGAAACTTCAGATTGCAAAGACCCTTGTGCTAGGTGGCTTAGATCAGTTCAATCATGCAATGAATCTCTACCATCTTCCCCAAATGCATCATCCGTAGGATCATCTCATGATGATTCAGCACTAGAGGACACTCAAGTGACATCACATACTGCAGTGCGAATGTCTAGTCTGAGGACACCGAAGACCTCTCAAAGGAGATCAGTCCAATCAAACGATGAATCTCAGCCATCTTCGACAGGTGCATCATTCGTAGGATCTTCTCATGATGATTCAGCACCAGAGGACGCTCAAGTGACACCACGCACTGCTGCACAAATGTCCAGTGTGAGGATACCAAAGACCTCTGAAAGGAGATTTACACCGTACACTCTCCGCAGGAGGACCACACCAAAATCAACTCAACAAGACATAGTATCCATCGATACTGATATTTGAATGCCTGAAACGTGATAAATTACTACATTTCATGACTGATCTCTTTTTGCAACATGCTACCTCAATACCAGACCATTGATGACAATCAAAATAAAAAAATTCATTTGAGCATTAGATAGAAATAATATGCATTGTCATCAAATTTGGAAACACAGAAAGCGAGAGGAAAAAGATCATTATACAGTAGAAACTGTTGTTAACAAATGTTTCCCAGAGAGTAGATGACAGTTCATGTATTTGGTAAAGTTGGAAGAACACCTTTAAACAAACTTGCAATCCCCTGGCAAAATGATAGAACATAAGTGAAATTGTGCTCAGTATGTTGATATGTAATCACATTTCTATTTTCATGAAATGCCATAAATTGTAGTGATAGCAGCTTAACCATCTTGAGGAAAATTGCGGGAGGGAGAATTTTGCAGACCAATCCAATCCCCATACAGTCACACTTGCTTTTAATGAGATACAAATGTTGATTGTTTAATAATTATAATTAATTTATGTAACGCCGCTACTTTATCAATTTGTACTGTGCTGTGATGTAACAGAGCTCCCAGTTCCCAAAAGTTTCTCAAAATATGCGAGTCCTTAACATTGACCATGTTCAAATTCCAGGTACTAGTAGATCATAATTTCCAGTGCTTCTTATTGTTCAAGTCATATTACTAGATGATATATATCTTGTGTAGTAAAGGTAAAAGACAACCAGTACAGGTATATGAATTTTCTCATGTATTTTATAATGCTATCTTACTGAAGAGTGATTTTTGAAGCTTTGAATGTGCACCAGTTAGTCCACCCCCTGGATTGTAGCTGTACGTACATTTCATTATACAGCATACACATAGTGTAGATGCACACATGCAGATTATTCCAACCTTGAATTCTTTTTTGGGGAGAGTGAAACAGCGAGGAAGTGAATCAGTGCAGGCTACTGCCCTCTGTAAGCAATGAAAGCATAAGAGGGAAAGGCATACGTATCAGGCCCCATGTACATGTATTATCAAGTGTTCTTAAATCATAGTTTGTACGTGTATGTCACACAGGTGTCACGCATGTACATGTATGTCTACTGTACTGTGTATTTATCTTCAGTTATGCAAGTTGGTCTTCCTTTCATCATTCTCATTTCCTTCTCGATTTTCCAAACTTTCTCTTTCTTTTCTTCTCCACTTTTCTCTGCATCCCCTTTCTCGGTGACCCACTCTTTCCTTTCTTTTGTGTTGTTAAGGCAAGAAATTCTGGTATGATTCTCTCGACAATGGGGTCAAATAGCCAAGATCCTTGAAGATCTTTAATCTTGATCCTCACTGTTCTGTGTCCCTTGTTATTTCTTATAATTGTTTATTTCTTATGCACTTTTCCAATGTTTTTATGCCTCCGCCCACCGTAGGTGGTTGCCGGAGGCATTATGTTTTCGGGTCGTCCGTCCGTCCGTCCGTCCGTATGTCTGTCCGTCCGTCCGTCCGTCCGTCCCGTTTTCGTTCTCGCGATAACTTAAGAACCGTTTGACAGATCAACTTCAAACTTGGCTCGTGTATCCATATGGGAGGGACAATGATCTGATTAGATTTTGGAGTCTCAAGGTCAAAGGTCAAAGGTCACAGAGGTAATAAAACACATAAAAATGGCTCGTTCTCGCGATAACCTAAGAACCATTTGACAGATCAACCTCAAACTTGGCACAGGTATGCATATGGGAGGGACAATGATCTGATTAGATTTTGGGGTCACAAGGTCAAAGGCCAAGGTCATAGAGGTAATAAAAACAAATAAAGATGGCTCGTTCTCGCGATAACTTAAGAACCATTTGACCTATCAACCTCAGACTTGGCACAGGTATGCATATGGGACGGACAATGGTCTGATTAGATTTTGGGGTCACAAGGTCAAAGGTCAAGGTCATAGAGTTAATAAAACACATAAAAATGGCTCGTTCTCACGATAACTTAAGAACCATTTGACCTATCAACTTCAAACTTGGCACAGGTATGCATATGGGAGGGACAATGATCTGATTAGATTTTGGGGTCTCAAGGTCAAAGGTCAAAGGTCACAGAGGTCATTATGTACATAGAAATGGTTCGTTCTTGTGATAACTCAGTAACCATTTGACGGTTCAACAAACTTGGCTCATGTATGCATATGGAAAGGGCAATGCTCTCATTAGATTTAGGGGTCACAAGGTCAAAGGTCAAGGTCAAAGATGTCATTGTATAAATGAAAATAAATCAACATGAAGTGCCATTTATTTCTGATTTGGTAATGGCGGAGGCATAAAGTTCGACCACGCGTGGTCGAAGATTCATCTAGTTATAATAATGTTATATGTATTTTATATGTACGATTGTCATGTGCAATTATGCACCTGTGTCTTTTGATATTGATGAGTCAATCTTGAATTGAGCGTGATAAACACATTACAGGATTTGATTGATGACCACTGGAACAATCCTTTGCTTTCTTCTCTTGACTTTTGTTTTATCTACAGGGGAATGTTGTGACAGTCACAGGTTTTCATTCATAAGAAATAAAGAGCTTTATAAATTAAAATTACTTCCAAGTTTTGATATTTCATTTTGCTATCCAAGTTATGGGAGAGCTCTGTGTTTTATGATAATGATATTGAATAATGACAGTAAAAATTACAGAGTGCACACACCGTCCAAAGATGCTCATAGTCCAGCAACAGTTCTCTGTAATGCAGGTATACTGCAAATTTCATTTTATATTGGGTACTAAAAAAAAATTAACATTTGCATCAACCATTGGAATTTTCAACTCAAACCAGTGAGGCCTGGTGCCCTCTTGCTGCTATGTTCACCTGGTCCCCGTAACACAAAGATTTGCAATCATTTGCAAAGTTGCAACTGTGAGCATGCCAAATAAAGGAAATGTGCAACAACTTGTCCTTTTCCAAAGGAAGTGCCCCTTATTATGAGTGGTCTCCACCAAAAAAAAAAAAAAAAAAATTCAAAACCTTTCTTCTTAGTCCATCTTTTGTCAATTACCCATTATATGTTGACCCATACCACAGTGTTCTGAGATAATTCACATCAGCATCAAAATTTATATGCAGATCATTTATCATTCTCCAATTGAGAATTTGATATTACAATTCACAGCAGTGAGCACGATTACAAAATAAACATTTAGGTCAAATCAGATGCTGGTATTTTGAAAGAAGAGAATTATATTCATAAGAGGGCTATTGTCATGAAAGTGCATACACGTATGGGTTATTTTGCAATATTTAGCATGCTTGGTTTTCCAGTATCGTGTTTGACTCCGGGGTTTGACTGCCTAACTACATGTACATGTATGTGGTAAACTATAAACTTTAAAGTAAGGTGTTTCCTTATGACTTATGGATATGTTTTTGATTCAGCTTTGAAGAATTTTAGGTAGCTCTGTTTTGGGGGATTCTAGTTTGAATGTAAACCAAAAGTTTGATTGATCCCAGCTAGTGCTTCAGGCATTTGGAATCGCATGGATTTTTGAAACAGAATAGTCTCTTCAAAACAGGGAAATCTAGACTTTAACTCTAGAGTCAAAATGAACCTTTTTCATTTGTTTATGTGAATAAGTTGGGGGGGGGGGGGGGGGGGGGGGGGGCAAGATGATCAGCAGGTACGTTTATGTTTTAAATGAACAAATATGGATATTTCATAGTTACCTCTGTTCCCCCATAGTCTTCTTTCTTCTTTTTCTCCTCCTTTATCTTCTTCTTGTCACTTAAAAATCATGGCAGCAGCCGCTTCCCTTGTAGTGCCTCCTCCCTTGTGTTTATTACCATTATACATGTATCATTATGTTGGTCCGCAAAGTTGCCTGTTTTACAGAAAGGTTAACACCCATATACATGTCAAGGGTTTAGTGCAACAAAGGGCTAACTGCATTTTTTATTTGAATAAGATATTGAAATCAAAATGATCCAGTAGAGACCAGGGAACCATCAGTAACAATGGTTTCTACAGCAAACTTTGCTACAGCTGGGTATCACCCAAAATACATATGGCTACTTGCTTTAAACTGCAGTGTGTCAGTGCAACAAATCTTTATTTCAAGATTGATCAAAATTGCTAAAAATGCATATGGCTCTTTGTTGCAACTAGACCCTCGATGTAGAAGGAAGTCAAGTGGACATAATCATTGTTACATAGGAATAAAAATATCCTTACTTTTTTGGAATAAACTTTCAAGCAGATAGGCATTTTGCAAACTTTAAAAAATGTTCTTCTTTTGCAGTAAACATTTTCTTAATCACTCTTTATACTCAGTTGGAAATACAGTGCAGATCAGAGAAGAGAGTAGAAGTGCACATCAAGCAATTTCAGGACATGCCATAAGAAATGATGGAAAGACAAAGACCCAGCCGGGAATATCAGGTAAAGTCTTTGGAATGGATCCTAAGCAAGAGCATGATACAGAAGCAGGCACAGTGATTTCTTTAGGTTCACATCATAAACTTGGAAAGATTTGTAGAAGAGACCAGACTATTTCTGCTAAGTCTGCACTCCGTAAGTATTTCCAGTGTCCGAACTGCCATCAGATGTGTACAACAAAGTCTGATTTCTCTGCCCATATGAAGATGCATGAGGCAGAAAATTCCCATCATTCCTCTGATGACCGCTCTGAGGCCTCTTGTACGGTTCAACATTCAAGAGACGGGACAACTCGTGAAGGTCATAAGCCTTATCTGTGCTGTGATTGTAGTGAAAGATTTGCATCTAAGTGGGAGCATATTGAGCATATGACTAAGGAACACTTTGCAGATAAGCCTTTCAAGTGTCCTCAGTGTTACAAAGGGTTTTGCAAAGAGGGTCCTCTTGAACGGCATATGACGACCCACAAAGAGATTGAGTTCTATCAATGTTCTGAATGTACGCAAATCTTTTTTTCTAGTTATCAGCTTAAGCTACACATAAGGTCCCACACAAGAAAAAAGCCTTATAGTTGTTCCCATTGCTGCAAGAAGTTTTCATTAAAGAGTAGTTTATCGGAGCATATGGAAAACCACACTGGAGGAAGTTCAAAAAGTGGCTTGAATATAACAAATAGTCTCTCAGAGCATAGGAAAACATCAACAGAAGAAAAACCTTTTCAATGTGTCAGTTGCAACAAGATGTTCTCATATAAGTGGGAACTTCTAGAGCATATGATGAATGCACACATGGCCGGAAAAAAAACCTTTTAAGTGTCCTTGCTGTAACAAAGGGTTTGAAAACAAATATCCTCTAATGCAACATAAGAGAAGTCATAGAAAAGATAAACCTTATCAATGTGCTGATTGCTTTCAGAGATTTTCGCATAAGTGGGAGCATATAGAGCATATGATAGAATGAACACTTTATAGAAAAGCCTTTCAAATGTCCTAAGTGTTATAAGGGATTTGACAAAGAAGCTCCTCTTAAGAAACATATGTCTATCCACAGAAAAGAAAAGCCTTAAAGCCAGAGTGAACTGGCACCCTTGTACAAGATTTCAGAATAGCGCCATCTCAGTCTTGAGCTACTGATTTTGTCCTGTTTTGCGCATGCACCATTCTGATCAAAGCAAGCTTTATTTTTGAGACACATCTGTCAAAATGTATATGTATTCAGACTGAGGCAGTTCACAAGAAGCCAAGAAGGGTGTAATGTTTCTAAGACAGTCTCTGGTTGTGAGTAGCCACAAGAGAGAGAGAGAGGAGGGGGGGGGGGGGGGACACAAAAGACAAGAAAATGATTTTTGTTTTCATCTTCTTATAATAGAAAACATGTGACCTACCACAAAATTACCAGTAAGTCATAAAATTTGACATTTTCACACTTTAACATAGCTCGAAAGCTTGGACTCTAAGCTTTTGAATGATGTAATTGTTTGCCTTGTTGATCTACCCTCAAGTATAGTTTTTCAGTCTGATTCAACCAAGTTTTAAACCAAGTCTTAAACCACTTTTCTACCATTTAAGTCCACCCCCTGCTGTTACTTCCAGTTTAAACTCCATCTGGGGTATTTTGGAGGATATCAACCAAGTACCAAATATCAAGTAACCCTTTGAAATTATACAATGAAAATGAGAGCTTGTCAGACAGGCTAATCACCAGGGGTGGTACTCTGAGACTGTTTTAACTCTGTTTTAAGTCTGTTTTAGCAAATCAGTATTCCGAACACCGTTTTATATCTGTTTTAACCTTTGTTCTATCTTTCTAGCCACGCATTTTAATTTGCATGCTTGACGCAAATCGTGCGCAAGCGCGTAAGAATATTATGCAATTAACATGGTATTCTGAAGACCGTTTTATCTTCTGTTTTAACTTTTTCCACTGGACAATTCATGCTCGTGAGATAAAACAGGGTGGGAGGTGTTTGAACTCTGTATGTGGTATGTCATGGCGGCAATTTTTCTCACTCATTGTGTTTTTGGTTGCAATGAGGGGGATAGAGAGATCCAGTAAACCTTTCTGATATTCCAAAACAACATTTCGAGAGAATTTTTGCCTCGCATGGAGAAATTTGGCAATTGTCTGCGATAATATCAGAGATGATTTGTACAACTAATTCTGTCACATCATTGCATCAGTTAATTCAAGCAAGAAACTAAGCGCAAATTAATGCGCTCATTTACATCATCTTAGAACCATCTCTTACGACTTTCCCTATTGGATGATATTTTTGTGGTGGGTGTGGCTTTGATGACTTACAACACCGTTAAAACAGTTCCCAGAATACCGTTTAAAGACTGTTTTAGTGGTGTTGTAAGTCGGTGACTTAAAACAGAAGTTTCAACAGAACTTAAACACAGTTAAAACGGTGTTCAGAATACCACCCCAGAATAATAGAGAAAACAGGATGTAAAGTGGATTCCATAAAGTGAAGGGCATTCATTAATTTGAAGGTTTTACCAAACATGCTGGCATAGTCTATTTCAAAAGTCCACCCAAATGATAGTGATTTTAAATCAGCTTATGTCGAAAGGGTGGGTGAGCGGAGCGGGGTGGGAGTGGGGAGGGAACGAGGATGGCCACACCCTTTCGAGAGATGCCCCCCCCCCCCCCCCCCCGGTTGTCTCGAAAGGGTGGGTTTCGTGTGTGGGGAGTGAAATTAACACACCCATTCGTGGAAAGGGGGGGGAGGGGGGGTGCTTGTCTCGAAAGGATGTGTTGAGTAGTCTGATGTACCAATGTGTTTTTTTTTAAATGTAAGTTTTTTAAAAAAGGTAGAAAAGGAGACAGGCGGTTGGCTATCACGTGATGGGGGTGTCCAAGGATCCCCAAAAATATATATGTGGGAAGGAATTCCCCCTTTTCTGTCTGCTAGAATATTATGGTGGGATGCATAAAATGGGAGAAATGTGTGCCCCCCCCCCAAGAAAGAAAAGTGAATAGGCATCTTGTTTATGAGTATTCTTACACTCAAGAATGCAGAAGCAATCTTATGCACCAGCACACACCCACCCACCCCCCCCCCCCCCCGACACACAAAACTTCTTGTTTAATTTGGTTGTGATTGCTTGATTGCTTGAAGTGCACATGTTGTTGTCCCTCCCTCCATGTTGAATTCAAATAAAATGGAAATATGACTTTCTATTCGGCCTCGTCTGTCCTTTGGAAATGTGCATTCCATTATGAAATCAGCCTCATGCACATCTTTCTTTCTTTCTTTATTTCTTAATTTCTTTTTTTTTTCTTTCTTCCTTCCATCCTTCCTCCCTTCCTTCCTTCCTTTCATTCACACAGTTTTACTGCAGAAAAAAAAAACAGCTGGTACATCAGACTACTAAACACACCCTCTCGAGACAACTTACCCCCCAGTTTCCACGAATGGGTGCGTTAATTTTATCTCCCTGCTCTCAACCCACCCTTTCGAGACAACCGAGGGGGGCTTAATTCTCTCAAAAGGGTGCGGCCATCCCCGTTCCCTCCCCGCTCACCCATCCTTTCGATTTAGTGAATGAACTATCAGAAAATATATTTTTAAAAAGCCTAAAACAAACTTTTCCAACCCCAAAGCACTCTATGTTTACTCTAAAACTCCCACTTGTTGGTCATTTTGTAGTTGTAGAGTATCACATATGATGTTTCAGATTCATTTTGATATTAAAGTAGCATCCAAATAGAAGAGGCTTTTCTCCATTAAATTCACATAATTTTCTTCATAAGCAAGTTCATCTTATATGAGATAAAACTGAATCCCAAGTCCTAACTGTATGTTATTTGCATGTTTCAGTGATAATTAAAACATGACTTGTAGACATAGACATGTACATCTGAGTTTTGTAGTTAATTTTTTTTCTACCCAGAATCATTATGTTCAAATATTTTAACAAATCATTGTTATATTAAAAAGTTTTGTGTGTGTTAACATCCTTTCATGTTGCAATTTAAAGATTTTTCCAAAAAACATATTCTTGCAGTTGTATTTACTAGTACATGTAGTAATGTCTGATGAAGATGAAATCCCAATTTTTGATATATGATGTGGGCATATGAAATGTTTTATTGCTGGCAGTGTATTTCTGCACTTTGCAATAATTTAGCATTCATGTACATCTTCTATCAGAATCATTAAAAAAAGAGAATTTTGGTATTTACACAAAAGCAATAAATGTTTATATTTTTCTTCTAGGTTGCAAAAGGATACAGTGTTCAATGAATCTTTATACTGGACTATGTCAATTAATTTGTCAATTTTACCAATGCAGCTGATAAGGAAAGAAGTTTTAAGGGGACCATGAATGAAATTCTTGTCAAAATATACAAAACAGAATGCTGAATACATGTGGTAAAGGAACAACACAGACTCATTTTAATGAGATCCCACTGTGTTTCCATTATAGTTATATTCATAACTGTTTTTAAAATTCTCATTCAAAAAAATGATAGTGTTTATTTCTTTATTTCCAGAAATCATTTTCTCCCTCCCCATCTCTGATTTCTCTGCTTTTATTCTCGCCGTGCCGCTGCGATCCACCCTGCGCCCGGCCCAAAGGAACCTGCGTAATACCTCAACCACAAATAGTTTTATTCCGATTGCAACTAACAAAAACTGCTATAAGTTTTCTTTTATACCACATTCTGTTGTTGACTGGAACAACTTGCCAAACTCAATCAAATCAATTCTCGACAAAGACAAATTCAAAGTAACAATCCAGAAGTACCTAAACCAAAATTAATACTAAGCATCGCCTCTCACCTCCGCGTAACGACCATCAGCGCACCCTAACCCTGCCCGTTTGACCCCTTTTAGGGGAGTTGGGCAGTATCCTGGAAGTAAGTAAGTAAGTAAGAAAGCAAAATACAGAATTGTTTTTGATGCCAGATCTTACATTTGCATATTTGGTTGTACAAAGATGACTCATTCAAATGAAAGAGGAAGAGAGAAAGAGAGAAGGAAACAGAGGGGGAGAGGCAGAGAGGGGATTGAGGGAGAGGCAGAGAGAGAGAGATAGATAGAGAGAGAGAGAGAGAGAGAAAGAGAGAGAAAGAGAGAGATAGAGATAGAGAGAAAAGAGATAACTTTGATTTAAGCTGGATATAGGTATGCAGGTATTTTGAATCACTTCAGTTTAAAAAAAAATGAGAGTAAATAACTGGGTGGGTTCAGGATTGGAAGGGGAAAGGCCAGTTCACTAGCAAACACTAAAAAAATCTTACAACAATCATGATGCGCAACATCAGATCAACTTGGACCGGTCGACGCGACCGGTCGACGCGACCGGACGACGAAGGTTGTTTTCTACCATACTAGGTTTCTACGTAGTCGTAGCTGCCTACGATGGAAATTTCATCGACCAGTTAACGTTATAGTTAAAATCTTCAATACATTGTCTTGTTGTAAGTATCAGAAATTCTTCTTGTTTGTCTGCTAATTCATAAGATATAACAATTTAAACGGAAAACCATTGACTCTGCAGACGTAATTTAAACTACTTATGGTATTTGGCGATGTACATGTAGGATTAATATGCTTACGTACTTTATGAAGGTATATGCGACCGTATTTGAGATCGGCAGTCTTGGTGAGCACTGGAAAGTGATTTACAAATCAACTGAGTCCGAGGCGGTGCTCTCGAGTGTCTTGTCCAAAAAAATGTGACACTTTAAAGGTCCTCTGTAGTAATTAGGACATACTATACAGCTAATAACAATTAACATTGGTTGTGAATCATGATATCGCCTTTGTTTTGCTTGTAAATTATTTATATCCCCAAATCTAACCATCATGACCAGTCCATGGCATTGGCATCATGGCATGGCACTTCAAGTTCAAGTTCAAGTTCAAGTTTATTGATTTCCTTTCTTCACATATATACATTGGTACAAACAGGACATTAAGTGAGTAACATGGTAAATTTTAACAAAGGAAATAATAACAAAATAACATAATTATTAAAGAAACAAAATAAGTCAGTATAGATGACACATCTTATCATTAACAAAGTGTTACAAAGTAAAGTTCATAACCTGTTACTAATATTAAAGTCATGAAAGAAAGGAGGAGACCTTAAAGAAGCTGGGCTTGTTAACGCAAGGTCCCCAAAGAGAAAATAATGTATACTTGAATGTTTACTTGCTTTAAGACATCTAAACAAAATAAGCTAACGTATATTTACATTAAGGTTAAAATAAAAATATCTACAAAAGGGATAGAGTTGAAAGCTGGAAAGAGGAAATATATACAAGATGGAGAAGGAAACAGTAAGTGTGTGGGGGGGGGGGGGCAAAAAGAAAACGTGAAAGAAGAGGGTTTCAAGGATAGGGAAAGAATGTTGGAGAAAAAGAAACACAAAAGAAGAAACAAATCAAAACAAGAGTGCAAGTTGGTTCAGAAATTATTGTTAAGGGCCAGCCTGTGAGAGAAAGAGGGGAATATAGGCATGATTAAATATTTTCAGCATAGTTACTCAATAAATGTAATTTAAGTTTGCGTTTAAAAACAGAGATACTGACAAAAGAAGTTACATTAATAGGAAGTGAATTCCAATACTTGGGACCAGTACAAGTTAATGTGTTCAAGGCAAAGGTAGTTCTGACACGTGGAATGTGAAGTGCAGTTGCCTGTCTCGTATTACTTGATGACAAAGAGTGACTCTTGAAGGTAGGAGATCCCATTGGCAGCTCTAAAATATTAAGATGTGTGAATATGTGTTCAATTATAAGAGAATGATTATTAAAAACTTCTGTGAAAGAAAAATGGATTGTACATGGCTAATTAACTGAATAATTAACATTTTTGATAACTGTACTTATTTCGGACCGAAAATTTTACTGGATTTTTTTTTCGAGATAGCGCACAACGAAAGGATTCACATTACATACAGTACAGGGCTGCTATCATGCGGTACGTCTGGTGGCCATGAGCTGTGCGCGGCTGAGCTAGCTAGCTAGCTGGCTTTGCTTCTGCCGGTGAGCTGATCCGACTTGCTTATTCAAGGATGGTAGCCAGATTTTCATTTTTGTATGACCGTAGGATTACATATATACAGTATCAGAAGGGCATATTCTAACTCCTGCCAAGTTGTATGGATTTTCGAAGATTTTGCAAAAGGGATCTCTTACCTTTAAGGTTATAAATAATGATTATCTTCTGTGTTAAAGGCTTGGTAAATGGCAAACTCTGGTGGTCGTGTACAAATGGTTTCGATAATCTTGTATTTCACATTTGTATGTGTGACTTTTCAAAAAAGAGATCGATGGATTGTATTGAGGTGGATGGAGCTGAAGTGGATTTAGAGTTAGTAAATGACCAAGAGAAATGGAGGGCGGTGACAAGAAGACCTAACCCCTTACTGAGGGATTCACAGGCTGGTGATGAAAATGATAACTTTTTAAAAGCAGTTTCTTTCTAATATGAAATATATGCAATTTTTTATGATATTGCTTCTCCTTTTGCTTTTTCCTTTTTTTCATCCTGTCTGCTTAAACTGTTTAAGTGAAATAATCTTGAATTCATGTATCTTTATGTTGATTGATATATATACAGTACATGGAGGCAGTTCTGGGCATAAAACAATTTTAACGAAATACTGTATAAAATCTTGCAAGACTATATTTTAAGTGGGAGTGACCTAGCTACAACTACTTTGGACTTGGTTTTGTCTACAAGGTGATGATTGCAAACTTGCATAGGGTTCTAGGTTTGGAGTGGGTTTTGATCCACTGTTAAATTCAATTATTCAGTTAGCATTTTTAGCAAACAGCATTAATGTGGAACATGAAGGAGCATGGTTCTCACCAGGGCTTTTGCACATGGCGGGGCCACCGTGTGCAAATTTCAAAAACACTTTTGCCACCATGTGCAAATTTAGAAGGGGAAATGCCACCATGTGTAAATTTATGCATGAAAGTATATAATGGCACTTTTTGTATGCACAAAATGTACCCAACCAAAACAAAGCCACGCGTTCCAGTTTTCTGTACCATGCGTAATATTTCCTGGATGCTGAATGTTGTGTTTCCACCCCGGGTAAAGAAAATCCTGGTGAGAAGGCTGTGTAGGAGTATCTTTACATACATCATGGCAGGCCACTATCCATAATGAAATCTTTATTGCATGGCCATTTACATGTTCATTGTATTCTTGTAGTGCAAATAGACATTGGAAAGTGATAAGCAATTAGTCTGTACATGGGGTTAACTTATAGATATTGAAATCTCTAGAATGCTTTTTTTTCTCTCTGGTATACTACATTTATTTATAGATGATTAACCTATATATATTGAAATCTCTAGAATGATTTTTTTTTTCTCTCTCTCTGGTATACTGCATTTATTTGTAGATGATATATATATTTTTTTACCATTGTCAATATACATATGTATCAAACTTATATATTTGCTTCAAAGTGGAATAACCTGAACTGAACTGAACTGAACTGATTTTTCTTCCTCTTCTCTTTGTGCATGAGTATTGAATAGGATTACCAGTTATGGTACTTTTAATCCATTGTTACTAACCTTGGCCCCTGGGGTAATGTAGACCAAAGAGGAAAAACAAGAAAAGAAAGAAATGACTGAAAGCAAACTTGTTATGGATTTAACATCTTTGGTCACCTACCTGAAGGAAATTCACAGTACATCATTGAACAGGAAACATTTTTGGGACCATCCCATTTGTGAAATGTTAGTCCCTGGGAAATGTTTATCAAGGTCTATTCATATCAGTTGCACTTTGGACTTTCATGATACATACAGTTAGTATAACCTTGCATTGTTGTGAGTGACATAACAGCATGAGTCCAGCAACAAGTGTCAGAACTCCAGTCTCCTTGGGTGTGTTTAGTGAGGGAACTAGATTTCTAGAAATTAGAAATGGGTACTTGAGTCGCGAACACAATTCGCGCTCACGATCGATGGTCTCTCTGGATGTCGTGTTTATCGTCGCGATCTGAGTTCCTGAAACCATCAAGCCCATGCCCAGCTGCAAGTGACCCGGCAGTGAAGGTCAAATGTGGTGGGCTTATTACTTTTTATCTCATCTGGAAACAGGAGTCCGAAGTTCCCAAACGAAACGCGACCGAAGTCGCGCTGTGTTTATTGGCACGACTTGAGTCGCCGATCTCGTTCAACGGGTAATCAGATCCCCCTTTTTTGCGGAACTCAAGTCTGGTACGCTAGTTCGGTAATCAAGTCGTGGTCGTGTTTATCAAGGGTAACGGGTAAGCTAGTTTGGAACTTGGGTGGCTTATTAGCCCTCTGTTACCCTCAGTAAACAAGCTCTTTGTCTATGGGTAATTCCATGGGGTTGGGCATCTTTTGTTACATACCAGGGTCCGGGCCCTATAAAACTTGTTATCAGTAACAACTGCAACATTTCTGTGACATATTTGCTCTCAGCCAATCAGATACAATTATTTCAGTAGCTTATAACAGTTATTGCAACTTGTTATATATTTTGATAACAAGTTTTATGAATTATGAAAAAAGCTGTCTCATTTAAGTTAGGCAAATATCTGCCAATAATGACTTGAGCAAAAACAGTGATGTCTCAGCAAGGTTTATTTCTCAAGCATCATGATGTATTGCAATATCAGACATCATGGTGTATTGCAATATCAGACATACCATACATATTGTCAGGGACCATGAATGCCTTTCAGTTATTCACTGGTTCTGTACTGGTAGGAGTCTGTAGACATAGCTAATGTATTGGTTATTTTCCTCTTTGATTATCTAGAAAGATGCAAGCTTTCCTAAAAGGAGGGGCTACTCCTCTCCAGAGGATAGTACCCCTGTGGAGTGCATCCCATCGTGTCATCCACCCATCCTCTACCCGCCTTGCTAGTGGCCAAGCTTCTCAGTCTGTTGATCTCCCAGATAGAGCCAAGGTAGTTATTTGCGGTGGAGGTGTTGCTGGGACCTCTGTTGCCTATCATCTCGGTAAACTGGGATGGAATGATGTTCTTCTTCTGGAGCAAGGAAAGTGAGTCATTTTTTGTTAAATATGTTGTCAAACCTGCTGTATCAGACAACTGTATGAAGATTTCCTTGAGCAGTCGTTACATACAGGCTTAATTATACTGTTTTCATACATGTGTAGCCTGTGTTAGTTGAATGTATTTCCAGTAGCTTCTTATTTTATTTCATAATTTTGTACTTGCTTTGTTAACTATGTTATGGAAACATGGAAATGAAATAAATGTATGTTTATCATGAACGTATTATGAATGGACTACCAACGATCGCAAGCCCTTTGAAGTATGAATTCTGCCGCAGATTTAATTTACATTAGTATAGTGATTGTCACTGCCTTCTTATAATGTGCAGTTTAATGAAAACACGTGTTTGGACAATAACATTTGCGTTAGGCATTTTTGATCATTGATGAAGGAGCAGTACCCCTCAGTTTGGTTTTTGTTTGCTAGTGTGCTCTTTCAGAAATTGTCTTTGATTCAGAACACTGCTGATGGGGAGCAGCAAACCTGAGAATGTGTTATTTTTGTGATATGAAGTTATTATTACTGATACACAGACTTTCACAAAGCATATGAGAAGGACATGATCTTTATAAGATCCATGCATCATACTTCTGGAATATTATGAGAAAAATGGGGAAAAACAGGATGAAATCTCAAATATTCAATCAAAATGTTTTTGGGGGACTGTATTTTGAGTGCTCAGCAGATAATGCTTTGAAATTTTGTACATGTGTATAATTATATTTTGGGCTGAGTAAATCTAGACTCGACCCAGCATCCAACGAGAGACTGCTAGCTTGGCATTTTGTGATCGGTACGATAGTTCAGAAGAGACAACCATACACTTTTATTTTCATGTTTTGACTGTTTAGCCGGGCCCTTTCTTGTTATTTTCCAGCTTGACATGTGGTACAACGTGGCATTCAGTGGGGCTAGTCGGCTTGCTCAAGAGCAATGCAACTTTGAGCCAGGTATCAAGATGGAGTGCGGAACTCTATGAGAATCTTAAGGAAGAAACGGATATCGATACAGGTATTCTATCATCTCCAGTACAAGTAATATGTGGTGTCTGAAGAATTGATATGTATTTGTTTTTAAGTATAACAATTTCCATTTGCAATAAATGTGCCCCCCATGAGAAAACAATGAATAAATGCAAGTAAAAATGATGTAATAAATAAAAGATGAAGAAATAAAAGGAAAATCAAAGAAAAAAAAAGATAAGGGAAGAGAAGAAAGGAAAATGTAACTCAAAGGAAGCAGAGAGCACAAGTCAAGTGTTTGCGATAAGGCATTTGTGGAAGTAACAATATGCAAGATGTCAGATTACATGGGGCCAGGATAGAAGTCCCGATAAACCTGACTACCAAATTTTGTTTCAATTTGCGAAAAACTCTGTTCTCATATGGAGGTAATTTTTTAATAAAAACAAATTAAAACAATCTAATGTACACTGTACTCATCAGATCCATGCAATATCTTAGAATACATGTTGTCATTGTTGCTGCATTTGATTGTGAACAAAAAAATTATTATCATATTCTTGGTAAATACTCCTTCATTGGGCGACATTATGATGACATGTTTGCATGTATTCCTTGGTCGACAGGCTATCGAGTAACAGGATCAGTTGCCCTTGCCCAGACACAAGATCGCTTGGTCTTCCTGAAGAGGTTACAGGCAAGGGAAAGGTGAATTATTGCCGGCGTGCAGGATTGGTTTTAGGTCTGTGTGGCACAGCATTTAGAGGGCGCTATTTAGAATTATTGATAGGATGATGGATAGGATGATTCCTTGCCGCCATGTTGATCTCAAAGATTGATGGTTGTAGCCTAGAAATTGTTAAAAGTCAAAATATGTAATGAAAATCAAGACTTAGTAACCAAAGAAAGATCCCAGGATAGACTTCACAAACTTAGTTGCTGAATGAACCAAAGAATCTTCAGTCTACATCAGCAATTTTCTGGCCTTTGGAAACGTGGGAAATGTATATGTACACCTCTAGACGAGGTACCTTAAATCTCATTGGGTAACATGCCCCTTCTGTCTGTGCTCTTAATTCTGAATAGCGCCCTCTAAATGTCATGCCGCACAGACTTTGAAAGGGCTAGGCAGTAGACACCCTCTATGTGGAAACTTCTGCATGTACTGCACAGTGTATTCATTTCATGGCGTGATCATAGTCTCACAGTGGTAAACTCATTTGGGCACGAAATAAACAAAACTACAATGTATATGCCATATATGTCAAATGTGTTCAGTCGTGATAATGTATTTGGTAACAAGCTATAGTGATATATTGTAAGGCCCTACTATAGGTATGTAAAGCATCAATATTATTGTTTGTCATGTCATGGAAGGAGATATCATGGTGCTAACTGATATTATACACATGGTAGTATACCTGCGATATTTAAAACTTAGATGATATTGACCGATTACTGTGACTGGTAGGATGTCACCAGAAAGTTGAATTGCAATCAAGTTGTGCTTGATTTGTGATTGATTTCAAGACTTGTGTGTGATATTAATTAACTTTTTCTTGCATAAAGATTGATTGTAAGTTGCCATCAATTGAAAATTTGCAATTGGATTTGCAATTGATTGCAACTTTCTTGCATCACCCCCAGGTCATAATGTCATCTTCCTGATAAAATTATGTTATGTTTCCCATTAATTTCATGACAAGATAGAGTTCTATACAGTGGACAGGTTGTAAACATTTTAACTCTTTGGATGCGAAATTTGCACCCCTGCACTATCCGTGGCGTGCAAAGTTGCATTTCACACTCAGTCATGGAGCTTAAAACATCTACACAAAATATATTGATTTCTCCAGAGTGGCAGCATTTGCTTTTAAGTGTTTAAATACCTTACTCAAAAAGTTACAGCTAGTTTAATGGATCATGTCAATTTTCATGCTATTATCAAGCAATCCTTGGAAATAATCAACACATGTGGGTTTTATGACCCAGTGCACAAAGAGTTGAATTTGGTTTAGGGTCACTTTTAATTTTCAGAGAAATGCCTACTATTTGATTGGAAATAAGCAGTTGTAGATTTTACACATATGCTGTCATATTGCTCATACTCTTTATGCTGTTCTCCCACTTCTTACTTGCACTATTTCTATTTTTCTCACATTAATCCTGTCCCTCTGACTCCACTAACTTTGATACATACTCCCCTCCTCCATTTTGTCTTCTCAGAGAGATTGGCAGCGAATGTGAAATGGTAACGCCTTCCGAGATCGAGAAATTGCTTCCGTATGTTAGGACTACTGATCTCCTAGGTGGGCTGTACTCTCCTAAAGATGGCCGAACAGATGCCCCGAACACAGTCATGGCGTTAGCCAAAGCTGCAAGGTTAAGTGGTAATGAACCTCCTGTGACTAGATTTCAGAAAGACTTCATTTCTAGACTAGAGAACAGTTCCCAGACTTTTGGTCACAAGGGATGAGGTTCACATTCCTACATCGGCACTTCTGTCCTTTAGTTATTGTTACTATTGACCCAGGTGCCATTAGAGATGTCGTGGACTAGAGGATACATACTACTACTAATAGTGGGTTCTTGTATAGCGCTCATGTCTGTCAGAATTGACACTCCTGTTGCTCCACTGTTATTACCCCTGACTTTAGCAAGGCTGCTATTAAGGTGCTCTAGCACTCCAAGGAAATTCTTCCTACCAGGTACCCATTTACTACACCTGGGTCGAGAGTGGCACATCCTCATGACTCTTGGTCACAAGGTATAAGATGCACATTCCTACATCACCTCTTATATCCTTTGGAAAGGAATTTATCTACAATTCTTGTGTTTCACAATATATGCACTACCAACGTCTGTACCACGAGAGGCCTATTTTCCAACTAGCGGGCTGACAACTGTTTTCAAGATAGCAGACGCCGCGAGGGAGAGTTGACCAATTGAAGAAATATTCAACTGACTGAGGGATCCCAAGTGCAGGGAAGAAGAAGAATGAGTTAGTAGAATTAGCAGTGAGAGGCTAAGGAAAATATGAAGTGTTAGAAGTCTGTAATCAATTAGAATAGGAGCAGAAAAAGCAACTTGTGGATTGTGTTAATGGTACTGTCGTCAACTTTGTCTACCCATCTCGCACTAGAGTGACTGTTGCAACTGCACCGAATGAGGGCGCAATGATTATGAAATGCGAGGATTGCTTCTCTTGACCCAAGTGCAAGTAATGTGTAGGGGGGGGGGGATTTCTTGAAAGCTTGAGCACTTTATCATGATAGCAAGAAAGATGAGTATTCAGTGCGATTTGAATGTCGTATCATCGAGTATCTTATCAACAGTAATATTTTTGTGAATAAGTACTTCTGACGAGTTGAAAGTAAAGTTGCTTTCGTAAGACAAAGCCATGTTATGTTAGACATCTCAGTCTACTGAAATGAGAAAGTTTATATGTAAACAGAGAGCAATCCTTGCGCCCTTATTAGGGTCAGTTGCAACAGTCACTCAAGTGCATTGTTTCTGGGAGATGGGTCGACAACTGTGCCATCAACACCTTGCACTATTCACCTTTTCTGTTCCTGTTCTAAGTGAATACAGACTTCTAACACTTCATATTTTTCCTAGGCTCTCATTGGGAGTTCTACTATTAAACTCATCCTTTTTCTTCCCTGCACATGGGATCCCTTGGTCAGTTGAATTTATTTTCAGTTGGTCAACTCTCACTCGCGGCGTCTGCTATCTTATAAATAGTTGTCGACCCACGAGGGGTAAAATAGGCCTCTCATGGTATGGACGTTGGTGGCGCATGCATTGTGAGATGCCAGAATTAAAACATTCACCTCAAAGAAATCTTTGTTTTGTTTGATAGGAAAATAAACAAGTGCTCATGTTAGCAGAGAATAACAATGCAATGATTTACTTCTGTCTGTATAACTGTACCAGTTTGCACGGTATCCACTTAGGCCAAAACCTGTCTGCTTGAGCACATTGTGATTGTATGATGATGATGTTAGAAATCCGATTTTTCTTCATTTACAGGTGTAAAAATTGTAGAGGGAGTACAGTTGAACAAGATTAGGAATGAGAATGGACGAGTGTCGGCTGTGGAGACGTCGCATGGTACAGTCAACTGTGAATACTTTGTCAACTGTGGAGGACAGGTATGGTGTAGAGTATCTTTCAGTGTTTAACCCATTTGTGACAGGAATTATTTAAAGCCTTATTTGATCAGCTTTTATTCTTCAAAATGGCAACACCAACATTCTTATTTTATTGCTACATTTTTCTTATAAAACGTCATGTATCTGAAATGAATATAAATTGACAGACATTATGATGAGAAGTCAAAAAGTTTCCAATTTGCAGGGGAAAACGGTGATTTTAAACCTTCTATCACATTGCCAATTTAAGGATTTAAGTGCTTATTTTCCTTTAAAAAAATTTCAGCATCAAACAACGAATATTGACGCAACCAAAATGGGCACAGTTTGTGTAGCATTTTTTCGCTCTTTCTGCTCATGTATTTGGTATGATTTTTAGGGCTTTGCATCAAAAGATATTAGGCCAAACCACAAAATGTGGACCTCTGTCACGAATGGGTTAAACTATTGCTGAGTTGTTGCTGCATCAGGCAAGACTCTAAAATTGTTATAAGGTGTAACAATACTTTGTAAACTATGATTGATGAGGTATTTGCATGTTTGCTGGTGTGTCAGACAAAGCTCTGGCTGTGTTATGATTGATGAGTTATTTGCATGTTTGCTGGTGTGTCAGACAAAGCTCTGGCTGTTTCAAAATCTATACGGAACAACGTTTTAGAGGGCGCTATTCAGATTTAGGGACGGGGTGATTCCTCGCAGCCATGTTCATGATTGTAGCCTAAATTTTTTTTTTTAAATGCTGAAATTTGTGATGAGTATTTAGACTTAATAACCCAAGAAAGGTCCCACAGTCCATGCAGGAGGTGTGAGAATGGACTTCAGAAACATTGTTACTGAATGAACCTAACAAAACTTTGGTCTACATCGTCAATCTTGTGGCTTTTGGATAAATGGCAAATGAGTATGTGTACCTCTAGACCAAGTACTGTGAACCTAAAATGGATAACACGCCCCATCCATCCATGTTCGTAATTCTGAATAGCACAGACTTCAAGATGTGTCAAAGGCTGGAAAGGGCTCTGCAGGAAAAGGGTTCTATTTTATTTATGAGTGATGCTGTCTGGATTTGGTGGCTTCAATGAAAGCAGCAGCCCTTTTTAAAGTTGTTAAGCAAAGAAGAGGCAACTTTTGAGAGATATTGTTTGTTATATCCTACATCATAAAATTCTCTTTGCAAGGATTGGCCAGGAATGTCTCACGTGACGTAAAATACTTTCACCATGAAGATCCCATGATGTCAGACCTCCGTATATTTTTTGCTATACCAATATTTTTATGTCACTTTTTTTGCTTTTTTGGATATACGCTATCGATATTGCGAAAATGAATCGCGATATTGAGGCTGAGAGCCAGCTAGCGGTGCCGCTGAGCTAGGTTGTCTCTCATGCGTGTATAGTGTAATAAGTGCAAACAAAAATGCAAACAACCGATCGACCGTACATACAAGGTCTAGGTCTAGATTCTACATTAAGTTTTTATTTCTTACCTATCTAGGCTTCTCTTGTAGGATATAAATCAAATATACCATGCACTCTTTTCGAGGCACCGGTTGAAATTATGGATTCTTCGGTGACTGGCATATTTACCATTTTCTTCAGGGCTGCGCCCCTCAGAAAGTAGTGCTGTGCCAGTCGCCTCAGAGAATCCATAATTTCAACTGGAGCCTCTTGGTGCAAGGTATATTTGATTACTATACCACATTGAGGTAAATGGGTACCTGGCCGGAATTAATTCCTTGAAATGCCAGGGTAATAATATCCAAAGTCCTTTGGAAGCGCATAGAGATGTTAGATTATAACGTGATATGCGCTATACAAGAACTGGATATTATTATTATTGGTTTTAGAATCTGCTCAAATCGTAGCATTAGGTTATTTGATATTAGCAGCATTTTGCTCTCCAGAAAGCTAAGTTGATTAAAATGCCAATTTATCTTGTATTTCAATAGTGGGCAAGGGACATTGGTTTGAAGAGTGATCCTATAGTGAGGGTTCCTCTGCACAGTGTTGAACATCAGTACATGATTACGAAACCCATTCCTGGTGTCGAGCCACAGAAATATCCATGTGAGTATTGCCTTCAGTTTTGAATTCTTGTTTTTTCCTCCAGTAGACGTGGAATAATTCATAATTTAAGAAGTTGTCATATAAACAGAAATCAGGTTTTTTTTAAAGTGTTACACCCATGGTACAGTTACTGTAGCTGTCTATTTTACTTAATTTGCAGATTGATGTGTTGTGGATTGATGTTGTCCAGAGTTCTTACTCTATCTGGGCATATCAAATTTTTATGCAGTGATGGTTGTCCAAGATGATAGTACAGGAGGTATTAGGTGAGGCTAGAAGTGTGGTGTTGGGGGTTAAGTAGTGTTCATGGGAAGGGGAGGAAGGAATATAATGTAGTTGGAGCTTTTATTCATTTTTAGAATAAGGTCATTTATCAAAAGTCTCATCCCGTGTCTTTGATCGTCTTCTCCTCGACCGTTCTTTTACATTGGCTTTCCCGATACAGAGAAACGAGAGGATTGGAGGGAAAAGATGCTCAGCGGGAAAGACGCTAAAGGCTGCGTGCCAAATTGGCTCTGACTTTTGATAAGGTGCTTAAAATATCCCATTTTTTGCAGATATCAGGGATTATGATGTTGGAAACTACATCATTGACTGGGGTGGAGGCTTCCTAGCAGGGATGTTTGCAAAGAAAGGAAAACCCATTTTCTTCGAAGGCATTCCAGAGAAGTCTGAATTCCTGTCCATGCCAGAGGACTGGGATCATTTTGGTAAATTTTTATTGAATACTTAGATTAACCCTTTAAGCACCAAGTCCGAGCCAATTCCCATTGAGGTCTATGGAAAGTGTGTGTTTTACTGAAATCAAATCGTGCTCAGCAGGTTAAAATAATCGTTTGCCTTACTGAAAAGCATGCCAATATTCTTTCTAGGTTTCCCAAAGAAGCCATAATTGTTATCCATGCCAGAGGACTGGGATCATATTGGGATTTAAAGAACTAGTTGAAGTGCAAATATAAACAAATGTTATTCCACAGTTGCAGGAAAATCTGCTTGTCTCTGTCAATCTGTGATTGATATTTCAGCAGTGTCAATAGTGTAGAAAAAACTTAATCTTATTATCTTCAAGATACTTTCATTTTTGAAAATGGACATGAATACATTGAAACCTGCTATACTACCACCTGTATTGAATGGATTTAGTTTTAGTTTCCATTCGACAGTGTTTCTCATTTTGACCTTTATGAATATAACCTGTATATAAAGACCACCTGTTTGAAAGGATTCCTTGTACCATTTCAGTCTTTAAGTGCATGTTTACACTGTAATATCTTTGAAAAGATGGACTTAACTTAAAGCCAGAGCAAACTGGCACCCTTGTATGGGATTTTGAAATAGCGCCCTCTTAGTCCTAAACTACTGATTTTGTCCCCTTTTTGTTCCCAGCATGCTCTGTTCTGATGAATGAGAGCTTTATTTTTTGAGCAACATCTGTTAAAATGTATTTGTATTCATACTAAGGAAATTCTTGAGAAGCCACAAAGGATATAATGTTTCTAAGAGTCTCTGGTTTTGAGTAGCCGTAAGTTGGCGCTGTTGTAAATGCATTTCCAGAAATCTCCAAAATCTCCAAATTTTATTGTCTGAGAAAGGAAATTCTTTTTGCCCAATTGATCGTGGGCCCGGCAGCCACTGAGCAGCGCCAGATCGACGTTGCTCTATCCTTTTCAATTCTTGAACGCCAAAGAAGGTAGCAGCAACTGCCATCTTTTAACGTCTTTTGGTATGACGCGGCCGGGGTTCGAACCCGCGACCTCCCGATTGTGAGGCGGACGCTCTACCTACTGAGCCAACACATCGGTTGATAAGGGTCAGTTCAGTGTTGCTTTAAGGTGTCTACACAAAACTAATTCTTTATGTTACACTTCTTTTGGTTTCCTGAACTGTTTGTGTTAACCAGCTCCACATCTGCAAGGATTTCTTAGAAGAGTGCCAGCAGCCGAGAAAGCTGAAGTTCAGCAGCTCTTCAATGGACCAGAGAGTTTTACACCTGATGGACATCCTCTCTTTGGACCAGTACCTGAGGTAGGAAAAGATGTTATTAGGGATTCTAAAGCTCTCATATTATTTTGATTAAGTCCAAACCATTCTGTCCAATATGTTACTGATTACATCAAAGACTTACATGGAAGATTAGCCTGGGATTTTGGCTTATACCTTCTACTTGCACTGCAAACACTTGGTGCAAATGTCATGTCTGATGCTTTATCTGTTGTAAATGGGAGAAAATAAAGTGCAGTTAGTAATTTTGAAGTTTACCCCTGCTTCTACGAATGCTACTTGTGCCATATCAACAAGTCTTGTTAAAAATGAGATAAATGATTGAGATTGATACACTTAGAGAAATCTCCTTCCCAAATATGATTATGTTTTCAACTTTGAACAAAGGGCTATTTTTTACATAAGGATAAAATCCTTATTTGACTGAGAACAATGTTTAATTGTTTGTCATCCTAGTTGTTATTAGTTGTGATTACTTTCTGTACTTGTGTTTGTTTTATTATGCAATCAAGCTCTCATCATTAAAGGAATGTTGAATTCCTGTTTGATCCTATTTATTTGATCCCCCTAGCTGGACAACTATTTTGTGATGGCTGGTATGAGTTCTCAGGGTATTGTTCTCAGTGGAGGTTTCGGTAGGCTAATGGCGGAATGGATCGTCAACGGCCGCCCTTCCATCAATACATGGTGCGTAGATGTTCAACGCTTCACAGAGTACCACAATAACAAGGCCTTCTTGAGAGATAGAGTCACTGAAACAGAGGGTATGTTTATCCCCCCCCTTTTTTTTGTTCTGGTCATGAAATTGTGAATGCTTAAAGGGGGTACCCAATGCTGAAACAATGTTAGCTCATTTAAAAGAGCATGATTTCATCAGCAGAAAATCATCTGCCTAAAGTTTTTTCAAAAGTCGTGTTGCCAAGGAAACCCCCAAATGTGGTAAGATTTCAGGATATTTTTGACCCCTCAGCTGTGACCCAGTTTCAACTGGGTACCCACTTTGACGTCAAAATGACGTCAAAGTGGGATCCTTGTCGCGCACTTCTAGCAAAATGCGCGCAAGGTATAATACATATTGTACAGTCTAGCGCGCAGCACAACTGCAATGCGCAAAGCTGGGTACCCACTTTTACGTCATACCTCATACTCAAATTTTTTGGTCAACTCTTGACTTTTTATGAGAAAATTAGCCAAAATGCATTGATTTCAATTGAAAATCATCATATTTTTAAAGTTATTCTTCTTAGAATTCTATTCTCGATCATATATCAAAAAAAAAATTTACCATTGTGTAATCACTTTAACCTATTCGTGACAGAGGGTCCACATTGCATGGTTTGGCCTATAAATTCTATGCAGAGCCCTAAAAAAAGATACTAAGTGCATGAGCAAAAGGAGCAAAACAGAAAAAGTTACACTTAAAAGTTAAACTTACAATCTGTAAATTGGCAGTGTGATGGAAAGTTCAAAATCACTGTTTTTCCGTGCTAGTTTCAGCTGGATATCTGAAGAAGCCTTGACAAAACCTTTACCATATTATTGCTCCAATTCCAGGAGTAGGTTACCACAATCCCTACCCTGGGGATGTCAACTACACGACGGGGCGAATGCTACGATGCTCCCCTCTCTTTGGAGCCCAGAGGCAAGCCGGGGCAGTGTTTGCTGAGAAGGGTGGAGTGGAGAGGCCTGTCTACTTCATGAACCCCGCCAGTCAAGGTGAAAATTCTGACATGGACAGAAATTTTCATATGCCTCTTGAATTTTATGTTAATTTTGATTATACCCACGGCAGCAGTGGATCCAGGATTTTTGAAAGAGGGCTGAAGTCTGTGCACCCGAAAAAGTCATTGCCAAGCAAGCTAAAAAAATTTTAAAAGGCTCTTGGCTTTTTCAGGTGTATATTTTACCTAAAAGATTTGTTGACAAGCAAAAAGAAAGAAAGAAGAAAGCTCCACCTAAACGGGGGCGGGGGCCCCCCTTTAGGCGGAGCTTTTTTTCTTTCTTTCTCCCCCCCCCCCCGATCTGCCACTGCTACAGTATTTATTTAAATGAATTTATATCTTTTTCTCCCATAATTATTTCACTTTATACACTGCAGCAGTGGGTGATTTCACTCTGGAAGGCTAATAAAAAGTTCTGGTAAAAAAAAAAAAAACATTAAAAATTGATGTGATGTTATCTTGTACCAGGGGTGATGGATAAAATGGCTCCTGTGAATTTTATTTTTTCCTGCTCTTTAGCATTGTAGAAAACAAATAACACTGTAGGCAGTTACACAAAGATTGCACTTAAATAGTCAAATTTTCCTGCAGTTTGGCTGAGTCCACTCCAATAATAATATAAGTCTGATTTGTGTTGGCTGGGTAAGTATGTTTTATGAAGTTGCTCATAACTTTAAAACTCTAGTGTAAAGTTACACATGATTTGGGCACTTGCACATGATTGTAATGTGCCTGTCAATTGTTCCCCTCCGACTTCCCTGCCGGGCAGGGCATCTTCGGCAGCGAAACACCGACTAAGTCCCGGCCCCCATACCACCGGAGAACTTTTCAATTGTGAACGAAGTCCCGGCCCCCATACCACGGGAGAATTTCTCAAATCACGGACAAAGTCCCTGCCCCCATACTTCTAATGTTGGGAGAAAGTACCCTTAATAATATAAAATATTTCATAGCAATATGAAAAACAATAGAAGAAATACACTGTAATAACCATTTATCAGCATTTCAATCACAAAGAATGAAAATCAAAATAATGAGAAACAAACAACAAACAAGCCAGGAAATGGAAAGGGTCCGGTGCGATCGCTGCTGCTACTCAACACTCGACATCGGTATGAGATGAAAAGAAAGCTGGAATGAACTCAAGAATATTTGCTAGTACTTCGCATGGGAAATCTCATCAATATTATCAAAAACATAATTTCTCTAAACCGTATACCCGTTCGATATATGATACAGGTACGGCAGTAATAATTTAAGGCAAGTGTAGGCCTACCTGACAAATTAAACCACGAGGCAAGAAATTCCCGGCCCAAATGAACACTATCGAGCCACCGCCGCAACCCCTTACATAGTCCCTGCCAGGCCGGGATGTTTGCGCTTGAGCCACCGCGCAATGTCATACATGGTCCCCGTCCGGCAGGGATGCTGCACTCGAGCCACCGCCACAACCCCGTACATATTCCCCGCTGGCAGGGACGTCTGCCTGCACAACTCCTGACGATATGCGCCGAGTACCCCGGTAGTGCCCGGGTACCCGGAGGCCGGAGAAACAATTGACAGGCGCATAAGTCAAACATAAAAATCTTTTTGGACCCCCCCCCCCCCCCCCCCCCCGCCCCCCATGTCAATGAACTTTAGGAGCTGGTTTTAGATAGAAGTAGGTCAGTGCAAGTTTGAAAGGTACCTTGTAGCTTTGATTGACAGGTTGTACATTACACAGGACATACTTGACTGAAATGAACACAAGCAAGTGTGTAATTCACTAGCTTGGCAATTTGGAACTTGCCAGAGAGAGGAAATCTACAAGAAATCAACACAGCAGTAATTCGTTCATGAGCCAAATTTGTAAACAAGGAGGAATGTGTAATGTACTACAAATCAGTGGGCCACTGGCATTATGAATTTTGAGTTCAGCTAGAGGTCATACAAGATGGGACGGGTGATAATGGAGGCAGAAGTACCAACTATTGTAAAACCAGAAATTGTAGTGACGTGGAACTCTCTCAGATTGTTAAAAGTTAAGTCTTTTTATGCCTTTGCCCACCAAAGGTGGGTGCTGGAGGCATTATTTGAAGCAAGAAACTTCTGCATTGCTGCAAATGATAACCGTTGGACAGGTTGTGAAACTAATTCTGGGGCAAATGCAACTTTTTAAAACTTTGAATCCTTGTGAAAGTTTTGAATGTTTCCGGTTTTACACTTGATTGTCTTGAATTATCAGACATATGAATTGGTTGTCCATCTTGTTTTTTTTTTTTCCAGTTTTGATGCTAATTCTGAAGGAGAATGAGATTATCCCAAATATTCTGAATAAATTGGAGACACTGGGCCATTCAAACTCTGTAAATGCTGATGCAGAATGCTCTCTCCCAGTATGTAAAAATCTATAGGATGACAAATCATACTGATTCAGGAAGTTGTGCCATAATTGCAAAAATGAAAATTTTCAGTTATTTTTTGTTTTTACTTTGCAGAGGATTTATATGATGAGCTTCAGAAGGGTAGCTTTGGAAAGCCTGGTTGGTTTGACTACGTGAATGAGGAGTATTGGGCATGTCGGGAGAGTGTCTGCCTTATGGACATGTCTTCTTTCAGCAAGTTTGAGTTGGAGGTAATTATGGCAAGATATTTCAAATGATGATTAGATTAGATGTCATGGAAAAGGATATTTCATCCTTTTCAGTGATTACTCTCCATATCATATTGAGTAATTAGTTGGATGTGAATAGAAGTTTTGTTGATGATCTTGTACAGTCTGAAGGTTCTGAAGCATGTGCTCTACTTCAGAAGCTATGTCCTAATGAGATGAATATGCCGATAGGATCAGTAGCACATACAGCTATGCTCAATGAAAGAGGTGGATGTGAATCGAAATTTTGTTGACGATTCCTTACAGTCTGATCATAAATTAGCTAACTGTTTGAATTTTCGAAATGATTTCTTCCAGTCCGATGGTCCTGAAGCATGTGCTCTACTTCAGAAGCTATGTCCTAATGAGATGGATATGCCGATAGGTTCAGTAGCACACACAGCTAGCTGTGCTTAATAAAAGGGGTGGATATGAATAGAAGTTTGACGATTCCTTACAGTCTGATCATAAATTAGCTAACTGTTTGAATTTTCGAAATGATTTCTTGCAGTCTGATGGTCCTGAAGCATGTGCTCTACTTCAGAAGCTATGTCCTAATGAGATGGATATGCCGATAGGATCAGTAGCACATACAGCTATGCTCAATGAGAGAGGAGGATATGAATAGAAGTTTTGTTGAGGATTCCTTACAGTCTGATCATAAATTAGCTAACTGTTTGAATTTTCGAAATGATTTTTTACAGTCTGATGGTCCTGAAGCATGTGCTGTACTTCAGAAGCTATGTCCTAATGAGATGGATATGCCGATAGGATCAGTAGCACATACAGCTATGCTCAATGAGAGAGGAGGATATGAGAATGACTGCAGTGTGGCTCGAGTCTCAGAAAACAAGTAATGAGCCCTTCTCATTCATTGTATGTTTTCACAGTTTGCTAGTCATTCTCTTCAAGTTTATATGTAAAATAAAGTCATTTTCTCATTATTCTCATCATTCAAAATAAGGCTCAAAACCTATCTGTTTATTAAATTCTTCACTCTTCTTCAAGCACATCAGAAGCTCTTACAGTGCAGAAGATTATGTACATAGGTTCTGCGATCTATAAATTGATATATTATTATATTATTATTATTATTATTTTGAAGTTTTTCCAATAACAAACAATGTATGCAAGTTAGAGTTCAAAACCTGAGTAAGCCCATTGTCATTTCTTTGTTGGTATTAATAAGTGAAGTTTTGTTTTCTGTGAAAATGAGATTTCTGTATTTTCCTGTTACCTGTAAGCAATCATACACGAGTTATATCAAATCTAGGTTCTTGCTTTAATGTTAATTTGAAAAAAAAAATGTCTTGGTGATGGTTGTCTAGACATAGATTATGATATATTGTGGATTATTGGTCTTGAATTAAAAATCGACATTGCATTGTTTCTGGAATGGGGGAAAATGAGAATTACATTTCTTTTGTCCCAAGTTGACTGTGTGCAGTGTTTAAGCAGCATCAGAAGGAAGTCTGTCTTTATTATATATATTTGTTGAATATCATTCTCACCCTTTTTTTTTTTTGGCATTTGGGCAATTTCACATGGGAAGCGGAAAGTCAGTTAATTTCAGATCTATAGTAAAAAGGATGACTTTGTCCTGAATAGCCAAATCCTTGAATCGAAAGAAGCTGTCAAAAAAAATAATCCACCATCTTAATGAGTATTGGTATAATGTATGTTTGATTTTATATGACATTTTTTTGCTATTTGAAAGTGACACCATTTTCTTGAAATTCTGTTAATACCAAGATACATATACCACAATATTTGCAGATTATTAAATGGTGAGAAGGGGGCAGAGTACAAAACTAGCACACAAACTTTAAAAATGTGAGCTACAAATCTCTGATTTGTGATTCATTTATCGTGGAATTGCCCATTTGCTTCTTTAATATTTTTGTTCAAATTCTTTTTTCTCCAGGTACTTTATCATCTCCCCCACCCAGCAGTTGAGACGAGGATTTAAGTGGATATCCAACCACTTGCCCTCTGATGGTTCTGTGCAACTCAGAGATGTTACAAGCTACTACACAGGAATCAATGTACTGGGACCGAGGGCGAGGAGTGTGTTACAGAGGCTTACCACGACATCAGTAACTCTAGTTGATATGAAGCCATTTACTGTTCGGGTAAATCAAAGGTTTCATTCTGTGACCTAAATCAACTTCTTGTTGTTGTTGTTATTGAATTTCGTTTTTACAGACATATATAAATTAGGTATGGGACTGACCTTTTAAGTAACCATCCAAAAGATGTGACTCACACTCGAACCTGCATCCAATCAGAGTCGGTATGTAGGTGGAGACCAAGAGTTGACTGCGGACGATACCATAGACTAACCCCTGCTCCCAAACTTGACGTAATAAAATTGTAGTCTTGTCTAAATCATGGAGAAGCCAATTGAGTAGTAATGCCTGTGACAGCCACTTGTCTCTTCGGCTTTACCCAGTTCAGTTTTTGTCAAACTAGTCAGACAAGTAATTTTTTTCAAGTAAAGCCAAAGGCGCATAAATGTTTTGTCAAGTTCACTCAAATCGCAATGACCTTTTCCACATTATTTCATGTCAATTTCTGCAATGTTAGCTTGAAGGTCATTTACTGCAGTATAATGGTTTCTATATGATTTGAAATTAGTAAAATGCATTTCCATGTCATTGAATTAATTGAGACTACACATACATGAAAATATTTTCATATAATAGTGAGTGGATTTGATCTTCAGTCAGTGACCGTAGAGATGATTCTCATAATTGATTATTCTGTTTTCTTTACACAGGGTAATCTCTTCAGTACATAAAAATTGCTTTGCAAGAAAGCCCTGTATGACAACTAAGAGAATGACAACATATTACAATAAATACCAAAACAAATTAACACAAATACAAAAGGATAGATTAAGATAAAAACAAGCTGCTGTTTGATCACATCTTAAATGTCTCTGTCAAAATTATTGGCTTTATTTCTCTGTTTCCCAACCCACAGGACATCAGTATAGGATATGCCAATTCAGTGAGAGCTTTGTCAGTCACACATGCTGGAGAGGACGGCTGTGTACTCTACATTCCTAATGAGGTATGAGATACAGTTTGTTCACTTTAGAGAAAGGCTTGATTTCTGGGAGGAGGCGAAATATTATTTGTGAGATTCCTCAGTATTGTTGATGTCTGTTTGGAAAAAAATATCGTAGTTGATAATGTCCCTTCAAGAGGATTACTCTTCGAGTGCTCCTATATTCGGAATAAGGCAAGAAATAGCTTGGGTGTTTAAACATTTGTATGTAGTCCCATATATCCATTCCTGTGTGCAGTACATGCAATTTTCAACAGATGCAAATAGATTTCTTATTACTGCAAATTGATCCTAAACCTGAGGGTTTATTAACTCTCTAGCATGACCAGAACTCAAGTTTACTTTTGAGGTGGCTTGTGAAATATACTAATACCTATGTCCAGAATGCAAAATGCATACCTTGTTGAATAATGATTATGTTTAACTTTTTAAATTAGTATTTCAATTGGTATTCAATGGGTCAATTGGTCCAATTGAAACCTTTTGAAGTGTGATAGCTCACTTGGTTGAGCACTGGTCTTGTAATCCGGTGACCCAGGTTCGAAACCAAGTCGATCCACTAGTGCCCTTTGTTTAATTGTCGTTATTGTGTCCCTTGTAGAGGACTTAAAAGCCATCAGTCCTCTGGTTGCTTAGCCACAAGTATGCATGCTTTCTTAGCAATCAGTTAAAACAAAAACAATTAACTAATAACCAAGGTATAACCAAGTAATTTCAATTTAAAGCTAGTATATACCTGTACTACTTTGAAGAAGTGGATTCTTACTGAAACTGTCATTTAGGATTGTCAGAAAACAGTTTGACATTCCTTCCTATTTCCAACAAATTTGTATTCTGGGTGCCTTTTTTATGGGCCGTTACATTTTGCAAAGCTATTGTAAGGGATACCAGAGAGGGCAGTACAGTGTTATTAAACTTGGTCCACAGTGGAATTGGAATAGCAGTGGTATGAAATACCATATAACAACTTGCTGTAATGATATTAAAAGAAAAATTACTCGCTGTATTTGATATGGTGGGAAAGAATGGCAAAGTGTGGAAAAACTATTTGTCATAGAAAAGTGCTGTAACAGTAGAAGACAGTGCTATATATAGCATATTGTAGTTGTGATATGAAGATAAAGTTCATGATTTTTGCCAGGGCCAAGTTCACATTCCTTGATGCTGATTCCATCGGTGATATGACATTTGTTCCTGCGACAATTGTTTATTTACATAAACCTTGTTCTAAACCATGGCAACAAGCATGAATTTACATAAACCGTGGTCTAAACCATGGTAACAAGCATAAATTTGGCGCCTTTTGCCACGCGCGCGTTTATCATTGGACCTTTCTTAGTGTACGCGCTAAATCAAGCGCACTTACACCACAAAATTTGCCTAAACCATGGACTAATTTAAACCACCTTTGTGAATTCTGGCCATAGAGTTAGGGTTGGGGTTGTGATAGGGGTTTTGGTTCAGAATAATGCCAGGATAAGGATTGAGGTTGTTCTGTTTGGGGTTAGGTTTTATGTTTGGCTTAACGTGCAGATTTTCCATGGGAGCAGTTGCTGCCACAGCAAATTTCATGGAACCGATCAGTACCAGGCGTAGGTATGAAAGCATACATGCCATGACTTTTACTTCTGTTTTCGTACAGATGGCTATCAACGTGTACAACTCGCTGATGAGTGCTGGGAAGTCGTACGGAATACGGAACGTAGGCTACTACTCCCTCAGGTGGCTGAGGATAGAGAAGCTCTTTGCTTACTGGGCTGATGATTTCTGCGACACGCACACGCCATATGAGATCGGAAGGGAACACAGAGTGAAATTTGACAAGGTTGGTGACTTATGATGATGATCTTTTGTCTCTGAAGTACATGTATTAAAGCCAGAGCGAACTGGCACCCTTGTAAGGGATTTTGAAAGAGCGCCCTGTCAGTCCTAAACTACTGATTTTGTCCCCTTTTTGCTCCCAGCATGCTCTATTCTGATCAATGAGAGCTTTGTATTTGTATTCATACTAAGGAAATTCATGAGAAGCCACAAAGGATAAAATGTTTCTAAGAGTCTCTGGTTTTGAGTAGCTGTATGTTGGTGCTGTTGTAAATACATCTAATAAGGGTCAGTTCACTGTTGCTTTAAAAGAATTGTAATTTTTTTTTTTACTGAAAGTTGCTGAAAATTCAAAACTTTTGTGTCAAAGTCTTTACTTACCAAAAGCAGTACAGTGTCTCCCTTTTAAATAGTGACACTTAAGCAGTATCTCTGTATGTCCACGTAACCGGCATGCTGAATTTGACCTCTACTTTCGTTGTATGAAGGCTCATTTTCTAATTACTTGTAATTGTCATTTACTAAGTGCTTTGGGCCTTATGGGAAAAGTGCAGAATAAGAAATAATAATAAAAATGATAATATTAGTAATAATAACAAAAATAATACAGATATCCTGTGGAAAACCTCTGCGGTAAATCCCCCCAGGTTTTTTTGTGTTTTCATATGGCGTAGTAAACTGCATTGCCCATGTGCATTAATGCATTGACACTCAAGTTTTGCCAAAAGTTACACAGACAAAATCATGCGTTCATATTTTGCTCTAACTTTGTAAGAATATAATTGGTCCACACCTATTTGCTGCCAGGAACCAAAATAGATGCCTCTTGCCTCAGCATTTTTTTTTTTTGTAGTTTGCCGCCTCATGTCCTATTCATTTGAATTAAAAAACACAACATGGGAGTTTACAACATGGGAGTTTATTTGTGAACAAGCCTTTATTCTTCAGTCCTGAAGCATGTGCTGTACTCCAGAAACTCTGTCCTAAGTTGCTTGTGTTGCCTTATCTTACATCTCAGGACATCGACTTCATTGGTAGGTCTGCCCTACTAGCTCAGAAGAAAGACGGGATCCGACGTCGCCTCACACAGTTCACCTTAGAAGACCATGATATCGACTATCATTTCTGGCCGGCCGGTGGAGAGCCCATCTACCGTAACGGTCAGTACACTGGTCTCGTCACATCAAGTGGGTACGGTCCAAGCCTGGGGAAGATTGTCTGTCTAGGCTGGGTCACGAACTCTGACCCCATGACCCATGATTACATCACAAAGGCCAGTTATGAAGTGGATGTCGGAGGGCAGCGGTATACGGCCAAAGCCACATTGTATCCTCACAAGCAGGCCACGAAACATGCCCTTATAGGCTGAGAACAGGAATATAGTGATATTTTCATAATATTCTGCACAAATTTATAAGGAGCATGAACATGATACAAATTGGACAATACATATGAAAAGTTAGGATCCTGAACAACACTGTACCATCATATATTAGAACAATATCAATCGGTTGTTTCAAATTAAAGTTATGTAAAGCTGTGTTATTACGCCTTTACAGTAACTTGTAGTAATGGTATTTGTTGCCTTCAATAGAGAATTACCTTTTGTTTTTGTCCATTTGATACCAAGTATGTTACAACTAGTATTTGGGGGCTCTTGGTTACAAATTAATCAGCCTTTTAAAGGCTTACTGGTGTGTGCAGTTTCTCTGTACTTTATTTTCTTTTCATTAAAATCTTCAGTATGTGTGTATGTATCAAAATGATGACATGTATATTCTTTTCTTTTATTGTATGTAGAAGTATATTTTATATTTTTATCATGTTCTGAATTTCTGCTTTTGAACTTTGTGGGAGAATTTCTATGTAGCACTTCATGATGTAACCATTCTCAGGAAAGAGAGCATGTGTAGCTCCTTTCACCAAACCCATTTGTGACAGTGTCCATATATTTTAGGGTTTGGCCAGATATCTTTTGATGCAGAGACCTTGAAAACAAACCAAATTCCGGAGCATAAAGAGCAAACACGTCTACACAAGTTGTGCCTGTTTTGGTTGCATCAGTATTTGTCACTTGATGCCAAAAATGTTTTAACCCATTGGCAACTGGAACCAGATGGCCCTTGTATAAAATCTGTGGAATATAAGAACTCAGTAGTCAATGGGTTAAGGCAAAATAAGCACTAAAAAATCCTTAAATTGGCAATGTGATGGAAACTTCAAAATCACCGTTTCCTTCGCACATTGGCAATTTTTCAACTTCTCAACATACTTTCTGTCAATTTACATTCATTTCAGATGCATGATGCATGAAAAGTGAAGCAATGATAGAAAAATACAGGTGTTGCCAATTTGAAGAAGAAAAGCTGATCAGATATGGCTTCAAATAATTCCTGTCCTGGATGGGTTAAGATAATGTTGAGTAAAAAGCAAGTGGAATTGAATTTTTTGATATAAGGATGGCCTTGAGTTGGGTATCAGACTATATTGCCGGCATCAGAATCATTTTGCACAGAGTCATGTAAAGACGACTGCAGTATGGTTCTTTTAAGGGCAGCCAAGCCAATAGCAAGCCAGTATCATCATTACTTTGTATATCAATCTCGTGTACATCATTATGCCTATTTTGTAGCATTTACAAATAAATCTATTGGTCTGACAGTCTCTCTTATTTGAACTTATTCATATCAGGAATGTAATCTGTTCTAACCAATTATGAATTGATGTTTAACCTTATCATGCATTTTAAGCCTCACTTTCATTTAAATGCGTACATATTAAAATGTGTGCGCACACTCTTTGCTTTACTGCACGTAATAGAGACTTCCCAAGTTCCCAGATTTTAGATGAAATATGGGATTTATTTGTGATGGTCATTGTACACATTGTCAGTAGGATGTTTTGAGATTTCCTGAAAGAAGCAGTACCTTGGGAAAAATTTTCCGTTGTCACCGAGAAGATTCAAAATATGCTTTACTGTATACACATTTACAAATTACACGAAGGCCAGATATAGATCATGATATTGAATATGGCCTCACACTGCCCTTTGATCATACCTGTTCTAGATATGTTAGTGTTCCATCCATGAAATTTAAATGGCTTTAAGTTTTAAGTTATCTATGTTTTTTAACCCATTGCCTGCCGGAACCAGGTGATCCATATACAAATCTATGGGCATTGTAAGAATTCAGTAGCCAACGGGTAAATGAAAAAGAAAGCTTGCAGCATTTAAAAACATATGTAATTCTGTGTAAAAGAAAGAAAAGAGAGTTCATTCTTCAAGCTCTGATCAGAGGGCTAGTGGCCCATATATTCATATGGGTTACACCCTTCGATTCGAATGAGGAATAGGAGGCAATGTGGTTGTGCCTTATCCAGAATGAGGTGATGTAATGTAATGAGCTGTATAATGTTAAAAAGACACATGAAGCAAAATTTCTAGGCAATAATATGCATGGACGGATAAGGAATCTTGAATCTTGAACGGAATTCCTACCCGTACTTCACCCCAAAGTGCTTGCATGTTGCATACCACATTATATACATGCTAGAGTATAATTTACAGTGGGTATGCCTATGCTGTTGATGTTGTCAAAATGAAGTGTGGAAATCAGAATTGGCATTCCGAGAGAAACATTCTGAAATCTGTTATCCTCATAATGTCTTTACTCATTATGCAACTTCAACTTCAAACAGACTTTTGTTTTCTTCCAGTGAAGTTTAGGATTTCACAGTTTGTTTGTTGTTTTAAAAAATTGTATAGTTTATATGTAGTGACATAAATATTTTACAGTAGAATAGACACTGTATGGAAGAAAAAGAGTTTCCTGAAGCAAGACCTTGTGGCTGGCTCGCCTGAAACGCAAATACATAAAAAGTAAAAGAAGGAGAGGAACAGACAAATACAGACAGAATAGGATATTGAGAAAGGAAGAAGAAGAAGAAGAAGAAGAAGAAGAAGAAGAAGAAGAAGAAGAAGAAGAAGAGAAGAAGAAGAAGAAGGAGAAGGAGGAGGAGAAGGAGAAGGAGAAGATGAAGTAGAAGAAGAAGAAGGAGAAGAAGAAGAAGAAGGAGGAGGAGGAGGAGGAGGAGGTGAAGGAGGAGGAGAAGAAGATGATGAAGAAGAAGAAGAAGAAGAAGGAGACTGCAATATAGTAGTAATTGTATTTAGTGATATGTCCACAGGCAATTTTTTACTGCGTTATTAATGTGATGAATGAAATAATTCACCCGTCTTGTTTATGATAATGTGAATGTAAGAATGGTTGTTTTTGATTGATTGTTTTGTTGCCAAGCTCAGAGACCTCCGCGCTAGCTGTGCACAGCCTGCCACCACCCCTGCATTGAATTCAGAGTAAACTATTTTGAATGCCAAGCTTACACTGATCTTTTCCAAGGCTGCCCACATTATCATTCTTTTTCTACATCTCTTTGATAATTTTTGAATATTTCACAAGGTGTTGATGGTATCTGATTTGATTTTAATTGCAATATGATAATTGACATGTGTTGATTAATGTAAAATAAAATGTTTATGATTCAAATTTTACACTTCCGCATTGATGTGTTTTCTCTCTCTCTCTCTCTCTCTCTCTCTCTTTTATCTCTTATTTTTGTGTAGATATTTTCTTTCTTTTTGCCTGAAACATACTGAAACCCCTTTAGATTTTGTTCAGAACTCCTTGGTTAGATGATCTTTGAAGGTTTCCATGGTGGAGCAATTAAATTGAGTAGAGGTTTGCGAATGCACTATGTATTGAGGGGATGGGGGTAGTCCTGAAAAGGACTGTTGATATTTTTTTCCTTCTTACGAAGATAAGCATGCCGTTTGAAACATCGAGCCCTTCTTTCTTGCACGAAACATATCAACAGTCCCCCCCCCCCCCCCCATTACATGGTGCATCCACAAACCTCTACTCAAACTCCTTGCCCCCTTTGCATAAAACTTACCATTAATGGTAACTCTGCCATCAATGGTAGCTAACATGGTAATATTGCTCAACAGCCAATCTAATTCAAGGCTTCCATGGAAGTCACCATTGATGGCAAGGTCCCATCAATGGTAAGTTTTATGCAACAGGCCCCGATTGTTCTTTTTCCCTTACTTTCGAAAAATTTCTTTTCATTCTCTCTTTTGGTATCATGTTTCATAGCAACTTATGAATGTTTCCTGACATTCATGAAAATGTCCATGTTATAATCATCAAACCCACCTGCATAACACACACACTGAAAATGACAATGACAAACTTATGCGGTGATGAAATAAAGTAAACATCGTTCAGTTACAGGATTTTTCCACTGCTTTTTGCTTTTCAGGACGTTCAAAAATAATCTTCCTATTCTTTTTCATTTCCACTTTTGTATCCCTCTTCTTTTTGTCGTGTAAAAGGATGGATGCAGTTTAAACAGTGTTCTTGCGTAACTAGGTTGTTTGATATAGTATTTGGTTTAGAAGAAAAGAACCCCATCACAGAATTTTAAAAGAATATTGGGAAGGGGGGGGGGGGGAGGGAGGAGAAGGAGGATTAAGCACCAATCCCAACAAAACTACGATCAACTTGCTACATATTCAACTTTTTCAATTTCACATTTATTACAAATAATATTCTGAAATAAAAGGTTCATTGCACTGCATATGCAGAGGCTAAAGAGGTAATGTGCTTTGATGAAATCTTTACAGATCAGATACTGCCAGACGGCTTTAAACTGGTTGGTTCTATGTGCTTCGGTACTTTTGGTAATGGTTCCCTAGTGGACTTGGTCAACTAGTGGCAACTAGTAACTCTTTCTTCAACTTCACAACTCAACTATTTGGTGTAATCCGTATCCGAGTATTCGACCGCTTCGTTATGATTGTCAGTTCGGCATAAGCCCTGCAATTGTCCTCACTCTTCATGCACTTCATGGATTGTTTCTTGGATGCCTCCCTTCACCTTCCTGGTGATCACCTTGGGATAATCTCTGCTCCAAAGCTTCTCCATCCTCCTCAGGGTGGCAGCATAACCTTTGCGCCAGTCACGTGCTCCTCTCTCCAGGATAGAGGAGAAGACGCTGTCCTGCTGGGCGCTGACTTTGTCCATCTGCTCAAGGACGATGTAGAAGGTTAGGAAGTTCTTGTTCATATCTCCAAGGAACTCTTCTGTTTCTCGTAAGAGCTTAGCACACTTCAAGTCAATGACCTCGGTTTTTGTCAGACCAGAGCCGGTAAGTCGAGGAAAGGGACCACAAGAGATGCGTGCTGCTCGTCTAAGGGCCTTCTCAAGTTGACTGGTGGTGTTTTTTGAGAGCTGAACCATGTCTCTCAGATTCTGGAGGACTTCTGTTGGTGGGCAATTCCTCAAGACCTCGTCCATGTCAAGATAGTCATCGCTCTCTTCATCGTTATCCTCATAATAGTCCAGCTCTTCATCAATATCAGAATCATTCACAACGGTCGTTTCCTCACTCCTGATTTCTGTTTTGTCAATATCATCAGGCTTGCTAAAGTCCTTTGATGATCCGATATCCACATATTCCTCTTCTGCAGGATATCCTTCAAATGGAGATGGCATCCTGGGTTCTTTCTCTCCCAAGCTTTGCCTCCCCATTCTCGAGTAGGGCCTCGACTCTGATACATCATCCCAATTCAACTCATGCCCATTGTCCTGGACGATGATTTTAACATCACTTTCCGCATCACTACCAGGTGATGGTGAGGGCGTGAGATTAATGATCAAGTGCTTGACTACCTCCTTTGACGAGTTATCCTCGCTTTCACTTTGTCTACGAATGTCTCTTTCATTTTCATTGGTGTGAATGGAGCCATTGGTAAACCCGACTTCTGTGAGATATGTCTCCGATGGAGCACCATGATAAGCTTTGTCATTATCCAGACCCTTGTCATTGTCCAGATCCTTCTCTTTGTGCTGGTAGATCAAGTGATCGCTCTTTGATTGACAAGTATACTCGGGCTTATGAACGAGGGTTGTCTTTGCCTCTGCTTTTCCTGACATGGCGCTCCGGTTGCATTGAGAACTTTGGCTATATGAAGCTGACACCGATTGAAGACTGTCACTTCGTACGGTAGCACAGGGTTCGCTTTCACCCACTGCACCAGGGAGCGAAAGTCCACCGGGAGTGCTGACATCCCGTATACTATTCATAGAGGAGCTTGATGCCACTTGTGAGCTCTTAGATTGCTGCAAAATCTTTCTAGAGTTTCTTGAGAAAGAAATTGGCAGCAGGGCCTCAACCTTATTGGTCCTGCGAGTCGATGATCTGTGTCCAGTAATGACGCCTCTGTCACTTGATTTAATGTTGAGCACGGTCACCGGTGTACGTCTTCGAAGCCTGAAGTAAAGAGAGCGGACAGCAGGAGGGGTGTGAAGCTTGGGGATTCTCCAGCGCCAGGGACAACACAGATTAGGGTTTTGCTCCTCCTCGTCGATGATGCTGGTCAGGCCTTTCTGGGTTCGAGGGTGTGATCGATGAACATGCTGGAACGAAACGAATATTAGAACTTTTAACTTAGTTGCCGTGTCATAAAAATATACCTGCCGCTAAGATAATCATTAAGAAGAAGAAGAAGAAGAAGAAGAAGAAGAAGAAGAAGAAGAAGAAGAAGAAGAAGATATTTGGAGGGCACGTCGCCCCCCGAATAATATGGGGTTAACTTCGCAAGAATATTAAACTTTACTAGTCTTGTACTAATGTGTATAATTAAGCGGATATTGGAATTAATTGTGTTCCATCAATATCGAATCTCTCTGACCAAAACTACCTTTCGATTTTAAAACAATAATGATGATATTCTTCATGTTAAAACGAAAGAACGAAGTTATCATACATGAAATCATGTGTGTTTATTCATTTTTGTAGGATATTATAATCAATACTGATGAAATCCTTTTTGTAGTTAACTCACCAAATTACTCATTTTATTTCAACGTTGTATATCTTCTTTTGCTTTTGATACACAAATTGATCTCCTCAAATTCGTTTCATAAGGAACAATTTAGTACACGCGTTTGGAAGACCAAGGTTAGTCAAAGTTTCATTCAACTAATAACTAAATGCAACAGAAATGATTCTGATGCTGTGTGTTTTCGTTGCTATTGAACCCTAGTGCGTCACAATGATGACGCAATAATAGTTTGCGCGTGATGATGCAACAATGTGATACGCAAGGATAACGGGGAAGAACATTTCTATCATTAATCCAGTGCTCTGTCAGAAGTTTAGGAAAGAAAACACAAATTTTTGTATTGTGATCTCTTCTCATTTTACTACTAAACTGACTTATTCAATTTTCTAATAATTAGTTGATACGAAACTCGAGAGTTGTTTGTACAAGTCATGATTTTTTATGCTCGCAATCCACGTTTAGAACACTTCCTCTTGATACGGATGAAAAGGAAATTAGAGTAATATCTTGAGATATACAAATAACCTAGGGTCTTTCGAAGAAGAAATATCAAAAATAAAAGAGGAGAAAACAATAAAATCCTAAGTAGTACACATTAAGAAAAAAAGTTCAATTTTGCATCCTAAATGCAACACTGGCAGCACCTTTTTGGGTGCAATCTTGCACCCTACAAAGTCATGAAAAAGGTACAAAGATGCACCATTTTGTACTTGTTTGCACCCAAAAATACCAGTCTGCAACTTTGCACCTTGAAGGGTGCCGAAATTTTTGCATGAAAAAGGGTGCAAATTTGTACCTTTCCAAAAGGTTACATCTTTGCGCCTTTAGGGTGCAAAATGTAGCTTACTGCACCTTTCAAGATGCAAAATGTTTCTTAGGGTGCAAAGTTGTACCCAAAAAGGAGCTCCCAGTGTTGCGGCATTTGAAGGGTGCAAAACTGAACCTTTTTTTTTCTTCGTGTGCACAAGAAAGATTTTTTTTTTGACCGCCAGAGAATAAAAAAAATGAAAATAGAGGAGGAAACGAAAAGAAAATACCCCCCCCCCCCCCCAAAAAAAAATAGAGAAGACAAAAGATGAAGACAACATATTGTAGAAAATGAGATGGAAACGCAAGGCAGTAGAAGATATACGTGCGAATGGGAAAAAATCGAATGGGCATGGGAAAATGCATTGCACAGAACTGAAAAAGAAAAGCTAATCGACAGCACTCTGCCACCGACTCTATACTTTCACTTTTGATTTTGTTTAGAGAAAGTTCACACAGCTAGGTCGCCTAGAATATTTGCCCCAATCCACAATACATCTCAGCGGTGGTGTAATTCTTGTGATCCATGTATGGAAAAGGTCATTCGAAGTCAAGCTTCCTTGATTATACCCCCACGGTGTAACGATCGTCTGCAGCTGCGCACGGCGCTCATTCTCGTTTAGACAAAAATTATTGAATACCGCCATCTGTGAATATGTGAGTTTCCAAAATAATGTAAAGTCTGTGTATCGTCTGCAATCTCGTCTGGTCGTCTGACATTGGGGGAAGCAACGAGGGTACAATCGAACTCCGAAATGTATTATTCTTTGTTTATTTGAGCCCGGGACGTTTGTAGGACATGGATTGGAATCTATGTCAGACTGAGGGCAGAGAGTTAAGTCAGAGAGGTGTGTGACGGAGAGCAGAATTCCCGGGGAAGTTTTTCCAGAAGTTGAAAACACTCGGCCATCGCAAGGTACTTTCTGCATTCGAGCAGAAAGCTTGTTCGTATCGCACCTGTCCGCTCCGCCTCCCTCTACCCGCGCCTCGCTGCCACATTGTCGAAGCTGTAGCTACTAGCTACTCCAGCCAGCTGAGCTGCCCAAGGTTTTACCGACTTTGGTTGAGTAGGACCTATGAGTAGGACCCAGTCATCGATTTTCCACCTTGCTCCTGTTAATTTCCTCTAAACTTTGAGGCTTTCTACTCGGGCTAGCTCCGCTGCTTTGCATTTCATCACCTGAGCCTGCAGTCTTAAAAGTTTGGGAAACCATGGCCTTGCAACCTTGCATTGGAAGTTACATCCTCATCCTCCTTACCTGTTCGACCTTTGCACTACCAGGAGCAAACTTTGTAAGTCCTAGAAATCTCTCTTTCTCTTTTAATGAAGTGCTTTGATTTGCAAGTATTTAGATTAAGATTTAAACTGCACTTTTTCGTATGTGTTTCCTTCTGGTTATGGTGATTTGACTGATAAGCCTACGAATTCAGTGTGTCTGTATACTATTCTCTAGTATTTAGCAAAATGATATCTTTCGGGTGAACTGGATGGTAACGCTGTACTGTAGCAGACTACATTAATTCACAGAATGCTTTAACCTAAAGTCCAACTCCTTGATTGTATATTATATTCTGCATTGTTATAGGCCCGAGGAGAGGCCAGTAATCACAACAATACAAGCGTTTGTATTGGTATGGAAGGTAAAGGCCTCCTGCATTTTACTTTTGACTGAAAAGAAAACATAGTTGACTTGAATTCAAATGTCCTTAATCCAAGTCTTTGTGATCCTAACCCTGGAAGTATACAGAATGCACCTGTGGTCCCAGACTATTTTGAAGTCTGGCAAGTGGGCAGCAGCATCTATGACTAGGCAGTTTGAAGGGCATGACTTCCATGTGATCTTAATCGCAAAAAAAAAAGAGTTTTTTTTTTTTCATAGCAAGAGCAGGTTCGCATTCGCAGCGTGAATGATGGTTATGGTTGTGGGGAAGGAAAAAAATGATATCATATTGCACGTGCGTGCATGGTGTGCGGAAGGCAATGCGAGCGGAGTCAAAAATAATGAAAAAGCTTTGTATGATTTTTTTCAAACAGAGCCATTTGTTATCTGACACAGGACTTGGTATCTGAACTTGTGGAGGTGTATTTTCTTGGAGAATATTACAGCGACACATGATGCACGATTAGATTACACCGTAATATGCCCATAATTCTTTCACTGAAAAGGGCTCAGGCCTAATGATAATGGAAATTCTATCGATTAGTGCATAACCTCCAAATTCTGAAGCTTCCTAGTGAGCTGAGAGCAATTTATACTTAAAAAAAAAAAAAAAAAAAAAAAAACCTTCCTTCCTTCCACCTAAGTTTCCCCATTTATAGTAAAGAGGCTAAGTAAGTACGTTTGTACTTTTGATGAGTGAAAAGAAACATTTGGTTTAATATGACTTTAAGTGCATCATGAAGACAAAACAGGGGAATGGCTCGTCCAAAAGAAAAATAGATAGGCCTCTGGTCACACTGGCATGTTTTAAAAAATGGGAATGGTAGAATAGACAATTTTTTTTTGTATGCTTATTGTAATAATTCTTTGATTATTTTCTTTAGTGTATTGATTCGGTTTAAATGGGCCTATTTCGGTTTTACCCTATTTTGCAAACGTGAGACGTGGAACGTATTTTTGGAAGCAATTGGATGAAACATCGTTGAAGTTGTTTTCGTTGTGACGACCGGTCTTGGCATTTGCCGTTCCTCTCGGGACCTGTCCTGATATGATCGAGACGCCCAAAATGGCGTCAGATGTTGCAAATCATTTCTTCCAAACACGTGTGCTGTCTGTTTTTTGCACGTTTACCATAGATTCCGTTCCACTTTTTCCTCTGACCATATTTTTTCCTTTTCTTCCTTTGAAAATTATATATTACAGTCAATTTTATCAGTGCAGAAATTACATACAAGAGAGAAGACTGTGTTTTTGTGCAAGGAGCTTCATTAATTAATTGCGATCACTTTTTATTATTTTTTTGAAGCTCCACATTCTTTCTTCCCGATGATTCTTTTTCCTTTACCCGTATCTTAGTTATCCTTTGGTACTTTGTCATATTTTGGGATGTATTCATTTTCGCGCGAGTTAGTCACGTACCGATTATTTGCGTCATACCCACTTACCCCCCCCCCCCCCCCTTAATTTAGGAAACATTATGGGCTCACTGAAGTGGGGGAAAGTTTTGTATCTTTTTTTGAACAAAATTAGTCATGACAGTGATTCACGCTTTACTGGCGTGTCCCTGAACACTTCTGAGTATACTCATGATACAAGATGTAACATCTTGCTCAACACCAGTTCCAAGTCTCTGCCATATTTGGCAACGGCAACCCCATTTCAAATTCGGTCAGGAGACTGAAGAACACTGGACGAATTTTCGATTCGTCCGACATTTTTGACAACTCCTGTCTGCATTTATTCAACACAGCGCATCGTCACGGAATGAGTGACATTTGCTGCATAACAAGTGAGATCTGCGCCTCCATTTCTCAAGCTGCATACTGCATCTTGCCGGGAGAATGGCAAAGGTGTAGCCCTCCACACAGACGTAGCCAGAATGGGGGGGGGGGGGGGGGCATTTTCCACGGTTAGTGAGCAAGATGGTTTGTTGGTGTATATTGTTTATGTAGCCCTCAGCAGGGGCCGTAGAAGCGGGGGGGGGGGGGGGGGAGGGGGGCTAAAGCCCCCCGCAATTTCAGCTAAAAAGTAAAATAAATACAGAAAACTATGAATATTGCAAAAATTTAGTATCAGAAATTGCTCATATGCTCGCAAAACCATACAAATCCAAGGGCTTTATGGGGCTCTGCCCCCTGATCCGAGCCTGTTTTGATGTCAGCCTCCCCCCCCCCCCCCCCTTGTGCACTCCTTTATTTCAAAAAGGAGAAAGGTTCGGGTCATTTTATTACAAGACATAAATGCAGTTTCAGTAAATTTTAACTGAATGTCAAACGGATATAGGTCAAGGAGGCTGTGAATGCTGCAGACAGCATGGACAAGTTTGAAGCCAATGCTAGGTTCCCACTGTCGTGCGACTTGTCACGAACGCCACGATTGGCCATTTGTAGCTGATCGTGGAAATTCACGACACGTTTGGGGCAGCGTTCATTTCTTGCCTCTAGTACCCTTTGGTGGCATTTCTCAAAGGTCCCAAATCGTTACAGATCGCGGGAGATCGTGCGATTCCAATAGAGCTTAATGCTTTGGTCTTTTCCAAGGATGATTCCGATAACCACGATTTCAAAGTACGATTAGATGCAATCTGTTGCCATTTGATACGATCTGATGCGATGATCACGTTCGACATTTAATCGTATTGATACAGAAAATTCTTGAACCGTCCAAAAATTTTCTACGATCAACGCGATTGCCACGATTGACCTAAAGACGTCATGAGATCTGATATTATCACCACGATTACCCCACGATTAAGACCGCCATTTCAATCGTGGCGCAAATCGTGATAGTGGGAACATGGCATAACTTACATGTGTGGCGATTTGTTTCGATGTCTTCATTCTCATGAACCACCAGGTTTATCATCAGCCATCATAATATTATCAATTGTATACCTAACTCGATTTTTAGCTGTTTCCGCAATGTCGGAAGCTTAGCATTGCAATGTATCCGGCCTTTCATTCACATTTTGCCAGTTTAAGGAAGCTGATGATCATGTTGATTGGATGAAAAGGAGAGGAGAGAGAGAGAGAGAGAGAGAGAGAGAGAGGGGGGAGATGAGATGAAGAAGAGAGGGAATGGATGGGGGGAGAGATAGAAGAAAAAGATAAATTGAAATATTATGTAATGGAAAGGGAAGACATAGAATGGGAGAGCAGAGCAGAGCAGAGCAGAGGGAAGATGGAAATAGGACATTCTGAGATCCGGCTTCTTTAAGAAGTTTTGACTGATGCGAAATGGTCGCAGCTTTACGTTTGATACAAATTGGAACTACAAACTATAAACATGAAAAATGGGACTTAAAAGTAGAGAGAGAGAAAGAGAGAGAGAGAGAGAGAGAGAGAGAGAGAGAGAGTTGGGGAGATAGGGATGGAGCATGGAATTGTAACTGCAGCATTCTGGAATCGTACAAGAATCGAATTGAAAAAAAAAACAACTAAACTAATATTTTCTTTTCATTCATCCCTAAAACTTAATGGTATTTATTAATTCAAAGCTGCCCTCAAATCTCATCTCTTTTTAAATGGATCCCCTTAATCTTTTACTGCTATTATTTCCTTGAATTAAGTCGATTTGTATGTACCTCAGTTTAGGATTATTCTCTCCTTACTTAAATTTGTAGTCTAAGAATTTATTTTTCCAATATGTATTTTTCTCGATTGTCATGTGTAATTTGTTGAGCGCCATGAGCGTCAGGACCTGGCGGATACCGGCGCTATATAAGCATCGATATTATTATTATTATTATTATTATTAATCGGTACATAATACTTATACTTGCGTAGATTTCAATCTGAAGGTAAAGAAAACAAAATTATGTATTGCATAAACTCGTATTTCTTATCCCGCATGCATACCTTTTTAAAACTAAAAATCGTATAAGGCCTATATAAGTAAACTGTCATCATGCTTTCCATTATATTATTGCACTGAACTTTGAGGTATTAAAGCCGCTCTTATGATCGGAATCACAAAAATGCCATGATGGTGAGAAGATATACAATGTTGTGACACAAAAGTCTTGAAAAATTGAGAATTATCAAAACTGCGGAATTACATCAAAGAAGGAAGAAAAACACCACAAACTACACCTGTCATGCCGCTGTTCTCACCCAAGTTCGAAAAGCTTCGTCACGGTGCGTTGCGCTACCCCCCGGGGTTTTTCTCGGATAATTTGCACCTCCTCTTAACAATTCCAGGCACCATCTCAGTTTGAAGGGGTGGGGGGGGGGGGGGGCTCATTTTGAATTAAACTAAGAGTAAAGATAGCATGATAAGTTGGAGTAAAGCCAATGTATGATTTAAGAGCTTAACTGTCGTGTGAAAATATTTACGGCAAAGAAGTTCTAAACATTATTTTGTTACGCTAAGTTCTATGAAAGCAAATGCCTGATGAATTAGCCTTTTTCTGAAGAAAAATGCAAAGAAGAATAGGAAAGAAAACCGTTCATGCAGATCATATGGGAAGATTTCTTGAAAAAAACCCCGAAAACAATACATAACTTGTGTCTTGGTTGGATGATCATCAAATATCATTTAAACCAATTCTGCCCAAATTTCAAAGACATAAATGAGACACATCATTATAGAGCAACGATCTTAACATTTCGTAAATGCAGAAAAGAGTATATTTTTGTTACACAATGCTGAGATTGCCTCCACTGTATGTTATAAAGTATAGTACGTCAAAGAAAAGAATAGTTCTCACAGGAAATCCGAGAAACATCGATATTTTTTTCTTAAAGCAGAGAAAATCTCGTAGAAGTATAACCACGTAGGTTTGCCACATGCATGAGTTGATCTTGTGATACTGACCCACTTTTTTTTTTTTGCTTGAACCTGTGTCCGCAAAATTAAGAATTGAGCAATTCTGAGATAATGTAGTATCGTGCGCACTCCGATGGAAAAAGGAATGTGAAAGTCACCTATCTTCATTGAAGAATTGGAGCATGATCAATGTTGGCATTGAGAATAGTGTTTGACTTCAAAATTTAATCCCAAAACGAGACAAATTTGTCACCTTTTGTCGAAGAGTCCCGTCGCGTCTTACACACCTTATGAAAATAACCAAGGGCCGCATCTTTTCTAATTTTGTCAGTTTTTCTTTCTTTCTGTTTCCATCAGTCCGACATGATATGATTTGGTAGTCCGTGCAGTGTGAGATTTTACACCACGTTTCTGACAAGCAAATGAATAAACAAAAACTTATCACACTTTTCTGGAGCGTTTTAGGCTCGAAATTTCTTGAGAAACAAACCAATTTCCAATATATTGATTTTTGGAAACATTCTAAGGGGGGAAAAGGGGGGGGGGGGGGGTACTTAATGCCTTGTTTGGTCAGGGAGTTGGAACTCCACTTCCAAGAACTTGGTTTGGTCTATCGGGGCACAGCCCCCGTGCCCCCTGCCTCTCCTTCATCTGCGATTGATACACTGGTATAAGAAATTGCAAACACTCATGTGCCGTGTGGTAAACCATGCACTCTTTTCCCCATATCATTTGTATCGCTTGCTATTTTGTGAAAATAATGTGCGCACCAGCAAAATAAATGCTTAATTTACCGTTTGGAGCTGAAAAGAGTTTTGAAAAGGTCACAGCAATGTGGTTATCAAAGGACAGTGTTTTCTGTCTTTCAGTTTCGCCGCTGTTTCGTTTAAGAGCTCTGCAATCGCAGATTGTGAAAAGAAAGCGATTAAGGCATTTAAACTGAACTCGTTTTGTGTCTGTTCAGTACAACTGTGCCCACTTAAGCACCAAGTACTCAATATGAACACTGTTTCTTTATGCTTCTGTGGCAATTTCTTTCTTGAAATTCACAATCATTCTTGACTGAAATTTAAGTCACCCGCCCGTCTATATTGTATTGTATCTGCACAGGACTTCCATCCTGTTGTATAGGGACCAAGTGTTTTGCAGCTGCAGTCACAACTACACTGAAAAGATTGGATTTCAAACTTCACAAAACTGTTAAAAAAATTGAAAAAATAAAATAACATAAATAAATACGTCTTTATACTTTCAGAATTGTAACTAAATGGTTTTACTTTTGGAGTTGCTTTTAATCTTACATTTTGTATTCATTCGCCCGAGCAATATCTTCTCTTAGAGTGATATGAATTGAAAAATAATGAATAACATTAAAAAACTTAAGGAGAGGAGTGTTTCGTCCATGGATTGCAAATGACTTGTGTGGAGCATATATAGGCAGGGGGTGTTTTCGAGAGTTTTTTTTTTTTTTTTTTTTGGGGGGGGGGGGGAGGGGTGTCATTATTTGCCGGGATTATTTGCTATCCATGCATGGGAAGGAGAATGTTGGTTGAATACAGCCCACACACCTTGTGTGCAAAACGAGTTTCTTCTGACTATGATATTGAGCTGGTTATTGTGTTTAAGATATGTATTGATCTGTTGTCAGGTCAGCTTGACTACATTATCCTGTTTTCACCAGGCTACATATGGCAAGCAAGTGCCCTTGACAATTTTCTTTTCGATCCGTAATCGAGGCAGCATTTTTGTGAAGGTTGTATTATCTAAAGGTGTGCTGGATATCGCTCCTTTCTGTCTATCGTATTCAGAAGAAAATAAAAATAGGTCTCCTATAGTATGAGTCCAGCAGACGCCATTATCTTGTCAGACCTTCTTCGGTGTTGACATCCTTAGACAAGGTGTTTTGCCTGCAACATGCCCTTCTTGATTCAGGTGTAAATGAGCACCTTGGGGTCTTTCACAAAGACTAAGATTGACTAAAATCGCACTTAACTATGGCTGGCCATTCATGCCACTGTTTTCTTTCACCATGGATCTCTCGAAGGATTTGCAAATCATGGTCACCAATCTGCAGAATTGACAATTTTTATAGTTCATTGATGAAGAAAATAAAAAATGTAAATTCTTAAAAATTGCGACAATGATTTGTTCATCCCTTGAGAGACCGATGGTGAAGGCAAACAGTGGCATGAATGGCCTACCATAGTTAAGAGCGATTCGAGTCAATCTAAGTCTTTGTGAACCTCCCCCCCCCCCCCCCCCCGGTATAATGCTGGGGAGTAAACAGGCCCTGGAGGAAAGGCAGTATGGCTAATACCCTGGTAAATGAGACCCATTTAGTAAAAACCATGCAGACCTGTAGCTCCTTGCTCAAACATCACGGTGGGGTAATAGAAAATAATAACTGATTATAATAATGATGATGATGATGATGATAATAATGATAATAATAATAATAATAATAATAATAATAATGATAATAGTAATAATAATAATAATATATAATAATAAAAATGAAAATATAAAAGAAAAAGAAAAGGATCCAGATCCCCTATTACCCTAAAATATGATTTGAAATGATCTTTACGCATATCATGCCACCACGATTTTGCTTCAGATCCTTCCTAGGAAATACTAGTATTTAATGACTATGATTCTATGGTATGTCACAGTCTACTTCCGCTATAAAAAAAAATGCTTTTAGAGCGAATACCATTCTCAAATTTTCCACCGGTACGAGTTTTTTCATCAAGCATACTATATCACAGCTGTGAATAATTCAAAGAAAGAAATCAATCCTTCACATATTTTTAGGTGTAAAGTGGGGTGATAAAACAGTTGCATTTCTTATATCAATCTTAATAGCAATGCTGCCGCTACGAGACCAATATTATTTTCTCACATCCGTTCTGTTCTGTCCTATTCAAATCTTTGCAATTCGGGAATCTGCAGAAGTAACAAATGGGTTTTTTTTTTTTGTTGATATTCTGAATGAGTTCAGATAGAGTTGGAGGTTGGACAAACATGGTCCTTTCAAGTCTTCTGGAGTGAAATCAAATGTAAAACACCCCTTTCGATTATGTTTACCTAGTCTGTCGAGTACGTGATTCGGGCTTTCTTTCATTCTATTTTATTTTCGGCAAAGATGTAAGGATTGTTAGATTCTTTGTCTGGCTTCGCATAACAATGAGAAGTATAATTTCTCAAGAATTCCTGGATTAGTGGATTTAGGGACCACTCTGATAGAGATTTGGGATCTAATAGCCCTATCATTTGGCATATCTTAATGAATCCCACTTTGTGAATGAAAAGTGTAATCAGGTGTAAACTGCATCAAATACTAAGTCTTGTTTCTGGTGAGAAATTACGTTGTAAGATTCATAGTTGAAATCACTTCTGCCGACAAATGTTCATGGAAATTAGAGGAAAACCAGTAAACCAGTAAAAACCAGTAAAAACAACAAACAAAAAAACTTGAACACGCTTAATTTCACAAAGTATGGTTTTAGCTAAAATGGTTATGTACTTGAGCAGCTTGCCCAAAACCTGCTCAGAAAATCGTCATTAATATCAACAAGAATTTTGAAAAGCAACAGCGGGCAATATGAACCGCCCTGTGACAGATACTCTTCTGCAAGGTTGTACGCAGGAACTTTTCCGGGGGGGGGGGGGGCAAAAATGCGTAAAATGTTTGAGGGAACACGCAAGCGAGGGAAGGATCTGGTGCACACTTTGGGTGGATTTTTGAAAATTTTCAATAAAAAAGTAAGGTTTGAAAATTTCGGTGGGGGGGGGGGGGGGGGGACTGCCCCTGCTGCTTACGGCCATGCTTTTCTATGGGGGTGAACTCACTCGGCTGTTAATTTGTATGATTTCTTTATTTGACAGTATTGTGGTGGTGAAAAGAAGACACAGCTAAGGTTTATTTCCTTGTCAACAATGATGGCCCGGCCATGGGGCAGAACAAAACGTTTTTTGAATATTGAATGAACTCGTCCATATGCGGAAGCCTTTCGAACGTAAATGATTCCCTTGATTGTATAAAAAGGGTATGACATCGTATTACATGGACATTCGTACATACCTATAAGCCTGGAGGGGAGAGAAAGGGGGCATACGGTAGGCGTAAAGTGGTGTTGATTGGACTACAGTATACTGGATGTAGTGAGAAAAAAAGACTTTTATTCTAATACGCGCCTTGTCATATGAATGTCACGTATTTCCGAGTCTTTCGTAGAATAATTGTACACTCTAAAAACTAATATGTTGAATCACCATTTAACAGGTTGGAGGAGTGACTACATTTTCGAAATATTAGATTAAAACTTTGAACATGCTGGATTCCAACCTTAAAAATGTTAAAGCCAGCATGTTCAAAGTGTTAATCTACCATTTTGATTAATTAGTGATTTAACAGTTTTGTTTTTAGAGTTTATATGTAGTTTTGTGTTATGCTATATGAAAATTCATGTCCGTATTTCGCAAACTGTTTGTATGTTGAAGGTTTTATGTAGATTTTAATAGCTCTTATTGGATTCGATATGATGCTACTTTAGTAATCGGGGTGCATCTGACAGGTGCTTTACACTCGTTAGATTGTGACTCGAGACAAATCCAAAATTAGATTAAGAACTTATAATAGAATCAGTAAATTGATTTATTAGATTAAGATTTTTAATCGAATTTTGCATTTGTCTCCGATTCAAGTCTTCAGAAATTTAGCGTGTAATACTTCGTCAGCATTAACCCATATACTTTCGTGTATGAATATTCATGTTCATTGCTCAAAATCTGTGCCCTATATAGCCTGTAGGTCTAGACGAGCATGTCCCATGCGGCAGCACGCGAATGATTTTCCAAATATTTCCGTCCAAAATATTCCGAAGTCCTTCTCTAAGTAGATAACCATGTTATTAGAACTTGCTTTTCCAGGCATCTTTGTGCGTAACTGCTTAACGAGATCATGCAATTGTTATTTGAAATTACAGATGGTAAAAGTATGTGGCTGACAAATTCATCGTTACTCCACATGCGGTTTCTTAACCCTACGATCTAGACGTTTCAGACTATCTGTCTAATCAGCTAGAATGGCAGAATTTTCGTGAGCCAAAGACAATCTTGAAGATTCTAACTTCCTTTAGGAATCTCCATGAGGAATATCATTATTTTGAATCACGCAATGGCATCACATGCAGGGAGATGGGCAGAGGCTCTTCATCCGTTTTTCCTTTCACAGTATCATCCCTCTCTCTTTTTGATGTAATCATGAGTTGAGAATGTCTGTGACTGTACTGACCATGGTGGCTACGTTTTTTTTTTCTCTTGTGTACGACGAAACATGTTAGTAAATTATTCATTATTCTGAATAAAGCATTATTACCGGTTATTAGTTGCGTTTGCGATTTCGGAAGAACATTTTATTTCTTGAACTCTGTGTAATCTGGGTAACCCGTAAAATTGGTGAAGTAATGTTAGGCCTATACATGGCCGTCTTGTAGCAATTTATGTTAGACACTTTCCAAGGTACATGTTGATGTCTCAATGACACAAAGATATTTTTGTCTCTTGAATTTTCTCTGTATAAGGTATATCATAGGTGCCAGTGGCTGCTGAAATGTAATGTAATTTGCGATTCCTTGAACTTGTGAGGGTTAAAGGTCTTGCATTGTCGACTGATAGTGAAGCTCTTGAATGGAAGATAATTCGTCATGATGATGAACTGTCTTCCGTTCAAGAGATTCAAAGAACAGTCGACAGTGTAAGACCTCTGGAAGAATACTAAGTTAACGGTTTGATTATGAAACATTTTCCCTGTTGCGCATGAAAAATAATTATGATATAAATTAAATAATTTAGTTCTGGTGATTTAGCTCAGACGTTGGAAAATGTCGAAATTTCCGAAGCAAAATTAAGGACAAGGAAATGCCGTTACAAATTAAGCTTAATTTCAATACCTCGAATTCATTTCGAATTGTTAGGTTAGTTACGAGGAAAGATGAAATTTGCATTCGTTAACAGGTCCGTAATATTTTGTGAAGCACAAATGGGCAAATATTTGTGGTTTGAATACAGCCAATCAATTACCCCAGTGCCATATCAGAAATAGAGCCAAACTATTTGCGATCATGTATAGATACATATCAGGATTTGTCCATTCTTTATCGTATTTTTCTTGCGCATTTCTATCTCAAATACGGAGGGGGGGGGGGGGGTATAATAAAAATTGGATGCACTCAGTATATGCAATGCATATATGCATACTTCTGCATTAGATGCAATCACAACGTTAACTTTTCCCTCTTCAATATTATATCATTGTTTTGCTTTTCAACTTTCAAGGGACCTTGTTGACATTCCCTTTAAAGTGCGTGCGGAGGTTTTTTTTCACGGCCATGGCCAGTGATCGTCCTTCGTGCTGCGGTAATACGAACTTCAGATGACCCAATGGTAACAGATTGATCTGACATCTGATGTCTTGTCTGGACCTGTAACAGCCATTGCCTCATCTGTCTTAGCCTCTTAGTTTGGTAGTTAACCTGGCCAATTAGAATCCATTCTATTTGCGATATGGGGTTACTTTGAGATATCAACGGACGCTAAAACAAAGTTGAGCAAGAAGGAGGAAAGCAAAGTTGAAAGCAAGAATGAAGTGATAAGATTAAGAGCTGAGAAAGGATTATAATAATGATGATGATGATGATTATAGTAATAATAATTTCGTTTACCCGGGGAAACCTCATCAGCATAATTGCTGTTCTTCATGCATGTCCTGAGGGCTCTGCAATTATTATTACCCCAGCAATTGACAGGTACCCATTTACCCCTGGGTGGAGAGTGGCAAATGTGGATTAATGTCTTGCCAAAGACATAAGTGACGGACTGGGATTTGAACCCTCAATCCTTAGATCGAGAGTCAAGCGAACAGTGAATCATTATGCCGCGGCACCTCCACAATTTAGGCACGTAAAGAAAAGAGTAATGAAATGGAAATTAAAAACAGACAGAAAGAAAGAAGAAAGGAATGGTGATGCTGGAACAAGCTATATGAAAAAGGAGAGATTGATTATTGATAATGAAGCTAATTAAGGCAAAATTAATGGATTGAAGCACGCCACCATGTATTGCTGGAATGCCTAATGAGTACTGATGAGCATGAAGATTAGAGAAGGCGGGAGAGAGAGAGAGTTAGAACTTAAAAGAGGCAGGGAAGGGTGTTGGAGTTAGAAAGGTTATAGAAATTAGGAATAGGGGAGAGATAGAAAGTTATTTTGAAATTCGATGTCATGTTATGTCATATGAAACGATAGAAGCGTATACACTCTTAAAACTGCATGTGTCCGACCAAAAATATTGGCGAAGATTGACCAATATGATGGTCAACATTACCAAATTATTGGTTAAAATGTACCAAAATTCTGGTTGATTTTGACCATTTTTTTTTGGTCGGACTCATATTCACCAACACATTGGCTATTTTGACCAATCCTTTTTAGAATGTATTTGAAGAACTAAACGTATCTGGGGATGGAGCAAAAAGTTGTCAAAGCCTGTACAGCACTGCATCCCTACAAATATAGATAAAATGAAGGATGAGTAAAGTAAAGAAATATTCAAACGAGTCCACTGCAACTTATTTTCTATGGAATTGCTGTCCTTATATCAGTACTGGAACCCTTTCTCATTGACAGACCACGAGCTTATTTGCAAGTTCGCATTAAGTGCCCATTGTATATGTCCTGTATATCATGATCATTATATTTGACTTTGATTCGAGGACAATGTTAACAGATATGACATGTAAGTTTCAGTATCGACAAGACCAATTTGGACAATCTTTTGTGATGATTCAGTCGCAATGAAATTATTTAGATAAAAGAATGAAGATGCCTTTGCAATTATTTAACGTTCTTTGAAGTAAAACATTTATCTCTTATGAACAAGACCATTACAGTCATAAATATTCCCAGATTTAAAGGGGAATCTTACTGGCATGCAAACTGTTTAGCTGGAACCCTTTTTAGGCACCTGAAGGCTTTTAGGACCTTTAAATGCCGGTTTGTTATCCTAAAGGCATTTCTAAAATGATAAAACAGAATAGGAACTTTGAAAATCAGTTAAGTCCAATCCCTTTGTAAAACGTCTAAACGCGATTACTGTGTATTTCATTTGCATTCCACTTTAGATGTCCGTCAAGCCACAGAAACTTTTATAAGCACATTCATAAGCAACTTTGTTTGAAAGTAATCAAAAAGTAAATGATATTGATAATGACAAAGAATTATTATGTAGAAATTGTTGAACAGGACGATAAGAAGTTAAGAATGCAATTTGTTATGATGATACTATATTATGACAAAAGAAAGAACTGAAAATGTTTGCTATTTCACAGAATGGATCCAACTCGCCTGGTTTTTCAAGAAGTTAAGATCACAAAACCTAAATGAGCGTACTATTGCGGTATTGCAATTGAACAGTTTTTTTCTTCGTATCTTACTATACCTTTAATTCACGTACCTGGGTCAGGTGATGTATTGTTACAAGACACTCAAGATCGGCGCCTCATCATCGCACTCTTTCATCGTCCATTGTGCAAAGATGGGAAGCACTTATGGACAGGTTATTGAAGTATAAAACACTATAAAATGTGCATGTGTGTGGCGCGGATTCCTTCTTTGAATATTTGTAATTTGTAAATGATCGCGTAAAAGGCTGGTGATTTCTTGTCCTGACCGGTGTGAGTTTGTATAGCTGTAAGCGAGGACAGTGAACAAAGAAAAATTCCTGAGAACAGTGGTCCTCGGATGTAAGACAATAGTCCTCGGATGTCCACAATAGAATGGAGCCTTATTCCGTCAGAAGAGCAGTAGTTGTCCTCTGGAGTAGAGTGATGTGAAGCTGCGTGTGCGCGTGTGTGTTTGTGTGTGTGTGTGTTGGGGGGGGGGGGTTCAAGAAAGCCTGGGGATCGAGCGTTAGAAGGTCTGTAATAGTAAATCCTTATATAACATTGATCAGGCGGTCACCGAGGAAGATGAATTTGCATTAAGGAACGTTGTATTCTATGGACCCCTTTGTAAATTCTATTTATTTTGTCCCACAACATAGCGACGAGTCCTTCTAAGAACATTCTTCAACAACGGCACGCGGCAGTCTGCCTCTTATGCAATAATGTAAATTGTGGATCTGTGTGAAAAGCACAACATTACGTCCTTGGCTATTATTTCATGTTCAGAGTCTTCTTTCTTATTGGAGGTTTACTCGTATACACGAAAAGGTTCTCAAAAGATTGCAAGAATTTTAATGGATCCACTCACCCTTTTGCAGACCACTTGCGTGTCCTTCTTTGTCACACGAAAAAGGCAATGGAGAAAAAGGCCGGGGGGGGGGGGGGATGGATCTTCACCTATTTTATATTAAAAGTAGTATTTGTGATTATCTATGCAGGGTCGAATAATTTTTTCTGATAACTGATATACACATCATCATGCTATCTTAAATGCATTGCAGCGTTACTTTGATTAAAATCATTACTATCATTATAATCATTACTAAAAAAAAAAAAAATAAATAAAAAAATGGAATGATTAAATCGGGGTTTTTGTCTTTGAACGGCGCACCTGTTCTTTTATAATTCAGATCTCAATTTATTTCACATGTTATCGTCTGATCATCGGAATAATGATATTATTTTCTAACATTATACCTGTACTACCCGAAGGCCCATTTTGCGTCCTATTTTGTCACCTCCGTATGGGCGTCACCTGAAGCGAAATAGATGTCATTGAACCCCATGTACTATATTGACAGCAGGCAGTAATTGTGGCTAACCTGCCTCCAAATTTAATCCAAGTAAGGTGCTGTGAAGAAACCTTTTGGACATAAATAAAGAGAGAAAGAGAAAGAAAGGGAGAGAAAGATATATATAATTATATATATATATATATATATATATATATATATATATATATATAGAGAGAGAGAGAGAGAGAGAGAGAGAGAGAGGGGTGGGGGGGGGGCACGGATCATAGTGAATAGTTTGTTTTTATTTTGTCACAAAGGGAGCAAGGTCTTTCACATGAATACCGATATTTTATGGCCTATGACAAATGACATAAGGATATGGTAGAGAAGATATTTGTTTAAAAAAATATGAGGAAAATAATTTCTAAGATCACACATGTATTCCAGAGAGAGAGAGAATAGAGTAGCGAGAGAAATATAGCGTTGTTGAATTGAATGTATTCTTTCTTGATAAGCATTTAAAAACATTTTCACTACTCAAAATACGTGGTGACAACCAGTAAGTTAGAGTGAAATCAAAATAATCTCATAACACCCTTTTCTCCGTAGAGATCCTACACTAAGGGATGAAGTGTTAAACCAGTTCCGTTGTACTGCTTAGGAGAAAACCCTATGGCAAACGAAGCATTATGCATTGACTACACTGTGTTTCCTTATGCCAGGGCATACTCACATGATTTATTTCTCGTTTTATAGCCGTAAATATCACACATGAGGGAATATCTGGCACAACACTGGTTGAACTTGTGTTTGATAAAATTCTGAAGTGTATGACTTGTGATAGTGATGTAGCCCAAAAGACGGCAACATGGCAGGACAGTGCTCACAATTCCCTGATGGAGTAAAGTGCATCGTTGCTGCCGCGCTTGTTACCAACATCTCATAAGTACGTTCTTAGTTGCTGAAGTCTAATCTGGAATTAAAGCAAATTAAGCAATAAAGACGGGGAGCTCTTTTAACATTTATGAATACCTTTCTTACCATTGTTGCTCCAGAAAGAAAAATAAACTGTTTTTCTGTCATGTCTGCAGAAAACTAACCCCAGACTACAGATGGGGTTGCTGACAGCGCGGTTCTACCTTCACAGTCTTCCATTTTCCTGCGCCCTGGTAGTTTTTCTTGTCCCCTTTTCCTGACCCACTTTTCCATGCAGTGATCCTCCCATCCCAGCTGCTTGCTGGATGCTTGTAAACGTCATTTTTCTGTACTGCAGACGATAACATTAATTCTAATAACAATAACAACAATGATACTGATAATTTAACAAATGATAATGATAAGAATAATAAATTGATTTATTTACCCAGGGTAGCCACTAGCCACATCAGTATCACTACTGCTCTTCCTGTGGGCTGTGCAATTATTATTACCTCAGCAATGCCACGTACCCATTTAGTGCATTTGGGTCGAGAGGGACACATTGAGCAAAACACCTTGTCCAAAGATACACCTGGCGAGGGTCGAACCAAGGACCTCTTGGTATGAGAGGCAAGAGTCTTGACCACTACACCACAGTGCCCCCAAAGATTTCAATCACCGCGCAGAACCATGGATCATTGAATGTACTACTAGCGAAACCCAAATCCCAAATGGGTTCCATGTACGTACAGTAGGCCTGTATTGATATAATCATTATCATTGATCTTCTTCTCATTCCTAAACCTTTTCACCAATAGAATACCAGGATGAGTTCTGTCAAGGTTGAATTTATACATTCTAGGTGTACACCGTTTATTGTTGAGGTGTTTGATACACCTCGATTACATCTTGATTCCATAGCTTAAAGGTTGGGGAGAGAGTTTACCCCCGTACTAAATGAAGCAACATGTTGCAGATACTCTTTTCGAGTAGGACCTACTTTCGTTAGACACTGGCACACTGTCACCTGAAATAACCTTCACGTATACTCCTCCATCAAGTATAGGATATCCCATAAAGGGGAGGAAAGTAACATACTTTGTTATCCTGAAAAAAAAAAATCATGAATTTACTGAAAATTGGTGCATGTATGTGAGTGAAATAAAAACTAGGCCTAGATTTGCATCAAGAACTTATCCGTTCAATGGCAGTATTGGGCTGTTTTCGTTTGAGGTGAGTGGGGATGAGAATGCATGTGTAAGATGTGAACGCGAATATGTATCCATAAAATGTGTTTGAAAACTAGAAAGGATCACTTCACAGTGCTCTGTTTATAAATTGTTAGAGTTCATTGAGTCTTTGAGATGACCTAAATGCGGAGAGGTGATGAACCTCCATATTTTACAATGTTCATCCATTGATCAGGTTGATGGTTATGTAATGTGTTATTGATCTGCATATGATGAAGTATACTATGAAACACAAAATAAATGAGGGTCTTGTATATATGATCTGTGGAGAATATTATTGCAAAATAATATTGAAAAACTCAGTTTCGTCAATTATGTTGAAGATGAATCTTGACAAAATAATATCAAAGCGGACGTGAAAGAATTTTACACTTTCGTACCTTCTTTGCACACCTTATTGGGATTCTATTTCTTCTAGGGGTAAAGTGTCAGTAGGAAAATAAATAAATTGGTTGAGTCAATTTGATAACAGTAATTCTCTGCTGGGAAGTATTAGTCTTGAACTCTGGTATGTGCACGTCAGTAGTTGATAAATAGATTTTGGCACGCTAAACGCTAAAAGAAATGTAAGTACATTTTCTTGCAGTTTGAATGTAGTAACGAAGATATTTATACAGCGCAACATAATCCACCCAAAAGGTGCCCAAGGCCCTTACAGTGCATTGTTATTATTACTACCTAGCAATATATATCCCCAATTTCACACACATTAAGATACATAGATCACTGAAAAATTTTAATTCATAAAACTGCCAAAGAGGAGGAACCACTACCGCCACCACCATCACCACCCCAATCACAACCATCACTACCACTAGTCCACTACTGCCATCACCACCACCACCACCCTTACTCCAACAACTACCACCACAACCACCTCTACCACCATCACAACCACCACAGCCACCACCACCCCCACCACCACCACTTCCACCACCACGTCCTCGACCACCGCCACCATCATCATCATTACCATATTAAACCTTCATCACCATCACCACAATTACCTGCTGATTACAGTCGTTATCGTGATCGTCTTGCATATCTCTTTCTCCCTTTCTCCCTCTCTACAAAAATAAAATATACTTCAAAAATTGTAACATTGTAATAATTTGTCAATTTTTCATATTATCATGCTTATTCACAGATGGTATTCGGAATATATACCTTATCTGCTAAATGTGACATTTCAGTTATTAAAAACAAACAAACATGTGCACTGATCATCAGTCTCGTTCGCTCGCTTTCTCTCTTTCTCTCCCTCTCTCTCTCTCTCTCGCAATATAGCATGATTAAAGATATAAATTGTAATTCCTTTGTCAACCTGTCATGCGTAATGTATGCACTATCTGGCACTTAGTTCCTTTGAATTCGTTGCTTTCAATGATTCATTCATCGATCCCTTATAACGAGGGCAGCTCATTGACAGTATCATTTCCAAGGTTATTCATGTTGTTATTGTCTGCACGAGGTATCATGGAAAGGGATCAAGGACAATTGCTGAAGCAATCTTGTCATCCAAAGTTGTCTGTGATGACACATCGGGGGTATATCATCATGTCTCTATTTACCATTCATGTGACAATGAGTGCGTACCTTGCAGGATATGTTCTTTGAGTGCACCATGGACATGATGGATGTACTGTCCATTAACATGAATGCACTGAGCGCTTCGGTTTGCTGTGCTGAAGCAGGGGTAATAATATGATTGCATTTCTCTTTGGGAGAACAGTATGTAGTACTGAAGAGACTACACTTGGTAAACAAAACTTATTATTGAGAGAGTACTAGAGTGAATTTGGTCGCAATCTCTTTTCGTTTGCTACATCGTGTGACAACTGATTCACTCTCAAGTACTCTCTCATCTGGATACCACGGTGATCAACATGTTCCGATCTATTAAAACTTATAATTTTCGAGATTTAACGATTTACGAGTATGAAGAAGATATATGTGCACATGGGACCCAACTGAATTGAAAGAACTGCCCTTTGGCAAAACTGAAAAAAATTCATCTCTTTCAACTCTACTTCTCGGAATAACAAAGCCATTGTGCTAATGGCTTGAAGTAGAGTATTCCATCCGTTATTTTACTTTTGATTTACATATTTGGTGGGTATTTAAATGTTTGTTTTGGATGTTTTTTGTACGAACCCCCTAAATAAACAAAAACAAAACAAAACAAAACAAACAACCCAAACAAACCTACCAACCAACGAACCAACCAACGAACCAACCAACGGACTAACTATGTGGCTCACATTATCTGAGAAAACTTGACCGGTTTGCGCAAATATTTCCTTGTCTTATTCAGTTATTGTCATTGATATTCTGGAATTGGCTGACGTAATTGAGAGATATTTTTATGACTAGGGTGAATACACATTTCTTCACGATGTGTTATCTTCTCCCCTTTCATTAATGACTTTTTTGTCGGAGCATTCATGTCATAGGGCTTGCTCTTTACTGTTTGTGTTTTTTTTATTATCCTCCATGTTTGTCTGCGCTCCAAACTTCTATTGGCTCTGACATTTTTAATGATTCTTTAGACATGAAAATAACGAGCTAGACGTCCCTTTTGTATTGATAGTGAATAAAGTCTTGGAAACTTGAGGAAGGAAATTCATCTTGTAGTCATAGTAGTGACTATCATGGCTATTGTCTTTCAAAATTAGATCAGGATAATTTTAGTTTATGAGATTGGCCCATGTTCTGAGAGAAAGATAAGACTGCCGTCACCACTGCTTGCCACTCGCACTTCCAGTTTCTGATGACATTATGAAGGGAACATACATGTACTTGTGCATGTATGTATGGTTTCTTTCGCACATGCTATTGTTGCCTGACATCCTTATAGACATCTTCAACAAGGGATTTCATGCTGTTTTTTTTTAAATTAGCATTATATGTTGCAAATAAACATTTGCAGCAGATGTATTTGTATTTAAAGCTTATATGGAGGAAGGTGTGTTTTGCTTTTAGGGGTTAGGTGTGAAGTCAGCTAAAGGTCAGACATGTATGGCGTTCCCGCATAATAACACGTCAATGTATAATAGCGCGTCAATTCCGCCAACACGATTGGCGGAATGATCACGTGACTATAATCAAATCGGAATTCTGTGCCGCCAAAACGTCAATGAACTTCGTTTCTAATAGACTTTCTGTAACTGTTCATGTCATGTGTTCATTTTCTTGATGGCTATAAAGCTGCAGTGGACTTCGAACCAGAATGTTCTGCATCCGAATCAGAGTAGGCGCCCCTTCGGCTTCGTACTAAAATCGCTTAATATCGTGAATTACAACCAACTTTATTAGTTATTTTTATGTTTTTTTTTCAGTTTTAGTCTTTCCAGTCATAGTCTTCATGTACATTAATTGACATCACAAATTGAAATTATGAAATAGGTACTATCTGTTATCTTGCTGAAAGAAAATTGAGGCTGATCTTTCCCCCCATTCCAAATTCATTAAAAAAAAAACCATTTCACACACAAAATATTCTTATATGTCTTCTCAAAAATCATTCACTGATCCCGTGAACAAGTTTGCAAAAATCTGTAGTAGAGTTTGACACAAATATTTAGTTCACTGTAGGTGTACCTTTTTTGTGAACAGAATACCATGGCATTTCCGATCGCTCCAAGAGCTGTGAGAAAACATGTTCTAAGTTTGCTTTGTGTCCACATTTCTCAAGGGTTTCTGCAAATATGAACAAAAAGAATGATATAAAGAAAATGTTAAAAGAATGTAGAAAGATACACTGCCGTTGTTTCTGAAGAGTTTTTGACTTTGGTATAAAAAGAGACATGGCAGAGTGGCTGAAAGACACAAAGCTGCGTTAAATCAAGCAGTAAGGATAAAAGCTGGCATTGTGTTGAGTCTTTGTTAACCGATCTTTGAGGGACTATGCCGCTCAGGGTAAATTTCCTCGTTGAAATATGTTTAAGATAATAAGAAAGTTTGTGTTAGCTGCGGAAATATGAGATTAAACCATTTTCAAACAAAAAGAACGAATGTTCAATGATCCCTGAATATTTGACTAAACCTATCCTTCGTCTGCTCCCTTTGTGACCTCAACACAACAACTCGCCTGTGAGAATGACATGAATGATGTATGGAGCATTTCGGGACAAATCTGATTATTTGGTCCTCATTTGATAATATACTCGTTTTACGCACTATGGGAGATTCTCAAAGGTTATAGAGATATTGATATCATGATGCCTTTGGAGGGCAGAAATGAAAGGCTGTGTCGTTGATCTATAACGGGCCCCTGGGGAACCAAGAAATTGGTCTAATCCATTCTAATACCCAATCATTTGAAGTCTGGTCTTTGAAAGTGCGATACAATGATATGGGATTTTCTTTTTTTATTCTGAGTTTATGTTGTCATCTTTGTGAGACAGACGTGAATCGAATGGTGTTTGACTGATGTTTCGTTTTGTATGATATTTGCCTTCTGTATGATCATTCCTTGAACGCGTGTCATTGGAAAATGCAAAGAAGAATGATTTACTATTTCCTTGCAACATTGCTTTGAATACGTATTGCATCGAAATTATTCACGTTCTTTTCTTTCATTTAACCCGTGGACTACTTCTTCCATTCCCATAGACATGGTAGACTTAGATACAGGGGCCACCCGGTTCTAGGAGCCAGTGGGTTAAGTAATGTATATCCTGAGGGTGTTTCATAAAGCTGTTCGTAAGTTACGAACGACTTTACGCACGACTGGTGATACCTTCTTGTGCTACATGTACATGAATGAGAATCTGATAAGCACCCAAGAACATGTTCCAGTCGTGCGTAAAGTCGTTCGTAACTTACGAACAGCTTTATGAAACACCCCCCTGGAGGTGTTGAGCAATTAGGTGATAAGGTTTTAGTGAACGTGCCTTTCAGTTATATTTTGACAGAAAAACGCACGTGAAGTGAACACATACCGCCAACATCATCTATACTGACAGATATTTTCTTTTTAGAAAGAGTTATTTTAAGAAATATTTTTCGCCGAGTGTTTTCCTTTTCTGATTTCTTTGATAAAGATTATTTACTTTCACTGGATTCACCACTTTGCGCTATGCTTTATTGAAATTCAAAGTTAAATAATCCTTTTGTGGCCATTGCTCCTCTCTCCAACACATTTGTCACTGAATGTTACGTGACCTCACCACATGAGCTCACACCTTTCGTTTTAAAGAAAATATTAAGGTGCCACCTTGTGTTTCCATCATTTTGATTGACGTTATAGACCCTATGATTAGGTAAAAAGTCATGTAGAGTTTATTTAAGTGGCATGATCATCAATTTAATTCAAGGATTCTTTGATGGAATGATTTAGATGCGATTATTTGACGTTACTCCGCGAATATGCCCACTGAACTTTCACAGCTCATGAGCTAGCGTTCGGCTGTCGGGACAAAGATTCACACTCGCAGTATTTCTACCATTGGAGAAGGCGACAATAATTGTGTAGAAAATAGTTGAAGTGTAACAAACCGAATCAAACATTTCATTCCAAAAAGATATTGCATGCTGTTTGTGAAGGTCATTCATTATGAAAATGTGCCTTGGTCGTATCATGCCCGTACGCACATAAGGGGGGGGGGGGGGGGGCAGTTGCCCCCTAGAAATTTTCGAAACCTCGCCTTTTCTACTTTTTCTTTACCTTTTTATTGAGAATTTCCCCAAATCCACGCAAAATGTGCACCAGATCGTTCAATTTATATTCTATAAATGCAAAAGCTCCATTATCTCTCAAGGCCAAGGTGCAACCTGTCTCCTTAGCTCAAAATATATCGTGCGAAAATGTATTTGACACAACAGGTCGAGTTCACAAAGAGACAAGCAGCATCTTTATAGAAAATGGAGAAAATATTGAATTTTGTGTACAAAACCTATTAAGAGTCGTCCACATAAACCTACCATTTTGAGCAACATTGTTAATTTGAGGATTACCATAGAAAGTTAATCGAGACTTTTCAAACTTTCGAAACTTTCTTATTTTGAAGGAACCTTTTTAAAAATTGCTTCTCTCTATGCTCCCTTTTCATTAAAATTGATATTTCCCAGGTTTATGGTTACCTTTAATATAAAAGTTCATGGTTTACAATCATCATAAATCATGATGTCACATGTATTGGCATTGAAAGCATTCTTCGCGTGAGTGTAAAATTGTCACGTTACAAAACAAATTTTAAAAAGTTCACCTTTTTATGACACACTCTGTATTACCTTTGTGTGGGGGTCGAAGCTTTCCATTTACATCCCGTTGGTTTATTTCCATGTGATTTTGCGATGATATACACATGTAGGAGAAAAATGAGTTGCCATATTCTTGAGAGAGTCTAATGATCGCTCATCTGCAAAGTTTTCGATATATAAAATATGAATGTTTGAGTATTCACACATGTAGCAGTGGCAGTGGAACGTTTCTGAGTGGGGAGGGATGGGTGCATTGACGTGGAGGCATGCGGAGAAAGGAAAACAAATCTAAGGAGGGGAAATCTCATTTGAATTTGGTTAGGTTTGTAAATGTGGCCTGCCTTAATCTGTCTCGTGGGCCTTCGGTCTCCTGGGAAGACCCCTATCAGAATAGACAAACGGAAGCGTTGTTCTATATCCCTGCCTCAATGGAGGGAATAGCAAGGATGATGTGTAAAGTCGGTTTACGCCTCATTGTGGTAAAACTTTCTCATGCAGGAGATTATGAGCATGGGCATTGTTTATATATCACTGTCATCAGAGAGAGAGAGAGAGAGAGAGAGAGAAAGGAGAAAGAGAAAGAGAGATGAGAATGTAGGCATTTTCACAAACCACGTGGTAAACAAATGTGATTCTCGAAGTATTTATGGAGAATTGGAAATGGCATTTGATTTCAGTGGATTGGGACTAGCTCCTTGCCACATCGCTGGAAATAACAAAGTTGTTTTAAATCGTACACCATGGTAGAAAAAATAATAAAGACAAACAGCTGTGACGCTATACTGCATAATATGCATTTTCACATAGTAAACAATTTTGGTAGAGAAGATATGTTACAGTTAGGCACTGTGTTTGCCATTATTTACGTCCCTATAACAACGGACGGCATAGCAGCGATGATTGCAGTGGATTTATCTTCAGTATCTGAGTAGTGTTGAGACTAAAATTGTATCTTGGTGTGTTTTGTGCATGGATAAAAATAAGACTATCAACGATCATGCTAGAAGTATGAATTTGTACAATATAGCTACAAGTCCTGGTATAGGGAAGATACTACAGTTGGCATATAGGCGTAGCACTGATGACCTTTTTTGCATCCATCTCTTACTGGAGAACTTAATGAATGTTCAATGCTTAACGTGTTTTTTTCTGCCATACCAAGACAAATAGTTTGGTTTTGGAGCTACTTCCCTGTGCATTTAGAGAGTGTCATTCATATTTGTCATGAAAATGAACTTGAACTTGAACTTGAACTTGAACTTGATTTAAGGTCGACATTTTTACCAACTATGTTGAGCAGTTTATGTAATCAAAGGGGCGCCATTAGTGGATTTTATCTATTCTTTTCACAGCTAGTATATCTTGTCAAGTTGGTATTACGGCAGTATTACGGTAATCTGGGCTGGATATATTATGTTGACTTGTATGAGCATATCTTGTCGAGCATTGAAAGTTCTTATACCCTTCTCACATAAGAGAGATTGGCCATTATGTTTAAAGCCCGGCGCACACTATACGACCCGTCTTCGACCGATTTTCGAACAAATTACATTTAGCATTAAATATGTAAGTTAAGTAAATTTATCTTATTTGAAGTTCAGGATAATGATAAGAATACTAAAATGGAAAATTTAGTTAACTGCAAGCCTTGTGGTTGGAGTAATGGCCAATTCGGCTTCAAATCGTAGCCGATCGCGAGACTGCTATGACGTCACTACGATTGAAATCACTTTTTTTCCTACAGGGAGGCTCGCAATAGCCCGGAATTTTGGTTTTTGTATTCATACGACTATTCAAAACTGTGATCATCAAGATTTCACATGTTTGAATATTCATATCAAATGCTATTACAATTTTTTCCAAAATCGGATCGCAGACGAATCGTATAGTGTGCGGCGGGCTTAATGTCAAGCTTTTGTTAAAGGAACCTGAATGCCAAACATGGCCAAAGTTTCGATGTGAGGCGCGTGCAGGAAGACGTGGAGATCCAGGGAGGAAATTCAAGGATATCTATGGGGAAATTGGGTGTGATCGGGTAGTGCTTGTTTAAACATCAAATCTCTGATGGCTATAATTAGGATCTGTGATGTTATCTAAACCAGGACCCTCGCCGCATGTGCCAAGTGCTAGTGCATTAATTTAGAGTAAGGTATGGCACGCATAGAAGAGTTCGTCTTCATGAGGTAATTGCATGATTATTGAACGTAGGCATTCGAGATCACTTGGAAATTACTGCCAAAATTTCACGAATTTCTCAAAATCGTCGTTTGACAATTAAAACTTGATTGAAGTACGCTTTGGCGTCATATTAAAGCAAGTTTTAATACAGGATATTAAGAAATAACACTGCTTTGTGATTGGATTTGGCAGGATTGCATACTTTTTTCATAATGATAGTGACAACTCCTTTTACATTTTGCAAAAGTTGTACACCTGTTTGAAATGGTAAATTTGAAAAGATGATTGAAATGATTGTTTGAAATTTCATTCGTCTTATAATTAATATATGAGCCCTCTGCAATAATCCTATAACATTATTTTACTTCGAAGTTTGGACAAGTTAAGGTATTTAATTCATCAGTGTTAGACCGGGCACTCCTCGGCTTGTCTGTTGTACAATGAAACCTTTTTATCATGTTGATACTTCAGCCAGAAAAGGAAATTGAGGGAACCCGAAGGAGATAAATCATGTAAACACAAAGAAGCAAAGTCAACTAGCTGATTGAATAGTTTTCATATGGCTGCTAGGAGCTGAAGCTGTATCAATTTTGGAAGTTGATTAGAAAAATCTTACTACAATTTACAACATTACTTGAAGGTTTTTCTATTAAACGTTTTCAAATGCTTATCCTGTCTTTGAAGTTTGAATTATGTCTGTTTCGAAATGTAAATGCATATCCGGCTTTTACTTCGGGGTGGCATCGCCTGCAGGGAAGCGCCGCTTGAAAATGCATACAGTGTATCTTATTTTTTGAAAGACAAGTTTTGGTTTATAGTTTGTTTGCATGGTTATTGTGCTGCCTGTGATTGTAATTCTGAGATATATCCGTTGTTTTTGATGTCCGCGTTGATCATATTGATTAAAGTGATTAGGTAATCATGGTATTTTTTTTTCATTTTTTAGTTTTTTTTTCCGTTCTTTTTACGAAGTACAAGTGAGGAATTGCGATGCGGACCTGCCTACCTAACATTCCTACTAAAACGAATCTTTTAAATTGAAAAAAAAAAAAAAAAATTATGATTTTCTCCCCATGACAGTCTTTTTCGTCTCTGTAATTGGTGAAGGAAATTAATCGTAGGATAGTTGACATCTGCAAATGCCAGCAGACCATGTTTAGAGGACATTTTATGATGTTTCTTCTTTACCCCTTCGGGTATGTCTGTAGCTGTTGCATATTGAATTGATTGTTTTATCGAAATCATAAAAACTGAAGAAAAAAAAAAAAGATTATATAAACATAAGCTTCCGTGGTACTGGAAATTTTGTATCTCTTATTGAGCTCCATCTAGCTATACTTCACTGGTGACCTACGACCTTTCCTTATGCATACGATTAAATTTCCAGACATTCGGCGGGAATCTTATCTTTTACAGTAACTCCTAACGCACAGGAAGCTACAATAAAAGTCTGCGACCACTTTCTCCCTCATCAAGTCTTGGATTAGATTAACTTACTTTTTTCTTTATACTAAAGGCCAAACAGGTCTGCAAGAAATTTACTTCACAGAAGGTATTCTTCTATAAAGTGGATGTCCATCCCGCTGGTCAGGATTATCAGATTACTGGAAGTAGCTGTATAACTAAAGCGGAAAATCAAATTCTAATTCAATTTGTTCTAGACCGCTTGTCCATCTATTTCATTGCTACAGAAGTGTGCTTGGAACTTTTTATTTCAAATTCGAGACGCGAATTCTTGAGGCGGATTTTTAAATTTTTATTTTTATTTTTTGGTGGTCTATCCGGTACTCTTGATACATATACTAATCATACATTTTTGAGTAATATGAAAAGTAAATTCTGATTTGTTTAAAACGCCCTAACGTGCGTGTAAATTTGATTTCAGTTTTCAAAATTTCATCGTTTACGAACGATTAGTATTTAAGAATCAATGGTTTCATATGCCAAAGGACAGGTGGAGACGCCTACCTTTCCAGCCTTTGTGATACTCTCTTAAAATCATTCAAACTGATTAAACAAGGTAAAAGTATGAACTGCAGAATGAATGATGCTATTAAATCAACATCACTATGTTTTTTTTGCTAGAAAGGCTAGAGTATAATTGACAGCATGCAGTCTGTGCTTGTATCCTGTCTTGGAATATTTCTTTGAAAAATGACAAATTTTCACAACCACGACAACCACAGACAACCACAACTCCTTGCAATGTGGTTGAAAATGTGTTAAAATCGGAAAAGAAGTAATGGGTTTGCTTCCAGAGCAAATACCACGGTGTGTTAAGAGGGAATTGTATAATTGCTTAATTTTATTCAAAAAATTTATGTGTTTTATTAATTTTCCAATCACATATGATCACAATTTTCACAAGTTATTGGTAATGAATTTTACAATGATCATAAATAATAAAAGCAATATTAAAAAAAGAAAGAAGAAAAAAAAAAACGACAGGACAATTACACAACTCAAAGCAATAAAGGAGCTACCGCAGATAATTGTACAGGGGAGCACAGCCCTCACGAAAGCCTCCGCGCCACATACCGCCCTCGGATGATTTACTTGTTTGAGTACTTCTTTGTAGTGTTATCACTGGAGAATATAAAGCGTAGAAACAAAACCTAAGATGTACGTATTCTTTTCAAATCAGTATGATTTTTATTGGTTGTCTAAACAATATTTTAAATGGTTTGATTTGATAATCAAAGAGAACGATGAAAAATGTCTTCTCAGTGAGGGGCCAGTATTGAATGAATACCGTGTAGAATAACAAAATGGCAGAATTTCCTTTGGAAGATATACTGAACAATTACTTCTCGGGTCAACCATGCTATTTCGGTTGTTTTTCCAATCAAAGAAAATAACAGACGATTGTTAAAATAAACTATTTAGATCAACCTTGAACTTATTTCTTTATTTTTTTCGGATTTTTTTTCATGATTTAACTTTAACTTTAATTGGACAATATAATTTCGTTTATTACCTCCAGACGAAGCAGTCTATTTTTAGCCTTGTTCTTCTTACTGAATCTTTATACCTCGAAGCAGAAATGGCAAGGATGAAACCTAGTGAATTCAACAATCACACTTTAAGATTCGCTCGATTCAAATTTGATATCGTCAGCAAAATCATATACGAGTTCCTAAAGTCCACATTCAGGCAAAAATATCTTGTTTTCGTTTACGATATCATATCAAGAAATATGATTTTAATGAAAGAGTAAAATAGGTAAAGAAGAATAAAGGTAAAAGAGTGCGTCTTCAGTGGTGAAGATTTTCCCAAATTGACTGATTGAAGCAAAGTTTAAAGTTATGATTTTAAGTTCATGAACACACTTTGTCAACATGTATGAATTCACGTTATATGATTCACCAAGCAATTATTGACATGTAGTCACTAGTATAACTTACAGAGAGGCAGGGGAAGGGGGGGGGGGGTCATGCCCATTTCCAGTCGGATGGACAGAGAGAGAGAGAGAAAACAAAATATTGGAGAGAAAAAAACAAGGAAAGAAAGGAAATGACTAGAAAAGATTATGAGACCCCCTTATCAGTGATGGCCTTTTTGAATTTCACATTTATTATTCTAGAGTATAAAGACTGGTGCCCTCCATTTGGCAGTGGCACCTCAATGGCTACGCCACTGCCTATAGTCATGCCATCATCGCTTTAGGCCTGAAGCTAAACGTTAAACAGACGATGGTCTATCGAAGATCATGTCCGTCTGAAATTTAATCTTATACCGAGCATGATGTCCGTCAGTGGTATGACCGATTTACACACAGTTAGCTGCATTGTGAACATAGTCTGTTGGCCAGAGGCATTATTACCAGGGGCTAAAAAAGAGGATGTCCTGTGTCGTCCAAGTCTTTTGCCTTCCTAAGCATTACCATATCATCCGATGTCCATGTCGATATAGTACTTGAAATTCTATTGTCTGAAAATGGGTTTTTATCACATTCGTGCTTTTTAAAATTTTCAGCGTTTTTGAATATTTTTTTTCTTTTGGAAATAGCAAAGGTCCTATTTTGTTTTTAGTCTCAATTTCTTAAAAACTAAAATTGGGCCTACATGTTTCCGTACGCCATCACATTGTGTTACACCAGTGTCGTTGACTCGTTTTGGTTGCTTTCGGTAGAACAACTTGAGCTTTAAAGGGCACCCACCATTAAGATCCAACTACTTAAGCAGCGGCAGCTACGTCAACGACATCACCACCACCAAGAACACCACCACCAACAACGGCAACATCAAGAAAGAACTGAAATAACACTACTGTGTACTGCGCAGCAGAAAAGGTGTCTTTTTAGATGACCTTCAAATATTTTCTCCGGGACACTTACAGATGACCAAGACCTTGATCTACCTGCATTGTCAATATCTTGAATATGAGGCTCAATGTGATATCTTACGTGTGATCGGACATGTCTGAGGGACTTTTATGCGAGAGAGGGCTCGACAGTCCTGTAGGACGGCTCCAAGTAAAGGCGGTCATGAGTCTTGTTTTGTAGCACCTCATCAGATGAAAATCTATTTCTCTCATCATCCAACTGATTTGAGGTGGTTGCGAATACATATCGATGAATGAGATTTTTAATGATGATCTTGATAATGATGATGATAATGATGGTGATGATAATAATACTAATGATAATAATAATAATATTAATAATGATAATTATAATAGTGTGGGTTCATGTCCAGCGCTCATGTCAAACTCTGTAAAACCTAAACTCCTGCGTGGCGCTCCACTTTTATTACCACGGCTTTATTATGGCTGCTATTACGGCGTTCTAGCATTCAAGAAATTTCTTCCCACCGGATACCCATTCACTACATCTGGGGTTGTAACATAAAGAGATACAATCAAACTTACAATCAATTGTAACTCCTTAGTACATGTTTTGCCTTAGACTTACGATTGATATCAATCGTAAGATTGATTGTATTTTTTATGTCACACCCCCTGGGTGGAGAGCGGCAATTATAGATTAGTATCTTGCCAAAAGACATTAGTGTCACGCCGGGATTCGAAGCGCGAACCATGTTATCTACAGTCCGGCGACCTATCCCGTAGACCAGGACACCTCTACAAGAAATACAAAAACATATAGAACGGTAAATATAGAACGAGAAGAAGTGCAAATCTTCGGGGCTAACCTTTCACTCCTGTAAGCCAAATAAATGGATGCCGTAATCTCCACTTAGCATAGCTTGGTGATACTCAAAACGCCCTAGGTAATCACTTCGACCTCTACAACCATAGAGGAAAAGGGTGGACATGGATTGCTTCCTGTAACGTGTGACCAATGAACCTTTTCTTGTCTGACCTACAAACAAGCGAGAATAGCAGGTAGATAGTGAAAGGATTGACCGTGGCGTAGCTAGGTATTATGGCACCCGGGGCAAACAATAATAGTGCTCCCCAGTACGAAGTAAATATAAACTAAATCTTGGCTTTCCATGAAAGATGATTATTTCGCTTTTTAACTCTGGCTTGGTAGCCAAAATGAGATTAGAAGCTATGGAATCAAGCTAGCAAAGTTCCCAAGCTGTATTTCTTAGTCCCCCTCATTCTTAGTCCAAAAACAAAATTTACTGCCGAATTATGTATTTTCATGGAAGGGACATACCTTTTCCACAGTACATTTGAATCTCTTCGTGCATTTTTGCTACTTGGAAAAATTGTTAGTGTATATTTCATGTAGTTAGGTCTTTCATACGTAGCGCATGAATATAGAATTGATAAAATATTGCATGATTTGACGAAACAAGACAGGGGAAAAATACCAACACTGCCACTCGTTAGTGTCTAGAAGTGGCAACGTCTTGCCCATTCGGTTTGAACTGGTTTGAAGGTCAAGGGTTCAGATTTTACGCCTTCTTAACAGATTCTTTCAAGATACTTCATGGCCGGTAGAGGATAACAAATTTAACAGACTCGAAACCCTCAAGGTGTAGTTTAATCTCTTTTAGGAGCTCCAACTCTAGATCGACTTGAACTATGAGATCAACAATGCTCAAACTGAGGGTTCCACGTGATGAGAGCGGGTTATACCTCATTCGTTTTTTTGTTTTGTTTTTGTTTTTTTGTTGTTTTTTTGTTGTTTTTTTTTTAGTAAGAAAGAGGTTTTCATATATTGAATAGGGCGTATTTATATAAGCATGAACATACGTGATCTAGCTCTGGCAAACTAACCGGGACTTTCCTGAAAACGTACGGTACGTCCCTCGAAATTTTGACGAACGTTCTTGGCCTCTTATAGTCTGATAAAGGCGTGCATTCCCAGTGCTTCCTCGAATTATGAAATAGGCTAAAAATATTTTGGATCTCCGGAAAGATTCCTACTTTAGAGTGAGCGGTCAAGGTAAGGTGAAGGGGTATAAATAGATATAGCTCTGGATTTAGAAAACTGGGGAAAGTGTCTGAAATATTACAGTGTTTGTCAAGCTTGTTGTAGGTGGGACGACAAGATCCATTCGAGTAGCCATTTCAATGAGGGCACATGCCCCTGAAATAGCCAAAAAGGAGAAAGAGACATACGAATAAAAGGTAATGGAAAACATATATTAATGTGAGTAATGCGTGACAAGACAACTTTTCTAGTCCCTGACCCCCTCCCCCTCCCTCTTCCCTGGCGCACCCCTCCTTCGTATTTCATCCCGGTGAATAAGACCGGGGGGGGGGGGGGTGTTTCATAAAAGCTGTTCATAAAGTTACTAATGACTTTACGAACGTCTTGAATATGAAATGCCAAATGGGATGCCTAAAGGTTTTTTCCCTGTGGTTTTAACAAAGTGTGACTGCTTTTCCCAAAATCCGAATTAAGTTGTGGCAAAGAATATTCTTCACAGTAAAAAAAAAAGTAAACAGTAGTAATGTTCATCTATATCTGCATATTTCACCTTTATCATGTTTGTAGGTGATGCGATGTATAATGATAGAGAATCCCATTTGCCTTGCCATATTCAAGTCGTTCGTAAAAGTCATTCATAACTTTACGAACAGCTTTATGAAACACCCCCTCCCCAGTACTCGGTTGAGCCACTCCATACCATGGCGTAGGCATGCATGCTCCGCCCAACTCTCTAATCCACGCCATCCATGCCATCCATATTCTGTTCGTGAAAGCATGGACCCTACCACCATGACCACTTTTTAAAATAGCTCCATGTTGAAAGTAAGGAAAGATCCAGGGTACGGATCTCTTCTGCAACAGGATTCAACTGCTTTGTTGATCCATGTGGTTGATATGAAAGTGTGTGTCTGTGTGTGTGCCTTGTTCGAGCCACCAAACGTAACTTTCAACCAATGAAAGTAGACATTCTGTCGTTACATTAAACATTTTGAATGAGTGGAATTCCTGTAGAGGAAGTGATTGCAACTAGTTAAACATGACTGCCAACAATGAGATGTGTACAGCTTACCCTCAATCTCATAATGAGATCGAGATCATAATATGAGAAATAATTGAATGAAGTTCATAACAAAGTCTTGATTTGATGAACACAATATTTGGCTTTATCATAAATTTTATTCAGGAAGTAATCATGTCCATACAGCGTTATACACCCTTTTATCTATACAATGTTACTGTTCTTGCTCTTCTTAAATTTGATTTGTAGAATGTGGTTACGTCATAAAACCATGGTCGTTGTGGCCTAGTGGTAAGGGTTTATGTCTTCTAAAGACCTGGGTTCGATTTCAAGCAAGGGAGGTTGTCAGTCTATGCAGTTTTCCATTGGGCAAGAGGAAACAGGAGCCTCGATTTCATTTGAGCACTATTCCTTTATTTCCTTTCACAGAGTACTCTTTTGTTGAAGAAGATGCTACAATGTTTAAGTTGAAAAAAAGATATCTCCATTACATTGTGTGATCCTATGCAACCCGAGCTCAAAATTAAAGTAGGCTTCGAAGATACAAGAGTATGTTTAATGACCCATCCGTCTCCCCTTCCCCAATACCGCAAGGCCAAACATCCAATTAGAAAGTCTGCCTGTGTCGTTTATAGATAACGTCTACGTTATCACGGTAATGGTTGCTTGACATCAGCGGGGTCTTTGTACTTACTGAAACGTTGATTAGAACAAGGGTTTGCTGATGGACTAACCTTGAATTCGATACCGTTTACACAATAATTATGTACTTCACAGTTTGCTACATTGATTCTTCTAATTTAGTTTATGCACTTACTTCCTGTCTTGTTGGCATGATAGGTACGAACATCGAATTATAGATCAAAATATGCTTACCATTTTCAGGCCGAAATCAGGCCTTTGAAACGCGTTTAGTTTAAAACACGGTTGCGTCCTTTCTCATTTTCGTTTAAACGCCGATCTGAAACGCCGATCGTAAACGCACAAAAAGGTGCGTTTACGATCGGCGTTACTCCAAAAAGACGGTTTCTGGGGAAGCATAAACGCAACACCATTTCTAAACGCGTTTATATGACTTCATGATAAATAACCTCCCCCTTCTTTTCATCTTTAGTAATGTCATTCTTTGTTTTATTGTTCTCTCATTTCCTCATTCAATCTTCCTTATATTATTCTTTGTCTTTCCTTCTATATTCTCATCTTTCTAGGCTTCCTTATGTCATTCTTAAACCGCGTTTACGATGTGCATTTACGATGTGCGTTTTAAAACGCTCATCCTGCGTTCAAAAAGTAAGCATAAACGCACCCTTAGTATCATTGCTGATAAATCTGATTTTCTCATGATCGTTTTCAATCTGCATGTGTGTTAATACTTCAGTATCATTGCGTGGTTGGTGAAACTCTTCTGGAATGACGGAAATGGCTCGAATCATGAAAGGGTTAAGGAGAGAAGAGTCAGGTGAGAGAGATATGGAGAAAGATATAGAGAGAGAAAGAGAGAGAGAGAGAGAGTGTGTGGGGTGGAGGAAAGAGATGCATATTTTCATGTTATGTCATCATAGTGATACTTTATCCCATTTTGTTTTTTATAGCCTCTTCAAATCATATACCTCTTGATAATCTCAACTCTTTATTGAGTTTGACAGGTAGCGGAACAATGATACAATATTTCTAATCTTGAGTTCCTACCTGGAAATTGTTTGAGCTCCCTTGTGTACTTGGTTTCCAATAAGAAACCCCATACTGCTCTGTGCAATTATTTCTAATCTCGGAGAATGGAAGTGGACAAATTTTCTTCTCATGAATCATACATCATCGAAATAATACTTTTACCTCAGTTCGATAATACCTTGATTGATTTATCACGTCAAATTAATTGTTACTACAAATTGTTTTATGTATTTTTTGCATCGGTGTATTACGTCATTACGCTTGTTTATATCTAAGAAAAGGCAAAGTAAGACTTATTTCAAAGATGAGGTACTGTATTTCAGCATAAAGCACGTGATAAACGAGGATTAAAGAAACTTCCGTTGTGGAATAGGCTCTTACAAAGGGCTTCTACCTATTTTTCTTCATCTCATATATCGATGAAATACGATGAAAATGTTGGTTGACAGAGGGCCTAGAGTAAATAGGCTTTACTACTATAATACTAAGTTTACTAAAGCCTACTTACTACAGGCCCTTTACTCCATCATCATCATCATCATCACCATCATCAGTAAGAGCAAAACCGTTTCTGATGATAGAATTGTGTTAATTGGCGGACAGCCATTCCTTACACACTATCCCCTTTTCCAGATTAGAAGTATCTCTGATTATTTTTTTGAAAATGGAACTTAGCATAGGCAAATCGCGTGATAAAAGGACGCAGAACTTTTAAGTTGTTATGTTAAGAGTTGGAGTTAATTTCCCTTATGTGTGTGTGTGTGTGTGTTGCGCGCGACTCTTACTATTATTATTATTATTGTCATTTCTTCTGAATCAAACGTTTCGTGCGTGATCAACATTAATCTGTTTGTGCTTTCCTACAATTATATTCGTTCCAACAACACCCCCGAATCCCTACGTGACTACTGTAGTGGGACATCCTTAAATTAATGCAGTATCCCCATCCTCTATATTCTTAGAATATGTAACCAATTTATACAATGATTGATTGCCAGTGTGATTTTTCATCATGCGTAGGAGAAGTTTGTTTTTTCCATCTTCATGTCAGAATTATTTTACTGTTCTAGTTCTTGGGGTTATCAGCTGCATAATGCTTGCCCAGTATTAAGAATATAGATATCGGGACTATTCTTGACCAGTTCGTTTCCATGCAATATAAATCATTGACTCTTATTCCTCGGCATTTCCACTTTAGAGATTGGCAAACCTGAACATTGTCCTGAACATCAAAACCGTGAGTGCCTCTCAGCTTCCTACTCGTTTATTCATTTATTTTTAATGTTTAAATTGTTTTGTTTAACCAAAGTATGAGTCATGAAACTTGAAGTAATCTTTCCGATGAAAGTGTATTTCATTTGCACGAAGAAGTGGAAACGACTGAAATTTTAAAGATATTTTATAAATCCTACTTCACATTCTTGCCTATCCCTCGAAATCCTAGCTGTACACGGCACGTGTTGCTGTAATCGCTTCATGTCACCTCAGATAGTATTTGTCACGACAGATGTAGAAAAAGTACATTCTCAAACTGGCTCGTGTCCATGACTTCACAGTCAACTATTGATCTTTGAACAAACTTGTTTTAGAAAGAGGGAAGGAAGAGTCGTTTGAGATATATCAACCGAACGTGGGCCTAACTCGTTAAAAACCAACCATTGTTTTTGAAAGCCTTTGTCTTGGATTCTCTATCATAATTTTTCTATTTTAGATGAAAAAGTTAATAGCTTTTTGGGATTTTTGTTCATCAAGTAGAACATTAATGAAACATGAAAGATTACTTATATCCTGGCCAGGATGTACCTTTCACATGCGACCGACTTTTGCTGCCGCTACCGACGGCTGAGTATGCGCAATCCTCGGTGAAACTCTTTAGAATGTCTTTGCGCTTAAAGCTTCTGCAACAACATATTTTTGTATTCCCATTTTTGTCTATTTGGCATTCTTTTCAAATTTTGAGAGTAAAAGTCAGTGCATTTTGTGGACGGAATGTCACAATATATGGCGCGTGCATGTCGCGATAGAAGTGCCTCCAATTGAGATCACGTGTAGATACTGACCATTGCAATTTCATTTCTCTTTCATAACAGATTTTATACTCAAAGGCCGTTTAGACATCTTCAGTAAGACTCCTTTCCGTTTAGTCTTCATTTAAAACGGATTATCGAAGTTAGTGGTATCAAATTCGAAGGATCAGTTGCATGTGAAGATGGGCTCCCTTTATTCAGTAACATTGTGTACAAGTTCAGTTGCCTCCGCCGCCTCTGCGTAAAAGAACATGATGACCCCCAACCTGCCCCAAGTGATAGTGATTAATATATTCATAGTACATGAGAACTCAGTCACGTCTGCGGTTTTCATTATCAAGTGCACTCCGATTTAGAACGATCAAAATTCGTTTTTGTCACTGTTTGGGTGGCACTTCCCCCAAAGGACGCAAATGTGGGACGGCAGTCCATTTCTTGCTCTCGGATTTTTGATGGTTTTTAACACTTTGTGTCAATTTGTGGGAGAATCCCAGGGTTGGTTTGAACTCACGGCAACATGTAATGACATCCTAGGCGACACTCCAGGCGGCTTCAGCTCCCAGAATGTAGAAACACTTGAAATGAAACGTTTCCGCCTATTAGTGGGTTTTTGCAAATGTGATACGTTTGTCATCGAAACTTGCATCTGAAGATAATCTTCACACGCTATATGTGAGCACTGAAAGTGGTAGCCTAGCTGAGCCGCCGTGGTAATATTGGAGCGCCTTGGGCACCTTGTTTGGTGGATGCATGCGTTACATAAATATCCATTATTATTATTATTATTATTATTATTATTATTATTATTATTATCATTATATACTTGCTGTATTGCGTTACTTGAGCAAGGTTTTAGGTTTGCCGCATTACTGGAACATAGTTTTGCGTAATATGTTACAGCCGATTCGGTTATTGTCACAAAAGACAGCGGCGACTGGCCGATTCGCAGCCTGCTCGGGCTCCGCTGGAATTTAGGCATCGCCCAACGATTTTTGGAGAAGTCGAGCGGACTCTAAAGCCCCAGCGATGCCCCTGTCGATTTCTCGTCGGTCGCCGGTCGATTTAGGTCAAAACTTGGCGAAATCGGGGGATTTTCTCCGCGCGACGTCCGAGCAGTGACCGAATGATGACGCGCCGATTCCCACACGATCTCCCACCTGCCACCGGCCCATTTTTAAGAAATCGACAGGGGCCAGCTGATCGGCGGGGAATCTGCTGGTGTCCCGTAGGTGCACCGGCGGCGGTCCACCGGTCTTCGCGAGGAATTTCTCACGAATGACCTGGGTATATATGTGATTGCCCCTTGGCCATCAACAACAACGCTTTTGCTCTGAATCTGACAGGTCAACGAGGTCCACGATGCCGTTGATTCCACCTCAATGACCACGACAGCGAGATCCACAAGTCCATAGGCTGAGCAGCGCCTTACATATATGGCTGGGCAGAGGATGTGGAATCAAGCAGGCGCCGCCCGGACGCCGGTCAGTTTTGAACTAGCCGATCGGTGACCGCTTGACGGCGACCGCTCGATTGGGTCGGTCTTCGACCGCCCGGGCACCGGACGTATTTTTGGCGGCGAGTGAATTTTTGACATTCATGAATATGTCACCGTTGATTTTATGTACAAATACAATTTGAATTTACTTCCTGAAGCTTTTACAGATATGTTTGTTCGAATATCCATTCTTATAATATCCGTCTGTCATCTCATTTTCATTTACACAAAATTACTAGTTCTCTCGTCACAAAATCTGTTTCTCATCATGGTGCACTGGTTTCGAGTAGTCTTGATAATGATATAAAAAGTGTAAAGTCTCTAACAGCATTTAAAAGGAAGTTGAAAAATGTCTTTTACAATTACCCTGATTACTGTAACTAGGTCATTTTGGCTTTATTGTATTTTCGTATTGTACTATTGCATTTTTTTTATTTGTTTTTGTTGATTATCGTTGAATGTAATGTAATTTGTTTATATTATATTTGGGTCCCCACATTTATTTTCAAGCTTTCATGCTTTTACGCGGGGTCCCGTCATTATTGAGCAGACGCAAGCAGGAAATACTAAAACTGAATGCATTAGTATACCCCTTCATCTTCATCATTGTACTATTAAGGATTATTTTCGACATGTCATTTGGTTCTATCTTTTACATATATTTATGTAGAACTAATCTACATTTGCATGTAATTTTTCGGTTTATTCATTTGCGAGCGAGAAAAAATTGTTAGATTTTTTTTTGTACTGAACGACACATTCTTCATTCTTGTGGCAGCGGGGGGGGGGGGGGGGGGGGGGCACTGACTGTGCCCTCCTTGCCCAGCGGGAGCTTCGTCCCTGGCTCTTTTTTTTTAAAAACCAATACGCATCCCGATGAACTGTTTTGCTTTTTCATTTTGTTGTACCTGGCCTCTAGTGGCGTAGATATTGGTGGAGCCCTCGCTAGAATGGCGGGAAAAAAACCCCAGAACAAAACATAGAACATGTGGAAAAAAAGTGGAGATTTGGAGGCGTCTTGAAATGAAGATTGACCCCTTTCCGCACCTTCCCTTCACTCGGCGGTTTTGTTGTCTGTCATTCCTTATATAATCCTTGTAACGAAATCCCATGCCCCCACCCTTGGCGCCGATGCCCCCTCAATAGCTGTTGTACCCATGAACATTACATAAGTTGTCAAGATGATAAAGGATTCGCTTATCTTATTGGTCATTAGTGCATTACTGATGCTTTGTCAACATTCTTTTCCTTGTGGAGGTTGTGGATGCACCGCAACAAACATAGATATCAAAATCTTTCTCACTAGCATTGTCAGTTCAGTTCCCTTTCTCCAGGAGATTGTGGCAATTGCCTTTTGGAACTGCCACAAGTGCCATCTGCTTTTACAAGTTGTATGAAAGTGATTACACCACGCAACCGTTTCCTTTCATTTGTTTTACAACACCCACAATAGTCTTGATGTCTGTTGACAAAACCACAGAGGATTAAGGAAACTTAATGGAGTTGGCCTACTCCTCTGCTTGGAGGAAGTTCATGGGGTCATACACAATACTATTTCATTAAAATAGGTATTTTTATGTCTTGAACACCCGCCTCACGAGGCACCATGAAGTTGGGGAATATATATAACACTAATGTCCCGCCTTTGATTTCTGGGGTGTCATTAACAACTGAAGTGACATTAAATTGTTTTTCTATTTTCTATTGTCCTTTGTCCATTGTCCTTTGTCGTCTTTATTTTGGGATATATTATTAGGAATGCTGCTTGCTGATGATAAATGAAAGGGGAATTGTTATAGGTATAGGATGTAGAAAAAATATTGAGCTTCGTGCAGTACGGAGTTCATGATGGATTATAATAACCTAATTTCAAGAAATAGGATCGTGTGAAGAATTACAGAATGTATGTCTTCTTTCAAAAGATGCATATCAGTTCTCCTTCATCAGGATAATCAATTATCGTGCCGTAATCGTCTTCATTTGCGAGATTCATCACCATCAACTATCTGATCATGACCATGGAAGTCATTAAAAGTTCTGAAGACTATCTGATTCTTGTTTACTGAAATGCTGGATGATATTCATCAAATAACCTTACCACTGTCATCATTACATTAATGCTCGAAAGTCATAGGTATGAAAAAATATGGCTGTGACCTTGAAATTACGTTATTCGGATACATTGGCGAGGTACATATAAAACTGTATACACAGGAAAGACACTCCAATAGCTTGCGGCCCTTGTCCATCGGAGCTACGGAATTGGAGAGTGAAGGCTTAATAAAGATTAGAGATAACTCGCACGTCAAGGGTTATGATTTATCTGAGCCATGGTTTCCGAAAGTCCTAGTTCTCTGATGTCCTTATTCCCGGATGTTTATTATGAATCCCTTCCTCCTCCTACTAACATTGAACTGCATGTAACCTTAGATGACTGGAGCGATCTTTCACATATTTTGCGATGTTTGTCCAGATCGACAGGGTTAATTTTAAATGAAGGAGGATGCTGCAGTCATTGGTAATGATGTCTTCCAATGTCAGTGGGATGACGAGGCACATCTTGTATCGCAAGAGTGGAAAACCTGAAAAATAGAGACATCAGTGTTTGCTATTCGAAGATGTACTGGTATCGTACGATTGGTAATGGTTGATTTGGTTTACCTTACTGCTAAGAAAGCATGCATGTCCCCTCCGAGAGACCTGGTAATGATGATTAATGCTTTAAAGATGGGCACTAGCGCATAGACTGTTTCGAACCCGGGTCACGGGATTACGAGACCAGGGGGGCATTTCATCAACATTTGTTCTCTGACAAGCTGTCAGATCTGACATCTTTCCTTGATTTTGATTGGCTGAAAAGCATCGTTACTATGGCAACTGTCGGATAAAACAGACTTTGTCGGATAAAACATCCGACAAGTCATTTCATGAAACGCTCCCCAGTGCTGTATCAACCGAGCTATCGTGCCTCCTATGTGATAATTTGATATGATAATGACGGTTTACAAAAAAAAAAATAATAATTAAAATAAATGAAAAAAATAGAGAGGCAATCACTCATCCACGCCTACCCCAAATCACCATTAACTTTACGGGACTAGAGACCTTAATTTTCGATTTCTGTGCATGAAATATCAATTTTCTCTCAAGTTCAGCGACTATATTATTTCGATTTTAAGGTGTAACTTAAGAGACTTGATTGGACTGAAGGCGTGTAATCCACCTAACCTTACAGAAGGATCATTGCAAGTTAGAATTCAATTTGCCACTTCCTTTTAACTCGTCGAATCATATGTGTGGAAAGTGACCGAGTAAGCACGTTGTAAATTGCTGTTTGACATTGTTTCAAAGTACTGCCGTCGCAGTCAAGGGGTTAACGTCGAAGGAGAAAGCTTCCGTTACTGAATGCTGAGCACCTCTTTCCTTACATGTTGATTTAATTTACACAAAACCTCACTTGGCGAACCGCATTCATGATTCATGTTCAGGTTAAGGATACTTCATGTAGAAGGGAGAAATTATGAGGAAATGGAAGAGGATTCAAACATATGGTCTCGAATCAGTTTCAAATCGCAGCTCTAATTAGAGTTTCTTTAAAGTTGCCGATGAGACGATACATTGCTTACACTTTTTAATGAAGTTGTCACGGGGTAGTTGTCACCCCACAGTTGAACTGCAAAGGGGAAAGAAAAAGAAAATAAAAGAAGGAAAGAACCGGAAGGGGGGGGGGGTCGGAGGAGAATGAACAGAAAGCCGAAAATCGAAACAATATAAACGGAAATAAGGGAACAAACGCGCGGATATGACGAGCTCTGCAGTATGTAAGGCTCTGCCTGAAATAACGGATTTTTCAGGTATATCGCTCAAAAGGGCGTTTAATAGCACGCATTAGTAGCACATTTGAACGACGCATTTATTTACTACATTCTTTTTTCAAGAAGAAGAGGAAGAGAGGACATGTCAGTTAAATAAATTAATGATTGCCACTTGACCCAGTAGTCTAGGGGACTGAAACGTATGGACTATCTGGCATATCTCAATGATGCATCCTAATTAAAAGCAACCTCATCAATAATCAGTCTCTGTCATGCAGGGTACAACAGTACCCAACTTTTCAGAGAACTGTTACTCGTAAACAGTCTCTCCTTAGAACTCAGAATAATTAGCTTGACAGTTTCCTCAAGCATCCAAGGCCTACTACAGCTCTTGCAGACTTTTCTTCGAATTATTTTCTGGAACCAGGTTTCTGTACTTGAACGAGACCTTGATTTTCGTGGAAACACGTGAGCAAAGGATAATTAAACAACGTTCAACTTGTATGACAGATGTAAAGAAATATTTGGAGAATTTTATTAGGGATGCAGATTTGACTCGTTTACTGTCGTTTTCTCTCCAAACTTTGATATTAAACTACAAATCAGTTTGGGGTGATTAAAGAAGATTTCTTTCACCGTGTTGGTAATCATGGTAATGATGTTGATTTGAGGAAAGTCTCCCAGTATTCTTAAGTGGTAACAGGACCGACTAAAGAAAGAGAGTAGTGTGGACACCGGGGGAAGTTGGGGGTAGGTACTCATGTAAGCCACCTTTCAACGAAATCGTCCTCATGTGTACCCCACATTCGTGATTTCCTCACAAACATGTTACAAAATGTTCTAGAGTTTAAACCCCTTGATTTAGGAATTGGGACACTAATCTCTCCTTTCAACCACCGACTCGTTCTGGTTTCATTTTTACTTGAAAGATGCTATCCCACCTTCCTGGATTAAAAAGAGTGTACTTTCATTGCCATCGCAGCTTGGTACTTATCTTGGTACATTAAGTAAGTTGATAAAAAGAAGCATTAATGTACATTCCTTTTTTTTTCTCGAAAGCCCCTCATCTTTATATATTTTCATGTAATTTCATAAAAATTATTTTAAAAATATTTCCATTTATTCTTAAATGCCGATATCCATGTGCGAAAAATGTAGCATCAGAGGTTGACAGGTATTGATATGTGACAGGAATTTTTTTAAAAAGAACTTCTAAAGATACATCAAGATACCTGCCTTTTGAAATTGGTATTCTTCACTAACAAGTGCTATGATTTACCTATAAACTTACCTTTAAACGAAATTTCCTTTATTTTACAAAACACCCTTTTCTGTTTGTCGTTTGCCGCTAGATTTACTTGGCAATACTGCATAAAACTTGATTCTGGATCTATATTCCATGTAACTGATTATTCATCATATTCCTACAAACTTTTCTGTTTGTCGTTTGCCGCTAGATTTACTTGGCAATACTGCATAAAACTTGATTCTGGATCTATATTCCATGTAACTGATTATTCATCATGTCCCTACTTATGTATTCTATATTTACAATGTATTTGCATCTTGAGATGTTACATTATAGAATTATGTCTCTTCTTCTCTTTTCTTCTTTTTCAGCTTTTCTTCTTTTCTTCACTCAATTCTCCTCCTCCGTTTCTCGTCTCTATTTGACTCTTTCTCTCAATCTTTTACCCTGTCCTTTATTAATCTACCTCAATTCTGTCTTTTATTCTCTTTTACCCCTCTTCTGACTCTCCAGCACTTTCCTATAGTAGTTTTGTTATCATAATGCTTTCATAACATGATTGTTTCTGTTGTATTGATTGCATTGATGTTTTAATGTTTCATGTCCTTCAATCAGGACCGTGATATAAGACAGCATCTGCTGATCATGTTTTTATCCTGTATAACTATGTTTAATAAATAAATAAATACATAAATAAATTACGGTCGATTATACTTTTACGCTTGATTATAGGAGAATGAAACCCTTGGGAAAAATCAATTTCAATGGGTAGGGAGGATGTTTATACCATGGGAAAATGTATTTGACACAGCATGATGTTGAGATGCAAGCAGCATAATGGAGAATATATGAAATTTTTTGTACAAAACATATTTAGAATTGTCCTTCTAAACGTATTTTGAAGCAACATTGCCAATTAGAATTGCCATAGAAAGTAAACTGAGGCTTTTCAAATGTTCATAACTTTCTCATTTCGTAACCGTTTTTATGGCACTTTTTAAAATTGCTTCTCTCTGTCCTCTCTTTAAAATTTGATTTTTCCCCAGGTATTCATTTTCTATTATTAGTTAGCTACCATGGTTACAGTAACAATGTACAGTCATTGTAGGAATACAAACATTCTTCCACGTGCCCTACATGGATCTCGAATAGATGGAGCCTTGTAGGTTGGGTGCATTGGCGTAAATCCGGGGGGGGGGGGGGGATATATCCCCTCCACTTTTTCGATGCGGGGGGGGGGGGGGGATGGCGTGTACAAATATCCCCCACTTTTTAAGGAAGAAATGATATTTTGATTAATCAGTTAATAAAATTATTGATAATCTGTCATAAACGACCATCATATTTTAGAATTTTATTTGAAAATGCGATTAAAAACCAGAAAAGTGGTTATTTTTGGCTAGCTCCCTTCACTTGCACGCAAAATAAAAATTAAAATGTATGTAAGGGGGTCCGGTGCGGGTGGGTAAGGGTGTGTGTTTATACTTAAGTGTGAGTTCGACAGAAAAAATGTCCTCAAAGTTGATTTACGCCCGTGGTTGGGTGTATGCTAGCTAAGATGACAACCTGTATTGGGAATTGCGTCCCTCAAATCACGGGCCATGGGATTTACACATCGGAAGTAATAGAGCTGCGTAGTGAAAGCATAGCTTATCAGATTATCCATGCTATTCGTCTGTCAGTATATATTTCATACCACCGGGGCCTTTGAGAAAGACTTTATTAGCATCTTGGCGAATCATCAGCATAATGATAACGCATATTTGCAGTATGAAAAAGATTTATTATGTATGGAAACGACGATTTTAGTTTGAGTTTGTGTGATTGTTCATGCTGAAAATTCAAGACTCATTCACGTGATGGTTTGGCTGCAAGTGGTTGAAATATTGGATTAGATTTAAAAGAGACATGTTCAAAAAATATATATTTTTTCAACAGTATGATCATCGGGGATAATTGGGAATTGAGGAGGGGGTGGGAAGTGTTTGAGCTGTATTGGGGCGATCGGCCAAAATTTTCCGCAAAGATAACCTATAAAAAAAAGGAGGATGCTGCACAGGAAAATTTTCAAGTTTTCAAATTCAGTTAAGATTAAATACAAGCCCTTTAAAAGTTTGTAATCCCGTTATGCACAATGTTCACGTAAACATACCACCTGCACATGACAGCTGTGCATGTAGGTGGAAATTATTAATTCATGGTAATTAAACCCAAATGACAAAACGTGCCTTTTCAGTCAACGATTAATCAGCTAAACTGAATCACGTTTCGCGATAGGCTACCGAGAAACGGATGGCAGAAACAGAGTTCGTTCAAGTTTATAACAGACAGGAAGTGAAGAGTGTAAAACAGTAGCTGTCTTTTTCACCCTTCAGCAATGTTCAGGGAAATTACGTGCATCATAGCTTCAAAAGATGTTAAGAATTATTATTATTTTTTTTAAGTGCAGTAACATGTGTTTGATTATTAGTTTCCTGGAAACAAGATGTTCCGGAAATTTGTCGATGTATGATTGTAGATTTGTTATAGGATATTAACTAAAATATTGCTATTTTTAGGGCCAAAATATTCTTTTGATACTGCGCCAAACGTCACTGTACATTCATGATACTACGAGGCCTATTCTTTCATATTCAGTTTTTGTTCTTATTTAAGGAAGCCATTAGCTCGTAATTTCACAAGAAACGAAACTTATTTCCTTTATATCCTACATTCTACGGTAATGCATGTAATGTTATTTTTTATCGAAATAGATATATATCTCTGATGTGCAAATATCAATAAACATCGTGAATCTGCTGAATATTGATTAATGAACAGTTCGTGAGAGTTTACTTTATAAAATGAGTTTGGTATAGACTTTATCCCAGTTTCGAAATAAAAGAAGAAAAGATGAAGAATGCCTACGTTTGTTGCCTAAAATAAATTTTTCCAAATGGTATTATGTGATTGCACAAAATACCTAATCCTGCATAAATTCTAAAATAAGTTTGGTAAAACTGGGAACATACATCTTTGTTGGGTAAGAATTTACTCAGCTCTTTTTAGGGTATAGGATTAAATAAGTGTATGAAGGAGTGTATCGCAAGTGTGCCCATACTTAAGCAACAAGGAAACGCCTCTCCAACGTCTTGTGCCGGTCTGCATGTGAACTTTCCATGGTGTTTAGGCTTTGATTGCTTCTAGATTTCAATTTCCATTGAGAAGTAGTTGACCCCGAAAGGCACGCGCCACGACCCGGGCTGAATTATTGCTCATTAATCTCGTAACGCCATCCCCCATGCGTTTAATGATTCCATGATGAGCCGCTGATGCGTAACGCATACCGGAGAAGCATGGATGCCGCTTCATATCATGGGCGTAATTGAGTGACAGGGACGAGGCATCGGATACCTCGGCGGTAGCATCGCTGTCCGTTAACACTCTAGTCGGTGTTGCTTAAGTGATTGGAATAGATGCTGCGTGACCTAATGAAGCCATGAGCCTGGCGAGAATGCAGTCTTCCTTGTTAGTGTGTCTGTGCATGTTGTTTGTGTTTCGTTGATGTGTTAGAATGTCGTAAAGCCTTCACGAAGTTGGCTCCGGGATAAATTACCCAAAACAAGTTGAGACACCGTACTACCAAGGAGTTACCATAGACCCCCTTGGCACTACTAGGTTACGGCGTATGGTAATATTCGGCGAGATATATATTGTGTGAGTCTTTGATGAAAATAATAAGCTAAGTTATATTCCTAGGTAGATCTCCTTTTTTTCTTCCCAGTTATATCATTTAGTCCTACTATTAAACTGGTGAAAATAATATGAATGTTGGCCTTTTCGTAAAACACCATACAAAAGAATGGTACTCTCCGATGCTTGGTTACTTATTCTTTAAAGATAAACTTGAGGCCTTGTCATTTCTTGGTATATACTGTACAGTTCAACTGCGAACAATAGCCACTTTGGGTATCAGCAGATAACTGTTGACAGCTGGCCATCCAGCAGTCCTGCAAGGAGAATCCCAAATAGGCCAATCACAGTGGTTCGCTGCAGCTCAGATGATATTAAAAACTACTTGTATATTCCCAAACATAAACTATTCCTACATATAAAACATTAAAGATAAAACTTGTAGAGTGCACAACTTATGAGGGTTCAAGTGAAATCCCACGAAGGAGGAAGGAGACATTTCATGACAAAAGTATGACGAAGAAACAGCACCAGGGCCCCGTCTTACAAAGAGCTGCAGTTGATTCAAATCGATCGCAACTTTGAGATTGATCTCGTATTTCTATTGTGATATTCTTTCAAACTGACCTTAAAAGAATAAAAGAGCTCAAAAATGATTTGTGTTTGTCTCGGAACCCGAGCTTCGATCTCTTTAAGCCGTGGGACGTTACTCCTTTATACAGTATACGAGTAAGTGATGTACTTTGGCGGAGGGTGAGTCGACCTATGCTCTGGCGCTTTTCCAGAGTTATCATGCTCCCTGTTGAAATCACATATGTTGCTGATTAACTTTTGCAGTCATTGCTTTTATTGCATCTGAGTGATCCTTAATTGCCTTCTAACATCCCTGAACATGTCTAAAGGTTTCTCGCGACTGGCAATAGCTTGGTAATCAGCTACTAAATCGTGTTCCACAAAGCAGTATACTTTAGTTGAATCATTGAGCCATACTTAAACGCGGGTTGTTTTTCTTGTTTCTTTCATGAGTGCTTATAGCAACTAAAACATATTATTTTCAGATATCAAGGTCATGTTCATTAAAAAAATTTACTTAGAAAGAAAGATATGATTTTTCAGGAATTGAATTGAATTCAATTCATTTTATTGTCGTGCTATTATAAAAATACAAAAATTGTCTTCGGACTGTGTACATGAACATAAATACATAACAAAGTTGCTGGTATAACATATGTACTATGGTGCATAACAAAACGTAAACGTATCCTGTCATTGTAAAAATAAATTATGAATAGTTATGTATGTTGATTTTTTTCAAAATTTGTTTTTTTTTAAATGAAAAAGTAAACTCTTGAACTTTCTTAAACTCTTGAAAACATAACATTGCAAAATGAATATAATATGCATAAACAAAGAAGCAAACAAAATGCGGTCTTCAAAACTGACGTTAATGCAGTTTATTAGGTAATTTAAAAAGTTTTGAAAAAATATTTTTTTTGGAGGGGGGCATAAACATATTTGAAGTTTGATATTGATTTAATTGCTTGGATAAAGTTTTTTTCTAGTGTATTCATAATGGTATGTAACCAATTAATTATCGAGTGAATGATTTTCTTCGACGTATACAGGTCTAGGGGTTGAAAAATGCTAAAAAGGACTGATAGTGGACATCTAGGATTTTAGGGAGTGCTCGAGCCTCGGATGACCGAAATGGAACGAGAATGTCATCTGGATGTCTCGTTTTAATCCTTGATGGATATTTGGGGATATGCTTATGCTCTGGCTCGACCTTGCACTAGTGGACAGCGATCATTCCGTCAGAATGAGTTAAATTGCTCAAGCTTCAACCTGTCGACGATATCCTTCAATGCAACATTAGGAGAGAAGATGAAGCGAACCAAATGGATGAACTGCATGAAATACTCTGCATTTATTGATGAGTAGAATATCAGAGAACGTCATTTTGATGTCCTCAAAATAGAGCAAACTGGAGCAACAAGATTCTGTCTTTTACTCAGGAGAAATGGAATTAGAATAGGCCTAATGTCAAATGCACAACAGCATGACTGTTGAAGACCACACTAAAAAAATGTGGGTAAAGAATTACCCAGCACGATGGTATTTATGTGTCCAACCAACTTTGGCAATATTTTTACCCAGTGTGGGAAGCATTTTGTCCCGTTAGGATACAAATGAAGAATAATTACTTTAGAATGGGCAGAATTTCCATCAAATTGGATAAAAAGAAATGCCCAAAGAAATGCCCAAAGTGGTTGGACACACAATTACCCTCATTGCACATGTTTACCCAATATTTTGTAGACTGAACTGGATTCTTAAACAATTTTCATGAAACGTTCCTTGTTAGTAGTTTATTAAGGTCTTCCATTGGAGCCTTCCAGGACCATCTCAACAGGTTTATGGCAGCTGCATATATTTTGGGATGAAGCTATATCATCTAGTCTGCACCATTTACTGTTTATGTGTCCAGTTTTGTGAGATTTCGCTGACGAATGGTGACATATGGAATAACTTGGATGTTTGAAATTCTGCTATATAAAATCATGGCGTCTAGGAGATTGTTTATCTTCAGAATGTGCACGAGTTAACCTATGTCCATGGAGTTGACCACATTCATTGAACAAAAACATCAGGGAATTAAGATCTAATCACATTCATTTTTGATCTGGCATTAATAACATTTGCAGAGAGCATGAATGCCCAAAACACAACTCAGCTGCTGCAGAATATCATTCAAAGAACTTTGAAAGGTACTTTGGGGTTGACAGATTTCACTTCTCTTGACAGCCTGTCTAAAATATCAATGGTATTATTTTGGGTGGCCTAGATACATCATTTTGTTTTCGCTTAAAAGAGATTATTCCCCTAATCATGTTCTAAAATCAGGGTAGTGAACTAATAGAGAGGTGAATTTCCTATTAAGGCCCGTTCAGATAGGAGGGGGGGGGGGACCGGGGAGTTTTTCCCTGGGTTTTTTTTTAAGGGCATTTTATAGCAAGTGTATGAGTGCGAGACATTTTAAGTGCAATCCTTTGTTGCGTCTTTACCATTCATTTTGTAACACAAGCACACGCACCCCATCCCCCCCCCCCCACACACAAATGCTTAAAAATCTCCCGCGGTTTCCCCCTCAATACTGAACAAGCCTTAAGAAATATTTGTAAAAAGGATGATAGAAACGAAAATAAAAATCGCTATATAGGGTAAGGACGGGATTAGCGGGGGGGGGGTGGGGTGGGGAGGGTAGATTAAGAGCAAAACACAAAAGAGAACTCTGGAAGCACATGTGAATGAAAATATAGTGCACGAACCGGAATATTTGAAGGTAGAACTGTATAAAGAAACATTAATGAACTAGAAAATCATAGGATTTTAAATCATATTGATATGATAGGCTAGAATTATTGGGATGGGGAAGGGAGAAAATCACTAGAAAAAATAAGGAAGAAGTTACATTAATAAGAATAATTCGAAGATGAGAAGTACTGGAAGTTGAAGGAAAATAAAAAGAATTAGAATTTTTCACCTGTTTCAAAGCATCGAACTCAGATCAGATCTAACAGGGAAATGAAATAGCCCATTCCCTTCAGTTGGTAACCGCGAGTGACGGTTGTGGTTACGACCATAGCCATTTCCTCGCCCGCGGCCCTCCCGGCAATATAGCCCGCTGAAATCTGATTTTCAAAGTAATAATATTCAATCTTCCTCAAAATCATTCGTCTCCGGGGCACAATAATTGTGAGCAGCAAGCACAAACATAAAATCTATTTCTAACGTCATGACCTACAAAGGAATTCGGAGTGCAAGATAATTATTTCTTCTAATTGGTCCGCAAAGTTTTTTTTTTGTACGAGAGTTATAATGAAATTTTTGAATGTCATTTTCTTTGGCACGAATTTACTGACATTCGCTGTTTTCTTTGTAAAATCGTATTCATGTCACTTGCTTGCTTTGGTGACCAAAAAGTTGTGTATACATCTATACTGAAGTCTCCCATCAGGTAACACAGCGATATTCTGATGTGTTATTTATTTATTTATTTATTTATTTATTTGTTTATTATTACTTTTTTTTTTTTTTTGGGGGGGGGGGGGGGGTTCCACTTGACTTGTGAAATGAAGCTCCAGCATACATTATAGTATATCCTAATAAGTAATCCCGTTTAGAACTTCGACCATTCGGAGTTCGAAGTTTAACAAAGCACCCCCCCCCCACCCACCCCATCACCATACCCACCATCCACTTGAACTAGCCCCCCCCCCCCCCCCCCCCCCCCCCCCCCCCCCCCACTCCAGCCCTGAAAACTCCCCCCAGCTCTCCATCTTCTTCCCTCTTCTTTACGGTGACCACCTTCAAGTTTGAGTTTGTTATTGTACCAGAGTAAACCCACTTGCACATGTTTGGTTTGTTCAACATGCCTCGTCAGCACCAGAAGGAAGGGTATCTTTCTTCTATTTCTTTTTCAGCTGTCAACAAGTAAGAGTTATGATGCTCGAATGTCAGACAGAACACGTGGCATGGAGATTCGGGGGTATTACTCAACCTTTTTTTTTTCGAAGAAGCCACGAACTTCAGAGTGCATATTTTCGTACTCCTTCAACTGTTAAATCAGCGCAGACAGCGGACCTATTTTTTTTAAAGCAAGAGCTAGATGGTTATATTGTCCTTAAAAAATGATAAAATGAAATAATCGGTCTGTTTTGATTGTAGATGTATACTTCCACCGTGATACTCGTGAACAAAAGGAATTTCCATGTCAGGACAGTGAATATTAATGCAATACAAACAGTATGAACTGCAACGGATTGGAAAATGGTTGAAACAAAAGATAAATAGCGAGAATGAGGATGATTTAATGGACAGCTGTTGCCTGTTGGACATGGAGAATGAGTAGAACCCCAGACTACAGTATGGCACCTCCCCTGTGTTTTGAATGACATAGCAAAGAGACTATTATGGAGAGCCGGTTGGATGTTAAAACTGTCTCTTACAGGGAGGACTATGTCATCTAAAATCAATCTTTTAAGACCTGGAAGGACGAATAGAATATTGAATTCTTTAAATTTTATAGAATAAAGCGGGTACAATGTTTAATTACTTCAGTAGTTTACGGTTTTAAATACTTGGGAGAGGCGCCAGGTTATTGAAAGATTTTACACCAGCAAATAGGAGAGGTAAATTAGCCATCATTCAGCGAAATGCCAATTTAAAGTTCAAGGAAGGAGCACCGATCATAAGGTATTATCGCCCTAATTCAAAATCAGTCGTCCATGTTTATTTTGAAATGGTTGTAGTTTTATGAAATTGGTCTGTTGGCATTGACTTTTAAATTAATGAAAAAAAGTGTTATGTAGATGTTCAATAAACTAAAGAGGGAGCGGAGAGGGGAGCAGTATATTTGAGCAATTCCATTGATATTTGTTAAGATATTCAGGATATTGGAAGTTCAGAACATTAAATTAACGAAGAAAATGCTTTTCACCTTTTCTTTAAGCACATGGGCATGCTCATGTTTCTATATTTCCCGGTATGTATGTATATGCAAATGTACGTCTGTATTATTATTTGCTGAACTTTAATGATAGTATCATCTGCGAATATTGATATTTTATTTTTCATTAGTCTTTTAATGTCGAGATTTGGATTTTATATCATTGCAGCTGAAATGGTTTCGCATTGTTCTCGGCAGTACATAATACCCATGGTTCGAATACCATGTGTGCAGGATTTCAGACAAAGTAGAACCATGTGTGAAATTGCCCCCGACATGCGTGGCGACAAGGGTAAAAAAAGAAATTGAGTATACATTCCTAACAGTAATAAAAAATGCTAGAGATTTTTTTTTTACTTTTGGCAAAATAGTTCAACTACTGTAAGCCTGTGAAGTTCCCAGGGACAGACCAGTGTACTCCCCATTAAATAACTACAGTGTAGTTGGTAATAGGTTGAAGGCTGAAAGAAGCTGTAAAATTTTATGAGTAGGATTTTCCCTCATGGTCATACAGAGAAGAGAAAGAGAGAGAGAGAGAGAGGAAGATACTGAGAGGGGAAGAGAGAGTGAGAGGGGGAGAGAATGTGATGTGGTCATTTGATGTAATCAGTGACCAGATTGCTGACAAATTCTGAACAGGTACCACATGTATCCATCCATATGGGTAAAAGTGTACATGGGTAGAAAAATACTTCTGAATGCACAGGCTTATTTAATTTCCACTCTCCTGCTCTCCCATATCTTGTAAGTTGTATTTACTAATATAGGGCTTCAGAGCTCCTAGTATAAGTCTCCACTTTAAGTCTCCGCTTTGGGTCATGCTCCCATATCCCGCGATTCGCGCGGGAGGGGGAATCCCCCCACCCGCCCTCATCCTTAGGAGTGGCAGCACATGTCCTTGACATGTGCCGACATGTGTGGAATTTTTTCTGGCGAGAACACTGTGGTTTCGTGCAAACATATATATTTATTCTATTATATGTTCTGTTATATTGTGTTATATATTCTCCATTCAAGTTTAAACGTCGAATAGATACACTGATAGAGTTACCCGGAGAAAGCATCATTATTGAAAGCATAATAGTAGCTACAGTAGATATGAACATACCGATCATTTTCAGTCATTCCGTCATTCCGCCGCACTTGTCACGCAAAACTAAAAAATGCCTTATCCCGATTATGTAAGGCTATCCAAATTGGATGTGAGTGTTGATGCTACTCACTGCTATTGAGAGGCTTATGCATCTGTCGTCTGTACATTGACAGTGGACGATAATTCCTCCGATGTTAGTGCAGTATTAAGTATTTCGGTCTTTTGCGGACAGACGCCAGCAGATGTTGAAGGTATAAGATTTAAAGACAAAGTATAAATGAAATAACAGGCTTCATGAGATCCACTATAATTCATTTCTTTAAAACAAATCTATCTGTTTTTATGGTACATCCTTTTAGTGTGCGACGATGAAATGCTAATAGGATGATGTTGTATTAACACATAACAGGAAATCATGAGGTATGAATCAATAGAAAGTTAGAAACCAAGTTTTGAGCCATTTTACCATTCATTGAAAACTTCTGAGTGTGCAGGAAGGCACTTCCTCGAACTTTACACAGGTATCGTGGAATTTGTTTAATTATTGCTTCTAGCTGTATGAAAAATAAAAGTTGACAATGTGCAGATTTGATTACATTATATGGCACTAAGAGGAGACAGTGCCTTAAATATTAATTTCCTGTTGAAATGCTGAACATATTGGTTGTATTTAATAAAAGTGGAGTTTATTTTACAGCAATGTGCATTATTCAACTTTCAAAGCGTTTTGTTTCCTTAGGTATAGAGAATAAACTTGTACAAAGTTTGGATTCTTTGATTTATTTTGATATTCACATCATTTTTCCCATAGTCCTACAGTTTATCCTCGTATGAACTTGAGGAGAAGTCACTTATGAGTGGCAGTCGACTGTGACCATGGTTGTTATATCGTTGGAACATTTCCTAATGCGTACATCATTGCTCCTTCGTGATAATCAAAGACATACAATAACTCGTGATGACAAATCCATGGAGAAAAAGAAACTGCAGATAAATCGAATGAGCAGTCAGTGCGGTATCATAGTTACAGTAACACGTTCCAAATGTTCTTTCTCTAAAGTTACAACATGCAATTGCCTCTAGCTGACATAGATTTAGGTTTGTGGGACCGTTGAAACAGTTCGGCACTATACGCACGTGTCATGCTGTGCTCTAGTTTATGTCACGGGAAGTGTCAGGGGTCGGAGATCAGATCGGCTTAACCTTGGATTAACACTAAACGGCACTGGGCTAATCTGGCAGTGATGGATGTGGTCGTAACACGTTTACCCGCTCAAATGAAAGGTAAATATTTTCCCTTGAAAATGAATTATGGTGTCCTCTTACTACCCTGTGAACATTTTAAAAGATTTTATGTATCAAAAAGATATCTAGAGTTTGGATCTGGGGTGTGGATCTTTGCCTCTTGAGCGGTATTTTGTAAGACCTAAAAATGGAAAAACAAATCCGTGCTATGATTATTCTTTTCAAAATGCATGTATTTTCAGCTGTCAGTGATCGAAAATCAATCTGAAAAATTTTCAAGGATGTTGTTTGTCTCACAGTGTTAATGTCTATCATTCCACATTTGTGGCGGCCACTCATGTTGTACGATATCTACAGTGGACAGTGTAACCGCGACTGACTAGGTTACCCTGGGTGAATAAGACAAATGAAATGAAAGTAAATAAAGATGACATGTCTCACTTCATTTTGTGACATCACCTGAATACGCCGTAAAAACAATGTGTAAGGTCTAATTTGGCTGCATTTTCCTTTGAATTCTTTGGCATTTTCCCTTGGTATGTCTTTCTTCCCTCAATACACAAACAAAACAAACACACATGACTGAATAATAATTCATCCACCTAATTTCAGTGTACAAGGTTACATGATTTGATGAAAAATTGACTTATTCAATCGCTCAAAATAAGTGTCCCCGAGGACCTCATTTTGAAAGACACTAATCGTCTACATTGATTAACATCACATGGTATAGGAACATAGAACACTGCATGTCGTTAGTAGTGTCTTGTAGACATTATACCAGAAATGTCAGTCGGATTAAATCAGGGTTTCAGGTCTGAAGAAATCAGTTCAGGAAAGTTCTTGTCGGGTAACTTTAGCTTGTAAATCAGGTCCTCGTTAACCTCATGATCAGTTCTTGGATAAATATAGATCCGCCCGTGGAATTAATGTCTCCCTTAAACAGTTAAAGATAAACTTGGGTTATGATCAAGTGATTTCAATGTGAAAGAAACTGTTTCAAGCAAATTGGAAAAGGTTGATTAAGCAGTACGTGAAACTTGGTGTAAACCTTGAGGTTTTGAAATCATCAAACCTGTTAAAAGGATAAGAAATGAATTCAGTCTTCGTTATTAGCACTTCGGCACTCCGAAATGGGTACTTTGAACTACACACAAACGTTCGGGCCAAGCTTCCAGGTTGGGTTGTTTCTTGGCATACATTATTTCAAATAATATCGGAATTTGAAGAAAGTGCTTTGCAGGGAACATTTCTTTTACGGTATTCTTCCGAACTGAAATGCAAGAGAATTTGAAAGCTCAAAATCATTTTCCCCATTCCCAGAACTCAAGCTTCTCTTTAACATGTTTAATGTATTGAATTCTCCAATGGGAATCACTGTTATGGGGGGTTTTGATTGAATGTGCCTGCTAGGGTTGTTATGTTATGTTGTAGACCAGGCCTAAATTAGGCCTCATGGAATGCCTTTCAATTATGGGGGCTGGAATAAAGACGGCGTCGTGTTACAGAATGTGTCTTAAACATGAAGTTATGTTGAAGGTCGAGCTTTTCGGTTAATCCTGACCTTGATCAAACTAGGTTAACATGCACTGGGCCTGCCAGTGATGTACCCTGGGGTAAAATCAAATTGTCACTTTTGTTGTTGTTGTAATGGTTGCTTATTTTAAATGATAGCCCTCTACTCTGCTTGGTTATTGTTATTGGTTTGTTTTTATCTGACTGCTTAAGAATCATGCATGCTTGTAAATAAGCAACCATAGGACTACGGCTTTAAGTCTTCTCCGAGGGACCTGGCAAGGCGGATTAATGCCTTACCAAAGGGCACTAGCGTATCGACTTGGTTTCGTAGCGCGGAACACCTGATTATGAGACCAGTGCTCTACCAACTGAGCTGTCGCCCCTCTTCAAACACAGACAAGAACACGGATTCATCCAACTAACGATGAAACCCACCAATCTGACGTTAGAGGCCACTTGCGTGCAAAGGGCAAAATAATGCTTTTCCGAAAAGTCGACCAGTATTTCGGGGTAAGGCTGTCGATTCGTGTTCAGAGAGCTGGTTGTTAAAAGAATCAAAATAATGATTATCATTCAGTATTAGATTACACATTATGCTCTGGGGTAGTGCTTTATAGGGAGAGGGGATATGTTACACCTATTTATAGGTTGAGGGGACCAGTTACACCAATGTTATGGAACCGCAGTCCTCCTCTGGCCAAGAAATTTTCAACCTATGGGAGCACCCTGCATTGGTGACGACTCATGCCTCAAGACGTTCTTGATCCCCATTCTGTGCTTTCATTCTTGGACAAGGTGTTTAACTCACATTTTGTCGCTCTAGACTCGGGTGTAGCAAATGGGTACCATACAATATGGGCGGATAATGAAACCAGCGCCCTCAGGAAGAGAAACGTACTCATGAGGCTAACCTCGTTCAATGAGACCATGTAAATCCTCCAGAGTCCTCGACGGACCTCATGTCTCAATATCAAAAGTACAGTCGATGAGGGGTGAATTGGAAGACGATCTCCAGTCCGATGATCGATCGATCGCAGAGAATGTGCTTGTACAGACTATGGTTACAACCTCATCTGTCTGCGAGTAATAAATGGCGCACGTGTGGAGGTCAAAGGTCAACGTATTGAGAGCCAAGTGGCCATGAAAGCTGGAGGTCGAACTTGGATCTGTCTGGAGCTTGAGGTTGTTCGTGGAGGGGCGACTAAAGAGGCATTGCCTTTTAGATTTTGTCGACGTGAAAATATTTTGAAAAGACATGTATGTTATGTTATTACAGTGAATGAACTTTTTATGTCGTTTCTGCCGATATGCATTTTGATAAGGAACATGACTTTATTATTCAGCAACTATCATGGGGTTTGTTGTAACACGAATATAAATAAATTATGACCCATTCAGAGCAATGTGCTTTTACGAATCAAATGCCTGAAGTTGTTGACGTGAGAATACTTTGGCTTAAGTAGATAGGAATATAATGTTCGTAGACCAAGAATATTATAACTCCTAGCCTGTGTTAAAAATAAAGAAAGGAAAAAAAGGGGGGGGGGTCAAGGAAGTGGACGGGGAAGATGAGAAAAAAAAGTAATGTCGCAATTCGCAAAGCCCTGCCACCCTTACCGTCCCCTTGGTCACCATTCACTGCACCCGTGCCTCAGATCTCCCGCAACACAATGACGACCAGCCCCACCCCTCCCCCACCCCCCCCCCCCACATTACTGGACCTATGCTATGGCTATGGCATTTGCTGACTTCCGTTATAAACAAACCGTAGACTGCAAACAATTGTTAGTTAAATCAAGGAGTTACTATAGACTAGAAACTCCTTGGTTAAATCTTTTTGGAAGATTTAAGATTATATATATAAATTAATTGAACCTGGCACCTTATTGAAATAATATTATGTAGAATGTCCTTAAACATTTTGTGTTGTGCCTCTTTTCAGTCTTTGTCTTTATAATTATTAGTGTGGGAAATCTTATTTGTCCGGATAGATCAGGTAGATGTTGTATTTTGCTCTACCAACCAATGACCGAAAATGAAATAGATGATGATGATGATGATGATGATGATGATGATAATGACAATTATTATACGTATATAAAGCGCATTCAATGAAGACTTTAGTGCGCTGCAGTGTTACTATTACTACCCTTGATCATTGGATTTCTAGCCCGCACACGAGTGTGCACCATCTCAACTCCTTAGGGGACATTTTTACCATTCTGCACCGTTAACCCATTCGTGACAGGAATTATTTAAAGCCTAATTTGATCAGCTTTTATTCTTCAAATTGGCAACACCAACATTCTTATTTTATTGCTACATTTTTCTTATAAAACGTCATGTATCTGAAATGAATATAAATTGACAGAAATTATGATGAGAAGTCAAAAAGTTGCCAATTTGCAGGGGAAAATGGTGATTTTAAACCTTCTATCACATTGCCAACTTAAGGACTTTAATGCTTATTTTCCTTTAAAAAATTTTCAGCATCAAACAACGAATACTGACGCAACCAAAATGGGCACAATTTGTGTAGAATCTTTTGCTCTTTCTGCTCATGTATTTGGTATGATTTTTAGGGCTTTGCATCAAAAAATATTAGGCCAAACCACAAAATGAGGACCTCTGTCACGAATGGGTTAACAGATATTATGCAGGGCAGTGGCATTGGCAGTCAAATTTGGCTTTCGTCAATCCGCACAGGTATTGAATTATCATGATGTTCATCTGTTCTTGGAAAATTCACCGTAAATATAATCACCCACCTGCCAAACCCTCCAAAAACAAAGCATCACTAGTAATCGACTCCACCAAGGAGTTATTAGGAGACTATATACTAAAAACTCCTTGACTCCACTGTCTCTTCATCAGTCGCATTTGTCATGGTTTGGTTTACCTCGACATAAAGTGTCGCGTCGAGGGGTTGCCATTACTTCCCTCTTTTTACAATTATGTGTGGACGAAACTCATACCACTTACCAGATGTGAAATTGTAACCCCTGAGGATCATATTCTGTTACGAGTGAACAATGACAATATTTTTCACATCTTAATTTCATTTGGAACCATCATTAGTGTTTGCCGGAGTGTTTTGAAGTGGCTGAATTCAAGTACTTGGATGAAAGTTATCTATTTTCCAGTTTCGATCAGAAGGCTTTGGAGGCATCGTGTCAAAAAGGAGTTTGATCATGTTGATATTCTGATAGTCTGCTCATGTAAAACAAAATATTCTATTATTTTTCTCCGGAGGCTACAACGGCTTTCTTGTAAGATGATTTTAAGATAAGTCTATATTTTGTATCATGTTTCTACAGAATGAAAATACGCTGTTAGTCGTATTTTTTTTCTGTTGTCGATGCAACATCCTTTGCAGCATAAAAATATTAATACCCACACCTAGAAGATATAACATTTTTGCTTACATTGTGAAAAATATGTATTTAGCAAGCAAAATCATCTCAGATCGTATTTTTTCCGTTGTTAATGCAACATCCTTTGCAGCATAAAAAATTCACACCCACACCTAGCAAATATGACATTTTGCTTAAATCTTGAAAAATATGTATTTGGCAAGCAAATATCATCTCAGATTCACGATAATTAAAACCGGTGACGCAATCAATTCTCCTCGACAACTTCAGACAATGTCCGATAATATGCTTTGCTTTTTATCACACGGCTGCTCGAATTATGCTGATGCGTATTTTGAGAAATATTTTGAGCCACATATGACATTGAGAGAGGAAATATTATCTTCATAAATGGGACCAGGAAATGGTATTTTTGACGACGCTTGCTTATCCTCGTTGTTTTCGCGGTCGTTGATGTAGACAAAATGTCGAGTGATCCGTGGTTGAGTCTGTGGATCATGACCATGATGACCTCCAGATGGCTCCAGATCTGTTTATAGACTTCGTTTTAGTTGTAAGTGAATTCGAGATTTGACGGTGGTAATAAGTTACATGTGCTTTCTGGACGTGACTTTAATATGAAGTGGTCTTTTAACACCTCCCGGATAGCATTCTTTCCTAAACTGTTTTTGATTCACACTTTCGTTGGTGATGTTTTCATTAAAAGCATGTGTCTGTGTCGTTACTAAAACGGAAAAAAGGGGGTCGCCTGGGAGTTTTTTCCTCTCCATTTGTTTTCAGAATGTAAATTGAGCGAATGAAAAGTGTGAAATTTTTAACTCATCCCCGCGGAATATCACCTCCCAGATTATTTCCACTAGGACGGGTCCCCCCTTATAAATACCACGACAACAACCTCAGAACAATAATTGCCTTGGACAATAGCCTCGCTCTTTATCCGCATTGTACAGTATCACAATGCAGTTCATGATCATTGCTATTCTATGCGTGTATTTGGGAAGATCATTTTTTTGTCTGCATAAGGTATACCACATTGTGCTTTTTTAGAGGGGGTGCCCCATGTGCCCCTGCTGGACCCGACACTGTTGTCACATTCTTCGTAGTCGCCCGTCCGCCAAGAGCAGCCGAGCTCACAATGTTCGTCAACCCTTGTCAGACAGACACGCGCCCTCAGAGCTCATTCATTCATGTTTTCAACAGCTGCTGTTCCACTGTGCAATGTTTCCTCAGCTCTCTCTCTCTCTCCCTCTCTCCCCTCTCTCTCTCTCAACATGAGAAGTACATAATGAACACTGATCGACAAGAATGGGAGGGCTTGAAGGGGGAAGGAAGGGTAGGTGAGAAAATTTGCGAACTAAATTTTGTAATCAAAGTTTATAATGGTTTTGATATTTTAAAAGATTTACAGCGAATTAGGGTAAGAAACAGTTTAAAAGTGCCATACATGCAATCCGAGAAATGTAAGGTAAGGATATTAGATCTGCCATGGCTTAGAATGATATACGGTAGAACGATGCTACAAAAACCTTATGACTTTACGTGCCCGGTGACGATGACGACAAGATACAAGTCATAGCGGTTGGTGTGGAAATTCTTGATCTACTACCATCATGACCATGCATACGTTGCTCGGAACAGCAAGGCTGTAAGTCCTTTGAAAGACCAGAAGGATGCAAGGGGGAAAGACCTCGATATTGCTTTTTTAACATTTTTTTTTTATATAGAAGAAAATAAAACAAGGTGCAATATTTATTTATTATACCTGACATCAGTCAAAGCGTGATAGTTTCGCTTTATTCACTTCACCTATTTCTATTTTCTTCAATTTACCCATAAAAAGGGTACGTTTTCAAGCTAGGTTGTCGTCCTTTGATTCACTAAGGAATGTGTCACAACGCATATGCCAGAAATTCAAATTTCAGCTCGCAGTTAATTTGATTTTGTCACTATTTTGATAATGAAACAAACTTTGAAGTACGGGTATGAGATCCTCGGCGTAATTGTTCTACTACAGTAAAATAATTTCTTGTGAAAATATCGTGGGCTGTATTCATGAAGTCTGACCAAATAATACAGACTTATGGAATGAAGATAAATGGATGTCAGTTTTGCCTTTGGCCCATCTCTAAAATTCAGTTCAGTTCAGTTTAGTTCAGTTTATTCTTGCTCAGTCATAAAATAAAAATGACAATATTATGTACATACATACACAAACACAAAATTCAGATTAGTTCAGATCAGTTTATTCTTGCTCAAGCATAAAATATAAATGACAATAATATGTATCTATATACACAAACACATGGCGTCGAAAATAGGAAACTACAAAAAAAATTGTAAAACTTGTGACACCTCCCTTTAGTAAAACTTTAACTTTTAGCATTTTAAGGCAGGTCCCTTTAAAGCTTCGACAGCCTTTCATTGAAGCCCTGGCGTGCCCAAAATAGCATGGAAGGGAAGGCACAGGGAAGTGTGTAGACCATGAGTGCCGAGAGAAAAGAAAATATTCGAGCACCATGAATATATTTCTCTAGTTGATTTAGTTAATGTAGACAGTAAAAGATTAGAATCGATAGATTTCAGTATCACACACGCTAGCATAGCCGGGCTTATTTTTACATTTTGAATATCGTTCCTGACGTGACTAAACTTAATCGGGAACCTGTCCGCATCCGGTGTCAACACCCCTTTCTAAATGAAAATGACTCATTAAAATAGAGAATAAAATACTTTCAGTCATTTTGCACCATAGCATTTAGTTTAAAACTACATGTATTATCTTTATTCAAAAATGAAAAGTCCTTATTGCATGATCCACATACCATTGCCCCCTCTTGGCGGGTTCTATGACCACATATTCATGGCACGCATAAAAAACATGGAGCAAGAATTTGGGTGATCTATTATAGCCTGTTTATTTCCATGTTGAGTCTCGTAAATAAAATGTTCATTCATACTTGAGCTGGTGATATTGCGCAGATGATGGTTGTAAGTTCACCAAAGATGTATTCGCCTCTAGCTCTGGATGCATTCCTGTGTAGAGAGTTAAACAAAATACAGAGACCAATAAAATCACATGATATGAATGGTATATATTTGAATGCAATTTAGGTGTGCCCATTATCGAGTCATTAGCACTTCAAAGAATTGTTAGTCATTCTAGAGAGCTATGCCTCCATAATACGCAAGAAGTAGAAATGAAGTTACGATCCAGGAGTATATTGTTGGCCAAAAATGATGTAACACTTTTGCATGAATTTGAAATGGTCGGGTCGATCTAGGGCCTTCTAGAAACAGTAGCGTGTTGCGGCTTTCTCCGATTGCACTTTCTTAGAATGAGGACCTGGACATTAATTTATATCAAACAGCGATTTCAGGGACTCCCTTGTTACATAAATATTTTGGAATCTTTTCTTCGCGAGAAAGGTGTAGAAAGATATGAGAGTGAACCATGGACTTTCTACGGAAAAATGAGGCTAACAAAACAGAGATTAGATCTGATCACCTTGATCTTGGTTTTTCCGTGACATTATTATCTGACATGACGTCCTTGGTAATGTTTCGGTTTGTCATTTCCCCTGCGTCCTGCCAAATGGCTTACATTCATGAAGTGACGAAGAACTGACGCGTAGAACACAATCACATGACGTAGTTGATACACAGATTGGTTGAGATTAGGGTGGCGGAAGAGGGCGTCACTCGGCCGTGAAGATAAGCCCTGCAATATTAGAGCATTCCGTAGTTATTTCGGGAAAATTATCACTGTTTACGTAGGGAAACACTAATTTCATTTATCATTATGAAAATACGGTTTTATTTATGACGATGTTCCAGTATTATCATTCATAGATATCTTCACAAATAAATAGGATAAGGGAAAAGGAGAAATTATCAGCTGTCTTTTAGATACTTATAATTTTATTCATTTATTCATTTTTTTTTACTACCCTACAAAGTTTTAACTTACCTAGTTTTCCTCGAAATTGAAATACCTTAGTAAGGTTGTTGAGAATCGTTCACCCCGAAATGAAACAAATCTGTCATATCTCCTGTGTCCGGTTACCAACATTTCCTCCTAAGGGACAGACAGAGAATAGATACGCAGTGATAAATATCACATCACATTGACCATGCCGTTGTAGCATTTGCGACTTACGTCAGAAAGGGATGAGGGATATCTGTTGAGCCACTGGACTAAATTCGTTCTGGGGGTGTTTCATAAAGCTGCTCGTAAAATTACGCATGACTTTACGAACGTCTTGAATATAAAAGTGCCAAGTGGGATGCCCAATTTTTTTTTTTCTGAGGTTCTGACGTTAAGTATAACTGCATTTCCCATAATCTCAATTAAATTGTGGCAAAAAATATAATTCGCAATAAACATGTTTGTAAACAATATAGTAGAGCTAATCTACACCTGCATATTTCACCTTAAGCTGATGCGATATATAATGATTGAGAACCACACTGGCTTGCCATATTCAAGTCATTCGTAAAGTCATTCGTTACTTTACGAACAGCTTTATGAAACACCCCCAATGATTCGTGCGTTCAGATATGATGCGACTATAGGTGCGTTCAAGCGATTTTTTGAAGCTAGAATCACAAACATGAATCACAAATCAAAACGCTGTTACAAAACACGGCTACTGCGAAAGAGCTTCTTCTCTTTCCATCTTTTCTTATGTTATTCTTTGTTTTTTCTAATCTTCTTTTCTATCTTTCCTTATGTCATTTATTTTAACCTTTTTTTCTATCTTTCCTTGTTATTCTTTCTCTTCCCATCTTTTCTTATGTTATTCTTTGTTTTTCCCTACCTTCTTTTCTGTTTCCTTATTTTTTCTTTGTTTTTCCTTCATCTTCTTCTCTTTCCATCTTTCTTTGTTATTCTTTTCTTCTTCAATCTTCTCTTTCCATCTTTCCTTATGTGATTCTCTGTTTTCTTCTATCTTCTTTTTTCTGTCTTTTCTGATGTTATTCTTTGTTATTCCTTCTATCTTCTTATCTTTCAATCTATCTTTTGTTATTCTTTGTTTTCGTCTATCTTCTTTTCTATCTTTCCTTATGTTATTCTTTGTTTTTCCTTCTGTCTTCCTTTCTGTCCATCTTTCCTTATGTTATTCTTTGTTTTCTTCTATCTTCTTCCCTTTCCGTCTTTCCTTATGTTATTCTTTGTTATTCATTCCATCTTATCTTTCAATCTTTCCATATGGTATTCTTTGTTTTTCCTTCTATCTTCTTCTCTGTCCATCTTTCCCTATGATTTCTTTGTATTCTTCTTTTGTCTTCTTTTTCGTCTTTTCCTGTTATTCTATGTTATTCCTTCTATCTCCTTATCTTTCAGTCTCTTATATTATTCTTTGTTTTCTCCTTCTATCTTCTTTTCTAGCTTTCTGTATGTTGTTTGTTTTATCTTTCTTCAAACCTTGGTGTGAAAGCAACAATAGAATCATGATTGAGATCTCCGTTGCGTTCAGTCGATATTTAGCGACCGTGGTTCTGCAGAATCATCATTCAAAACGCACCTCTTTCAGGGTTTCATGTTTGCGTTTTGAAGGACGTTTATTTTTACAACCTGCGAAAAATCGATTGAACGCAACCGTGGTTTAAGCTAAACGTCTTTGAAAACCGTGATTCTAGGGTGAAAAATGGTCGCTTGAACGCAGCCTTTGTGCCGCCACTTATGCTAATGAACGCACATTAACGCGTCAACTCTCAAATAAGAGAGAATTTTGTCAAAATTTGCGCAAACAATCTCATGACCATATAGCTCATGACCACATATTTTGCGCTAACTTTTAGAAATTTGGTGTGCTTTTTTTTCAGCCAGGAAGCAAAGAGTCCTGCCTCGACGACATTTTTGTCGCCCCATACCCCATAGACCTGTACACAAAAAATGTGGCAGCACAAAGTCGCATCATATCTTAACGCACCTTAGGGGTTCGTGCTGTTTGTTGTGGTTATTGGATAGCCATAACAAACCTTTCTTCTATACAGATGAAAAATGATAACGATTCAAAGATCTAGTTTATAATGAATAAGGTTATGGTAATCTGCAATGTTTATTGTTAAAATCACAAAGAGTTAAAACTTTTCTCTTGTTTTAACAAAGCGTATTTCCCATAAACTAAAAAAAGATTAAATTGTTGGCAAAAACTATACCTCACGCATTAAATCTACATAGACATGATAGATGTATCAACTGTAGCTTATGCAGTTAACACCTGCGTAAATCCACTTTGAGGAGGGGGGGGGGGGGTGATGGACTTTTTTGCCGATTTTTTTTTCTTCTGTCGAACTCACACTTAAGTATAAACACATGTCCTCACCCACCTGCACAGATCCCCCTTACACACATTATAATTTTTATCTTGCGAGAGAGCGAAGTGAGCGAGCCAAAAATTACCACTTTTCTGGTTTTCAATCGCATTTTCAAATAGAAATTCTAAAATATGATGAGCGAGCGAGCCAAAAATAATCGCTCTTCTGGTTTTCAAACGCATTTTCAAGTAGAAATTCTAAAATATGATGGTTGTTTACGACAGATTATTAAAAATTATATTTAATGATTGATTCAAATATCATTTCTTCCTTTAAAAGTGTGTGGGGGGATATTTGTACACGCCAGGGAATATCCCCCCATCCCCCGGGATTTACGCCAATGGCAGTTCATCCGATTTAGAATCCCATTTGGCTTACCATATTAAGGTCTTTCCCAAAGTCATGCGTAACTTTGCGCACAGCTATGTGCAACACCCCGGCCATGGTCTTGACAGTGTCAAGATATTTGTATTTCACAAGACGTCAAACTAAGAGATAACGCAGTAACACAGACCACCCATTAATGCTTGTTTGATTTTATTTAAGAAGGTATTCATGAAAATCCCTTCGTTGATAGCAGTCTCTTAATTTTACATTATATTCCTTGTGGGAAAAAACAGAAACGAAAGTATGAAATATATTTATCATCGCATTAGAAAAATTAGTTCATGCCATCATTTTCGCATTTTAAAGTCGGGCATCAATCTCTCCGCTGTCAATTATATCATATTCACAATGAAATAATGCAGTATATGTGACAAACAACAGTTTTCTCAGATGCAAAAACATATCTATGTAATTCAAGAAAAATATTTGAAAAATAATGTTAGCAAAATTGTGTCATCCGCCCCCTGCAGCAATGATATAAACCTGGCCTTAAGGCAGGATTGGGACGGATCTAGGAAATCAATCTCAGAAAGCAATTCCATTTTATAATTCTTCGTCATCAAAGTGAGATAGCTCTTAAAAATTTCTCACGAATCCGTTTGCCCTAAATATTTTGGAATCTTTTCTTCGCGCCAAATGAAATACTGGGTCAAGTAGGTTGATATTCCGGGCATGCAAGGATGATGTACTGCACTTGGTTCCTGCAGAGTGTACTATGAGAACAGTTGGGGTAACACTGATTTCAGTGTGAGGAATTCCATTATTTAATACATTTTTAATGATTGAAAAACGGTGAAGAAAGCACAGGGCATGCCACGAGGAGTCATTGTGCACTTTTTCCTTGTGATTCTGTCATGAAAAAACAATGATTTGAAAATCATTTTGAGCTCTTAACCTGCCTGAGAAATGAATTAGGTTTCTCAAACTCATGTATTTTGTGTGATCGGAAATTTCCGGAGATATTACTACAGGTAACCTTTTTTTTAGAGAGTACCATGCTTTTTATTTTACATCTCAAATAGTTTTGATCAACAATAGCAAAACAAACAAACGGATTATCAAACAAACAAACAATCAATTAAACAAACAACAACGAACCAGTGACTTTAACAAATAGGATTCTTCACCTTCTAATAAACTCGCGGGAGACCCAGATTTCGTCGGTTTTGTAAATTGCCCCCCCCCCAACAACAAAAAACCAAACAAATAAGATTTCAAAAAATTACATAGACGGGTTTTTGTTCACAATAACAATCCCCTCTTAAATCCAATTTCTTAGTTCTTACAAAGGATTGCCTAATATCCTAATATCACGTGATCAGCACCTGTATTGCCTCGAAGTATACTCGGATTATAATTTTGTTTTGAAAATCTCCATGATCAGTGCAAATATTACTGCTTTTTTTTTTTAAGAAAGCGAAATATCTGAAAGCATAGCTATGGTGGTCCTTGATGTTTTGAATTATAATCTCTTCAAGGTATATATCTCCGCCTCCAGCCCTCGCTCAATCCAAGTCAGTGATCCTATCTGTTCCTTTGGACCGACCCTCTGCAATCTTCTCTTCCTATCCTGCCCCAGATTTGGAACTACCCCTTATTCTTACCTGGATTTGGCTTTAAAGAGAATGCCGCTTTTGATCCATTTAACTTGTATGCTCTCATTGAATAGCCTTTTCTATTTCTTTGGAGTATATATTTTTTAATATTTCATTTCTAAAATGATTTGCGAGATAAAATCCATTGACTTATTGACATTATAATAGTATGATCATGTACTTTTCATTCCAGGAGTCACACTGAACTTTATTTCAGGCCAAACTTTTTTAAGGACCCCTCAGAAGAACAGCCTTTGGCTGAAGAAGGTGATCCAGCCCATGTGTAGAGAATGGATAAATAAAACAAAACAGGGTTTAGTATTAATAGTATAAATATATCATTAATACTCGACATATTCAAAGTTCAAACGCGGGTGAATTAAGAAAGAAAGGATTAGTACTTTTATGTTTTCTTAGTCTAGAATTGATTATATTTCTGCCTTTGCAATGGATAAACATATATGTTTATCCATTGCATTTCTGATTCACGGCGATAGTAATTTGCATTGAATTGACTAATGGAAAAATATCTTATTATAGTTTTCATATTTGAAATTACCTTGCCCTTTAACGTGTTTTATTAAGGTTTATCATGAATTACATAGGAAACCTGAGCAGGGACATAGTAAACTTTGTTTTATCTCGTGAATCTTTCCATTGTAGTGATCCCAGAACGATTTATTCTCCTGGGTTACTTGGAGGAGAATTTTCCAATTCGTGACGTATGCCTGTCATTTAAAGCAGGATAACTGACTCGCATTTGCACTTTCTATAATGCCTCTATTCACTCTTTACTTTAAGTTTAGTGTGTTGATTTTCGTATAATGATTCAGCTCCTGTGTTCCATCATGCATTTCATATTCATCCAAGTGATTTTTAAAAGAGGAATTCTTTCCTCCGACTTTGGTCTAATCTTATGAGAATGAGTATATTTTTATTGTGTGACATGCTATCTACCCGATTGTTTCGCCCAAATTTCAATATTTTGCATTAATGTTAAGATCTCATCAAGTCTATATTAGGCTTACATTGAGGCTTATTTCCAATGACTGATTTCAAAAATTAGAATAAATTCTAGCTCCATTTTCTCTTTACCTCTTTTTTTTTTTTTTTTACAGGAGGATGCTGGAAGCCCAGCCCCACAAGGTAAGACATTCTCTGATTTTCCATATCTTGTTGCTTGTATAGCATGTTTTATTCATTTCAGTTATACACTGTTGCGGGCTCTTGGCTATTAAACGAGAGGCCCTGGGTTCGATCCTCGCCAGGGGAGTGTTTCATGAAGAGTTTTGTCGGTGAAAATCACCGACAAACGTTATAAGCTACTGAAAATACTCGCATCTGATTGGCTGAAAGCAAATTAGTCGGTGAAAACCACCGACTAATTGTTTCATGAAACGCCCCCCTGGTACTTACTTCCCTGGACAAAAAATTTTATCCCCACTCGACGAGCCATGTAAATAGGTCCATGCTATTGCTGGGTGATCTCAATTTTTTCAGGGCTCTTAAAACGAGTAAAACGAACAGCACTGGAGGTGATGAGGCTTCTCTGGGTAAATAAAATTATTATTGTTATTGTTATTCTTCTTATTATTATTATTATTAATATTATTATTATTAATATTATTATTATTGTTATTATTATCATCATCATTATTATTATCATTATTATTATTATTATTATTATTATTATTATTATTATTATTAATATTATCATTATTATTATCATTATTATTATTATGATTACATTATCATCATCATCATCATCATCATCATCATCATCGTCGTCGTCGTCGTTGTTGTACCAGTCATGAAAATAAAAGTGATTATGATGATGATAATCATGATGATAATTTCTGTTATGATTCTGATAATAATAACGACTACATTGATAGTGATATAATACCAGTAATCATTTATAATAGAAATATTGACCGAAAAAACTGTGCATTTATAATACAATGACATTTCTTTCGGTAGTATTCATGTCTTTCAATATCCTAATAAACACAATCATTCTGATTGCACTCGTGGCGCAAAGCAAAGGCTCCATATTATTACTCTGACGCTAATTTTGGCTCTCAGAGCTCACTGAACTGCCATTTTAGGCGCCTGGATTTTATGAGGAATTATTGTTCATGCCAGGTGACCAATTACATGTAAAACAATTAGGTGGGGAGAGATAATTAGATAAAATAAACATCACTGTATGGAAGTTATCTAGGAATTCGCATTCTGGCCCATGAAACTTTAGAACGCATATTAGTGGACACGAGGCGCAATTTCAATATTTATTGCTTTATAACTTGCGCCAGTTGACTGTGTGAAGGCAGTTTACGCCAGCATTACCGCCGCCACTTCCACCACAACATTTGCAATATCTCCATCATCATCATCGCCATCATAATCGTTATCATTGTCGTCATCATCGTTGCCGTCGTATTTTGCATCGCCACCATGGTCATCCATGTCAGCGGTTTGCGTCATTTCCACACCATCATGATCATCACTATTGTCGTCCTCCTCCTCCTCGTCCTCCTGCTCCTCCTCATTATCATCATCATCATCATCATCATCATCATCATCGTCATCAGTGACGGCAATGACGATGCGACCAATACTAGTGAATTTTCCCGAGAGTGTAATAGTTATGTACACGGGGTGGGGAGGGGGGTATGGGAGGATGGGGATCTTTTAAAAGGATCACTTGTTATTGAAGGGAACTTCGCCTATTTGTCGAGGACCCTAGCCAATTTCCGGCTTCATGAGGGAAATGCCAAACTCACCACGGCAGGCATGGTACGGAAGTCTATGCTGGCTCCATGATACGCTGCTGCTGAAAGTGGCGTAGCGAAGGGTTGGGGCGGATATAAGGGGAAGGGGTGGGGGTGGAGAATACAGAAAAAATATGATAGTACAACCCAAACAGTATTGATGTAAGGATTGGTTTATTGTGAGAATCATGAAGATGCATGACTGAGGAGCTGTTGAGGGGGGGGGGGGGGGGGGGGGGGGCGTTTCATCAAATATCTTGTCAGTGATTTTTTTACTGACAAATTTGCTCTCAGCCAATCAGATGCAAGGATTTCTGTAGCTTATAACAACTGTCGGTAAAAATCACTGACAAGACACTTGATGAAACGCTCCCCAGGACTCCACTATATTTATAACATTCATTCAATTTAATCAGTTATTAAAGGAATTCATTGTATAGCCATAGTTTTGCTATCATAAATGTTATGTTGATTTCTGGATATCATTTAGACATGCACTTATCACTGGTATCAATTTCTTCAGTCATGTTTCCAGTATAATATCAGGGCGGCGGAAGAACAGGCCCTAGTCCAATGGGAACAGCAAGACCTTGTCACCATTTTACATGAGTTCAGTGATGAAAGCAGAGTGGCGTCATTTGGAACATGTGGCGTAGCCAGCCGTTGCTTGAATGACGAAAAGAGCATTCCCCTTTTCCATGCATGTCTTCTGCTCTGGGACATGCAAATCTCAGTGATTACGCAAGAAGCGTAGCGGTGAAGCAGATGCTGTGGTGGGATGGGGCGAATCTATACGCCCCTCTAGCATCGTTAATTTCGTTGTTCACTTCCGATCTAAAGAGGAAGCAATGAAACAACCCAATTCAATGGAGCCCGATAATACCGAAACAGTTGCGGTTCTGAATTGGTCTGGGGGACCTTCTGAGGAGGTACTAGAAGACTCAAGAAACTGCATATTTCAATCCTACGGTCAATTCTGATACCTACTCAGAAGATCTGTGGCGCCGAGACTGCATGTTTTAATAGGCTGCATAAGTAATTTCGGCCTCTTAGGCATTAGTGAGATAAAAAAGTGAAGATTTGTGAGACCATTATTATTTATTTGTCTCTTCTCAGCTCCTGGTCTCACAAATCTTCATTCAACTTGGCTGTAACCGGAAGATATGGAGCATGTGAAAATGGACGTTCATGGGTAACCTATCCCCTAAAAACTCGCACAGATAACATATACATGTAAAGTAATGCCTGCATTTGATGTTTTTTTCCAACTGCGATCTTTGAGTATTCCCAAGACTCGATGAAAGAGCATAGCTGGAACAAAGCCAGGAAAATAAAAATGGAGGAGAAGAGTGATTCTTGCATTTCTACCATGTCTACACACTCACTTTCTCTTCTTGTCTGTTTTTTTTTTTCTTCTTCAAAATATAAAATAAAACAGTCTCCACTGTTTGACTGTACGAAGAAAATCCCTGCGTTATTTCGTATTTCGTCTGTTTGGAACCAGAAGGGCGTTATATCATATGCTTTAACACATATTTAATGCCCTTCTGGCACTAAACAGACGATTTGGACTACAAAGATCTGCAGCCGTAATTAAAACAGTGCCTTGAGACTTCCACAGACAGTTCAGCCAGCCCCCATGTCTGTCATTGGTGAACAGCATTTGAAGAATGAATTACTTTTTGCAATTACTGGGGAGCTTTTCATGAAGAATTTTGTCGGTGAAAATCACCGACAAATGTTATAAGCTACTGAAAATCCTCACATCTGATTGGCTGAAAGCAAATTAGTCAGTGAAAATCACAGACAAAACTCTTCATGAAATGCTCCCCAGGTGACCAACAGGCAAGAACACCTGAATGAAATAAATGTTCTAGTGCGACGAAAATTACCTGAAACATCGTGCAATCAGAAATCTACAGTATGAAGTGAAAGTGACTGGCTGATGGGAAGAGTTACGTCCATCGAATCTCCGACTGATTTCTTACTTTACACAACGGACAGTTGTCCACATGATATGATGATTTATAACAAACATGTCATTGAAGATGCAACGCCGCGTTACTCTGTATCTGTTAGATAATCTATTAAAATTAGAAAAAAGGACGGATATTAAAGATGTCTGCTCTTGATGAAAGTTGAAATCGTAATTTCATGATTTAATTTTGCTCAGAGTTACAGTATTTTTATTTGATTGTAGAAATGGAAGGAATGTCATCGGAAAATTGTACCAGATTGTACCAAACACGGTTTCAGTGCAATGTTGAATAGTTGCTGAATCATTATAACATGTATAATTTCTCACAAAATTGGTTATCTAACCTTACATTATATACCAAAAACTTCTGATCAACAATCAGTCTTTGCCAAATGATGAAGGCAGATCTGGGACAAAATGTTTTCCGTAACCTTGACAAGCAATGAAATTAATAACAATTTTCGAATTTTTCGTTTTGCCAAATATGTATCATCGGAACCGTACCTCAAGCGTTTGTCAAGCATCTGTTGACGTGCCTCATGAACTAGTTTCTTTCGCAGTACACTTGATGTTGGTCCGTTCATGTTTTGGCTGTCGTGCGATGTTGATTTAAGTTATTATGTCGCATACAGTTCGACCATTCCATAACGTATATGGTCTTCTTTTATGATGGATTTCTGACTGCAGACTTGTCGCGGACTAGTGGAAAATTCCACCGGACCATAGGTTGCTGGTTCGAATCTAAATTCCTGTCGAATTGATTTTGCCACTGTCATACCCGGTGTAGAAACTTTATATATTTTGTGAAAAATATAATATGTGGATGCAATAAGTGCTTTAACATCTGCAGGTTTTAAATCTGCGTAGTAAGAGTATCTTTCATAGGCACCTTTAATATTTGTAAAGAGATTAAGTTGGCTTATTGTCATAAATTTCTTTCATATCGAGTTTCCATACGGCTTAACATTTACACTATGAGTTCATTGACTTCCATTATTAGATATACTACCCTTCTATATTTATACTCTCAGAAGCTGGATATCCTTATTTTTATTCCTATTACGGTCGATTCCCCTCTAGTGCTATAAATATCGCCACCACGATGACCCGCGGTTCTTCCCCCTGAAGTATACTAAATGCATGCATCCTCCACAGGTAGTCGGATGAGGACCATAATTGTAGAAAGTCAATGGCAGTAAACTCCATACGTTTCTGCAGATTTGGCGGTCTCCTGCCTCTGGTCATACGGTTCATAACCTCTCGACCCCTTCCAGGAAATGAAAACTACCCACCCCCCCCCCCAAAAAAAAAAAAGGAAAAGGGGATGTATTAATAGTACTTTTGCCCAGTGAACTTTACACAATGCTGCTCTTATGCCAAGACAGCTATTCAGACATGAGATTTTTTGAGAGATGGCGGCTCCAAACTGTGCATCAGGCTTCAGGGGAAGTCTACTTCTCCGCAGTTGTCGGTTGTCGGAGATTTCCTTAACTCTTGTCTCGTACGAGGATGTTCTGACTATAAGTGAACCTCTGAAGAGCATGAATGAGGCAAGGAACATTCTAATTATGTGTTGACAGGGGACATTCAAGCGGATGCTGTGTTATGCCTCCGCTGTCCCTTAACGTCAAGTGCATGATGACGTTATTCATGGGCGGATCCCAAATTTTCGAAAGGTGGGGAGAGGGGGGGGGGGGGGGAGATAATTAGAGGAAGCTGCCTGAGTGTCTGCTAAAAAAAAAATTATCAAATATTTCAAGTGTCTTTTGAGTCAACAGTTCTGAGAAAGGAGATACGTTTTTCATGTTGTTGTACTTAAAAAAGGTGTGTATGCGCTTGAGTGTCAAGGGGGGGGGGGTGTTCCTCCCACATATCCGTCATGGATGTAATTATGCCGTCCTCTTGAAGAGTTTTGATGGTTGAAACTTGTGAAAAGATGATGAAAGATGTGATAGATGAAAAGCCCTAGATGAAAAGGACCCCAGTCAAAGTTTTTTCCTCATTCTTTTAAGTTGATGTAAGAACTGAATTTACTTTTTATCTTTTTTTGATGGGCCATTCATATGAATATAGAATAACCAAATGTAAATTAATATAACAAAATATCTGTCAGTATTTGTCAGTTCTTTTTATAGAGGAGAATGCAATTGGAGTAGTTTATGGCAGTCATTCATTGAAAGAAAAACGAAATTTTGATCTTGATTGCAGGTAATGTGCCTGAAATATATTTATTTTCTCATATAAAAGGTCAACTTTCTGGTCAGTAATCCACCTGATCATGCTGATGATGAATGATCGTATTCTGTTGTCTGCTCACGTCTCATTTATTTCCTTCTTTCACCATAATGAAGGGCGTTCGTGACGCGTAGATTTCCACAATGAGTGGAACAATCGCTACAGATCAGTCACAAATTTACCCGAATTTACCCCATGTACTATCCGTGACTTTGGACTGAACCTAACATCTTCATTACCTTGAAAGTGGACAGGACTGAATGGCACACTGTTACCACTGCCGATTACTTCTGATTGTGTGAGATCCTGGGTGTGTTATGTTTCCAAGTGCACGATAAAACTCGGTCGCGGTGCTGTGGTGCGAATGTGTGGGAAAGATATCTGCACTCTAGCTGGTTTGTGTTTCAACGGGTGGCAGTGAGAACAGTCTGCAAGATTGCACGTCATTCTTCTGTATAGTGTCTGTAGATGGTAATGACCAAGCTTGATTGAAAACGGATATATGTCTGACAAATTGAAGCAATTACAGGGGGTCTCGTGTCTCGTCATTTGACGACTTGAAAAGGTTGAGTAATATTTCAATTTAGATATCCTTTCAAGTAATTATATCGCGTCTAAATCATCAAAATACCAGTCTGAAGAGCTTCTTGATAATCTTTAACATGACTGATTGATAGATTGGATCGACGTAGAAAGAAAGAAAGAGAGAGAGAGAAAGAGAGAGAGATAGAGAGAGAGAGAGAGAGATGGGGGGGGGGGGGGGTAATATCTGAACAGGACAGGACAGGCCTGAAAGGATAATTTCCTAAATCTTAATACTGTACTGATATTTCAGTCCCATTTTGTAAGAGAAACTAGTTCTTTTTTTTTCTTACCTTTTCTCCGTCTGTTTATTTACACATAAGTTTCAAGCAAATACGACTTGAGACTTGATAATTGAAATGATGATGGTGACGATATTTATGATAATAATAATAATAATAATAATAATAATAATAATAATAATAATAATAATAAAAATAATAATAATAATAATAATAATAATAATGATACTACTACTACAACAACAACAACTACTACTACTACTACTACTACTACTACTACTACTGCTACTACTTCTACTACTACTACTTCTACTACTACTACTACTACTACTACTACTACTACTACTACTACTACTGCTACCGCCGATAATGATAATAGTAGTAGAAATAATGACATTACTATTAATATTATTAATGATAATATTGATAAAAATAATAGTTATAATGATAAAAGAAATAACAATAAACATCATTATGAAAATAATAGTAACAGTGATAACGATGATACTCAAAAATGTAAGACGAAAACGACGAAATAAAGTAGAAAAAAAAAGGAGCACGGTTTTATTTACCCGTGGTACCCTCATCAGTACTGTCCTTCCCGAGGGCCCTGCATTAATATTCTTACAATAATCATTTTTGAAATATTCTGCATTTTGTAATTCATTCCTGTTTATCTCCATCTCACATGGTATTGAATTTGCATGATTTCACCTTGGAACAGGATTGGATGTAATGTTTTGCATGCTTGAAGATTGCATCTTTCATCCGTCTTTCACCGTTTCTAGGGGTACAACTATCTTTTTGGCTTGATATTTGAGCTAGATTACAAGCTGCCAAAATACATTTTGCATCACTCGATACATAAAAGTCACCCTTTCTGTTCGTGCTAAGATTGCACGAGTATAGTCAGCTGGGTATAATTATCAAAAGCATAAAGGATGCCACAACATTATCTTTTTCGTGCTTCTTCCTTAGTTTCTCCCCATAATCTTTCATCATTTCCTTCACCGGCGTAAATCCATTTCGAGGAGTGGAGGGGGGGGGGGGGGTGGGGGTGATCGAAATCTTTTGTTTGCCGAAAATTCTAGCCCGAACTCACACATAAGTACACCAATTATCGGGACCTTCTAATCGTACACTGTCAAAAAATTACTGTAAAATTTACAGCAAATTACTGGCAGCAGAGTTGCCGGTAATTTGCTTTTTTTTTTTTTTTTTTTTTTTTTTTTGGGGGGGGGGGGGGAACGGTATTGCACTGTTTAATTGCAATATTTAACAGTGTTTAACTGTAAATGATACAGTATTCTACTGTATATATGATTTATGGAATTTACATTAGATTACTGGCAACTCTGCTGCCAGTAGATTACTGTAAATTCTTAGAGCAATTCTTTACAGAGTATCTCTGTATGGTTTTTAATAGCATTTCAAATAGAAATTTTACTACTACAACCGTCGTTTATGATAGATTAAAAAACTCAATAGCTGATTGATTGAAATATTTTGTTCTTGTTTAAAAAGTAAGGGTTATATTTGTACACGCCACCCCCTCTCTAAAACTCTGAAATGGGGGGGGGGGGGGGGATGTATACCCCATTCCCCCGGGATTTACGCCAATATTTCCCGCCCTTGACGTCTTCCCAATTTTCATGATTCCCTCTATTTTTCTTTGTCTCATTCCCGTCTGCCGCTTCTTCCCACCCCACCCCTATCTCCTTGCATGCTGCCTCTTTTTTTTGTACTCTCGCTCTCTTCCAACTTTTCCTTTCCCTCGAATGTTTATCATAACTCTAAAAATATGTATTTTGTACATGGAATTGCTGATGGGTGTCTGCCAAGAATGTTGTTAATAACTTCCTCCATGCAGTGTACAAAGGAAAATTTGTCATCATTGCGCTATCAAAACAATGAAGCCACCTCTCTGAATTTATTTTAAAGCTAATGTGCCCAAGAATGTACCCTCGTCCTTCTGTCTATTTGTTCAATGTCTGCAGAAAAGATAAAATTATGTGAGACGAAAAATACTTTGGTCTTTTTCAGCCCAAAACCCTTCCGAAAAAGTCAAAATTCCCGCGAGATCGACATGTCGGCCCCATGGGCCTTTTGAAAAAAAAAAAAATTCTGCGAATTTTAGGAGACTGTCGGTTTCGTGGGCAGTCGGTATACTATAGTTAGTCCCTTTATTTGTTGTCTTAAAATCATATTGTAGATGCTGTGAAGATATTATACTGAAAATATGCGTGTCCACGCCATTGTACAAAGAAACCTGTCATTTTCTTTCTTCCTTCTTTCGTGAAGGAGTCACACAGTGAAGAGAAGGAGTCATTCAAGTCTTGAAATGACGAGACATGTTCCTTTCAAAACAATGCCATGCTGTGATCTTGATATTCGAGTAGATATTCTGGCCTTCAACTTCATAGACTGTGGGGGGAAAAAAATGGATGAACATGTGACCTTCTGGCGACCTCCATGTTGTCAATCTGACGAGGGAATATCACTTGGAAGTAATTTTTGCTGGAGTAATACTTCCTGGAACTGGACATATGCATTAATGAAATGAAGGATATAAGCCCTTGCCTAAATGAAAGAGTGTCACCTGTGATTAATACTTCAATCGATTTGTCATGGGTATTGCTATTTAACTTTAAGTGGTTTAAGATTGACAGGGAAACCCTTTTAAACTACCACAGGTTCTTAGCATTGAACAGTAGACAGAGAAGTTCAGTGTTGAATCATGGAACAAACTTGTTCATGAATTAGTTTATTTGTGCGCACGTGTCTAAAAGTTACCCAAATATATGATAGTTTCTGTTGAAATGTTCTGAATGTGAATCTTTATGTGAATTTTGAAAATATCCATTATTGTTCTCTTCTCTCTCTTTACCTAATTCCAAATTAAATCTGTTCTTATTTCTGTCTGTTTCATTTTCCTTTCCCCCTTTTAATCCGATTTCCCCTTGTTTCCTCCTCTTCTTTCTCTCTCTCCCTTTCTCTTCTGTCCTGTCCACGTTTCTATCTATCTCTCCGCATCTCTTTATTCTATCTCTCCCTCTCCCACTCCCCTCTCTACCCGCATCTCCCCTTTTCCTCATGATATATATATATATATCCCGTCTACCCTCTCTCTCCTCTCCCCTTTTCCTCTCTTTCTTTCTCCCCTGTCTTGCCCACATTTCTATCTATCTATCCGCAATCTCTTTATTCTGTGTCTCCCCTTCCCTCTCTACCCGCATCTCCCCTTTTCCTCATTATATATATATCCCCCTCTACCCTCTCTCTCCTCTCCCCCTTTCCTCTCTTTCTTTCTCCCCTGTCTTCCCCACATTTCCATCTCTCCTCTATCCCTTACTCTCTCTCCCCCCTCCCCCGCATCTTCCCTTTTCCTCATATTTTCTCTTCCCCTCTTCATAACATCTCTCCTTCTCTCTCCTTCTTTCTTCTCTGCAGCCCCGGATGAATCACCCGAGTCTATCGTAGACGGCATGCTGGATATCATTCTTGAGAATGAAGGCATCGATGGAGGTAAGAAAAATATATTTTCATTCTTTGCATCAATATTAAACATTATTGTAAAAATTGTCATTAGTTCTTACTTATTATTGTTGATATAGTAAAGGTTGATTTATACCCGTCTGAAATTAAATGGAGCTTTCAGAAACAGAACAAAACAAAAACAAAACTAAATTTTCAAAGGCATAATCACGTCCACTTTTCGTCTCAAATCACCTTGAATTATTTGGTTAGATTTTATAAGTAGAACACCTGCGTGTTTATAGAATACAGTTCTGTATTAACGTTTATTGTTCCAAGAAATGATCATGAAAATCCTCGAAGAAATTCTCTTCTACGAATTTTCCCTCATGTAGTGCAAAGGCTAAAAATCTCACGGAAGTATTTAAATTATTTAAACTTTTCGTCTCAAATCACCTTGAATTATTTGGTTAGATTTTATAAGTAGAACACCTGCGTGTTTGTAGAATACAGTTCTATATTAACGTTTATTGTTCCAAGAAATGATCATGAAAAACCTCGAAGAAATTCTCTTCTACGAATTTTCCATCATGTAGTGCAAAGGCTAAAAATCTCACGGAATTATTTAAAATCGATATCAACGACAATTCATGATTTTGTTTGCTTACATTACATGTGACTACTTTCTTTCAACAACGCATTAATTATAATCTATTCATCATGTTATTTTCAGTTTCGAAAGTAAATCTAGGGAAACAAGACCATGAATATAAATGTATATATTATATACAAATGAATAGATAAAATAAATCAAATGAAAATTAATAACAAGATTAACATGATGGGAATTGTCATGAGTAACTAAATGAAAAAGTGGTGTAGCATGCACCCATTAAAAGGGCACTTGGGGTGTGGTGGGGTGGGGCGGGGAGTATTTCCATGGCGAGGCAAATGAAATGCGGAGACCATCGGGCTATCTATAGGGGAGAATCCGAGATAAGTTGCTTTCTTCTCTCTCAGTCGTATTTCCTATATTCCTTTTTAGCCATTCGAGACGGGGAAGGGGGGGGGGGGGCAATTGCATGTTTCCTCATGGTCCCCGGAGCTACGCCTCTCATGACATCTCATGAACCACGACCATTCACATTGTCTTTCAAGCAGATATTTTCTTTCTTTTCGTCATCATTCCTCAACGCATGAACATGATGAAAAGGCTTAGGGCTCATCTCATAGTTTAGCGACATGATTGATTCATTTTTATTTTAATTCTCTGGCATGTATATCCCCAAGCTATTCCTTGTGCGATATAGTGAAGTGTTCTATTTTCTTAATGTTGCAGCAATGTTGCCCCATGTCTGTGAATATTTCATCCAGACAATGACTTCATACACTATCATCGACATGTTTTCGTCGGGATGGATTAAAAGTTCAAATGAGTTTACCCTCAAGATATTATGATTAAATTTGTACCTCGTCAAAATTCAGTTATTGTATGTTACTGAACGTAATTGATTTAAAGCATGATATTTGCCGGATAAGCTGCGGTATATTCGATGCCGATTCTGTGCATTGAGGTTTTTGGGTTATCAAGAAATAATGCAATCAAATTCACACCATTTTCTTCCCTTTTTCCTTCTTATCTGCGAAATAATGATCTACTTATAAAAGGCGAAATAGTGCGTACAAAATTGATGTGACAGTTATAGGCTGAAAATGACGATGTTTAAAACATGGCGTCTGCAAATATTTCTTATGTGATTTCATTTGACCCGTTTTTCTGAAGTTTTTGTTTGTTGTTGCTGCTCTTGTGCTTGTTTTGTTATGGTATATAGGTATATTTCTAATTCGGGGGCAAGTTACCAGGGATAAAAGATACACCCATGTTATACGCGTAGATCGTTAAAGCTTTTGAATTGTGACTCTAATGCTAAATAAATTTATAGAATGCTGATGATTCATTGACCCTCACGTGTAATTGAACGGAGGTCGACCCTTTTGGAACAGTGCAATTCATCATATCAAACTTGGTTACAGATTTCTATCTCCAGACAGTTGAAATGTGATCTTGAGAAAACGCGAATGGTGGCATCGGAGGTGGGGGGGGGGGGAGCTAGGGGAGAACGTGTTTTTATAACCAATATCATCTGAAAAGGCAAATATCTTGATTTAAAGATTAATGGGTTAGATAAAGTTTTCATCCACATGATCATCATTCAAGTGCATTTCCAATTACGCCACCGCCCTTTCACTCGGTAGCAGCTTAGCAGGCTTGTAGTGCCGCCAGGCTAACTGACCCATAACTTCTCCGCGGGAGCTGAGGCGCGGTTTCCTCGCAAGAAGCCCATGTCCATCTGCAGCTCGCATGCGTGCCTTGATTTGCCTTGCTGCTGCAGTTGTCGCTCGCTTGATTGGGTATTTGCTCGATCGTCTCCAAAAAAAGGCTATGAAAATCCAACAACGAACGAGAGTTTTAGAAATATTGAAAGGACGAGTTTGTAGATATGATTATGTCAAGAATAAGAAAAGACGTTAAGAAATTAATGTGGTAAAAGAAGCATCGTACAAAATGACGGAGAAAAGAAGAAATGATAAGAATATCGAGGAAAGATAGTGAAGGAAAGAAGGAAGGAAGGAATGGAAGAATGTCAATAATACGAGCCACAAGAAAAGACGAAAAACAAATGAAAAGAGGAAGATATGCAGGTAATAAGGCAAAATGTGATATACAAGGAAAAAAAGACCGGAGGAGTTGGGGGGGGGGGGGGGGTTAAGGAGTAGTCAAAATAATTATATAACACGCATTTCCATAGATTTTCCAAATCCGCCCTAAAACGAGTTTTATCCACTGATCAGAATCACATGATTTTGAGGTTTTTCTTGCTTCTTTAAATGATTTACTCCCTAAATAAGTGTATGTCCCTTGAACGTATTATGGTTAAACTCATCAAACATACCCCTTTTCCTTATTTTTGGTCTTTCTTGCCGTATGTTAATGTGCGTCAGCTCTCAAAACTACCCTTTTCACGAATTTTTCTGGTACTGCGTGCATACAATACTGTATTTGGGGCTGCCCCTCCTCCCCCTCCCTAGTTCGCCCCTGGGAAAGAAGAGCATATGGAACGCACGGGATGTTAACGCAATGAGAATGATAGGAGTATTGTAGGAGGAACATTACTTTGGAAGTTGTATATCATAGTTGAAAAGAAGGATGGGTAGGTCATTTAAAAAAGAGATAAATGGGAGAAATGTGAAAGAGAATAATTATGAAAGAGAGGGAGAGAGAGACAGGGGGGGGGGGGAGGTGCTCTGGTCCTGATCATTATGAGATCATGCCTATTTTCGTTTTGAGCGCCGCCGTTCATTGGCTGGGTGAAGAATAAAGCCTTCACATGAAACCCCGATGAGAAGATGTAGACTATTACAAACGGAAATGGAAAATTAATCTTGAAATTATATTCATGTTCTGGGATGTCATTCTCCATTAGAAATTTATCTCGGGAATGTGAAACAATCATTGGACGAACTCACATGGAATATTCACACATTAGTAAATACCGTGTATATAGCACCCTATACACGTAAGTCCTTGGCTATAAGGATACCTCATCGTCTGCTCTTTATGACCTCATTTCTGGTTAATAATTTGATTTAGATCTCATTTGCACGAGCAATGCGTTGAAGTCAAGTCACTCATTATAAAGACAATACATGATACACGTATAGGTCTACATTCCAGTTTGTTTTGAAACTTTACGTTGGGAAGTGGGGAATCTTCTCTGTCATGTCTTTAGACGGAAGGGCGGCGGAATGTATAGGCATACTTTGGATGACCCAGGGGCCATTGCATAAAACTTGCACATTAAGGACACTTACTGTGCAAGTGTAAAAATGAAAAAAACAAACAAACAAACAAACAAACAAACAAACTTGATTTTTAGAAGTTGCAATCAAACGCAAGTTTTATGCAACGGGCCCTTGATGCATAATTATTCATTCATTTATTGTCTCCCCAGGCCTTCGTAATGAAGGGGGGAGGGTGGTAATTAACTCTGTTACGGCGCTCACTCTGTTTATTTCAAATGTTGATGTCGTACTACCAATAGTCTAGTTGATTAAGGCTTTAAAATTCTCATACAATATCGATTTTCGTACATTTGGTACTTAAATTTGGAAACTGATATGAATTTTTAAAAGAGAAAAAGAATGAGATAAAGGAGAAAGTAAAAAAATAAAGGGTGTCGGAGAGAAAGAGAGATAAAGAGGCCAACTGCTTGGAAGAGGTTTCTTGTACTCCATACCACATCGCAACATCCGATTACTTGAGTTCAATGACCTCGCCCATGTAGAACGCCAGGACGATGGTTTTGCCACATTGTTGGTCCATCGTCTCTCCTGAATTTACATCAGAGACCATCCGAGTTCACAAACTAGTTCAACATGATGGGCAACAATTCTGAACGAAATACAAACAGCTGCCTAATCTAGGATGGATATTTTCAAATCAACTTTCATTATCTAAATATGTAGCAATGATGTGCAGTAAGTTGGATATCGACATCACAGCTGCATATAGGCCCAACATATTTGATAAGACTTCCAACTCCAGTATCAACACGCAAGAAATAATTTTCTATGCCCAGAGGATCTGACTGAAATTATTCAAGTAAATAAGCTATTAATAAGTATTTTACAGAAGATCAGCGCTGAACCCCTGTAACCGATATGAAAGGTCAGATAATGGTCGAGGCGTACCGACAGATGGCGAACAGGGAGGAAGGGGGGGGGGGGGCGAGGGACAAAGTAGACGGATGCACTTTGAGGAATGCATTGATGAAAATGATGCACATGAGAAGTTTGGTAAATATTTTGTAAGTGACGACCATTACGAGGACGATATCTCTTACAAAGAGATAACGGTGATTATTTTGAGATGTAAGGCTGGGGGGGGGGGGGGGGGGGGGCGGCACAATTCTACACCAAATGATCACCGATCCGCATTTTAGCGATTTATAAAAATACTTTGTCGTGTATGTGCGCTTTATAACTGTTTGCATCCAAAGAATTGGTATGTGATAAATTTGAGATCAAACTGATTTGAAACGTAGAGAACATGGCCAGCGTAGTCATCAATGAAATCACTCTTTCCAGTTCGTCATCAATCACCTAATCGTTGTCTAACTTACGCCAATCCAAACAGTCACAGAACGACCATCAAACGTCCCAAGGTATCACTGAACACCGAGCTCGAATACCAAGTATTCCAGTCGCCTAGGGGTGCTGCGTTTCGCATTGAAGTCAATGTCCCGTGGCAAATATTATTCTAGACTCTCAAGTGATGATTGATTATAAGTGGATGATGTTTCAGCGGCCTTTTTTAACCGTATGAATTAGATCCAATAAGGGTTATTCTAACTGAAATGTTTTAATTTATATTCCTCATGTTATTTTATTTTACAAATATCCATCCATTTACATTCGGACTCTTTAATCACTGTCATTTTTCCTGAACGTCATGTCAATTCATCTGGATATGCCTCTCTTGACCCAGGAGAGGTGCATGTGTACCCGGTAAGGAAAAGTTCTTCGATTACCTGAGCACCTTGTTGTTAAAACTCGCCTAAAGCCAGAGAATTATAACAGTGAGCCTCGGGAAAGTTTAACTATAAAATAGGTGGCGCAAGTGGAAGACCATATTTTTAATCATGAATCAATATTTTCGTAATATTTTAAATTACATTTTGATCCACAGAGGGCAACAAGATTGGTGAACACGGGCACCTTGTTGAAGCAGACATTTATGAGGAAGTTGAAGGACAAGAAGAAGATGAAACGAGAAGGGTATGTCGCTTAATCATTTATATTTCTAAATTTATTGATTTTTTCGATAAAAGAATATTGAAAGCAAAGGCAAAGAAAGGATAAAAATGGAGAAGAAACGTAAGAGGAATATAATGTTAAATCAAAAGGAATAGATGATCATAAGGAGATTCTATTCTGAAGAAGTAGCATATAAGTACAAAATAAGCAATTAAAGAATAATTAAGCAGCTTGAAAAAGGTTATAAAAATAGAAATTTGATAAATATTCTACATAGCTATCCCAGCCACTTTATGACTATGTGTTTAACCTATGTGTTTCTTGCTGTGTACATTGAACCGTCAATTCCAAAATTTATTCATTGCAGAAAATTGTTCTCTCTCTTTTAACAAAATATATATTCTTGTAGAAACGTCGCAATGCTCTCCGTGATCGAGAAAGTCTATGGCCTGGTGGTGCAATCCCATATGTTATTGATGGCTACTATAGTAAGTACATTGAGATTTTGATATTTTATTAGAATACAATGAAGTCCGTATCCGATCCAAAGTGAAGCATTGGCATTCGATCTGATTCAAATCATTTAAAAATCAACTTGATTTGATTCATTCCATTCAGGTCTAATTCAATTCATTTTATTTTTTCCTGACAATCTTGCTCTTGTACTGCTTGTGAATATACTTTCCGAATCTTTTCATATATCTGTATTCAATACACCGAAAGATCAATGATTCTGCATGGTTTCTGGTTTCTGGTTAGATGTAGACTGTGATTAGGATTAAATTCCTTTTTCACCTACACAAATAAAATTATCAAGATTCATTGTTTTTCTGATTGTTTATTGTCCGATTTATTTCATTTTCAGATATAAATCACAAGAAACAAATCCTGGCTGGAATGCAACGCTTTCATGAAAAGACCTGTATACGTTTCGTCCCTAGAACCATCGAAAGAGACTACATTTTCTTCACACAAAACTTGGGGTACATTAACCTTATTTAGTTATTTCTTCTGCATTATAATTACAATTATGCATATATTTTATTTTCAGGGTTTTTGTGTTGTACCATTATCATGTGCTGAATTTGACTGGAGACTGGTCTCCTCCACTTTGCTCGTTTATTTATTCACTATGATCCAAATTCAGTTGATAAGTTAGTGAGTTTTCCTTTTTTAAATTTCCTGTACTGTATTCACCAAATCGTTTTGAGAATCACTGAACGTTTGATGAATGTATATTTTATAGTTTTATTTTTTCACTACTCAAGACTCTGGTAGCGTAGGATAGGTAGCTTAGACTTATATTTCCCGAATTTTATTTTTTTGGAGAAGTCTGAAACTGAATCATCCAAAGTTTCCGTGAATACGTCGCCTTGGCGATGGTGATTGTGGACCTGGCAGTAATATAAAGTCGAGCAATGTACGACTGGTTTGGAAACCATAGTGAAGAGTTTTTATATACTGAATAATAAAATGTACTCGTTTGTTTTTCTCATATGTAACTGAAATGCTGTATTATGTGTGTGTTTTTTTTCTACCTTCAGCTGTTGGTCAATGGTTGGACGTACCGGTGGTCGGCAGAAGATCTCATTGTCGGGAACGTGTAGAGGCAGTCGTGGCGTCATCATGCACGAGCTCATGCACGCCATCGGGTTCCGACATGAACACAACCGACCTGATAGAGATGGATATATCGATGTGTACTGGCAGAATATTAAAGAAGGTAAACATGAAATACAGATGATATAAGTAAACAACATTTAGATGGTTAAGGTTAATAGAAGTAATACTTAATTATGACTTATTTTGTTTGACTCAACTACCTTCATTATCACGATTATTGTTATCTCTTGCATATGTGTCTACGAGTAACGATTTAAAACCCCTTAAATATGCTTTTTCTACCCCTCTTAAATGTAACTTTAATTCTTTTGTTATTTTTCTCTTATAGACTAAAAGACTAAACAAGTGCATCTCTCCTAGATGCCGTTATTTTGTCATTTTTCTCATGTTTGATTTCATTATTTACGATCCAATGTTCTTGTCGCTCCATCCTGATTAGTGTATTCACTTCATGGTACTCTCTCTCTCTCTCTCTCTCTCTCTCTCTCTCTCTCTCTCTCTCTGCCTCTGTGTTAGTTATCTTCTCTTTGCCAAAATGATTAATCTGTTTTTTGTATCCATTTCATCGTACTTTTTTCCAACTTATCTTTATCTCCATAACTCCCCCTCCACTCCCTTCCCTTCCACCCTCCTTCTCTCCCCTGTGCTTACCTGTCCACCTCCTTCACTTCCCAACCCTCCCTCCCTTCCCACCCACCCCTTCCCTGCCACCCTTCCGTCCCCATTACTCCACCTACTCCTGCCCCACCCACCTTTTTCTTCCTTTCTGTAGGATAAAATATCATATTTACAATTTGATTCTGATATAACCCAAGTTTCCTACGTTTTGTCTATATTTTTTGTTTTTGTTTTTGTTTTGATTTTGTTTTAAGGATAGTGGTATTACTTATCTGTCAAGTATTTGATATGCTTCGATCATGTTAAGTTTCTGCTAAGTAATACCTGAAAACTTTGTATACTTTTGTTTTGATATAATGTCGCTTTGTTTTGTTGTATTCTGTTCTTATTATTCAACATGCTTCTGTTAAGTTTTGTTCTGTTTCTTTTTTACTTTGATGATAATCCTTCAATGTCAGGATTTTATATCAATAAAATTTGAATGGAATTGAATTGAATTGAGTCCGCTCCTGCCCCTCATCCAGGATTCACCACCAACTTCCGCAAGTACAGCAATGACCAGGTGCAGACCCTTGGCACGGGCTACGACTTCATGTCCCTCATGCACTACCCGTTGACAGCTTTCTCCAAGGACGGTAACTCCGTCACCATCGGCCCAAGGTATCCCACCTACCAGATTGGTGACGTCGGCAATCAGAACGATTTCAGTCACATCGATATCTACAGGATCAACCTGCTCTACAAATGCGGACGTGAGTTCCTTGTTTTCGGTGATTCGATTCCTAGATGAAATTAAAGAAACATATTCACTCTTTATTTGCGTAGTTGGCTGCAGCCTTCAACAAACGTGAAACAAAATGTTTGTCTTTTGTTGTAATCTTAAGTTTCAGTAGCATAGTTTAGTTGAAAAGCAAGCATTATTTTGGTTCAAGATCCACCTACTCCGAGAAGTCCCAGCGCAGATCTTGCAGGATTTTATTGATAGATTGATTACTCTAGTCTTGGACTAATATTTGTGGAAGCATTTTGTTCACCTAGGCCTATTTCGTAACTTTTTATTCGGAACCCTTGACTGTGATTTGATATGGCATAACGCATCTTCACCATAAACACTGGCTTTAGTTCTCATAGGCCGATGGGGCTCAGTATTTAATGGGTTACATTGTAAGAGGGGGGGGGGGCACAAGGAGGCCATGCCCCCTGTCCATCCCTTAATTTAAAAAAAAAAAGAAATTGTGATTCAGAAAATTGGGTTCCAAGAACCAAAATGTATACTTTCTTCACCCTAGGAGGCGGCCAGAACCCCCTAACCCTCACACCCTCCACCCTCGATCGGTCCCCTTCGTGTCTTTGCTCCTTCGCTTTAATGGTCGATCCTTCAAGTTTGCTCCCGTCCCTGTTGATCATGTTGAACAATCCTCCCTCACCAGTGAAATCAAAGAGATTGGAATTACATGTATGATGTAACCTCTTAACGATTCAATATTTCAGTTCCATATAGCGACTAGTTATTCATCCAATCTTGCGTTTTATTTCATTAGAATGTGAGGACTCTGATAAATACTACTGTCCGATCTGGGCGATGATGGGCGAATGTTCAGCTAACAAGGAATGGATGACCAAATATTGTCCCTTCAGCTGCGACAGGTGCACCATTGCTCTCCGAAAAGGTGACGGACTCGGTAAGTTTCACACCCCAGCATCCGGTCCTCATTAAGTATTTGATTATGTAATGATTAATAGTGTCCATGATTAATAGTGTCCGTTTTCACTGAAATTACGTCACATAACTGTCATAAATCACAGGTAGCTATATCTTGTTTGCTTCTTTATGACGTCGGTTTACCTGACTTTAGAAATCTAAAATGTACCCATCTCGTCACTTAATGGTGCTTAATTTTCAAAAAACATGGGACTTATTTTATCTCAAGTCATTATCGTTGCTAATTCTTAAATGTAACCCGATCTGTCCTGTTTACTGCTGAGTTTATCAACTAGTTCTGTTTTCTTATTCTCCAACACAGAATATGTATATGTATATGTATATTTTTCTTTTCATTTTTTAGATCTTGAAAACAGAGTCCTAAGCCAAGAAGGGGGATAATTTTATGAATTTTTGGAAAATTGACGATTAGAAACAATTGTCTATAATTCTTTTTATATCCATCATTTGCCTTCAATATATTGCCTCCCTCTTATATACCGTACATTTCATTAATCCAGCTTGCATTGACACAACATCCAACTGCAAACGTTGGGCTAAGATTGGTGAGTGTGAACGCAACCCGGCTTATATGTTACACAACTGCCGTCGAAGCTGCAAGCAATGCAGGGCCGTTGACACGGAGACTGGACAAGAAGACGGTAAATTTTGTTTTTGTTTTTCCAAATAATCATATAAATATGGATGACAAATGTGTTATTTAGAGGTTATATTTCACCCTTATTGGCAATCTATAAAATGACTTTTTTGTTTGTGATTATTTTGCTTTCTGTGGGCCAATTTCTTTGACACCACCCCCCCCCCCCCCCCTCCCACAAAGAAATTTGTTCCAGCAGCACCTCTGAATGTAGCAAAGTAGAAGTTTGCTAGTGCTAGACATTGGTCTGAATTCTCTACTGAATATTTGGTATGATCAAAGCAATTTGACATTGAAAAGTTTATTCTTTCATCGTTTTCACAGGTCATTGAGTATTGTAAAGGTCACTCACTGAAATAGAATAGACATTTAGGATTTTGCTTTTGCATTTTTGTCAAACTCTAGTCTTTTTATTGCTTGGGAAGAGAACAATCTAGCTATTATCACATCAGACTAAGTCACATTCAGGGACAGGGTGATGGGCGGCTGGGCAACAGGAAAAGAGATACATATGGGTAGGAAAACAGTACTAGAAAGAAAGAAAAAAATCGTGACTGTGAAGGATAGACATATTTTCAGAAGTGTAGTGGAGCGTCTGAAATTCTTAAATATTTTTCTACGCTCTTTAATTCCTGGAATACTTTGATGCACATTTTTTGAAGCCTTTCTTCATTGTCCCTCATATGAGTATGACTCATTGATTATATTAATTTCATGCACGATTTATTTTGGTGTGTTTGTGATAATTGAGGCGATGCACTCTCCACACAGCCTTTCTGTTTACCCGATGATCATGACTAAGTCAGTGTTTACAAAAAAGATCACTAACTAGGCATGCAATATCAGTCTTTTATGACATACTTCCGCGCACGACTTCGTGTCATTATTTTCCATTCAGTCTAGCTATGAAATCAAACAATTATTTTCATGAAATCTTAAACGAAATTTGCATTGTTCTTGACTATACTTTTTTTTTTTATAAATCTATCATAAACATTGCGTGACAACATGTTTCAATTAAGAAAATGTTGTTTTGATAGTGAATTACACGTCTTCGATGATGACATTAATTCATTGATGTTAACGACTGACTAATATTTCAATACCTGTTGAATTCGAAGCCTACATGTTTTCTTCTTATCAAGTAGAACTATCATATAATTCTTTGCACGAATGACTAATAATTTATTTCAAAGCCTGTTGATCTCGGAAAATATTTTATCAATTCGAACTATCATTTACATCATTCTGTGCAGGGCTTTCGTGCCAAGATGACAACACACTCTGCTACGACTGGGCGACGCTTGGCGAGTGCAGTAGCAATGCCAAGTTCATGAAGAAACATTGCAGAAGAAGCTGTCGCGTGTGCACTGGCGGGGAGGGCAGAATCATTATCGATACCGGTATGTTTACAGCGATCTGTGTGATCGCCGAGCTGTCGTCTGCTGATCGTGGATGTCTAATGTCATGAATTAAAAGTCATGTGGAACAAATTGAAAAAATGGCTACACTGCAACTGCATGCAAATGAGTCTTGTGAATGTTAACATAATGAGCAAAAAAATGATGCATATTTCTTTTTTCTCATCCCCATATTAAAGAGAAATATGGCGCGATGGTTGAGAGGGTGTTAAGGTGAAAAGTGTTTCTGAATTCGGGTGATGCAATGAGTGTGCTATGACTGAGATGAAACTCTTATAGCTTTGTATGATTTTCTCATACTACTTTTTCGCAGGATTTCTAACATTTTCTTCTATTACAGAATGAGTTGTGACGTTTTTTCTCTCGAGATAAAGGGTGAATATATTACACAAATTAAATCCCAGTATTAATCCTTCATCATAATATTGTGTGTGCGTGTGTGTGTGAAATTTAACTAATGTTTTTTTAGTTTCTATGAAGTCTTTCTTAGTTTCGTCTATAAAAATATAATTCTAATCCTTCATCAACTTTCTTAAATTGGTAAATTTGAGCATTATCAAACAATCCCTTTGCCTACACTTGTGTTCAACCTTAAGCTTACCAAAGCAAAGTCTCTTAACTGTACATAATGTTATAAAGGATGTGGTGTTGGTAAACTTACACTCTTGCTAATATTTTCTCCCCAGCTAAAAGCTCTATAATCTTTTCTTTATCAACCACTTGATAATAATGCTTTAGTGTTTCTTCTCCTAAGTTAAGTAGTAGTGGTGGACATATACGGCACTTTAAATCTTTTATTCATTCGTATTCCTGTGATAATGCCTCTTTCCTCTTTATTTTAAAAGCAAAAACACATTATCCCCATCGCTTATACCCATCATGATCTTACCACCGCTTTCATCCTCACATACCCCCTTGCATGCTACATCTTTCCTCAATGATGGGTGCACAGATTCAGACGAGTGTCAGGATACAACGATAGAGTGCGCCTTGTGGGCGGCACAGAACATGTGCAAGGAGCGGCAACAGTGGATGGCCGAGAGATGCCGAAGGACTTGCCTTTGGTGCAGTCATCGCATCGTGACAATCCCGGACCAGCCCGAAGAAAGCCGATTGGATGCCGAAGGCGCTGTCATCACCGACGAGACAACACTGTTGGGTGACGAAAACAACCGAGTGGCTGACGAAATCGGCGTCTTGGGTGACGAAAATAGCCGATTGGGTGACGGAGAGGCAAGCGCCAGGAAAGGAGAGCTTGGAGCCAGCGAAGGAGAGGATTTTGGTGACAGGATAAATGAAGAAAGGAATTCGGACGCGGATGAAAACAATAAAGTCGAAAGCATCCCAAGACAAGGAAGTCAGAGTCATGCGGAAGGAGAACTCTACGGAGGTTCTGTCAATTCGACAGGTAAACATTAAAACAAGTTATTTTGTTATATTTTAACATTAAAACAAATTTATTAATCGCATAGTGGAAGAAATGTTTAGTGAAAGTGTCGTATATATGTTTTCATTAGACAGAAGCAGCAAGATCGTGAGTTGCCTTATTTTATTTTTAATTCACCATGAACCTGTTGCTTACAATTCCGCCTCGCAATTGCAAACACTGAATGGCACCAGGTGGCCGGCCGGTCATTTTTTTTCAAAATCACATTAGAGTGGCAACCGGTCGCCGACCAGCAACCAGCGAAAGAAGCTGCAACCCTCTGACGACCACTGGAGACTAAATCCTTGAAACGAGAAAATTCACTTGGCGAATAAACGCCGACTAGGTGTAGACCGGTCATCAATTTATTCAACAAATGAAAGACTCGTGGTCAGCCGCTCTTCAGAAGTTTGACAAACAGTTGGCGAATGGTTGCCAATCGGCAGCTGTAGGTCACCGTCCAGAAGAAATGCTCGACTATCACTGCCGATGCCTCGTGAAGACCAGTCGCCAGCTGGTCAGCTACCTTTGGGCAACTGAATTATGAACAAAATGAAAATATCTGCCAACCAGTTTGGTAAGCTTAAACTTTGCGATGAAACCTCGAAAACCACCAGCCGACCCAAAACCTTGAGCAGCCAATAGCAGACTGCAAGAAACAATCAATTAGATGTTGCTGTTCTTCGACCGGTCACCGCTGTAGTCTGACTGAAGCTTTCAATAAAGACTCGCTTTTTTATTCTAATTTCAGGGGAGCAACCTCTTATGTAAGAGGCGTCTGGAGTTTTGAAATTCTAAGAGTTGAAATACATTTCAATCCTTCTAATATTCGATCTCAGGTTGGACCAAACCACAAGGATGTGTCGATGAGCATGATACATGTACTACATGGGCTTCTGAAGGCGATTGTGCCAGTAACCCAGAGTGGATGGCTATCAAGTGTCCCGTTAGTTGTGGACTTTGCGGAGATACCGATATTGAACCTGGTAAATATACCTTTTCGGAATTAGTGGTAGATTAACTTGATTCTTGACAACAACTTTCGATGTTATTTTAAACGTTTATAAACATTTCCTTCATTTCTGCATTTTGTTCTCTTTTGATTTTTATATATCCATTCTTAGTAACCAAATTTACAGTTTTTTTGTATTCTAACTACTTGCCCTTCTAAGAACTGCTTTAAAAAATGAATTTTCTTTATTATTTTATTTTATTATTTTATATGACCCTGAAATGTATTCACCGGCCTTACTTTCTCTACAATTTTGCCAAATTGAATCAACAAGAATATATTATAAATTCTTACATATTACAGTCGTGCTTTTATTTATCTACTCTTATGTTACCATAACATTAATGATACATTTGGGAGGGTTTACTTCAAAGATATTTCGTTATCTTACAATCTTGATAAAAGTTCGTGAGAGTAGGTTCTTACCATAAATATTATTTTACTTCGTCCCTTTGTCTTCTGTCTTTGGTAGCATGTGTGGACCGTCATCGCAACTGTTCTTACTGGGCGATGATCGGCGAGTGTGACGAGTACCCAGATTGGATGCACGTCAAGTGCCCCCAGAGCTGTGGGCTGTGCGGGCGGCAGCCAACTGCAGAGGAGATTGCGGGTGCGCAAGGGACGGGCGTGGTCAACAGGGGCGTGGTTGACATGACCTGCAGTGACCCCACCAACAATGATTGTGAAGGGCCGTAGTGGGCGTGATAAATCTTGAAAGATGAATATTAAACATCACCCATGAATTCTTAGGCTTGTCTGTACAAGTCGCCTCTTGTTAGAGATTTTATGAAATAGACCGTCCGTTATGAACTTAATGATTATGAAATTGATCTCACACAGTCATTCCGTACCTCGGACGGATATGCCGACTCAAATGTAAAACATAAATCTTGTGAAAGCTGAAATTCAGATATGGTAGTGACACCTATGGTAACCCTTGAAACGTTATACGCGCTTTTTCAGTAAACGCAGTGTACAGGGATTTGAACAAAAATGCTAGAACTAGCATCGAGAGTAGTAAATTCAGTTAGCTTGGTGAAACGAATTAACCTGTAAACATTAAATTAAGATTCCCTTTGCAATTGTTTCATTATTTTAAAGTTAACTGAGAAGTAATTTTGCGGTATTTATAAAGCGTAGTTCATGATATGGGATGGGATTTCGTTGATAGTTCTCTTATTGCCCACTACGGTTCAATATTTCAATAGCCTGCGTCACCATCATCATCATCTTCCACCTACTCGAATGAGCATGAATCCTAATTTAACCTCTTTGATGTCACAATAATTGAACATTAATAGTATTGTGATGTATTGTCGCTCTGTCGTCATAGCGACGTCATAATGGTTCTGACATTTCAACCTCGGTCGGTAGACATCATCTGCATGAGAAGGAATATTGACTCATGGTAGACGCCGTGCTTGATCAGGACACGTCATAAACGTCCTGGTAGCTGTCATCCTAATCTCCTTCCTAGTCGACGTCGTATTGATGGATCGGCTATAACACTGGACAGCGTATGCTGCATGGTTTGTCGAAGGTTTGAGATTAATGACTCATTTTCGTAGAAAACTAAAACAGCTTTCTTTTAACCGTGTGACTTTAATAATAATAATAATAATAATATACAGTTCTTGTATAGCGCATATCACATTATGATATAACGTCTCTATGCGCTTCCAAAGGACTTGGATATTATTACCCTGGCTTTAGCCCGGCAGCCGTTTACAGCGCGCAAGCATTTCAAGGAATGAATTCCTGCCAGGTACCCATTCACCTCACCTGGGTTGAGTGCAGCACAATGTGGATGAATTTCTTGCTGAAGGAAATTAACGCCGTGGCCGGGATTCGAACCCACGACCCTCTGATTGAAAGACGAGAGTCAGAACCACAAGACCACGACGCTTCCAATTTGCAATTAACCGTAATTTTAAAATATCTAATACATGTACATTTACTATGATCAATTAGTATTTTAACTCCTTAACTACTCGATAAACCGTGTGTGATTTAGTTGTTAACAATTAGAGATTAAAAATGAATTACGATGACGTTTATGATAGACCAATAACCAATAGTTTGACAAATTGGACACATTCGAATTTCATTAGGATTGAGATTAATCTGCATGTTGCTGTAGGATTCATAATTATAGTTTGATCGTAAATTTAACAAATAGTCAACTCAAATTTTTGTCACTGCTTGGCTAACAACTCGTAGCTCATGTACTTGGACAAATTGTGCATGGTATCCTCATTTTGCTAAACTAGGGCTTTAAAATAGAAGAGCGACTATAGAGATAATCAGCTCTATGGGACGATGTGGTGTAATTTTTGAAACGGATACTAGTTCATCGTTTGAGTGCAAAGATACGAAAGAAATCGTTTTGTGATACAGTAAGTGAGTAATAAAGAAATTGTAACAGGCAAAGGAATTTCATATAAAATGAATTAAATCGATATGATATGCTCCTTGATGGTAAATATTGGTATAAAATCAAAATTTAAACAACAAGCGAATATTTTAAGACGAAACTACATCAAATCCGTGGATGGATGATGCAGTGACTCGAAGAAAAGCATGTTTTGTTCTATGCATAAAAATGCTGGATGCAATTTCATTATGTCATGAAAATTCAAATCCTTCCAAATACTGTCATAAATGTTTGATATTAATCACTTTATTTAAAGGCTATTGATTTTCATTTCTGTATATTTCTAAGTAGTTGGCATTAGGCGGAAATATTTTTCGAACATAATCACAGACACAATTTTGGTATTCCTTTTCCTGTATGTTGCTCAATTTTTAAAGTGATGGTATTTCCCCCTTTTCTGTATTTATAGCTTGCGAGGACAATCACATATTCTGCAAGCAGTGGGCTAACATTGGTAACTGTGACTCGGGTCATGTTTGGATGAGAGTTCACTGTAAAAAGAGCTGTGACTTCTGCTCGCTTCCCGTAGTAGACCCATGTAAGAATGGAATTATTGTATCTTCGTTTATTAATTTGAAGTTATTTTTTCAATAATCAATTTTTCCATGATAAGTTACAGATGTGCCGATGAAAGGGAAATGGTTTTTTATGTACCGACCAAGTATCAAACGACTGAAAAGTGCTGAAAAGTTTCAATTGCTTATTTTAGGGGGGTCAGTTATTTAAAGGATGACACGGTGTATAAATTTGAAAATAAATTACACCGTGGCTAGTCAATTATGCCATGTCTGGTCTGAGGGAAGGAGTTCTTCACATTCTAATAATTATAAGAAGTAGGAGAGTTACATCCTTATCCTTGCTCGATATTCAGTATTTGGTGATGATGGCGGGATGATAATGATGGTGATGATGGTGATGATGATGATGGTGATGATGATGATGATGATGATAACATTCTAGTAATTATAAGAAGGAGAGTTGCATCCTTACCCTTGCTCGATATTCAGTATTTGATGATAATGATGGTGATGATGGTGATGGTGATGATGATGATGATGATGATAATGATGTTGATTCAAGGCATTCACATGGCACCATTTTATGTTTCTTTTCTTTTTGATCAGCATGCATGGATGCTCAGCAGCGTTGCAGAGAGCTAGCCCTCAAGGGAGAGTGTCGGTCCAATCGAGGATGGATGGCCTACCAGTGCTCTCTAAGCTGTGATACATGCAAGAAACAGGACAGGTTCGAAGGTAAACAGAATAATTTGTTTTTCTAAACAAACACGCACGCAAACGTAGGTATCAATGTGCCTATAGTACGTTAATTCATTTGATGTACGACTTATTTATTTATTTATTTATTCTCGAATATTTATACAAAATGGCCTGATCAGCATAAAAACAACAAAACACAAAAAATGAAATATCACAATGAAATCGATAAAAGAGCAGTGTAGATAAAATGCCTTGCTCAAGGGCATAAGTGCCGTACCGGGGTTCGAACCCCCAGATTCTCGCGTCTCCAGTCAAGCGTCTCAAACCACTCGACTGAGGCACCTCTACTTGAGTGATAAAATTTGATTGTCATGATCAGTCGGTCATTAAAAAAACCCCAAAAAACTGGTCAAACAAGTATGATGTAAGAATACACAATATGTATTTGATGTTGACTGATATGAAAGATGTAGTTGATTTTTCCCGTAATTATACAAAAAAATGGTTGCGCATTTTATTGTGTTCTTACTTTAAGCCGCTGTTTCTTTTCGAAACGTTTGTGCCTCAAACTGGAATGATAGACAAGTTGGAGAAGAGACTCGAATTATCAATGCAATGTTAGTCAGTGTTTTATCAAAATGTCATCAGAATGACGGTGAAACTGACGAGGATGACATTTAGAAATGAATTGTTGGCAACCTTCTTTGTGTCAAGCAATTCAAGCCTGAATTTAATCTTGGAATATCATAATGATGATAATTTAGTAAGGATGCTTTTAACTTGTGCAAATTTAACAGATAGATGGATAGGTAGATCTTCCAAAGAAAAGGGAGAAAAGACATGGGATGTGAAATGTGTATATGCCATTACCTCATCTCGTACACAGTACACTTAAATGAAACGAGACGAAAAGAAGATTACAAGTTACCTAACAAATTATGGTATTATATTTGAATGGACCATTTTCACGATGTATTCAGGTAGCTGTTGTAATTATGCAGTGATTGTTTGTTTACATTTCTATCTTTGTAAATAAAATCCTCGATTAGGAGGGGGAAATCCCATTAGCTCTTCCCGTGTCTTCCCTTTCTTCCCTTCTGCCAACAGAATGTCGGGACAGGACGCGGCGATGTCTGCAGTATGCTTCCGACGGCCAGTGCCATACCCGACGGAGGTACATGCAAGATATCTGCCCTTATAGCTGCGGGTTCTGCCGCGTCGGCAACACGCTACGAAGCGGTCGCTACCGATCGGTCGATCCCGCGTTGTTCGACGGCGGGTCCTCCGCTACAGGAAGCGAAGTCCTTTTACCGGCATCGAAGCGAAAACCTCATCAGTCGTTGCGCTCACGACTACGGCTCAGCTCCAGTCTCGATGAAAACGGCAACAACGCCACCAGCACCAATTCCGTAACCAGTAACAATCGTAGAGGAGGAAGGTTCATCACATCAAGGAGACCAAATAATACACGTAATCGCAAACAAAGAAAACGTCGATTTAGAAACAGGCAAACCCGCACGACGAGTGACTAACATTATTCGGCCCCTAGTGTGACGTTGTTGGAATGGTCTAGATATAGTCATGTTGTGGATGTAATGGTTATACTTAGTGTGTGTGCTTTTCCCTTTGATAAGGCACGAACGAACACATTATTATGAGGTGATTGAATGACTATAGAAATTGTCGCATCAGCTAGCGCGTAGACGCTCTTACCTGATGCGAAAGGGGTTCCCTAGTAAATCGAAGAAATAAGAAAATTTGTTGTAAAACATTTGATTATTTCTTCAAAACCTATCCAGAAGAAAGGTAGCAGTAACTCCAAAACAGTAGGAAGAGTGTCACAACCAGGCCCCTAAAGCTCCGCCATTTTGTCTTGTAAATTTATTATATGTCTATGGTTACAACTGAGCTTGAAAATGCGTCATATTTTTAAAGGGCTTTTCTGCGCACAAAGCGGCACAATTTAGGGGCGTTTTTTTCCAGTGACGCTTGCATTAGCCCCTTGCTTCGAATGCAATTATATATGTTTCGACCCCATATTGGCAAAGTTTTTTCCCACTCTTGTTTTTGATACGAATGAACACATTATGAAGTGAAGTGATTATGTTGAATAAGCACAAATATATTAACTGATTGCTCTGTATGCTACTATCGTCTTTTAAAAAAAATCCCATATCAGTATTTTGCATTGTATAAAAAAGAGATAGAGGCCATAAGTTTATATGAGAAAAGATGAGAAAAGAAATATTACTCAGTTTATATCTTTCCCTTTTTGGGGTGCTATTCCTTCCATTGCAATATTTTGAATAAAGATTAGTTCAATATTCATGGGATATCAGTTTCTCATGTTACGGGGGGGGGGGGGGGGGTTGAGGAGGGAGGATTTTTTCTTAAATCATGAAATAATGATTTATTAAATAATGAATGATAATTTGATTCTATATTTTTATGATGTGATGTCTTTAACTGTTCATTTCTTCCTTTTTGATTGCTTTGCAGTGAATGATCAACCCGTTGATAAGACGATTTCTTCAAATATTTGACTTACAGTGCTTGGTAGATTCTTCATACTTTCCCTCTCCAACAAACCTGGGGAGCGTTTCATGAAGAGTTTTGTCGGTGAAAATCACCGACAAATGTTATAAGCTACTGAAAATCCTCGCATCTGATTGGCTGAGAGCAAATTAGTCAGTGAAAATCACCGACAAAACTCTTCATGAAACGCTCCCCTGGTGTCATAATATCCCAAGTTTGCCATTAACATCTAAAGAGATAAAATACACTAATGCTCATAGTTTAGCTATCAATTATTCCCTTACATAATTGGATTAATGTTTCTCCTGTTTATGCTACGCATTTCGTGAGGTCTAATTCTTTTCCACATCCCTTCGTGTAATATATTGCATTCCAACTAATCTCTACAAAAGCTAAAGCGAACAGTGTGTTTAACGTCAGAACAGAATGATCAAGTATATTTTTTAGATGCTAATATTCACTTCAGACTTCTGATTTAAGAAATCTCCTACTTTATTCCACTGTGAATACGAGAAGAAAGCTATTAGTATAGAAGGTACATGAGTATGGTGTGAAGTTAATGTGTCATTATGTGTGTGTAGTCATTTATTTGGAATTGTGTTTTATGAGACAGTGAATGCTGCCTGGTATGTTGTATGTTGTTGGGAAATGCTTGGATTGAAAAGCACGTGCATTTTATTTTGAGGCATGTTACATTTCTTTAGACCTTCCATTTTTTTTTCAGCAAAAGTTTGGCTTTATTCCTTTCTTGTTTTGTTCTTATCTTGCATGTTGGACAAAATGAGCTTGTCGAATACAAAAATACATGAGATACATGAATCACGAAGTGCTGATATTGCGTTTTTGTTAGTTATTCGGAATGATCAAGTTTCTTCTGTACTTACAAATTTGCATCAAGCATGGACACGTATTATGACCAGGCATGGTTATTCGTTTTCTCCAAGCTATGAAACACTTTATGAGACCTAAAAGAAAGTGCAATGTTTGTAAAGATATGGTACAGTATTATACATCTTCGCCATATTCACGTTAACTTTGAATAGGCCTGTAGAAAATTTTACATTTGAGTGTTTTGTTAGTAGTTTCCTCAAGACAAACAACTTTGGGAACTTTATGTTTGTGTGAATTTTTGTAAAGGATTTATATATTTATTAATACTCAAAATTTTAGGCAGTGAGTTGCAAGTGGAACAATTAGAACGATTTTTGTGAAGATTCGAAAAAAAGAGGTAGACCTCACATGTCATATAAATGTTTTGTATGAAGTAACTTTAACAAGACTTATCTTTTATTAAAATGGTTGGTTGATTTGTGAAAATGATGATCGAATGTTATTTGTTCTTTTTGTTTTGTTCCTCTTTGTGTGTTTGTGTTTCTTTCGACTTTCCTCCTGTCTCAATGTATCATCTCGTGTTCCAATGTATATTTCTTTCCCCATATACCATTTCCTCACAACCTGTTCTAATCCCTCCGCTCTGTTTCTCTTGCGTTCATTCCCTTCTTTTGTTTTCGTCCATCGAAATGTATTTGCCGTAAATTCGCTTTTATATTACGCCTCCTCCCTTTTCCTCAATCATGTGTCCTCTCTGATTCTCCTTTACCTGTTTACTTCTTCGTTCCATCACATGATTCTACCACCTCTCTCTATCTTTCTCTTGCGTTCATTCCTCTTCTCTCGGTTTCTTCCATCGCAATATATTTGCCATAAATTCGCATTTCTATTACACCCTCCATTTCCTCCATTATGTGTCCTCTCTGAATCTTATTTATTACTTCGTTCTATCGCATAATTCTACCACCTCTCTCTTTCTCTCTCTTGATGTATCTGTTGATCTTTCTATCCATCCATCAATATCTCCCTCTCCAACTTGGCATTTCTCTTCTTTTTCTATTTCACTCATGCCAAACCACTTTCCATCTTTTCCATCTGTTACCTCTGTCCTCGTCTCGTCTTCGTGTTACCTCCATTTATCCCCTTCCAACCCCTCCACCACACCCTACCACCTCATCCGACCACGCCCGATACCCCCTTCCTCCCTGCTCCCATCCACCTGTTCTCTGTTGGTGTCGTATACCTCTTCTACCAGGCGAGTGCAGGGATCGCAACCCCCAGTGCCCTACCTGGGCCAAGACCACTCGTTGCCTCGTCAACCAGGGTTACATGCAGGAGAACTGCCAACTCAGCTGCAAGTGGTGTCCACCTGAAGAAAGTAGGCTAATGGAGCAATACTAGATTAAAATTAATAAAAAGCCAGTTCATATTTAATATTTTTGTGAGGGGGGGGGGGACAGGACCATGAAGATAGAAAAAAAAGCCCTGTTTTATTTGTATTTCGAAAAAAATTGTACTAGTTTTAGGCAACAGATGTGTAAATATTATCTCGATTGGAGGAACATTTGCTTGTTAACGTTAACATGGTTAAGAGCAGGAATATGCTAAATGCTGTTGATCATCGTAATCATAATCTTGAAACTGAACATACTGATGTCCACCGAAGTTCAAGCAAGAGTGTCAACAGAATGTTATACTCTAATACCGACAATTTACGTATTAACATGCCGCTAAAGTGTTCAGGCAGTTGTGTAATTTGAGAAAACAGCCATGAAGAACCTACATTTATAAAGATACATTCTTATAGTATTTCTAATTCTTTCTTTTGTATAGAACGAGTGATAGTGATTTTAATCCTTTCCTTCCGTAAATGAGCAGTGTGATATGCATTTCTTATCCATTGTTTGTATTGCAGCATGTGTTGACGTAGATCCTGGTTGTGAGAAGTGGGCTCGAGCAGGACACTGCCTGACCAACGAGGAGGGGCTCCGTGAAAAATGTCAGAAAAGCTGCGGACACTGTGGCGAGGTTGTAGGTATGTACGAGCAACCACGACCGAGTGGTCATGGCTTGGGATCTTAAAACCTAGAAGATTTGTGGTTTGAAACCAAACTGCTCATGAATAAGGTATTTTTTTCCATGAATCAAGCCTACCTACTCTTGGCAAGACTGAAATGGCGTAGATCGCCTATTTCAGTTTTGCTAATCTATGAAGTCGTACATCTATTATTTTCTTCAAAACATAATAATGTAGGTCTTTCTGCGGAATCGGCCGTTATAAGTTACACGTATTAATGACATCTTATCATGCTTATGGCGGTTCTCTTAAAGGACTGTCTTTCCATGAGAACTCATTATAAAATCGGGATATTTGGGCTCACTTGACCATCCGCTCTAATGTGTTAAAAATGAAATCAGTATTCATACTACTACATAGCTTTTCCGATATTCTTATCATTTTGTATGATTTCTGTATCTTTTCTACCGTCATCACAGAATGCAGAGACGTTCATCGAAAGTGCCGTGAATGGAAGAAGGAGGGTTGGTGTCCTCGAAGCCCCCTATTCATGAGGAAGTTCTGCGCTCCAAGCTGCGGCCTGTGTGACGACAACAGACCTGAGAGTCACAACGTTACTGTCCGGCCCGTGCCTGAGGTGACTGCAAGTCATAACAATCCGTCACACAAAGCTAAACGATTGATCGTACGATTGATTTTACGATTGAATGCACACATTGATCAATGCAATCAATCGTGAAAATCAGTCCTACGATCAACTGCTAAGCTTTGTGATTACGGGGCCCAGGTTGTCATATAAAGTGGTATTTTACTGTCTTGATTTTGATACGGACTATAATATTGCCCCACTTAAGCAAAAGGGAGCAAGTGACATTTTTATGGAATTCGACTTTTTGATTTATTTGGCATAAGACATGCTTCATAATTATAACTCATAAGCCATTAATCACAAATTTGACCCATTTCTCAAATATTTTGGTGGCAAATGGAAGCAAGTGCTCAGAATTGCCTGGAAAACTATCGCAAAAAAGGAAGCAAAGTTACAGCAACCAAAATTATTTGTGATCACGAATTTCCGTATTGTAGGGCCTTGTCAGAAACACATTTTCTTCATTAAGGCATTTGTATTTTGTCACTTGCTACCCTTTAGAGCAGAATATTCACTTCAGGAATTGAGAATGGAATGGTGAAATAGGCTCTCTGTGAAACCAGTCGTGATAGCCTTTAATAAGCCTTTAATAAGTCAATCAAATCAAATCTTATCTATTCAAATGGCATAAACTGATTCCAATAATATCCTGACATAATGGATTATCATGAATACAGAATAAACGGAACATGACATGGGTATTTAAGATACGGGACCACACTTTCGTCAGCTTTTGTAGCCATTTACCCCCCCCCCCCCTTCTCTCTCTCTCTCTCTCTCTCTCTCTCTTCCGCCAAACGCAAATCTGTTTTTGGTAGAGGAAGAGAGATCTACCTTTCAAAAGTACTATGACCAGGCAAAAACTTTTTTTTGTGATGGAATGATTCGGCTTTTCTTTAATCCTGAACGTTTAATCTTTTTCTCCAGACGCCAGCAAAGACAAAGAAGACAAAACAGACGAAGGCAACAAAACTCACAAAACAACAGAAGCTGGAGCAACAGCGACAGGAACGGGAGAGACAACGGATTGAGCAACAGATTCGGGAGCGACAGCGGCAGGAGGACGAGTATGTCGCACTCGGTCTGGAGGAAGTCCAGAGGATGCTGCTCAACACCGACGGCAGCCTGACCTTGAAACAGATCAAGACTCTCAAGAGAGCCCGTAAGACGCTGAAGCAGCGAGCGCAAGAGGAGAAAGAGTTCCGAGCTATCCAGAAGGCAGCTAAACGGAACAACCTTAATCGGGAGACCGAACCTATCAGAGAGGGACTGGACGAAGTGGCCATTCAAGGATGACAAGCTTAAAACCCTTCCTTTCTCTCTTTCTTCACGACACGACTCAAAAGGATAACGAAAGATACAGAGACAAGTCATGGTCGGAATATCGCCATGATGATGATGATGACGATGATGATAACGATGATGACGATGATAGCAAAAAGATAGCCTGAGGCTCAGTTTTAATGCAAACATTAATGAGTTTGTGTAGATTGTAATCACCAGAGAAAGTCTGTTATAAAGGTCGCAGGATTATTACATAATTGGTGGTGGAATCACATAAGTATAAGTGTTGGGTTGTTTGAGGTGTTATTGTTCAGGTGTGTGTTTAGGTAGGAAGACGTAAATAATTGAAAATAGAAATATCGTTTCCTTTTCTTTAAAATTTAGGTGTATTATAAGAGATTTTGGTTAATAAAGTGAAATTGTTTAGTCAAATTTAAAGAGCAATTTTGTTTCTTGAATCATTTTACAAATTTATTGCTAAACGCTGCGATGTTTATCTTAATTAAGGTTAGGTAAAAATAAAGAGTTAGCTAAAGAGCTTCACATGTGATATGTGGTGAATAAGGGTCAATATCAGAGGTTGCGGGTCAAGCTGTCGAGATGGAATTCAATTCGTACTATTCCGTGCAATTTCCAATGATCTCTTACTACAGGTCATGGTAGTGATTATCTTCAAAAATTTCTTCTGCTGAAATAAAACTGGTTGCCCGAACCCTCACTAATTACATAAAGAAACATTTCTCTTTATTTTATGAAAGTTAATTTTCATTGTATATGTTATTTGTGTTTTACGTCATTAGAGACTTCCGTATTAAACTTGTAAACCCCAAATTCTTTTGTATGTTTGAAAGTGGGTTTAAAATTATAATGGTTTGATTAAAAAATCTCTATATATATTACATAAAGATACATCCGGGAGCTCTGGAATATAGAGAAGGCTTTCGGCTCTCTTTAATGCAAATAATTTTAAGATAGCCATTACAAAGGTAACCCTTTGTAAAAAAAAAAAAAAAAAAAAAAAAAAAAAACGTAAAATATGTCAAAGACAAATTTACTTCACAAAAATTGTCAGTGTTTCACATGTAAGTTATGCCAAACTGAGATACCTTGAATTTTGAATAACCTCGAGATTATTAACTCTCCCAAAAGAGTGCAGTGAAACCAATATAGCATTTTCACGTTTATGAAGAATTATATGAAAACGATAATGAATTTTATTTCGAATTACATTCAGCGTCATTTATTGATTTATTTTACATTGGGTATGCAACAAAGTCGTCTATTGCTAATATCTAGATAGCATTGTATAGAGTCAGAGCAAGTAACATTATTTCATGTAAGATAGGATCGAAGTTTTATTATGAATTTGCATGTTCAAGGTATTGTGTATTTTAATTTTTATACTAATGATAGATTTTTGAAATAAACTAATTTTTCTCAAACAGTTTGTCTCATTCTGTCGTTAAAGAATGTGTTGCTTAATCTAATCTTGTATGAAATACACATGGGCGTCAATCGGGGGGGGGGGTGGGTCATGCTCCCCGAAACTTTTAGGAGTGGGAGACACAATAAGATATGTCCCACAAATAATTTTGAAAAGGCAGACACCTGGGAAAGCCAATAAGATTTTGTCCCTCAAAAAAGAGAACACCTGAGCAAAAATATTTTCAGCAAATTTTTGTGTATTTTAAGCTTAGGACCCTTGTTTGTTGTTGTTAGTACGTTTTTGGTGTACGTCCTACCAAAAAATGTTTATATCCCCCACAATTTTCAGCTGAGGACCTTTTTTTTTTGTTTGTTTATCAGCACAAATTTTGACGGGTTGACGCCCATGGGAATACATGAAAAGCAGAAGAAAGGAACACGCAAGATTGTGCGCGTGGTGATAGAGAGGGGGATAAGCAGGGAGACTGTGCAAGAAGATTTGGGGGAAATTTACAGAGGGCGGAAAAGATATTGAGAGAGGTTAGGAGGAAGAGACGAGCGACATCAATAAACCCCTCAAAACGGTTGGGACCCATGTATTATCGATTACATGTATATCTCTCTTGTCATGGCATAATCATCGCCATATTTAATATAATTGAAAAGTACACATTCATGGTTAGTCTTCTTTAAAAGAGTGATGATTTTCAGTCAAAGAAAATACTTAATGTGCAGAACATCAAAGAAAGGGGCAAGGTCAAAGATGAAAAGTTACAAAATACACTGCTCTTGTTCGACTTTGCATATTTCTTTCTTTGGAGAGTGTAGGGCTGTTGTGATGATCGTGCATGTAAGTATATGGGCGGAAATGATCGGAAGGGAGAGCGTCCCCAAACAAATTTAATTGGGGGACCGCCCCTCCCACACGATGCCGTATCGTCATGGTCTTTTCACTAATTGTTAACATAGGCAATGATGCTTCGCAAAGTTGATGACCGAACAGACTTGCCTGACATGTCCCCTGGGCATGAATTTAATTTCCAGGATTTTAGAAAAATTGCCATTAAAACAGTCGGAAACAACAGCCCATAGACTCTTGTACAAAAATTAATCCTCTGATCTCAAAGAACGAAGAGTACTCTACATAAAAATATACCGCAGTGAATTCTAGTGCATTTGCAACTTTTCACTTTGACCTTGCTTTGAATTTTGATGTACTGCAAAATCATAAGATTTTATTTAAAGATGAATGCACACTTTTTAAGAAAAACTAAACAAAGCGACGTTTATGTTATGACAAGAGACATATAATCCATCAAATTCTAGTTTCCCAAAAGTTTTCAAGTTTTTTTGAGGGGGTTTAGAAGAGAAAGAGTGTGTTTTTGTTAACTTAAAGAAAAACTTTGAAAAAACACGTTGTGATATTATACATCGTAAAGAAGTCGTAAAAATAGTAATGATAAATGCGCAAAAATTAAAAGGCAGATAGGCAGACAGGGGGAGGGGGTATGTAGGTGTGTGTTTGTGGGTGTGTGTGTGTGGGGGGGGGGGTGCCCAAACCTGTATGCTACCAAGACCAATTCCTTAAGTACAATCTGAGGGGTCACCACACTGGTTATCAGAATACAAGTCCATGATATTTTAATTTCAATGAATGATATAGGTTTTGGTTTCTTTTTTTTTTTTTTTTTTTTTTAAAACGTAATAAAGTAAGGGGACCAGGGTGCCGTTGCATAAAAGTTGCTATTATAGTAACTTTGCCATCAATGGTAACTTTCATGGAAAACTAGATTTTCATTGGCTGTTGAGCAATGTTACCATGGTAGTTACCATTGATGGCAAAGTTACTATAATAGCAAGTTTTTATGCTTCGGCACCCAGGGGAGCGTTTCATGAAGAGTTTTGTCGGTGATTTTCACCGACTAATTTGCTGTCAGCCAATCAGATGCGAGGATTTTCAGTAGCTTGTAACATTTGTCGGTGATTTTCACCGACAAAACTCTTCATGAAACGCTCCCCTGGTCCACCGATTTCAATAATCATGGCAATCATTCAGGATTCAGTAATTCATGACATCACATGTGGAGTAATTCAGAACCAAATGCATTATATAAAAATATACAAATATATAAATTATCAATAATATCATCAGTCAAACCTAGGATAGAGCTTGTCCATATACCACGTTGAATGAGTAACAGAAATAAAACGATAATCAGAAAGTATTGTGAAAGTAATTCATTATCATATAGATATGATATACAACGATAAACAATTGCACATTGAATTCACGTCAGTGATCATATTGCGATAAAATCCAAATCGTTTTTCAACTTCAAGTTCAAACTGACATTAAAAAAACAAAAGTTATTTGGATAAATTTTGGGTCCACGACATGATTGCTAACTAGATGTTTGATCGATAATACAAAGTTCAAAATAGAAGTTTAGAATATAATGATACAAAATATAATGCAGCCCAACGTACACGAAAAATGAATATACACAATAATAGAGAATTATGAACAAATGAAGTAGTATAATGTCATAATCAAAAGAAGAACGCATGTGGTTAATAAATGTGTTATAGGTATATAGTCCAATAAATACTGTTGATAACATCGTGATGGAATCAGCACAGGTAATGATCATTAAAATTCGGTATAAAATGCAATATGTTGGCAGAAGCTTATATGGGTTAAAGCCAATGGCGTAAAAGTATTGACCAAGAGATCCAAAATACCATATGAAATGCATGCCTGTATGCATATATCATAACACGGTTTTCCATTGAGATTATTACCGAGTTCTCAACGTATACATTTAAAAAAAAATCAAAATTATCAAAATAGAACTTGCCACTGGATAAACAAATGGTTATAACGTGTTGTTGTATAAAAAAAAACCTTTTCCTCTAGGCTCTAATCATAAATGTTTGAAAACGACGGGTTTTTGTAAAACTGTTTTTTTTTTTCCCCAGACGCTACACGTAACACCAGCCGCATATATCCATGGTATAGGACAATTAAAGCTTATGTAAAATTCAGATAAAGACAAAAAGACTTTTCTCAGATTTCTTTAATGTCAGTTTACAAAAATAACGAAAACAATATCAAGCTGCTGCGAAAGGTTTCACTCTGAGTAGAATAATACAGAATAGAAAGTTAAAAATTACTCTCACTATCTTGTATCTGACCGAAAGATGTGACGTAAAAAAATGACATTCGTGCATGCATTGCATTTGTACTAGCCTCTGATGCGTGAGCTTGTCATATCGGTATATGATTCGACACACAGATAGCCTCGGTCTGTAGATCCCTTAAGCACACTAATATTTATCTGAAATCATGATGGACGGAACATCAATTTGGCACATGTATGCATTTTCCCACAGAATTTGGAAAACGTAAGAAATAATTCACCCCAAAAGTTCAATCTACTTTCATTTTCGTCATCATGATTACAGGTTGAGGTCAAAATCATGTCACGCATCTTGGAAAGTCATATCAGTTTTAATGCCAAGGCAGTCTCCTCCATTATTATTCTGCAGAATTTCATCGCAAATTTCTAGCACGAACTCACACACTACACACACCCTCACCAACCCGCACACACCCACACACACCCCCACCCGCACACACACACACACACACCCATCTTCACAATGCTTTATTCCCGAGGCGGCTACTGTTCCTCCATTGTTCTCCTGTCCACGGAAGGCTGACGGAATAAGGCTCAAATGTATTGTTTGACATTCGAGGACTATTGGTTGATATCCGAGGAGCATTGCTCTCAATAACTTTTTTGTTTACTGTCCTCGCTTAAATAGCTATACAAGAGCACACGTCACACACCCACACACACACATGCTCTACCATCCTGTCTCCGGTTTTCATTAGCATTTCACATATATGTATATGTTTTTTACTTCTAGGCCTATAACCGTCGTTTACAACAGATTTATCACCCCCCCCCCCCAAAAAAAAAAAAAAAAAAAAAAAAAAAACACAAACAAAAACAAAAAAACCAAACAAACAAACAAATAAATAAAATAAAAAATGAAGAAAAAAAAAATCGTCTTGATTAAAATTCTTCTTTTAAAAGTGGATGTATATTTGTACACGCCATCCCCCTCCATAAAAATTGGGGGATTTACGCCAATGGAACTTCTTTCTCTTATCCCATCAGGTCATGTCTTGTAGCCTGCTTGTGAGGATGTAACGTCGCTTTGGCTGTATACCACTGCCCTCCGACATCCACTTCATAGCTGGCCTCTGTGATGTAATCATGGGTCATGGGGTCAGAGTTCGTGACCCAGCCCAGACAGACGATCTTCCCCAGACTTGGACCGTACCCACTTGATGTGACGAGACCAGTGTACTGACCGTCACGGTAGATAGGCTCTCCACCAGCCGGCCAGAGATGGTAGTCGATATCATGGTCTTCTAAGGTGAACTGTGTGAGGCGACGTCGGATCCCGTCTTTCTTCTGAGCTAGTAGGGCAGACCTGCCAATGAAGTCGATGTCCTGAGATGTAAGATAAGGCAACACAAGCAGATTAGGACAGACTTTCTGAAGTAAAGCCCGGGAGTAAAGCACATGCTTCAGGACTGAACAATCAAGGCTTGTTCACATATGAAGGGGAAAAGTCAATGCCCTTAGATGTAACGGGAGGAAAGACCAAGCAAATTCAGATACGCCTCGGCTAGTACGCTTTGAAGTGTTGATGAGTGGCATGTAAGGGATCGATGGAAAAAGCAGTTGCAATGTGCACAGTAAAGGTCTGAGGATGTTACCGCGACATATGTGAACTATCAATGTCTGATTGGACCAGTTATGATGTCAAATGTTCATTTACCATCATGAATCCCTATTTGTGCCAGATGCTTTTCACAGTTACATTCTCTAATGCTCCATAAAAAAGGTTAATTTATTCATTCAAAAAGATATTTTTTAAAGGAAAGAAATTCCCAAACCTTGTCAAATTTCACTCTATGTTCCTTTCCGATCTCATATGGCGTGTGCGTGTCATCGAAATCATCTGCCCAATAAGCTAGGAGCTTCTCTATCCTTAGCCACGTGAGGGCGTAGTAGCCAACATTGCGGATTCCATACGCTTTCCCAGCACTCCTCAGTGAGCTGTATACATTGATAGCCATCTGTATGCAAAGACGCATCGTACCGCTTTCATAATTATAATCCCAATTATGATCTACGCAGAAGAAGTTTGGATTTCGGTATGGCACTTTGCGCAGAGTGTGCATTTGTGGCATATTATATCTCGGCCTCGTCTTACAAAGAATTGCTATCGATTCGGATCAGTCACATTTTTTAGATTGATCTCGGCCCCGTCTTACAGGGAGCTGCGATCCATTCGGATCAATCACAACTTTGAGATTTATCTCACCTCCTATCTCTTAAGTACGATCGATTTGAATGAATCGCAACTCGTTATAAGACGGAGCCCTCGAGTAACTAAAGAAGCTGTTGTTTCTATGACAATGCAAGAGGCCATACCTTTCGCTGTTCATAATTTCTCCTGGAGGTCCTTCTAGCGATTACAGGTACATCTACATCTACAGCTGATGTGACTCAATCAAACTGAGGTTAAGTAAAACGGGGGAGACATAGTTATTACTAAAATATTAAGAGCATGGGACCAAGAAATAGTAAATGCTATTTTATAGACCTGACCGACCTGACGGAGGAAAATTACAAACATATCACCTACCTCGTTCGGAATATAGAGGACACTGCCATCCTCTCCTGCATGTGTGACTGATAACGCCCTAACGGAGTGGGCATATCCTATACTTATATCCTGTGGATAAGAGATATAAATAAAGAAGTAATGAATCGAGGACAATAGAGTGGGGGGGGGGGGAATGTGATGTCCCCCTTTTCAGTTACTGTTTTGTTTTTTCACCGGAATCTCGTCGTTCCTCTTTAGACACTAATGGGGTGTTGCAAGAAAGTTGCAATTGATTGCAAATAATTGCTACTTTTGAAACAACCATTCTGATTGGCTCAGGGTCTGCCCTTTTAAGAAGACATACATGCAACAATGATTTTGATTGGCCAGTGACAATCAGTTGCAACTTGCAATCGATTGCAACTTTCTTGCAACACCCCATAAGACGGGGTGGGAGCGCTCTCCTTTTAAAAATGCCTGGTGTCTATTTTTTTTTCCTCGAGGGTGGTGGGGGGGGGGGGGCGAGCAGGCAGCCGTTTCAGTCTCTGCCTTTGCATACAGCGGAATTATAAACCTTAGTATCACACACACACACTCTCTCTCTCTTCTTCAGTAACTAATAAGCTATAATAGTTTTTCTACATAAATGTCATATTCTAGCACCTTTCCTTGGGAAACTTATTTCGAATCCCCTTCGAAAATCTTCACCAATGGGGTGTTGCAAGAAAGTTGCAATCAATTACAAATAATTGCTAATTTTGAAACAACCATTCTGATTGGCTCAGGGTCTGCCCTTTTAAGAAGACATGCATGCAACAATGATTTTGATTGGCCAGTGACAATCAGTTGCAACTTGCAATCGATTGCAACTTTCTTGCAACACCCCACAAGAGTAAGAGTAAGGTCACTTAAAGTTATAGGGAGGTGCCGTGGTCCAGTGGTTTAAGGCGCTTGACTGGAGACGCGAGAGTCGAGGGTTCGATCCACGGCGGGCACCTATATGCTCCTGAGAAAGGCATTTTATCTAAATTGCTCTTTTAACTTATATCAAATAAATGAACATGCTATAGGCATCTGAATACCAACGTGTGCAAGTGTTGTTTTTTTTTCAAAGTCATAGGTCATAGAAATAAACTTTTTTTAATTTACGCTGACAGTATATGGCTCCATGTCAAACTGAGAAATTGATGTTGTCATGATTCTCCTCAACACACTCCTCGCCCTCGGACCCAGGACATTGATTCCTGTATAGAGGCTAGTAACATCTCTGAGATGTACAGAACCATCGGAGGGCAAGTGGTTGGAAATCCACTTAAATCCTCGTCTCAGTTGTTGGGTGGGGGAGATGATGAAGTACCTTGGGTGAGATAAAACAATGATTCAAATAGAAAAATAGACTCTAACTCGCACAATGTACAAGAAATTGGATTTAATGTGGTGAAATTTCATGTCTGATTCGTGTTTTGCATATCTAATTATCTTACAGGTACTTGTAAATCAAGTTGATATATGAAAAATCTGTACAAAATTACCATTCCCATTATGAAATGAATAATGCGTTGACTCTGGTGACCCAGCTGTACATGGTACACACCTCAAACAAATTACTGGGTGTTTTTTTTTTTCTTCAATACAAAATGGAATGAAGCATCCATCAATTAAAATTATTTCAGAGATATATGCTTTGAGCATTTGCGCCTTAAGCATTTGATTGTCATGTGGGTTTGGAGTCTTACAAATCTCATATATATTATTACTATTATTAATATTAAAACTGATACGTTACTTGTTTTCTGAGACTCGAGCCACACTGCAGTCATTCTCGTATCCTCCTCTCTCATTGAGCATAGCTGTATGTGCTACTGATCCTATCGGCATATCCATCTCATTAGGACATAGCTTCTGAAGTACAGCACATGCTTCAGAACCATCAGACTGTAAGAAATCATTTCGAAAATTCAAACAGTTAGCTAATTTATGATCAGACTGTAAGGAATCGTCAAACTTCTATTCATATCCACCTCTTTTATTGAGCACAGCTAGCTGTGTGTGCTACTGAACCTATCGGCATATCCATATCATTAGGACTTAGCTTCTGAAGTAGAGCACATGCTTCAAGACCATCAGACTGGAAGAAAATCATTTTGAAAATTCAAACAGCTAATTTATGATCAGATTGTAAGGAATCGTCAACAAAACTTCTACTCATATCCTCGTCTCTCATTGAGCATAGCTGTGTGGGCTACTGATCCTATCGGCATTTCGAACTCATAGCTTCTGAAGTAAAGTATATGCTTCAAGACCATCAGACTGGAAGAAATCATTTTGAAAATTCAAACACTTTTAGCTAATTTATGATCAGACTGTAAGAATTTATAAAGATAACTTCTACTATTATATGATCAGACTATATCAAATCATCCACAGAAATGTATATTAATGATTACTCAATCAACTGTGACTGTCGTGCAATTTCATTTTAGCCTATGTTACATTTCAACTTCGACCTGCGGTCTCAGTACAGTATAAAACCACTCATGGAAGTTCCAAATTTGTCGCTTTATCTGTTTATATGTTGTTACATTTTGTTGTGTTCTCCGGGACATTCAATATTTACATAATACAGTATCAGACTTAATCCAAACAGAATGTCAAACGTCTTTCTATTACCTCCAGCTCAAACTTGCTAAAAGAAGACATGTCCATAAGGCAGACGCTCTCTCGACAAGCCCAATACTCCTCAGCCACATGATCAAACCAACTAGGCTTTCCAAACGTACCCTTCTGCAGCTCTCTGAAGTCATCTGGGAAAGTTATAGCCAAAATGACGAAAAAATATTTCAAGCCATGTTAAAACATAGATACTACATATAACTTAGAATAATAATATCAAGAGCTTCCTACCTATGCTGTAGCCCTTTATCATGTTTATGCATAATTTCTTTGCATTTTTGGTGTATTTGAGATGCAATTAATATGAAAAATGTATGTTTCACAACGGTGATAGAGCATGTATAGAAGCCAATAAAATCAATCATTTTTATTCTTTTATTTGTTCATCGAATGCATTTCCAATTATCTATCCGCCGCACGAAATCACAGTCTTGTGGTTCTCATTAACAATCCCCTTCAGCATGTTTACTGAAGATTCAAATAGTTACGTGTTTCGAAGAAGTCCCTCAGTTGATTCAAATTAAAACTAGTTACTTAACGGCGCCGCGCAAATTACCATTACCGTGATTACAGTGAGTAGGTGACAAGTGTCGCTAATAATTATAAAAAGGAGAATTGTATACACAATTAAGTGTGTAAATTTTGAGTTCTTTGTTTGAACAGCTAAAAAGTTCCTTACTTTGATCTGCTGGATTCATATAGTAGATAGGTCTCTCCACTCCAACTCTTTCTCCAAACACTGCCCCAGCCTGTCTCTGAGGTCCGAAGAGAGGGGAGCAACGAAGCATACGCCCTGTCTTATAATGGTAATCTCCTGGATAAGGATTGTTGTAGCTGTTTCCTTTAATCAAAACGAAAATAACTTAGGATGTGTTCAGAGAGGACATAGGAGACTTTCTGGTCGTTCCTTGACCCTTTGTCATTGGCAAAATATCAACAATCATCATATCATCCATGCCTATTTAGTCATACTGGGAGAAAAAAAAATGATGTAAACTCTGCTTCATCCAGGTAAACATTCAAATAACAAACAATTATTAAATCATTTCATCTGAACTTACAGACGAGCTAATGAAGCGTCCAGGACCGGACGTGAAATCGTCCTCGGAATTAAACCGTATAAGTCCAGATGAAATGATTTAATTATTGTTTATTATTTATGTGTTGCTGTTGTTGTTTGAAAGAGTAAGGCCTCTAGGACAGTCCAAGACAATCATATTGAGAGCCTAATTTATAATTAATCATAAATTAACATTAATTTCACTGCCTTGAGGACAATTTCATATAGCTCCTATAGAACGAAAGCAAGTGCGTGTGCGTGTTTGTGTTTGTGAGTGCGAGGGAAGGGGCGGGCCTGATGTGAGGATGTGAGCAGGGACCGTTAGAATTTGTGTGGGTTGAGGGTGGGTTGCGTGTTTGTAGCCGTTGGGGAAAATGCATACCTTCTGTTTCTACTACTCTGTCCCTCAGGAAAGCCTTGTTATTGTGGTACTCTGCAAAACGTCGTACATCCACGCACCATGTATTGATGGAGGGGTAGCCCTTAACGATCCATTCCGCCAGTAGCCTACCAAAACCTCCGCTGAGGACAACACCCTGAGAACTCATACCAACCATCACAAAATAGTTATCCAGCTGCGGGGATCAATAGCACAGATTCCAACAGGTATTTTACAGATGTTACTTAGACATTTTAAGAACAGCTTAGTAGCATCATAATATCACAACATACAGAGAAGGTATAATTGCAAATTCGCAATTCTGAAATACTTTGACATGGTTTCAAAATATGACCAAGTACCGCAGATAGGCCTTCTCTCAAAATTGCGGCACACAACTGTGTTTCGGATGGAGAATTTAGACAACAGGACATGGTGCAAGTATAATTACTAGGAGGAAGTGTGAACTTTACAGATACGAAGTTTTTTTTCAAGATAACCGTGGTAATAATTACTCTTCTTGAATCTAAACTGAGTCCTGCTGGATGAATATTTCCATACCTCGGGTACCGGTCCAAAGAGAGGATTTCCATCAGGAGTAAAGCTTTCAGGGCCATTGAAGAGCTGCTGAACTTCGGCTTTCTCGGCCGCTGGTACTCTTTTAAGAAAGCCTTGCATATGAGGACCTTCATGGTTACGAGAGAATAATCGAGAGAGAGAGAAAAAAAAGAGCGAATTAACAGTTTATGAAAAAAAAAAAACCCAATAAAATGTGTAACGTTAGGTTCGGCATATTCATTGTAGCCGTTCTTGATGGTACTATCATGTTTGCAAAAGTCATGTATTGTCCTGAGTCAGCAAAGATGAAGTTTTGAATTATCGCTAACCTGACAATTAATCGGACAGGTGCATTTAGCAACCGAACTATAAGTTATCGTAGTTATGCTTCATATTCAATCTACAAAACTGCATTAGAACTCACCAAATGCATCCCAGTCCTCTGGCATGGACAAGAATTCAGACTTCTCTGGAATGCCTTCGACGAAGATGGGTTTGTGTTTCTTCGCAAACATCCCTGCCAGGAAACCTCCACCCCAGTCGATGAAGTAGCTCCCAGAATCATAATCTCTTACATCTGCGACAGGGAAACAAATTTCCAAAAGGCAAAAGAAGAAAACAGACAAAAGAAAAAGTAACGAATAATGACTTCAGCGCCTCTAATATGCTAATTGAAATTGGAGTGTGAACATATCCTCTTAATAAATTTGATGGCTATATTCCAAACATGACTGCAGCCTAAGACGGTTAACACTCGAGTAACTGAACACTTCAATTTTATGAAGAAGTTTGTACAGTGTTTACATTTACTTGCCTATCTTTAGGAAAATAGCATTGAACACACACATACTTATGCTTTTCGACGTGAACTCATCAAACCGCATAAATGAACAGAAGACGAAAATCGGAGTAATATTGCCCATCTCATATGTTCTGAAATACAATGTTCTGAAAAACATTGTTGAAGATTATTACATTATTTTAGATGGGGCTGTACTCACATGGATATTTCTGCGGCTCCACACCACGAATGGGTTTGGTAATGATGTACTGATCTTCTACACTGTGAATTGGAACACATACAGAGGGATCGCTCTTTAAACCTATGTCTCTCGCCCACTGTTGAGAAAAACGAAACAAAACTTTAGCTTTTTGACATGGTAAAAAATGTTAGTAACTTTCTAACATCCTTCTTTTGCAAAAAATGCAAAAGAAGGATGTGAGCTCATTCGACTTTTTCCCTTCACTTTAATTATGATTCTTTGGTGTTATATTATCTTTGCTACACAATCATGACAAGCAAGTGAAGGGAGCAGGGGTATTTTCACTCATTTTTCGAAAACATCTGATACTTCCACGAAATTGTAATCTCACGGCTCTATGATTATTACTCAGTTACCAACAATTTACAAAATATAATCAATAAACATGACAAATGCCGAATAGCCAGGATTCAAGTCCTTATGTGGGGTTTCCCCAGGGATCACTCCTAGGCCCATCTACGTATGTTCCTCATGATTGTCAGAGCTTTCTGATCAGCTAAGCTTCATACACTGCAACATGTGAAGATTCCGTTTTGTTCTCTATCGATCTCCCCCTAAAAATGTCAAAGAATGAAAGTGATTGCCAGAGCTTTGGTTGACTCAGCAACAACGGATGAAAATGTGAAACTAAAGGACGCTGTTCATCTTACCTGCCCTCCACAGCTGACAAAGTATTCGCACTTGACTGTACCATGCGACGTCTCCACAGCCGACACTCGTCCATTCTCACTTTGGACCTTACTTACTTGTACACCTTCTAGGATATTGACACCTGAGAGAGGAAAATGTTGTCATCATTCAGTTATTGTGTGACATATCTTCATTATTCAAGTCTAAACGTCTAATACCAGTTTTTCATATCCCAAATATCCAAAAACAGCTTCTCGCAATTTGAATAGTATAAGATCAGAGTAATTAGGGCCCCCTTTTTGGGGGGAGGGGGGATGGAGGAGTGGCGGGTAATTCAGTTTTATTGCAGATTTGTTAAAAAACAAACGAAAAAATTATCGCATACGATCTGACGATAATAAACATCTAAATATTACCATTTTAAATTACTTTATCATCTTTCAAGTACTATAATGACGATGAAGATGATAATTATATAAGAATAGTGATGACGATAGTAATAACAATGATAAAAAATAATGACCATCATCATCATCATCATCATCATAATGGCAACCCACCACCACCATCACCTCCACCAGTAACATCATCTACATTGATGATCATCACCAATAGCACAGATCACACCAAGAGAGCTCTCACCATGAAATGATAATTTCATTTCTGAAAATCATCAAAGATTTTTTCTTAGAGAATCATCAAAGATTATAATTCCTTTACCACTTGACTTTGCAGCTTTGGCCAGTGCCATGACTGTGTTTGGGGCATCTGTTCTACCATCCATAGGGGAGTACAGCCCACCTACGAGATCACTAGTCCTAAGGTAAGGAACCAGCTTCTCAACCTCAGAAGGGGTCACTATTTCGCATTCGCTGCCGATCTCTCTGCGTAGACACAAAATGAGAAAGGTGGCTAATTCCATAAATTAGGGGTTCAGTTTGTGACATTTTTGGTGTCCCTGTTACATAAGAAACCCACATGTTTGTTGTGGCTCTGAGCAAAGACGCAATGGTGGAGTAAGATTTTAACGTAATTCTAAGCATGATATTGCATCCTCATGCATAGAATGACTTAAAAATCTCGCTCCACTATCTGCATCTCCAGCAAAAGCCATGAAAATATGAGGGTTTCATATGTAACAGGGACACCAAAAATGTCCCAAATTGGACCCCTAATTTATGGAATTAGAACGTCGATGAGTGTCGCTTTGACCCACTTGTTTTATTTGGCAAAGGCAACCAAGAGAGCAGAGTACTTTTAGCTGAATTACTATTGCGTTACACGCAGCATCAAGGAAAGTTATTGCATTTTCTTTGACGTATAAAGTGGGTTCACACAGGACAAATGTGCCGACTAAGTACAGAAGGCAACGTTGTTACAAAGCTCACCTTTCCCTGGCGTGCATCCTTTTGAAGGAGAGCAAGCGATCTTCTGTCTGGGCAAGCATAACTGCTCCTGTGACTCTGTAGCCTGTCAATATATGGTCAAGATGATTATGATTTTTAATGCAAAATAATAAAGCCTACAATTCCATTCATCTGTTCATACAAAAACATTATTTTCTGCTCGCAATTATCACTATGATAATCCCGTGAATACAGTGAATTTTTCTGCATAAGATGTTCCTCGAGGACTCTCCGATGTAGAATACCATACCGGTCAACTGTTCCTATTTAATAGGAACAGTCCTATTTTGGGGATCAGGAAAGAGCAATCTTCACCCTTGACTACCCCGTGTCCCTATTTTTTTTAAAAATCATCTGTGTAAAATGTATTGGAAATCTAGGAATGTCTTAATCATTAAATTTGTCCCTGTTTCTTGATTTGCAGGGTTGGCAGGTCTGGAATACCTCTGTAATAAGCACCTTCCACCAGAATATTATTATAGTTTGAACTTGCAGAATTTACTTTACAGGTATTGAATTTCTTTCCAGCCTTATGGTTTGGCTTTTTTTTTGAAAGTTCCCTTTCAATTCCTCATCCACTTCCCCCCCCCCCAGATCTTATATCCATCCTGATACCAGTCGCTGGAACTTCAGAAAGAAAATGTATCAGTTTTTTAGGCACATATCACTGCTTCATTAGTCGGGTTTGTATACTGAAGTAAACAGGTCTACCTGTATCAATGTCTGTTTCTTCCTTGAGATTCTCATAGAGTTCTGCACTCCATCTTGAAACCTGGCTCAGAGTTGCATTGCTCTTGAGCAAACCCACCAGCCCCACTGAATGCCATGTTGTCCCACATGTCAATCTGGAAGATATCAATATTGTCACTGTCAGTACTAGTACACTGGTGTATTTGGGGGGAGGGGGGGGGGAGGTATATATCCCCACACTTTTTAGAGAGTGGGATGGAGTGTACAAATTAATATACCCCCACCCACACACACTTTTTAATGAAGAAATAATATTTCAATCATTTGTTGAAATTTTTGATCAATCTACCATGAACGACGGTTTTAGTAGTAAAATGTCAAATGCATTAAAACAAATGATAGCATGGCATAGGACGGCATGTTAGCGGGTGTGTGTGCGGGTTGGTGGGGGGGGGGGGGTGTACTCGTGTATGAGTTCGTACTAGAAAATTCGGCAAAAGATTTTGATCATCCCCCCCCCCCCCCCCCCACTCCTAGAAATGGAGTTACGCCGGTGACTATTGAAGTATACACAGATCTTTTTTTCCCTCTGACTGGACCTACCCATAGGGTTACTTTGCCACATTCCCCCATTTCGAAAACAAACGCAATGGTATTCACGTAGGGTTATCCCTCCAATTATACTTGAGAGGACTTGAAGAAATCATGTTTTAAAAAAATCCAAGGGAAAATAATTGTCTGCTCCAGTTGTTGTAGTTCTTTCCCTTCATCCAACTGAGCTCTGGCAAAATATGAAATACACTCTTGGAAAACGCTAAAAAATGTACAATATTCTTGTAACAAATATGATAACGATTACTAATTATAATAACAACAATGATAATGCTTATAATGATGATGATAATGATGATGATGATGATGATGATGATGATGGCTATGATGATGATGATGATGATGACAATACTACTACTACTACTACTACTACTACTACTACTACTACTACTACTACTAATAATAATAATAATAATAAAAACAACAATAATAATAACAATAACAATATAAACAATAACAAAAACAAAATGAATATAACAACACTAATAACAGTAATGATGATGATAATAATGATAATTACAATGATGATAAAGAAGAGAATATTAGAGATATGTCATTTTGCCCAAGGTAGTCTGCCTGAGGCAGAAATGTCTTCATAACTATACAGCTACAGTGCTATTAAAGGCAGGTTTGACGGTAGATATAAATGATAATTACTTTCCCTGCTCCAGAAGAAGAACATCATTCCATCCCAGTTTACCGAGATGATAGGCAACAGAGGTCCCAGCAACACCTCCACCACAAATAACTACCTTGGCTCTATCTGGGAGATCAACAGACTGAGAGGCTTGATCACTAGCAAGGCGGGTAGAGAAAGGGTGGATGACACAATGGGATGCACTCCACAGGGGTACTAGCCTCTGGAGAGGGGTTGCCCCTCCCTTTAGGAAAGCTTGCATCTTTCTGTCGAACCAGGAAAAATGAATTTACATTAAAAGTAATCATATATATGTATGCTTTGAGTCTGTTTTAAATACATAAATACAACATGCATTTGTTGGTTACTTTGTTATGCTTACTTTGATTTGCATACTTTGATATACAAATGGTGCTTGTATCTTGCTTCGGCTTTGTGTTTATACGTTTAAAAATTTTGTATTTGGACATTTTAAAAACTTATTATCATGTGCGTGGATTGAAAAAAAAAATAGAATTTTAAAAGCACATAGTGAGCCACATATATAATGCTACACACCAATATCCAAGTAGGTCAATGGAAGAATCGTAAATTTCTTGAAAAAATAGTTATATTCCTTAAGTGGGTTTTCATAATCAAACAAGTGCTTCTGCTATCGGTAGGCCTACGTCAATCTCAGTACATAATTTCTTCTTTAAAAGAAAACGAAAAATAGGCCTACGTCTGCCCGATTTCACACCCATGAATACTTTCTTCTACAAGATCGATTTGGACGTTTACAATTTAACTTGTGAAATGACAAACACTGTTGCATACCCCGTGGTGTGGAAAGTAGAAAATGACCCCCACCCCGGAGTGGAGGGGGGGGGGGGGGGGGGGGGGGGCAGTCAGAATGAAAACACTCATGACCACAGGTTTTCCAAAATCACACACACTTAAAAAAAAGATATTTTTTCACACCTTTTTTTTTTGGGGTGGGGGAAGGGGAAATTGACCGCCTGAACAAGTGTATACCGTTTAGACATTATGATTAAACTCAACAAAAATTCCCCCTTTTCTTTGTTATTTTTGGCCTTTCTTGGCCCATTTGACACTCTAAATGCTCATGCGTTCCAGGTGCCTCAACCCTAAAAACTACCCTTTCCACGTTTTTTCTTCTCTCCTCCTCCTCCTCCCCCCCCCCCCCCCCCCATGACGAACAAAGAAACAAAACTATAGCGCAATATTAACCTAACAATGTCAATGGCTTCAGGCCACACGATTTATGTGAAATATCCGAACGGCAGCCCGGAACGGCAGTAACCGACAAGATATGAATGAAAATATTATCGTTGCATGCATCAGATCTATACATGATCAAAATCATTCTGTAGGAAATTTAAATAATTATCATGATTCTTATACAACTTTTAAGAAAAGGAAAGTTTGTTGTCACCTACAAGAAATGATAACAAAGCTCAGTAGTACCTGTATAGCTAGCAGCTAGTCAGACTCGTTCTCTAGATAGATCTCAGTATTTATACATGTGATGGGTGTATAACAGAAAGGGTGCTAGTTAGTTTAAGTACAAAGAAATGGATTAAAAACACCTTTTCGCATTAAGTGGGTAGACAGATGCAGAACCAAATAAAAAAAGCAATGAGAGAGGCAATAGAGTGTAGTTGAATTACAAAACGTGAAATGCAGCGTTGCGTGTTATTTATTTGTTAATTAATTTTGAAGGCAAGGATATAAACACCTTCGATTCATATTCATATTGACCAAAATGGCTGGATTTTCAATACTAGCTACAGGAAGCATCATGTGCATGTTCAAAGTACAACAGATCTTTATTTACCCTGCATATGATAAGTACACAATATAATCATGGATGAGGGTAAATATATTGTTTTATTCACCCAGTCCTAGGTATAACTCGGTTCAGACTTGCTGTAAGCGTGTCATGTGCACCTCTGCACAGGCTGCACTTTTTGGGGGGTAATGATCCCGGGTAATGATCCTTTTGGTTATCTTACATGGTTTATTGGGACTACACTGTAATGATTCTGTACCTGAATGGTCTATAATTATGATTCCTTGGTTCTATGCATCTAAACACTGAAAGCAAAATGAAACAGAATGAAACAGTAAGCCACATGAAATACTTTCACTCGAAACTGGCATGCAGTATTGATTGAGCCAGCCCGGGGTTACCCTTTTATAGAATAAAGAATAAATCTCGAGACGTTTCTTGTGAAACAAATGTAGCTGCATGGGGAGACGAAACTGTTAGGGGGTTGGAACTGATATCCTCCCCCTCCAGTGTTCCTACTAAAAATCAAGACAATAGCCTCCCATGGGACAAAATAGGCCTATTATGCCTATCCAATGCATTTAATGAATACCGCCTTCTGATAAGACTAAGGTCAAGCGCCATTTTTTGCCATTTATCTTTATAATTTGAATATATATTTTATTACTTTAATTCGTGTAACTTGAGAAAATCATGTGTTTGCAGCTTCATTAATGAACTGAATTTAAATTTGAATTTAGCACTACTAAGTAAAGTACAATCGATTCCTATTTTCAAATTGAGGAAGGGGGAGGGGTCCATGTTATTTGATGTTTTGTGTTTTTCCTGTAGCTTACAGAGAAATGCATGCTTTTGGGTCAATTTCTACATGAAAGTCCGTGTAATTTCTTTTCGTATGGTGCTTAATGTCTCCTCATTGTTCAGACGGAAATTAATGTCACTTGAGTACAAAAAAAGCAAACTTAAAAAAAAAAATGAGGCGAACTTTTTAAAAAAAGGGAGAAGGGGGGGGGGGGGGGGGGGGGAACTGTAGGCCCTACAATTACTTACCTTGTAGCAGTAAACAAAGTCTGGAAACTAGACTCTAAGCTCTTGGCATGCACCGTTGATGTATACGCATAATTATACGCCCGGCGCGCGGCGCTGTGAAAACCCATTTCATTTTTGCCCGACACTAGCCGCGTAGATATTATCATGGAAAGCCTGTCAGCGGCTGGCCTTCATGAGAATGGAAGAGTTAGAAATTGAATCATTTCACCAGAAGGTATCTGGGATCTGTATGACACATTATGAAAGATCATTACCAAGGAAAGGAAAACCGGAGAAAGGACGTGAATGGACACTGCTTGCTGCAGTGCTGCAGTCGAGATTCAGTGGTATGAATGATTTGTATTCAAGAAATTGTGAACTTGGTCCCGTATATTGAAATGTGTGTGAGTAAAGTTTAGTAGTGTGGAGATTTAGGTATTGCAGAGCTTGGGTGATATTTACTGTTCTGTTTTTAAGTGTTTCTCATGCATAATATGTAGTCGTAAATTACTGAGGTATGAGAATCGAGTTCATAAACCAATAGAGTACCAGTAGGCAGTAACGTTAGACCTCTAAGTAACAGTTAAATCTAGTAGATCTACAGACATTGACAGAGCAATGTAATAAAACCAGGAATGTCATTCTGTTTATTTTGTTAAATTTATTTTTGTATAATTATTCTTTTTTTTTTTTTTTTTTTTTTTTTTTTGGGGGGGGGGGGGGGGGGGGGGTTGACACTCTAAAAAAAGGTCCTCAGCTTTTTTTTTTTTTTGGGGGGGGGGGACATAAAATGGAGAGGGGAGGGAGAAGACGTACACCAATACTTTGCCGACGGGCAAAAAAAAAAAGATCCTCAGCTTAAAATTGGGGGGCATGTCCCCCACCCTTTAAAGTGTTCCCCTGGCTCCCACCCCTCATTGATGCCCATGAATAAAATATGTTACAGTAATGAACATAAGTGAAAAACTCTTCTCACAAAATAAATAAACTTGGTTGTGCTGTAGAGATAATACAGTTGAGATTGAGAAGTCTTCTTCAGTTTCTTTTTCTTCCAATAACAGGATCAAAAAGAGATCTCAGAGTGGTGTCCATGGCAACTGGTTCAAAGTGCATTGGTGGATCCAAGATGAGTAAAACAGGTAGGTTAGTTCTCCTCAGTGACATTTGAATGCGAATGCAAGATTATATTAGATAACATTGCACTCATGTAGGTCTGTAAAGGGGAAATTGCTGACAATAGGCATAACTGATGTGTGAGTATCAGAGGAGCAAGAGCGGTGATCAAAAACACATCTGAGAATTTCACTGGATCAAGATGATTGAGATCAAATCGAAGGAATGGGATGGAAATAAGATATTTCATCATCCAGGGGATAAAAAGCACATATTTTCCAAGAATTTGTTGATTATTGCAGTGATTTCTATCCTCAACTATAGGGGTCGGCAGCCACATAAATTTGCACAGTTCACCACACCAGTGCTCCCCTGTGTGACTCCGTGGAGCATTTGTATGGTGGTCTGTGTAAATTTTTGCAGCAGTTTTTAGTTAAAGATATAAATCACCATTATATTATAATCAGTAAAATTCTACCCAAATATTTGCTTTAAAGTTTATGCACACTCATGTTTGGCTTTGTAAATTTTTGCGGCAGTTTTTAGTTAAAGATATACGGTGTAAATCATCATTATATCATAATCAGCAAAATTCCACCAAAATATTTGCTTTAAAGTTTATGCGCAGTAGGATGATAAAATATATTATTTCCATATCATTCCTTCAGTTGGATCTCGATCACCTTTATCAAGAGAATTTTCAGATTTTTTTTTTTTATTGGCGATTAGGTTCATGATCTGCAGAAGCAGCCTCCCACTCACATAAATGCGAGGCCATAAGTAAGCTCATAAATACGGAGTCTCCATATCTTGAATCTGAAATCCAGGTTAAGAGATCTGGAGTTGGACCTTTCACTAAAACTAAGCAACATATCACTCAATTCTAAAGTGCTTTGAAGAACTTAGAGTTTGACAAAAATAATTTATACTCTTCAAGTAATTTGTAGGACTGTTGTAGTAGTAGACTTTATTGGATAACTTGTTTAGCACAAGGCTAATCTGCCACAAGGTCCATTACACAAATAAGAAGCAAGAAATATTGCATACATAAATGAAAAACGGAATAAATACAGTGATAATTGACAATTGGACTGATTATAAGAAAAGTAATGTTATAAACTTCATATGCACCCTTCTACATGCCTTCAGTATTCCATTTTTGAAATTGGCTTTATTTGAATAATTTTTTTCTCTACACTTTTATACTTGTCTCACAAAGCTGTGCAGGTCAAGATCTTATGCGAGAACTTGATAGAACGTATGTAAAGGCCAAGGGAGGGTAATTTTTTTAAATGAAAAATGATACATGAAGCTGAGGGGTCAGAAAGGTAGCCTATTTGATTTGAGTTTGGTACCTACATGTATGTAGGACTTATGCTAGAATTAAGAAAAGAAAATGATTAGATTCGTGTGTAATGAAGCAAGTGTTTTAAATCACACAAACTTTGTTTTCCTCTCTCTCTTCTCTTGATGATGCAATGAAGGTGATATACTGAATGATAGCCATGCTGAGGTTCTAGCAAGGAGGGGATTCCTCAGGTAATTCTAGTTTGCAGATGGCATACTATCTTGGACTTATAATGATATAAATCTATTACACTGCACATGGCATGCATTTTAACCCATAGAAGTACAGAGCTTTTCTTGAGGTCTAAATTAATCATGTTCAATCCTCAAATTGGCAACAAAAAATATTTTTTCCCATGCTTACTTAGCTTGAAAAAATAAATATAGATATAACTTGAACCAAAATGAATTATAATTATAAAATTTAATCAGAAATTACCAATTTGAACACAGACATAGCGATTATGTATTATTCACTGCATTGCCAATTTAAAGAGTTATAATGATTAGTTACAATTAAACTGCTCTAATCTGAGAATGCCACACCATACGGTGTTGGGAATGGACTCAAAGTTTTCAGTGCATTTTTCTCTTTCTGCTCATGTATAATATGTACTGCCCAACATTCTGGACCAACAGATACTGCAAAAGTGTCACATAAAGGAGACGCTGTACCTCTGTGGGTTAAGCAAAACCAAAAAGTGTTGAATAACTTGTACCCCCTTTTGTTACATACCTTAATGTTTTCTTTTACAGGAAGATGATAAAAAGGGAATTGATAAGTTAAAATTTCTTGAAGTCGGCAACTCACAAATTTGAAATCATGTCATGCTGTTAAATTTTTCTCAAAAGCTATATCTTCTGTGACTTTTCATTGGAATGGTTTTGCTGTAAGGTAAAGGTAACTTATTGGAATTGCCCAGGCTGTAGGAACTAAATTGAAACGTGATTTGCTAAGTTTTGGTGATTCTTTTTCACGACAAGGTTAAATAATATGTAGGAAAACATGTACAAGATATCATTGCTTTTGAATAAATGGTTTTGTAATGGTCTCTATGAGTTCAATTAAATTTTATGTCACTCACCGAAATGCATATTAGTCTGTTACTTGCTGCTGTATGAAAAGAAAATATACTTTTTGTCGACATGGGAAGAGAAAATTCCTGTTCCATCTCTCATTTTGCATTCAACATAGGTATCTCTATCATCAAGTGAGATGTGCGATGACAAGTAGTCATGACAACAGCATCTTCTGCCAGCCCGGAGAAGATGGAAAATGCAAACTGAAGGAGGGAGTAAGGTTCCACTTCTTCACCAGCCAAACTCCATGTATGGCAATGTATTTAACCCATAGAAATCTGAATTCTCTCTTTCCCATAGGCTTTTTAATGCAGGGGGTCCTCAGTTCTCATAGACAATACTTTGAATTTCCAAAGTCATTAAGTTATTAGTCAGTATGGAAGAAAATGTGGCTCAGTTTAATAACAGATTGCTTTGAAGGGAAAGTGTTACATCGAGCTTCCATAAGTGTACATGAAATGGATCAAAGATTGCTGGCATATATGCATTATGTTTGTTTTGTTTCATGAGACTGTACAGATATAGGAACCACTGAATATAAACAAAATTTCATGTGTGGAAACATTTATCCAAATTAAAATGCCTTTCAGAAAGCAAACATTACATAGAAATAGAATTTTCATTCATTCCACTAATTCAATAGGTGAAGCATTTACATGTTTATCAAAGATTTATCAATCTTCCCCTCTTCTCATTTTTTTAATAGAATTTTTCCCTATCTGCTGTTTCTTTTCCCCCTCTCTCATTTTTGCTCTCTCTCTCTCTCTCTCTCTCTCTCTCTCATTATCTTTGTTCTCTCTTATCATGATTTTCTCTCAGTAATGTAAACTTGTCACTCCCATGCAGCTCCAACACAGAGGTACATCTTTATATTTTCTTGTCCTTGCATATTATTTGCAGGTGGTGATGCATCAATCTTCCCTAAAAATGAGCAAGCTCCTATGGATGCCAAACCAACTTCACAGCATGATGTTGGATGTTGCCTTCAAGGCTGCATAACTCTTACTGATGAATCCCATGACAGTTTGAATAAGAGGAAAGCAGAGGAAGATGTATCGATGGAGTCCGTTCCACGAGAGGCACAGAAAATGAGACTGGATGCAAGCTGCCCTCGTGGGACCGACAAAGCATCACAACTTGATTGTGCTGGAGAAGTATCCCAGCCCATTCCAAATCGTCTTGGTCACCAAACTCATAATCATAACAAGAAACGCAAGTGTTTGGATCGTCATGAAAGTGCAAATAAAGATTTATCCTCTGTCCTTGATGATCCTCAATTTGTGGTAGGACCTTCATCTTGTGGGGTGCAGGGCCAACTGATCAGACTTGGTTCCAGTAGTGAGACTATAAATAGACGTTCCAGTTTTGAGACTACAGTTATGAATAGCGATCATAGCAAAAGTGATATGTCAGGTAATCAGGAATCACATGAATACAGGAGCTGCTTTCCAGGAGATGCTGAACTTCTTTTACATGTATCCAGGGACACTGTGAACAGTCTAAAAGGTCAGAGTTGTCCTATATCTGGTACATGTGGCAAAACTGGGGGTAAGCTAGTTACCAACAGTGTCTGTGAGAATGTGCTGTCTGGTCAATGTAGTGACCATTCCCAGCTCATGGATGCTTTCAAACCAAAAAGTGCAATACCGCTAAAGAGAGACATCAACAGAACAGGGGCCAAACCAACACCCCATGGGCCACAGGACCAACTAGCAGAGGGGGAGGATTACCACACTGTGGGACTATTACGCATCAAACCTGGCCGTGGGGACAGGACCAAGTCAATGTCCTGTAGTGATAAGATGGCCAAGTGGAATATTGTTGGACTTCAGGGGGCTTTGCTATCCCATTTCATCGCAGAACCTGTCTACTTATCCTCTATTACCATTGGAAAGTGAGTTTATTATGTCCTTTATCCTGCGCTGATGTTAATATGAGCATGTTTTCATATTTTGTTTTTCGTGGAAGTGGGTTGTTCACTCAAAAATGATGCAGATAAATGGTGTATGAGCTCATACATAGTCTTTTATATATTTTGAGGATCAGGTAATTTGATAAGTAATATATTCATGAGCCGTTACTCTATCTAGTATATTCTTCGAAATTCTAATGATGATTTATGTTACTGACCCGAATATGACAAAAGTCAGCAATGCATGAGCTGTAAGTTTGTTTGCTGTTGAAGACCAAGTTTTAGTCAGGGCTCCACACTATTTTCTAGGGGGCCTAGAATGAAACTGAAGGGTGTGTTTGCATTTAGTCGGGACTATGCAAAAAACTGTAGATTTCGGAGGTCTGCACCACGCTTTGAGGGCTCAAGTGTCCTTGGTGTCTGCCACTGTCGAGCCATGCATAAGTGATACATTACCTGTTTAATCAGGTAATTATTGATACATTGAAAAAAAAAAAAAAAAATGAAAACAAAAGGCAACCAAAACCATGAGTAAGGGGAGTATGAGCTGACACCAACATTGATCTGTTTGTTGTTTTGAAGATCAAGTTATCATCAGTATCACTGTAAGTGAAATATTTCTGACCTGATATTTTATGTAGTATATTGTTTACGACCAGGTGATTATTATCCCATTTGTGACAGAGGGTCCACATTATGTGGTTTGGCCTACTAGCTTTTGATGCAGAGCCCTATATATCATACCAAATACATGAGCAGAAAGAGCAAAAAATTCTACACATTCTCACTTTTACTGTGCCCATTTTCATTGCATCAATATTTTTTGTTTGATGCTGATATTTTTTTAAAGGAAAAAAAGCATTAAAATCCTTTAATTGGCAATGTGAAGAAAATGTTAAAATTACTGTTTTTCCCTGTGAATTGGCAACTTTATGACTTCTCATACATTCTGTCAATTCATATTTACTTCAGATACATGATGTTTTATAAGAAAAATGTAGCAATAAAAGAAAAATGTTGGTGTTGCCAATTTGAAGAATAAAAGCTGATCAAATTAGGCTTTAAATAATTCCTGTTACGAATGGGTTAACATGATTGACATGAAAATGACAGAAATAATTGGTGTGTGAGCAGATACTGCTCTATTTATTGAAAGATCAAGTGATAATCAGTAGTGAATATAAGTGACACTAAGGGATGTCTCCATGTGTGATATGAAAGTTCCTGTCCCTGGCAACTCTGATATAGGAAGTGCTGTTTCTCTGCTATATGATCATCAGAAGCTTCCTGTGTTTTATTCTAAAGTGTCCTTGGTGTCTGCCACTGTCGAGCCATGCATAAGTGATACATTACCTTTTTAATCAGGTAATTATTGATACGATTGAAAAAAAAAAGAAAAAACTATGAGTAAGGGGTGTATGACCTGACACTGACATTGATCTGTTTGTTGTTTTGAAGATCAAGTTATCAACAGTAAGTGAAATGTTTATGACCTGATATTTTATGTAGTATATTATTTATGACCAGGTGATTATTAACATGATTGACATGAAAATGACGGTTATAATTGGTGTGTGAGCAGATACTGCTCCATTTATTGTCTCGCCCACCGGAGGTGAAGGCGAGACTAAGGGATCCAAATGTCGTCCGTCCGTCGTCCGTCCGTCGTCCGTCCGTCGTCCGTCCGTCCGTCCGTCACAAACGTTATGAAAGATAACTTGGCAACCGTGACTCACTTTTCAACCAAACTTGGGTTGTAGATGCACTAAGGGGACCTGCATGTTATGGTCCAGTCAGAGGTCACATGGTAAGGTCAAAGGTCATTTCAGGTCAAACGTTAAAGTTTACGTGCAAGACTCTCTTATGACACAAAACTCTGCAACCGTGACTCACTTTTCAACCAAACTTGGGTTGTAGATGCCCTAAGCGGACCTGCATGTTATGCTCTAGTCAGAGGTCACATGGTAAGGTCAAAGGTCATTTTAGGTCAAACGTTAAAATTTACGTGCAAGACTCTCTTATGACACAAAACTCTGCAACTGTGTGACACTGTTCAATCAAACTTGGGTTGTAGATGCACTAAGGGGACCTGCATCTTATTGTCCAGTCAGAGGTCACATGGTAAGGTCAAAGGTCATTTCAGGTCAAATGTTAAAGTTGACGTGCAAGACTCTCTTATCACACATAACTTTGCAACCGTGACTCACTTTTCAACCAAACTTGGGTTGTAGATGCACTGAGGGGACCTGCATGTTATGGTCCAGTCAGAGGTCACATGGTAAGGTCAAAGGTCATTTCAGGTCAAACGTTGAAGTTTACGTGCAAGACTCTCTTATGACTCAAAACTCTGCAACCGTGTGACACTTATCTATCAAACTTGGGTTGTCGATGCACTAAGGGGACCTGCATGTTATGGTCCAGTCATAGGTCACATGGTAAGGTCAAAGGTCATTTCAGGTCAAACATTAAAGTTTACGTGCAAGACTCTCTTATGACACAAAACTCTGCAACCGTGACACTTATCTATCAAACTTGGGTTGTAGATGCACTAAGGGGACCTGCATGTTATGGTCCAGTCAGAGGTCACATGGTCAGGTCAAAGGTCATTACAGGTCAAACGTTGAACGGTTAAAGTTTACGTGCAAGACTCTCTTATGACACAAAACTTTGCAACCGTGTCACACTTTTCAGTCAAACTTGGGTTGCAGATCACTAAGGGGAAGTGCATGTTATCATTCTGTTGGACTTCACATGATAAGGTGAAAGGTCATTGGAGGTCATATGTTACAGATGTTTTCAAATTCTTGAATTTGCTTTTCCTCCGTCATTTCTTGTCCAGTGTTGAATCTGATTGCTCAACTGATAATCATAGGTGACGCTTCTGAACTTGTACACAGATATTGTGTAAACATTCGTAATGTAGAATTATGTAAAAATTACTCATGCAGATTTCTGCTAGTAAATACTACTTCTCTATTTTGCACAGCAATCTATTGTATCCCAACTTTCCTATCTGCCATTTTTTTTCTTTATTTAAAACCACCTATCTATTCATATTATTCAAAACATGTCAAAATATTACTAGTACACCTCCAACATAATAAGCAAATGGTCATACATTATTCTTGTATGAAGTGTGAAGTCTTATTACTAAACAAAAACAAATGCTGTGAATAATATGATTTGTGATCCGCGTCCATGTCGTGGGTGCCGGGCAACATTTTGCACTTGAAAGAATAGTACAACTATACATAAATACTCGGTGCAAAGTGGCTGAGCGATCACAATGTTTTGTCTTCTCTTCAGTTTTATGCATGCTTTTTATTGTTAATGTTACATTCAGTATTCAATTTCCATAAAAGGTTTTACTCACTAATTCTTCTTCAACAAATTTTGGTCTTTTGTTTCTCTCCCACAAACTCAATTTACATGCATACCATATTACAATTATTATGTTCAGCATTCAAATCTGGTGTTCTCATCAATTTCAGGCATGCTTTTTACTAATTATTAACAAAATGCTGCCTTTAACCTCTATCTAATTAGTCAATTTACCCCTGACAGGTTATCCGCGTCTATCTTGCGGGTGCCAGGCAACATTTTGCACTTGAAAGAATATTAAAACTATACATAAATACTCAGTGCAAAGTGGCTGAGGGATCAGTTTTCTGTTCTCTTCAATTTTATGCATGCTTTTTTTTTTTTCCTGTGGCAGTATTCAATATACCATAAAAGATTTACTCACTAACCCTTCTTCTTAACAAAACATAACTGTTCTCATATTTCTTTTCTCTAAATTATAAGCTCATTATCACACTACATCATCTGCAGCCCTCAGCTACACTACAACCACAAACACTTTTCAACTCCACACATGTAAAATATCAATCATACAATGTTACTCATATCAGAGGGATGAGAGTAGAAGCAGGGAAAGTACATGCACGTGAAAATGCAGTACCATTTCATAAAAAACCCTTCTCATATTTTATCAAATGTTATTCCATCCCAGTTATTTCACAATGAGCTTTCGATACAGTTCTGTTGTGTGCCATCACAGATCGCGATATTTCTAGTTATTTTCACAAGTGGGCGAGACACAACATCGCAAACGCCTTGTTGAAAGATCAAGTGATAATCAGTAGTGAATATAAGTGACACCAAGGGATGTCTCCATGTGTGATATTAAAGTTCCTGTCCCTGGCAACTCTGATATAGGAAGTGCTGTTTCTCTGCTATATGATCATCAGAAGCTTTCTGTGTTTTATTCTAAAGTGTCCTTGGTGTCTGCCACTGTCGAGCCATGCATAAGTGATACATTACCTTTTTAATCAGGTAATTATTGATACGATTGAAACAAAAAAAAAATGAAAACAAAAGACAACCAAAACCATGAGTAAGGGGTGTATGACCTGACACTGACATTGATCTGTTTGTTGTTTTGAAGATCAAGTTATCAACAGTAAGTGAAATATTTATGACCTGATATTTTATGTGGTATATTATTTATGACCAGGTGATTATTAACATGATTGACATGAAAATGACGGTTATAATTGGTGTGTGAGCAGATACTGCTCCATTTATTGAAAGATCAAGTGATAATCAGTAGTGAATATAAGTGACACCAAGGGATGTCTCCATGTGTGATATTAAAGTTCCTGTCCCTGGCAACTCTGATATAGGAAGTACTGTTTCTCTGCTATATGATCATCAGAAGCTTTCTGTGTTTTATTCTAATTTTATTTATTTATCGTATTTTACTTTCCACCAGTCATTGTGGATGTTTTAACCTCACGGAGGTACTGTAATGAAAAAGCTTAAAGGGGGTACCCAATGCTGAAACAATGTTAGTTCATTTAAAAGAGCATGATTTTATTAGCAGAAAATCATCTGCCTAAAGTTTTTTAAAAAGTTGTGTTGCCAAGGAAACCCCCAAATGTGGTAAGATTTCAGGATATTTTTGACCCCTCAGCTGTGACCCAGTTTCAACTAGTCAAAATGACGTCAAAGTAGGTACCTTGTCGCGCAATTCTAGCAAAATGCGCACAAGGTATAATACATATTGTACAGTCTAGCGCGCAGCACAACTGCAATGCGCGAAGCTGGGTACCCACTTTTACATCCTACCTCATACTCAAATTTTTTGGTCAACTCTCGACTTTTTATGAGAAAATTAGCCAAAATGCATTGATTTTTATTGAAAATCATCACATTTGTAATGTTAGTCTTCTTAGAATTCTATTCTCGATCATATATCAAAAAATTTTTACCATTGTGTAATCACTTTAATGTTCGAATTGTTATGTAGTTCAGTTTATTGTAAGAAATAACTTCTGCTCTATTTTGACAAAAGGAAGCAAATGACAAAAGTGACATTTCCTGTAAAGAGAAAATGTATCTGTCATTTACACTGATTTCCTGTAAAGAGAAAATGTATCTGTCATTTACACTGATGTCAGTGCAATACCATGATGTCTTGCCTGACATATCTCTTAACAGGATGAGCGTTCATACATAAACTTTGGCCTGCAAGAAAAGGACACAAGGTAAAATATGAAATATCAATTAAGTCTCAAATTTTGTTGATATGTCACTTGCTTCCTTTTGTCAAAGAAGGTCAGCTTTGCATTTGTCTCCTTACATACATGAATAGAGTTTGAAAGTATTCAGTGATTGATTTATTCTGCCCCTTTCTCTTTCCTTGGACAGATGTCCATTTAGCAGCAAAGCCATGCATCGGGCAATCACTGGAAGACTCGAGTCTGTCTGCAGCCTGCCACTTGGTTACAGTGTGAAGACACCGGTAGTGATGCAGTCCAGCATCATCTTTCCAGACTCCAAGGAGGAGGTCGAGAGGAGGAGGGATCCAACCAAAGGCAAAATGACACCAGCTGGAGCAGGTAAGAAGATGTGCTGCCAGGTGAATGATTGGGAGGGGGGGGGGGGTGCAACTGGCCCATCCCCCCCCCCACTCACACACCCTTTGAAACCCAGTTGACATACATTTCATACACCTCCCGCAAAGTGATGTACCTCCTTTCAAAATTTCAGCCCCAAAGCTTCTCAACATTTGATAACACTGTTGTTTGATTTTGTTCAAAATCCCCCTCCCTTTTTGAAAAAAAAAATCCTCAATCCTTATCCGTCCCCAGTGATTATATGAATTTCAAATGGACTTTAGGGATAAACCTAATATCATGAAGAATTCAATGAAGACATTATTTTGTCCTTCATGACCCTGTAATACGATGAGGTTTAATTGATCCTTATCATTTGCAAGTTCTTCTTGCAGTCACAAATTTGCAAAAGCCGTTATTTGAAGAAATAAATTGTATGATATGTGCTTTTGTAGCAAATTCCGGTCATTTACCCTTTCGAGTGCAAGACAGTAAAACTTGAGTCTGTCTCAGTTTAAGTTTGTGCTACATGACATTTCGAGGGCGCCATTCAGAATTACAGATGAGGTGGTTCCTCACCGCCATTTTGTAGCCTAAAAATTGTAAAAATGTCAAAATATGTGATGAAAATCAAGACTTGGTCACCACAGAAAGATCCCACAATGTATTATGAAATGTGCAAGAACGGACTGCAGAAACATTGGTAGTTGCCGAATGAACTAAACAAGACTGCGGTTCTACATCGGCAGTCATCTGGCTTTTGGAAACATGGCAAATTGCCCACCTCTAGACTAGTTACCCTAAACCTCAATGAGCAACACCCCCATCCATCCATGCTTATGATTGTGAATAGTGCCCTCTAAATTTTGTGCCGCACAGAGCACAGGCTTTGATATTGTTCTTTGACTTTGTAATATCAGACATCTCCATACTTTGAAATTTTGTTAAAGCTATCATTTGGAGTGATGTACCTGATCAGCCCGTTGATGTTACTGCTAATGGAAAGAAGCAAGGTGCTACAGTTAAGAGATGGAATGAACCTCAGTCAAGGTGAATATCTTTAATTTGTTACTTGATATTTCAAACTTAACATTAAAAATTGGATGAGTTTAGTGAATGTAAAAGTAGTAACAGCTGTAAAACAGTAGATTTCTAATGTGTACTATTTAGTAGTATGACACCCTTACCTAATGTCCCAGAATCTGGAAAAGAAAATATACTAGTTTATATCATGAAACGATATCTACTGAAAATACAACTCCTTATATCAAAGTGTAATCAATGGGCTTTAAATTTTTTTAAAATGTCAAATTGTAAAGTACATGTGATTGACATTTATTCATTCTTACTTTCTTTGCTGAAAGATGAACAGTTATGCTGAAAAGCTGATTTTCCAACCAACGTTTTCCTTTAACCTTTTGACTACTGAATTTTTAAGCTCTCATAGACTTAATACAGGTACTATCTGGCTCCCGTAGGCAACAGGTTAACGTGTATTCATTGAATTCATAAATTTGGATATTTACAGCTGCAAACTGTTATTGTCTGATTTGGAGTGTATGCCATGAGATCTCTATTTCCTTGAAGACAATACACTCATGCAAACGATGAAGTCACTAGCTTTCGTATAATTGAAACTAAATTTGTGTATATTAATTACAATTCTTCTACAGAATACATTAATTCGTGAGAATCTCAGAAATGCCTTGTTTTTGAATGATTTGCATCCACATTATTTCAATTATTTCCTCAGGAGCAGAAATTGCAGATGTGAGCTCTTTCATCTCTTTAAGACGCTTCTAGCAGACTTAGACAAGGACAAATTGCCCCATACCCTCCAACACCATGATGAGCTGAAGACGTACCATGATTACAAAATGGCTGCCTCTCATTACCAGAAAGCTTGGACACAGCTTTTGAAAGTTTTCAACTCATGGGTCAGGAAACCAGTTGAACTTTCTCAATTTCAGTGATTTAAGGTACTCTTTGAGCCTTTTTATTGATGAAAAATAATGACCCTCATCAAATCAACACAGAAGTCACTGAATAAGAAATTTATTTAAACGACATGTGCACATATTGAGCCTTAATTTTGTCGTGGGCTTTCATGGGGAGTGGATCATAATTTGCTGACACCAGACTTTGTGAAAAGCACTGGAAATACCTGCAATGAAGCTGTCCCACCATAAACATTCTTCGGCCTGCTTCGGGCATTGTCGGGCCAGGGAAAGTGAGATAATGACTTTACCAAATGGGGAAAAGGGTGGAATATACACAGTATTACATAAGGTGTGTTGGTCATAAAACTCATGGCGATGGACAACACCTGTTACTGGGTAAGCACCCATGGTGTCAAATTCCCCATGAAAGCCCATGACTTGGTGTCTTTAAGAGTAGACCTCTTTATCTGCTTGAAAATTACCTGTAGACAAAGAATATAATAATAATGAAATAAAAGATAAAATAAAAGCAATTCATTTTGAAATCACTTTCTCATTTCCATTTTGTGACTGGATTTATTTAGCTGAAATATTTAGTGACAGAATTAGAGTAAGTCATACGCAGGACGAGGGATTACATTTGGCGCCTCTTTATTAATCAGTACCCTAAGTTAAACCAGGATTAATTGAATACTCTATGAAAATGAGAAAAATGAGTCATTATATTGCAGCAAAAAAGAAAAGAAAAAAGAAGCTGTTTGTATGGATATAAATTATTTCACATTTCTTCTGCTGGGAACTAATAACCAAAAGTTCATAATCTCCTTCGACTTGGCCTTGAGCTTTTAAAAGCCACCTGGATTTTGGAAGATAATGTCTTCAGTTAATGTTATGATAAAAGAACTGAGCTGGTGATATCGTCTGTCATGAAAGTCTTCAGGTAAATATCACTTATTATTATGAAAATTTGATATGAACATAGCAATGTGCATGCCATGCATGTCCTTCATCAGGATTTGTTACATGCATTTGGAATGTAGAAAATGTTTATTGGATTAAAGTAAGATATATTTTTATCTCTCTGAAGTGCATTAAATGTATATCTGTGGTTTGAGTGTTATGTTATTTACAGTGAATAGATGCAATAGAATATAACACTATGTATGATATGATGATAAAATGTAATGATTTATTGAGCTAAACTAATGCATAAAAATCTAAATTGATTTTTTTGATGCATAGGAAATATAAACATTAAAAATTTGTATGATAGTAAAGGCACTGATGAATGAAATTGTGCATGTAATGACCATTACCTTTAAAAAAAAATAATCCAAATTAACTTTCTAAACTAAATTTGTATTGAGAGTTTACTCCATAATAGCTTTCATATGATGAGGTTCCACTGTATAGTGCATTTTTTTTGTGTGCAAAGGTAGACTGGAATTTGGAATCGAAGATTGATATTGAACTCGGGTTGTCCAAGTTCCGAATGTGTTCTCTCCACTGTAGGCGATATAGAGGAAGCCATCCGCATCTTGATGTTCCGCATATATTGCACCCATTGTGGAACTGTACAAGAGACAAAACCAAAGCAAACAAATGAAAACAAAAATGAAAATAAAGAAGAAAAGTATGTTTTGATTAGTTAGGAAAATTAAATTAAGGGGGGTTTATATGCATGTGCCACCGTTTGTATGTGAGAAGGGTTTGATTATTAAAATTCTGCAAATTTCTGAATATTGAAAATGAAGTTGAACTTCTATCCCCTCTCTCTCTCTCTCTGTCTGCCTTGCGTTCTCTGGGAAGTACCAATAAATAGGAGTTGGAGCACAATGGTTTCCCGTTCCTGAGCTCTAAATTTACATGTCATATTACAAAAAGCTTACAAAACATGCCATAATTATGAATGTATATGCACACTGAATAAAATTGATAATAATAATAATAATAATAATAATAATAATAATAATAATAATAATAATAATAATAATAATAATAATAATAGTAATGATAATAATAGAATATCAAGATTAATAAAGTAATATACTATTTTCATATACATGTAGATCTTTTTTCTTTAAAACTCTAGTTAAGTTTGAAGATTTTTAACCCTTGGACTCCTGAAATCTGTCTTTCCCCATGGGTTTAATGCAGTGACAACTTGGTTACTGTTGCCCGTGGGTTTAATGAGTAAGATAGTTTGTTTGTTGTTGTTGGTTTGGAAGTGGAAGGCTTCACAGTACACCAAGTATTCTTTCTTGAAGATGAGTGTGGTCCTGAAAAGGACCTACCCACTTTTGATGTGTGTATCCCTCAGAAGTGTATATATATATAGCCTGCTATTCCTACAACCACTCATTCTCCTGAGGACGGTAAGAACATGCTTACGGAAACGTCGAGAGTGGGTAGGTCCATTTCAGGACCACACTCATCTTCAAGAAAGAATACTTGGTGTACCGTGAAGCCTTCCACTTCCATTCGTTCTACCACCATCGAAACCTTCAAAGGATATCTGTTGTTGGTTTCATTGACATTGTAAAGAGAGAGAGAGAGAGAGAGAGAGAGAGAGAGAGAGAGAGAGAATCTGTAATTTGCGCTGTATCAATCCATTGAACTGCTTACCTTGTTGTGGGAAGTACTTTGTTGACAAACAGGAACATGGACTTCTCGGGAGGTAGTGCAATTCTCTTTCTTATAATATACATGAATTGAGCCACCGTAAGATCTGACGGAACTAAAAATTTTGACTTGTCGATGTCTGCAATAGTAGACTTTGGTGCCTTCTCGACTATGACTGGTATCCTGTCGGGGTACTTGAACCGGGTCTCTGCAGACTCAAGCTTCCTTTCCGCTGGATTGAAAAAAAAATACAAACTGGAAAAAAAATTGATACCACATTTGCAGTCACAGAAGCTGCTGCAACCACTGCTGCTGCTGCTATACTGCTACTACTACTACAGCTACTAGTACTACTGCTACTACTGCTACTACTACTACTAAGTAGGCCCTATAACAACGACAACTATACTACTACTACAACTACTACTACTGCTGCTACTGCTGCTACTGCTGCTACTGCTGCTACTGCTGCTACTGCTGCTACTGCTGCTACTGCTGCTACTGCTGCTACTGCTGCTACTGCTGCTACTGCTGCTACTGCTGCTACTGCTGCTACTGCTGCTACTGCTGCTACTGCTGCTACTGCTGCTACTGCTACTACTACTACTACTGCTACTACTACTACTACTACTTCTGCTGCTGCTGCTGCTACTACTGCTACTAATACTATTACTACTACTACTACTACTACTACTACTACTACTACTGCTACTGCTACTATTACTACTACTACTGCTACTACTGCTACTACTGCTACTAATACTACTACTGCTACTACTGCTACTACTGCTACTACTGCTACTACTGCTGCTACTACTACTACTGCTACTGCTACTACTGCTGCTACTGCTGCTACTGCTGCTACTGCTACTACTGCTGCTACTACTACTACTGCTACTGCTACTACTGCTACTACTACTACTACTGCTACTACTTCTGCTACTACTACTGCTACTACTGCTACTGCTACTACTGCTACTGCTACTACTGCTACTACTGCTACTACTGCTACTACTGCTACTACTACTACTACTACTACTACTTCTACTACTACTACTACTACTACTGCTGCTGCTGCTGCTGCTACTACTACTACTACTACTACTACTACTACTACTGCTGCTGCTGCTGCTACTACTACTACTACTGCTACTGCTGCTGCTACTATACTACTACTACTACTACCACTACTGCTGCTGCTGCTGCTGCTGCTACTACTACCACTGCTACTACCACTACTACTACTGCTGCTGCTGCTGCTGCTGCTACTACTACTACCACTACTACTACTACTACTACTACTACTACTACTACTACTACTACTACTACTACCACTACTACTACTACTACTACTACCACTACTGCTACTACTACTACTACTACTACTACCACTACTACTACTACTATTGGTACTACTTAGGACATTGGACTAACGTACAGGCAAATGTACCAGCTTATTATTTAAAGGTCACTGGAGATCGTAGAAAAGGAAACATATATGTTTACCGGGATACCGATAAACATATATGTTTCCTGCATGTATTCTGCATGCATTTCACCACTGTATCAATTCCATATTAAAGACACCAAAGAACACGAACGAAAACTCATTTCATTTGCATACACCTGGTGGCCCCTAGCTTTATAAAACCTGTGTTTAGAATTGAATTGATCAATGTTTACCTTCGGGGTTTTCTTCTTTGAATTTCCACTTCATCTTCAGTTTTGTGTACTCGAAAACTGCCCATGCACTATCGACGTTAGGACGCAGAAAATATGAAACCCATTCCTTTCTCTACCAGTATATTTCTCTCCATATATTTCTCTAACATACAACTATGATGTGATGCCTATACAGGAGGCCTATAACTTTCATAGTTATAGCGACCAATCAAGCTTTAGATTGTCAGCTGTTGAAACTGTATTATTTTCTGTTGAATAGCCCCGATCTGCTTCACGGAGCTATCTGTAAAGTGGGGATCTATATAGGCCTAATCCTGTTTTAAAGGTTATCCATGACTGCTTCTGGGTCCGGCTTTAATACCACGAACACTGACCCACAAATAACAAAAATAAATTTGACCCACAAATAATGTACTTTGAAACAGATTTGCCATTAAAATAATTGTCGTTTGAGAGGGATTTCCTTGTTATTAGATAAATAGGAGGCAAGTAATTTTGTGAAAAAAAGTTTATACACGTACTACAGTATTCATATTTTCAAATTTGTATGGCTAAAGGCTAATTATCCAATTGATTAGGGGTAAAAAGAAAACAATGGAAGAGACTGATGCCTCAAATAAACTTTATGATAAAAACAAAACTACAAAATAATAGTACTTGTACATTACAACGGTAATACTATGGAGTAAAATATACCAGTATTATTTTTATAATTTGAGTCTTATTATGCCTTCATTGTTTGATTATAAAGGCATAATAAGACTCAAATAACTTTGTAAATAACGGTAGAGATTGTCTTCATGCTGAAAAGTCTCGTCTTCAAAATGATAGATAAACCCCTGTGAACAGTAAGATATGCCTTTTTCGATATTGTGTTGAGAATGGATCCAAGATCATCAGAAAGGGGAAAGGCGAAAATTTCCTGACTTTGATTTTATCCTTGCCGAATATGGGGCGTCCCACTACCCTCAATACCCGTAAAATGCTGTCCAAGTAGAAGGTCAACCCGAGGACTCGAGATGATGAAATTAAAATAATGATACTCCTCCTTCCACACAGTTCCTATTTATTTTGTCAATAAACTCAAAGAAATGGACATCATGACCAAAAGAGGAGTAGAGTGGGAAGAATGGATATAGGAGAGAGGGGTGGTAGAGAGAGAGAGAGAAAAGGGAGGGAAAGGAGAAAGGGCGTCGATCGGGGGGAGGGGGGAGAGACAAGGGGAAAAGTTCCCCCTTGAATTTTTAAGGGTCGGGGCACAATATATAGGGTATGTCCCCCTGAATTTTAAGCTTAGGACCCTATTTTTTTAATGTGTGTGTGTGTGTGGGGGGGGGGTATGTGTACGTCCCCCTTTTGAGAGTGCCTCCTATGAAATATAAAGCAGATTGACGCCCCTGGGAAAGAGGGAGGGGAGCCAAAGAGATGGTACATGGCGAGCCATTAATTAGAAGAGAGATACTAGTACGCATTTTCTTTGTGTGTAGAGTGAGGGCGTCTAATACCGCTTTCCCATTGCCGTCGGGCCCTAGGTCCGGCCCGCGCGCGTCCGGCCCAAGTCCCGACCAAAATGCGTCCGTAGCAAGTGCTTTCATACAGCCGTCAAAATTTGGTCAGGCCCTGGGCCCGGACCTGGGCCGGACCTAACATATCCGTCGTAGTTGCTACGGAAACCACTTACCTCCCTAATTTTATTAATTTTTTTGTTTTTCTTTGTTTTTAGTCACATCATTTCGTCTCTATATCTTTTTATGCTATTCTTTGTATTTCTTTCTTTTTCTCTTTCCGTCTTTTCTTATGTAATTCTTTGTTTTATCATATCTTCTTTTCTATCTTTCCTTATGTTATTCTTTTTCTTCTTCTATCTTCTTTTCCCCCGTCTTTTCTTATGTTATTCTGTTTTCTTCTTCTTTTTCCGTCTTTCCTTATGTTATTCTTTGTTATTCCTTCCATCTTCTTATTTTTCAATCTTTTGTTATGTTATTTTGTTTTCTCCTATCTTCTTTTCTATATCTTTCCTTGTGATATTCTTTGTTTTCTCCGATCTTCTTTTCAATCTTTCTGTATGTTGTTTGTTTTATCTTTCTATCTTTCTATCTTTCTATCTGACCAAATTTTCATTATTGTGACGTCAATTTGGTCCAGACCAAATTCTGTGTGCTTTCACACCAAGTTTGGTCGGGCCCTGGTCGGGCCCAGGTCGGGCCCTGAACCACCTCTTAGGTCGGGACCTGGGCCCGTGTGAAAGCAGCATCTCAGTCTCCATCATAATACACGTACATTCACTTCTTGGATCATGGCAAGAGGAGACACAGTATTGTGTTTTGAATATGTTGGGTTGCCTGCCTTTTTACTACAATTTTTTTGACAAGGAGAACTTGAAGAAGCTGAAGAAGAAAAGACAAAAGAAGGGAGAAGAAGAAGAAGAAGAAGAAGAAGAAGAAGAAGAAGAAGAAGAAGAAGAAGAAGAAGAAGAAGAAGAAGAAGAAGAAGCAAAAGGAGGAATGAAACAAAAGTTGAAGAGGAAGAAAAGAGAGAAGAAAGGAGAAAAGACAGAAGAAATAAAAGAAGAAAGAAGGAGACAGAAGAAAGAAGACAAGACAGAAGAAAGAAAAGACAAAAGAAAGAAGAAGACGAAGGGAAAACAACCCTCGGATAGGACATTAAATGGAAGCCCCGTGTAGAGGGAGTCACCACCTCTGTACGTTATGAACCCACTGCACTATTCGAATAAGAGTAGGGGGAAATCCCGGTGTAGTGGTACACCTGAGCATCCCAAAAAGTTATATGCAGAGGTGAGACCCGAGGGTTGCAGTGATTAAGTTTATTTTTAACCTCCCAGACCCGGGTGATGCCAAATACTTAATAATAATACTACTAATAATAACCATTTTCATATCACACAATGAAAAAAAATAAATCAATAACGAAGAATTGCACACCTCCACAAGTAATGTTGAATCATCATTGGTACTCTTTATTCCTAACCATTTACAAACAAGACAGTTGATATTCCATTGTTTGTATGTACAGTCAATTTATTTAATATATTGTATTTAAAGTTTTAAAGACGTTAGATAGACTAAAGACGATTCTACCTTTAATATCTACAGGAATAATGGAATGATAACGTAAAAATACATTAGTTATACCATGAACAAAAATACAATTTCTTGTCATTACAACTGCATTTGTATGATAAATATATATACTATATGGTCCTTTAATTACACTTTCAGTATAAATATGTTTGTAATTATATCTTCAATTCACAATTGTACAGTTTATGTATTTTATGTACATGATTGATGGGTAATGTATCAACTTACATGGGTTGGCCCATGCAGTATGAATCTACACCCTGATTGGATGAAATATTACACAAAGAAATTCTTGTACACGTACATAACCATGGTATGGAATGTTGTAATAGTAACCCATTTCATTTTGGCAATCAAGCAGATACATATTACAGTTATACCAGTGACCACCTGTATAGAAAGACCACCTGTCTATAAGGATCATTTTTTCCCCCTTTCTTCCTCAAATGTTCTTTCTATACAAATTTCACTGTACATTGTATGAACATTAACTCATGAATGTGTGAATGAGATAAAGAGACACTGGGTGCATGTAGATGGAAATAGACCTGTTTACCAATGTATTCAAATTTATGCATGTTTCTCTCCCGAACCCTTACATGTAGTTACCAACTGTTCAGTTCACCTGTTATGCATAATGGCATCTGACTAGAAGGAATCCAGTTTGCAAACATTGGATGTTGCTCTGTCAGGCAAGACTCTGGCATGCTTCTCAGCTGTCAGTGGAAACTTTTGTTCAACATATATGCATGAAATTAGTAAACAGGTCTACTGGAAATGTAAAGGAAGACAGAGAGGGAGGGAGGGAGGGAGGGAGGGAGGGAGGGAGGGAGGGAAAGAGAAGGGGGGGGGGGGGTGGGGTGGTGGGTGGAAGGGGCTTGGGGGATGTGAGAGGGGAGAGCAACAAAATGCAAAATGTTATTTCAATTCAAGCATACTTTTTTTTTTCAAACAAGACAATGATTGTGCATCATAAATGAAACTTTGCATTATTTTACACGCAGTTTACAAAGTACAAAATTTGAGAAGAAAACCCAAATAACAAAACAAGATTGTCATTATACTAAATCAATTTTAAATCACAGTTTACTATTATTGCAACACTTGGTGGCTCACTTTAAGCATTTTAAACATCTAAATTGCATTAAAAGTATATACACTATGCAAGCACTAGCAATAATGCAGAGTTTGATTAAACTCTGATAACAGATAACAACAAAAGCAAAACAAAACTAATACAAATGTGATAATCAGTCATTTAAATATAAACAAATATCTTAGTGAACAAAAAGCAAAACAATTTTTTTCTTCTTCAAAATTGGAATGAACTAAAAAATGAGGGTGAAACTGGAAAGGCACCGGTTAGCTGAAAGCAGTTTTGGCCATCTAATTCATGACAAGCACTTCAAGCACCATAATTCTTCCGTCTTCTTTCTGCAGATCTTGTGTGCAATGTGTGTCACTGTGTCACAGTATCCTTACACCAGAGTTACATACAATGTATGTACATAACATAGAAGTCCCATTTAGATAACTCCCTCTAAGCAAAACACCTTTAGGCTACATGTAGCTAGTTTCTCCCCTTGTCAGGATTCCTTGGACACTTACCACCTTAATGTAATACACCCCTGTACATTCAAGTTTGTTGATGTGAAGATTTAACCCGTTGACAACTGAATTCTTATATTCCCACAAATATATTCCCAGTAATGCAGGGGCAGTCCGGTTTCAGTAGCCAATGGTTAAGAAATGAAGAGATTATTTCCAAAAAGGGTTAGATCCACTTTTGATGAAGATTGAGTTACTGACATCAGAATATGGTAAAGCCTTGTACCTGTCTTTTGAACAAAGCTGTTAAGCTAGATTTTCAGAGCACTCATGAAAAAAGCACTTAACTAATTTCACTTTTCCGTACATGCCTGCACAAAATCTGGCAAACAAATGCGTTTTTCTCTGAAGTTACAAAAGTGGATCCAATCCCTTTTGCGAACAAACTCTTCAAATACTCTTTACGAGAACATGCAGATCGACCATCATACTTATCATGCACTGCACAAGACCCCTGTTGTTAAGGATTCAGGGCTGGACCGATTTGTCATGATGGGGGTGGGGGTGGGAGGGGGATTAGAAAGGGTGACATCTGCAATAATCTGGATTTTGAGCTTTAAAAATATCAATTTTAACTTTCATTTGCTACACTGTAGATCACAAATATGAGCAGCTGATTCCACATAAACCATCTGCATCTTATAGACTAAAGGATCCCCAAATTAATAGATAATTTGACAATTCATCTTTTGAATAAAAACACAATGTACAGTGTAACTCATCACCTGCGTATGAAATCAATTACATGTAATCAAGAAGAGTTGTCCCACAATTGTGAAAATACATGAAAACATACTTGGCTGACTAACAGCAATCTAACATATATCATAACTTCATTTATTTGCATAAACTTGCAAATCTTATGCATGCAAGTCCAATCACGTACATCATTCTAACACATCTAAATTTCAGGCATGAAAGGAATTTGATATTGGTTTATTTAATTCATCTCTATTGGTTCAACCGGTGACCCAACACATGCGAAGACAATTGTTCCGAAATTAGATGATGAAATAAAGCCAGGATCCTGGCTTTATTTCATCAAAGAAACAAGGTTTGGGGCATGTTTAAATAGGGTTAGGGTTATGCACAGCGTAAGGTCCAGGGTTAAAGTTCAGTATTTGCTTTGACATGTAGCAAACTAGCAATTGTCATCAGGGCATGTGTTATGGATTTGGTTCAACCTCCCCATCTTCATAAAGCAAACTTTTGTTACACCACAAAAACAAAGCATATACCTTTTCATCTTTGCGACACTTTCAACTAAAAAATACACACACACACACACACCCTCACACAAACAAAATTGTTACAAATACTTGTCTAACTCCAGCAATGATTCAAACAAATAGGCCCAAATTCACAAAAGAGGTTTATATTTAAACCATGCTTTATGTACATTTGTAAAATAAAATAAATGTAAATATGAGTGAATAAGCGTAGATCAGCATGAGTGAGGGTATAAAACACATTAATGTTCGCCCGTTGGACAAAAGGATGTGCGTGTTTCACCCTTTTGGAGATTTCAGACCAAGCTTTAAATTTAAAACTCTTGTGAATTCGGGCCATAAAGTTAGAGTTTAAATGAGCACCTTAAATTCCAGTGCCCCGTTTCATAAAACTCGTTATCAATAACAAATTGCAATTTACTGAAATCCTTGCATCTGATTGAATGACAACGATTTTGTCATAGAAATGTGGCAGTTGTTACTGATAACAAGTTTTATGAAACTGTGCAAAAAAAGTGCACAAAGTCGATGGTTTGGTTGAGAACAGAGGTCAACGAAGGTTTGGTCCAAAGCAACAAGGTTATTCTGAGGTGAGTACATGTATATGGGTTACCAGTACATGTAGGCAGTGCAGGAAAAGAATTGTGCTGACATGTTAACTCACTGACTACTGCATTTTTACATCCCTCACAGGTTTTATACAGGAATCATCCACTTCCAGCAGACGATGCGTTATGAACTTGCAGGTAGCTGGTAACTGGTGTATTGTTCGCAATATAATAACTGGGTATTGGTTGGTGAAGCATCCTTCGAAAATTAGAAAGTCTTCAGGCTTAACCCATGGACTACTGCATTCTCTTCCTAACAGACTTAATACAGGGGCCACCTGCTTCCTGTAGCCAATAGGCTGATAAATGAAACTACATGTATGCAATTAAGGACACGTGGTACGCGAAGAGGGTGATGCACAGAATGAGTATCTGCATGACTTCATCTTATATTCTGCTTCTTTCTCTGATAAAGTTCTTGTTCTAAATTGTCACTCAGTCACCATGGTTTTGCAGCAGTTGTTCCCAGGAGTGGCACTACGCATGGCAAGAGTGCATCCGGGGCGGGACTCACAGTGGCGTGGCCCCAAAAGTGTTCTCTCCGCTGTAGGCGACGTAGAGGAATCCATCCGCATCTCGATGCTCCTGGTAAATGTGGCCCATGGTGGCACTGTGCAATTAAGAGAGAAGAAAGAAAGAGAGAGGTAAGGGTGCTGACATGTAATCTCACTGAGTACTGCATTTTTACATCCCTCACATGTTTTATACAAGAATCATCCCTCACATGTTTTATACAAGAATCATCCACTTCCAGAGAGAGAGAGAGAGAGAGATATGTGAGACAAATTTTAATACTACATTTTATCACATGAGAAGTACTTGTATATCTACAGGTAGGACTGTAGAGAGTTGTGTACCCTTTCATATCAGGAAGACAATGATTGATCTTTATCTGGCCCCATCCCCCTATCCTGAGACAACTACCCCCATGGATAACTACATTGTGTACCCCTCTTCTCTCCTAAAACTACCTCTAGGCTACTGCCACTCAATCACTACCCCCTACAATTTTAGCAGAGACAACTTGGCCCAAACAACTACACCATGTCACCATCCCCATCCCCCATCCTCAGATAACTAAACCCAAGGAAAATCACCCATCTGCTCTCCTAAAACAACGACTAGGCTACTGCCACTGGATCAAAACCATTTAAGATAATTACTGCTCAGACGACTACATGTACAACCTATGTGCACTACATGAAGTTACCACCCATTCTGAAATCATTACTGCAATTACATCTACATGTACCTCAGACATAGAGATGTGTACGTGTGCCCAGGGATAGGTAACTTTAGGAGTAATTGTCCAGGGTCCTGGTAACTTGGTAACTACCATGGTAACAGTGCTCAGCAGCCAGTCAAAATCAAGGTTTCCATGGTAGTTACCACTGATGGCAAAGTTACCATAATAGTAAGTTTTATACAACGGGACCCATGGCTGAGAGTCTGGGTCACCTGAGAATCATTTTTTCTTTTCATTACGTACTGCATATTATCAGCCTTAAATAGTAGGCTGAAAGGAGGGGGGGGGGGGGTGGGGATGCATCCTTGTAGATGTGCAATTCTTGTAGCCAAGGAAATCACTAAAAATGTATACTGTACCAGTATCCAGATGGTGTAATCCTGTAACAACATTACTTTACATGGATGTTCATGGTGTAGGAAATACCGTGGAAGTGAGTGATATGAAATCATAACAAACCATTTCAGTAGTTACCGGAAAAAGGATCTTAAGTTAAAGGTAAACTGGAATTCTGGCCATGCGATTTAAAAAGTGTGCATGAGTATGGTGGCCCTGAAGTATGCTTGACAACAGGTCATGTGCGACGTGAATTTCGCATCCCACGTCCTGAACTTTGCATCCCAGGTTGTGAAATTGACGACCCGCGATGCGAAATTCATGACCCTTGGCGCAAACTTTGCATCCCAAGTCGTGAAATTCACGACCCACGGTGCGAAATTCAGGACTGGGATGCAAAGTTCGCGCCTCGGGTCCTGAATTTCGCACCGCGGGTTGTGAATTTCATGACTTGGGATGCAAAGTTCAGGACCTGGGATGCGAAATTCACGTCGCACATGACCTGCTGTCGAGTGTACTTCAGGTCCACCATACATGAGACTGGTCAAAAGCAACTGGAAGAGTTAGATTAGTATAACACAGGTGTCTAGTACGAGACTGGCGATTACTGAATTGATAAGAAATTCACTAAATTTCCCCTCAAAGTATGTACTGGCACAGCACAGCACACAGAAACAAGTGCATGGGACTGCATAGAAAACCTGGCATGAACATTCTGCCCAAATTTATTTTTCAGTTATTTCTTATCTTATTTCCAATATGAGGGCATTTGCAGAGCAATCCTTTCTAGGTGACATTTTCACTATTCTTCCCAACTGACATGAAAACAGGGAAAAAATTATTCATTTTTTTTCTGGGGCTACTCTTTGAGCCCACCCAGCCAAATTTTCTACCTTGTATTACAGTTTACATTGGACCCTATGAGAATTTCAGGGGCTCTTTTTTAGTTTTCCAGGGCTCTTTTTGGCGTTTCGGGGGCGAATTCACCCCGAGCCCCCGAGCCCCTGCATGAAAAGAATGAGGAAGCTCACAAATGAATTTCACCTTTCCCGGAACTCCTAGCTTCTCTTCAATAATTACCCTTTGTGAATACTTTAAAAAGTCAGGAAACAAGGAAAGCCTATACAAAAACCACAAACAAAAGTCATGGATACTTTACATGTACTCTACACATAGGCATCAATCGAGGGGAGGCAGGGGGAAACGGCCTCCCTAAACTTTCAAAGTGGGGGACACTATAGGGTGTACGATCCCCCTCCAGTTCTAAGCTGAGGACCCTTTTTTTTGCTTGTAAGCAAATTTTTGGTGTCTCCCCCCCTTCATTTTTTTTAATGCCTCCACCAAAATCTTAAGCTGAGGACCCCCAAAATATTAAATTAATTGACGCACCCGGGTCCACAGACTATCAGCTAGTGCCAGTGTCATATATCTAATGATCAAGGAGTGTAATAATAGTAGGCATATGCTGCATGTGAAAACTGTGTCATTTCCTTTGGCTAGATATGTCTATCAGCCAGAAAAAAAAAAAAAAAAAAAAGCTAAATTTTTTCACTATATACATGTAGTACAGTGTACAACCAGGATATATGGACATGCACATATACATGTAAGTAAGCAGTCAGTGAACTTGCCACTGTAGTTCAATATCCTTCGAGACTCCAACTCTAATTTTAATCCATTTTATGCCAGCTTCTCTACACAGCTGTACAGTATAATACATCTGTACAATTTAGTGTAGTATCAAGATCAACATATGTGTACATGTACATACATTGACTACTGAATTCCCTTATTTGCATTGCCATACGGTACATCCCAGCTGCTTCCAGTGGCCAACGGGTTAAATAGAGCAGATTTCTACATGACAATATCAAAATAATGAGTCACCACTGCATGTACACAAACCTTACTCCCACTAGAGCTTAAAGATATGAAACTAGGTTCATATAACTTTGAGGACATATAAACCTACTTTTTTTTTGCTTATCAATCTCAATCTTAAATATTATCTGGTATTACCATGACTACAATCATTACTGTTTCTTCTGACTCAAAATGTAACTATTATCCTATCAGTGATCCATTAGTACAATGCCTGTCTCTGACACTGTACATTGTATGTAATTCATGAATAGTTTCAGCACACATTTGGAGAAGTATACTTTATAGAAATGAATGAAGGTACATTGTATTTAATTATTTAGTGAAAGAGTCACATTTCAATGATTACTCCAAGGTAATGTATACAAGTTTGGCAAAATGCTGAATAGCAATCTGTTTTAATTCCAACTATTTCAGATATAAGTCTGATCATGCATAATATGGCAACCTTTAATCTTAATATCTTTTTAAATATTAATATCTGTTTATAGATGAATGAGGGTACATTGTATTTAGTGAAGGAGTCACAATTTAATGATTACTCCAAGGTAATGTATACAAGTTTGGAAAAATGCTGAATAGCAATTTGTTTTATTTCAAACCATTTCAGATATCAGTCTGATGACTGATCATGCATAATATGGCAACCTTTAATCTTAATCTGTTCAAAGAATTGCAGTTTCAGCAAGGAGTGATAACTCCTTGGTCTAAGCCACTACAGTCGAAATTGGAACAGAAAAATGTCACTGCAGAATAAAATATTGATTTCACACGCACAGATCTCCCTTTTTCTAACACTGATGATATGTATTGTACATGACTGTTTGGGGAGTATGTATAGAGTGAGTTATTTTACATTATTTAACACCTAAATAGATCCCTGTCATTTGATTGGTTGTTTGATATTGATCATTTCATTTGTCCCATTGCACTATGACGTCATCATTCGTGCAATTGTGGCTCCATTTACCGTGCAATCTTGGATCCATAGGATTTGCGCCATTGCACGAACGCCGAGAGCCTGGCACCCTACGTACGTAAAACGCTTGCGTTTGCAGTGTGCACCACGAACAGTGTATAGCGCTACTGATTTATTGTGATTTGATCTATTTTTAGGAGTCATATAAAACAAGTAATGAATGTTCTTTTCATTCGTGTAATGGACAGAATATTTAATTCGGTGAAAGATGAAGCCGGGTTGAATGGATCATTTCATCTTTCACCTCATGAAATGTTCTGTCCATTGCACTCATAAGCATTCATTATTTGTATACTATGTCCTGATGAGCAGTTTGAACAAAGTACATGTACAGTGTACGCAGCTAGAGATAAATGACTGTAACAATGAAAAAAATGATGGTGGCACAGTTTACAAGTTTAAATGGGAGAAAATGAGGAAATCACCCTAAAATGAATACTGGTGGTCTCGGACAGTTCATGACCAATGCATATTGAGGGTGTGTAACTACACTGAACTGCAGGTGCATGTACCGTAAAGGGGAAGTCCCATGCTGAGCAACAATTGTGTCATCCACACTGCCCAGCTCTTGCAGAGAATAATGAATAGATTCTTTTTCATGTGACTGTCATGGTGCCTATTATGAAATGAGTCATACATGTAGCCGTGATAAAAAAAAAAAAAAAAAAAGGCTGGGCGGAATCTTTTTTGTTTGCCTGTGATCGATTCTCTCACTACTTTTCTCTTTCTCTATTAAAGCTGTCACTATGGAGATCAAAAGTTTATATTTCAATTACAACAAATGATTGTTGAAATGCAAAAAAAAGGAAAGTGTTTTTTTTTTTTTTTTTAAATATCTACATGTATCTTCTTTTTTTTTTTTTGCTCTTATAGGAAAGGTGCATCTTCTTCCCCCCCCCCTTCCCTTGTCCTCAGCAATGTCTAAATATACAGTACATGTACATGTAGTTGATCTCTTGTACTCCTATATCATAGAATATCACACTGCCATACTGTAGTGGTGTTTGAAGGTATTTGATAAAAGGGGAGGAGAGGGAGGAAGGGGGAGGACGGGGCAGAGAGTGAATGAAGGGAGAGGACGGGGGAAGAAGCGGATGAAAGGGGAGGACGGGGGAGAGAGCGGATGAAGGGGGAGGACAGGGAGAGAGAGCGGATGAAGGGGGAGGACAGGGGAGGGAGGGTATGCAAGCGGGGAGAACGGGGGAGGGGAGCGGATGAATGGGAGGACAGGGGAGGGGAGCGGAATGAAGGGGGAAGAGAACGGGGGAGGAGGGAGAGGCGGATAAGGGGGAGGACAGGGGAGGGAGCGGATGAAGGGGGGAACGGGGGAGAGAGCGGAGAAAGGGAGACGGGGGAGAGCCGGATGAAGGCGGGGACGGGGGAGAGAGTGGATGAAGGGGGGAGGACGGGGTTGGAGATGCGAGGAAGTGGAGTGGGAGGAAGTGGAAGGTACGGGAGGGGACGGGGGGTAGGAGGGAAAGGGGGGTGGGGGGAAGGGGTAGGGAGGAAGGGAGGGGAGGGAGGAGGGAGAGGGGAGGGAGGAGGGGGAGGAAGTGGAGGGCGGGGTGAGGGTTAGAAAGGAATGATTTCCCAAACCATGTCAAAACTAGATTACATAGAAAAGTAAATCTAACCTTGATTGTGGGAGTACTTTGCCGACAAATAAAAAGATGGCTTTCTCAGCAGGCAGCTGTATTCTCTTCCTTATAATCCACATGAACTGAGCCACAGTGATGTCTGCTGGAATCAGGAATTTCCTCTTGTCAATGTCTGGGATTTGAGATTTTGGTGCTTTCTGGACGATGACAGGTATCCTCTCTGGATACTTGACTCGGATCTTGGAAGACTCTGATGTTCTGTGGTCTGAATCAGCAAGTCAAACAGCAATAGAACATTACAGTCACAGAAATCTCTGTCATCCCGTTAAGCACAAATAGATTGAATTTTCAGTGTAACATGCATTTTCCATTGACCCTACTCACCCTAGCCAGAGTTATAATGGGCTTACTGTTTAAAATGGATTAATACAGACACATGACAGAAGGAAAATAAACCTGTCAATTCAATTGGGAATTTGCTCTGCAGAGATTACATCTCACTCCATGAAGCACTGAATCCCTTCCCTCGTTCTCTGGAGAAGATCCCCCTTAAAAGATGTTATAAAGCTCCTCCAAATGCAATGCCAATGGATGAATTTTTCCATCTATAATAATAATAATACAGGGAACTGGTATTCAGTTAAGATTGTATAGTTAATTTGGGGTACTATTGTCAAATCAATGATAGAGCATACCTCTGAAAAACTTCTTAATTTATGTTAAATGAAGAACTCATACATCATGTACTCATCAATGCCATGGCATCAATTCAATTTCAATCTCATCCCTGACATAATCATGTTTTATTTTTATTTTATTTTTTTTTTACTAACACAACTGTACATTAAGTTAGCACTAGCTTAAATTAAAATGGCGTAATTACATGCACTTAAACATGTTATTGTTAAAGAATGTGTTTCATCAACAAATATTCAATTCAATTATGATTCAGTATTCACCTTCCGAGTGTTCCTCCTTGAATTCCCACCTCATTTTCAGTTTCGATTCACGGAAATTTCGCATTCAAACCAGCGTCAGCGATTGCCGATCAGATCAGACACCAAAATCATCCACGACCACGATTACATTAAACAGCACGACTCCCTAAAATTTTCGCTGGCAATCTGAAAGAAATGACACAACTTTTCCGCTCGTATCACGGGAATATGACCGTCTCAGTTCAGAGTTCTTTGTTGTGTTATTACAGCAAAGCAATGTTATGTTTATGACATCGATAATCATCAGTGCAGTATCATTGCAACATACAGCTGCAGCTGTGGTCCACTTCCGTGTCAGCAGCAAAATTATATAGCGTCACTGTTTATTTCGACGGGTCTGCGTATGTAATGAATATTCATGTATAGAATATTCATGTTATAGAATATTCATATTTGTTTCAGTTGCTGTTTTCTTCTGGGCCCTCTTGCATCTTTTTTGTTTAGGCGTACAATCTGCATTTTGATTTTTTTTTTAAATTTTGGTTTTGAATGTAATTGCTTGTTTTCTACACTGGCTTTTGCAATTTACCATCCATTGACCCGTGACTTTCTTCTTATCATCCTCATTAACACATTACTCAAATCATTATCACATTGTGTGCATATAGACCCTAATTATTCTCATATTTTTCCTCACTAGATCGTCAATAATTACGCTACCATACCGGAAAAGACCAGTTTCATCTGATAATTAGCTAAATGCCTCACTGCAGGGGTGGCAGAGCCGGGGGGGGGGTTGCAAGGGGCCCCACTTTTCCAAGCACCCAAAATGTGCCCCTGTTTATCCATGAAAAATGCCCGGCCTTTTCAAACCTGTACAGTGCCCCTTTTTCAGTTAATAAGATAAGTCGCCCTTCTTAAATCCTACAACTTCACCTGAAGTTTACAGCAGATTTGACCCTTTCCTTTTTTCCACAGCGCTCTTTCCCCTTCTGTAATGAATGACCCTACATACCGAAATGTGATAAGTGCCCATTTTGACTGCCCATTTTCGGTTATAATAGTGTAATTGCCCTTCTGCTGAGTGGCCCCCTTTCGCCTATGATAAGTTCTCATTTTCTACTTCCCCCATTTGAAATCTGATACACACCCCAATTTACTTCTGATAAATGCCCATTTTCCTTTGTAGTATGTCCCATTTAACGTTCTGTTTAAGGTGCTATAAGTGCATTGCCCCTTTTGATTCCTGCATGTGCCCCTCTTAGAATTTGATAGTATACACACCCACTTGATTTCTGATAAGTTCCCCGTTCCGTATGATGAAAATCACTTCAATGGAAGAAAATCGATTTAATTCTTTTACTGGTGGATTTCTTATATTTTTTCATTGAAATATAAAACTATTTACAGGCCTCTTGGCCTTTTTTTTGTGTGTCGATTTGGTTTCTTTTACGTTGGGTTGGCTTGGCTCAGTCAGTGTCAAAAACATGAGTTGGAAATTGTTTTGTATGAAATAATGCTCAAAGAAAAATCAAACACAAGTATGAAGTACTAGTAATTTTGATTATGACGAAATAATTTTCAAACAAGATGAAAACTCGAAAGTGATATAAATGAATATTTAGTAGGCAGTGACGTCATGTTGAATATTCATGTCAAATTCCTTAGCGGTTGAGACTATATTGGCGTGGATCCGGCAGATTCATTATTCATGAGCTTGGAAATCTCGTTCGGCCGGCCGATGACGTATGGCTCATTAATATTAACGCCTTGGAAATTGCGGGCGCGCGGAACAAGCCCAACGCACGTACGGTACACGTTATACGAATTGCATGGTCACTTCTCCATTCATTATCAGTTTATAACTGGCGTAAATCCAGCATCTTTGGCGCAAATCCGGCAGTTTTTATGAAAATAATCAGAATAATGCCAATGAACCCAAATCAAAGTGTTGGTTTGACCAACCTTAATTGCAAAGACAGCATTGAACTAGTAAACCAGAATTTATTCATGAAAAATAATTCACAACATGCATTTTAATTTCTCCCTTCATGTCAATGTACATAGAATTGGCGTAAATCCAGCATCTTTGGCGTAAATCCGGCAGTTTTTATGAAAATAACCAAAATAATGACAATGAACCCAAATCAAAGTGTTATTTTGTCCAACTTGATTACAAAGACAGGAATGGACTAGTAAAACAGAAATTATTCATGAAAAATAGTTCACAACTTGTATTTTAATTTCTCCCTTCATGTCAATGTACATAGAACTGGCGTAAATCCAGCATCTTTGGCGTAAATCCGGCAGTTTTTATGAAAATAACCAAAGTAATGACAATGAACCCAAATCAAAGTGTTAGTTTGTCCAACTCTATTACAAAGACAGGAATGGACTAGTAAAACAGAAATTATTCATGAAAAATAGTTCACAACTTGTATTTTAATTTCTCCCTTCATGTCAATGTACTGTATACGCCAATATTTTCGCGTACAGATATTTTCGCGAATCACAGGCTCACAGACATTTTCGCGAGTTGTTAAATTCGCGAGCGCAAGAGCAAGACTTGCAGTAAACTTATTTGTGCATGAATGAGCCATATCGGCAGATGACAACTGTACTATGTGCCGATGACATTGCGCTGAGAGGTAAAAAGCAAATTTAGTGCGAATATTTTCGCGTGTTGTTAAATTCGCGATAGGTGAGTGATTCGCGAAATTCGCGAAAATAAAACCACCGCGAAAATTTCAGCTTATACAGTACATAGAACTGGCGTAAATCCAGCATCTTTGGCGTAAATCCGGCAGTTTTTATGAACATAACCAAAATAATGACAATGAACCCAAATCAAAGTGTTAGTTTGTTCAACTTGGTTGCAAAGACAGCATTGGACTAGTAAAATAGAAATTATTCATGAAAAATAGTTCACAAGTTGTATTTTAATTTCTCCCTTCATGTCAATGTACATAGAACTGGCGTAAATCCAGCATCTTTGGCGTAAATCCGGCAGTTTTTATGAAAATAACCAAAGTAATGACAATGAACCCAAATCAAAGTGTTAGTTTGTCCAACTCTATTACAAAGACAGGAATGGACTAGTAAAACAGAAATTATTCATGAAAAATAGTTCACAACTTGTATTTTAATTTCTCCCTTCATGTCAATGTACATAGAACTGGCGTAAATCCAGCATCTTTGGCGTAAATCCGGCAGTTTTTATGAACATAACCAAAATAATGACAATGAACCCAAATCAAAGTGTTAGTTTGTCCAACTTGATTACAAAGACAGGAATGGACTAGTAAAACAGAAATTATTCTTGAAAAATAGTTCACAACTTGTATTTTAATTTCTCCCTTCATGTCAATGTACATAGAACTGGCGTAAATCCAGCATCTTTGGCGTACATCCGGCAGTTTTTATGAACATAACCAAAATAATGACAATGAACCCAAATCAAAGTGTTAGTTTGTTCAACTTGGTTGCAAAGACAGCATTGGACTAGTAAAATAGAAATTATTCATGAAAAATAGTTCACAAGTTGTATTTTAATTTCTCCCTTCATGTCAATGTACATAGAACTGGCGTAAATCCAGCATCTTTGGCGTAAATCCGGCAGTTTTTATGAACATAACCAAAATAATGACAATGAACCCAAATCAAAGTGTTAGTTTGTTCAACTTGGTTGCAAAGACAGCATTGGACTAGTAAAATAGAAATTATTCATGAAAAATAGTTCACAACTTGCATTTTAATTTCTCCCTGCTTGTCAATGTACTTAGAACTGGCGTAAATCCAGCATCTTTGGCGTAAATCCGGCAGTTTTTATGAAAATAACCAAAATAATGACAATGAACCCAAATCAAAGTGTTAGTTTGTCCAACTTGATTACAAAGACAGGAATGGACTAGTAAAACAGAAATTATTCATGAAAAATAGTTCACAACTTGTATTTTAATTTCTCCCTTCATGTCAATGTACTTAGAACTGGCCTAAATCCAGCATCTTTGGCGTAAATCCGGCAGTTTTTATGAAAATAACCAAAATAATGACAATGAACCCAAATCAAAGTGTTAGTTTGTCCAACTTGATTACAAAGACAGGAATGGACTAGTAAAACAGAAATTATTCATGAAAAATAGTTCACAACTTGTATTTTAATTTCTCCCTTCATGTCAATGTACATAGAATTGGCGTAAATCCAGCATCTTTGGCGTAAATCCGGCAGTTTTTATGAACATAACCAAAATAATGACAATGAACCCAAATCAAAGTGTTAGTTTGTCCAACTTGGTTGCAAAGACAGCACTGGACTAGTAAAATAGAAATTATTCATGAAAAATAGTTCACAACTTGCATTTTAATTTCTCCCTGCTTGTCAATGTACTTAGAACTGGCGTAAATCCAGCATCTTTGGCGTAAATCCGGCAGTTTTTATGAAAATAACCAAAATAATGACAATGAACCCAAATCAAAGTGTTAGTTTGTCCAACTTGATTGCAAAGACTGCAATGAACTAGTAAACCAGAATTTATTCATGAAAAATAACTCACAACTTGCATTATAATTTTCTCCCGGCATGTCCATGTATATACTGACGTAAATCCAGAAAATCAAAGGAAGAAGGAGAAAAGGAAAGAAAGAAAGGAGAAAGGGAAAGGAAGAAGGAGAAAGGGAACGAAAAAAGAAGAAAGGGGAGAAAGAAGAAGAGGGAGGGGGAAAAGAGGGAAAGTAGGAAAAAAAAGAAGAAAGCAAAGGGAAACAAAAGAAATGAGGGAAAATTAAGTACCAAAACCCCAGAGTTTCCGGGGGCTCCACTCCCTGGACCCCCGCAGTGGCTTTCATCAGGGGCCCCAAGCCAGAACCCTGGGCCCCACCGCTAAGGGCTTCGCAAAAAGCAACTCGCGGTGCGGGCTCACCTCCGCATATTCTATTTCTAGACTTAGTTACCGGGAAATTTTCGACTCTACCCCCCCCCCCCCCCCCCGATAACAGGCAGAGAATGTAAGAGACCGGGAACAGACTTATTCAAAGAAAGGTCAGAGCTTCTTCGCTTCGCGCGGGAGGGGAAAATCACCTTCCCTGCACCCTCCCCCTAGCATGCCTAGGGAGCGCCCTTTGCACTATGGTCCTCATAAAATGAAATCCTAGCTACACCACTGATTCTAGACATGGGGTGTTGCAAGAAAGTTGCAATCGATTGCAAATAATTGCTAATTTTGACACAACCATTCTGATTGGCTTAGGGTCTGCCCTTTTAAGAAGACATGCATGCAACCATGATTTTGATTGGCCAGTGACAATCAGTTGCAACTTGCAATCGATTGCAACTTTCTTGCAACACCCCATAATAAGACTACTTACCGGGAAATTTTGGGCTCTGCCCCCCCCCCCCCCCCCCCTGATAACAGGTACCTGTTACGCCCCTGCGTAAATCAAGCATCTTCGGCGCAATTCCGGCAGATTTTATTAAAATAACGAAAATAATGACAATGAACTCAAATCAAAGGGTGACAACCCACTTCACCGAAGGCCCGCGAGACCGAAAATAGCAAATTGTAATCTATAATGTACATCGCTCTGACTACCTGTGCCAGAAGGAAGTTAAAGGGCAGCGGAAAGTTTTACATTGAAGGTGTGGGACATCCGGAAACGAGGACCAAACATGTCTAAAGGAGACATTATTATTGTATATACCGATATAGCACATCATTGTGATGAAGGAAAATACGATACGAGAAAAGTCGGCCTCGCGGGCCTTCGGTCAAGTAGGCGGACCCCAGTGAGAGTTAGTTTGACCCGGTTTGACCAACCTGGGGGGGGGGGGCGTTTCATGAAACAATTAGTCGATGGTTTTCACGGACTAATTTGCTTTCAGGAAATCAGATGCGAGTATTTTCAGTGGCTTATAACATTATTTTGTCGGTGATTTTCACCGACAAAACTCTTCATGAAACGCTCCCCAGATTACAACTACAGGGGAACGTTTCATCAACATATTTTGTTGTCTGACAAGTTGTCAGATGTGACATCTTTCCTTGATTTTGATTGGCTGAGAAGTATCGTTACTATGACAACTGTCGGATAAAACAGACTTTGTCGGATAAAACATCCGACAATAAGTCCTTAACGCTCCCCTGCATTGAACTATTAAAACAGAAATCATTCTGAAAATTGTCTTAACTTTTCTATTATTTTTTATCTTATCTCAGTAAGATAATAGCTCGCTAGTATTATCTTAAATCGGTATTCTGAAAATTACATTAAGTCTGTAAGGACCACCCATATATTATCTCTGACACGCCCAATCTTCTCTCGTTAAACAATCATTAAAGATTTTATATGAGTTCCTCAACCAATAGAAGTGTCCCTTATGTAAATGTAAAACCATTATGGTGCGCGTCGTGCATCATTATAGGCGTAATTTTATCTTGCGTGCATTGTGCGCTATCGTCTGCAACACTTATTTTTCAACTTTAACAAGCTCAAGAGAAAGCAGAGAGAGAGAGAGAGAGAGAGAGAGAGAGAGAGAAAGAAATCCCGGGAAAGAAAATAGAAAGTAGAAAGATATAAAGGACAAATAAAGCAAAGGACAAATGAAGAGAGGAAGTGGAAGAATAAGAGAAAGGTAATGTTTTGTTTTGTAGCAAAGGTAATGATAAAAAATCAGGTGATTTCAAATTAGCCTACAAAGATCAAATAATTCAGAGAAAAGAATCTGTGAAGTATTTGGGCATCGAATTAACCAGCCAGGTTTCTTTTTTGTCTCTAGTATAGAATCTGTTATAGTAAAAAAAGGCCAACTCCCGTTTGAAATTTTTGTACAGATACCAAAATTGCATGAATTTACATGCAAGGCGTATATTATGCTTTGCTCTTATTGACTATGTTTATTTGACTATGCTAACGCTACGTGGTATAATAATTTAGGCAAGTCAGATCAAAAGAAACCCCAAATCGTTCAAAATATTCAAAATATGATGGTAAGATTCATTCATTGTTTAGGCCCAAGAACGCACGTTGGCTATAACGAGCTCTCAGCAGTCGGTTTACTTGATGTCAGTCAAAGATCAAAACAACTTATTCTGCGCCACGCACGCATAACTCGAGGGCAAATCATTATAATGGCCGCAATTTCAATCTTGTTACGACTTATATGATACAAGACATAGTCAATATAATTTTATCTTGCCCGAACGAGTAGGCATATTGGCAACTGCTTATAACGCAATCAAATACTGGAGTTCTCTCCCCAATGATATTAAAGCAGTTGAAAACTACTCTGAAAGACTACTAAAAGAGTTCCTATCACTTGAGTCTAAGAAAAAAGAAACAAGTGACATAATTTACACAATAAATTGTATGATATGCTTTAGACTTACAGATCAGTATTCTTTTCTCTAACTTACCGATATCATATGTATCATTTCGTTCTTTTGTGTTGATTTTTTTTTTCGTTTTAAATGTGTTGCTGTTAAACTCTTGTAAATATGTTTCATTATGTATATAGTGCTAAATACTTACCAGCCACGTTACCAGCAGTCAAATTGTTGTTCTCTTTAGGACCCCATTGTAAATAAGCTTTCGAGCTTTCATGGGTCATCCTGTCAAGCTTTAATGAAGAATCAGAGAAACAGAAGGCAAAGAATAAAGCTGTATAAAGAAAAAAACACTAATCATGTTAACAAATTAACAAGATAAAGATTACTCAAAATATCAACCAGCCCCCCCCCCCCCCCACCTCCCCCCCCCAAACACTATATTTTCATAAAAACTGCCGGATTTGCGCCAAAGATGCTGGATTTACGCCAGTTCTATGTACATTGACATGAAGGGAGAAATTAAAATACAAGTTGTGAACTATTTTTCATGAATAATTTCTGTTTTACTAGTCCCATGCTGTCCTTGCAATCAAGTTGGACAAACTAACACTTTGATTTGGGTTCATTGTCATTATTTTGGTTATGTTCATAAAAACTGCCGGATTTACGCCAAAGATGCTGGATTTACGCCAGTTCTATGTACATTGACATGAAGGGAGAAATTAAAATACAAGTTGTGAACTATTTTTCATGAATAATTTCTATTTTACTAGTCCATTCCTGTCTTTGTAATCAAGTTGGACAAACTAACACTTTGATTTGGGTTCATTGTCATTATTTTGGTTATGTTCATAAAAACTGCCGGATTTACGCCAAAGATGCTGGATTTACGCCAGTTCTATGTACATTGACATGAAGGGAGAAATTAAAATACAACGTTGTGAACTATTTTTCATGAATAATTTCTATTTTACTAGTCCAATGCTGTCTTTGCAACCAAGTTGAACAAACTAACACTTTGATTTGGGTTCATTGTCATTAGTTTTGGTTATGTTCATAAAAACTGCCGGATTTACGCCAAAGATGCTGGATTTACGCCAGTTCTATGTACATTGACATGAAGGGAGAAATTAAAATACAAGTTGTGAACTATTTTTCATGAATAATTTCTGTTTTACTAGTCCATTCCTGTCTTTGTAATAGAGTTGGACAAACTAACACTTTGATTTGGGTTCATTGTCATTATTTTGGTTATTTTCATAAAAACTGCCGGATTTACGCCAAAGATGCTGGATTTACGCCAGTTCTATGTACATTGACATGAAGGGAGAAATTAAAATACAAGTTGTGAACTATTTTTCATGAATAATTTCTGTTTTACTAGTCCATTCCTGTCTTTGTAATCAAGTTGGACAAAATAACACTTTGATTTGGGTTCATTGTCATTATTTTGGTTATGTTCATAAAAACTGCCGGATTTACGCCAAAGATGCTGGATTTACGCCAATTCTATGTACATTGACATGAAGGGAGAAATTAAAATGCATGTTGTGAATTATTTTTCATGAATAAATTCTGTTTTACTAGTTCAATGCTGTCTTTGCAATTAAGGTTGGACAAACCAACACTTTGATTTGGGTTCATTGGCATTATTCTGATTATTTTCATAAAAACTGCCGGATTTGCGCCAAAGATGCTGGATTTACGCCAGTTATAAACTGCACATGTATGATTTGTGTATGATAATGAATGGAGAAGTGACCATGCAATTCGTATAACGTGTACCGTACGTGCGTTGGGCTTGTTCCGCGCGCCCGCAATTTCCAAGGCGTTAATATTAATGAGCCATACGTCATCGGCCGGCCGAACGAGATTTCCAAGCTCATGAATAATGAATCTGCCGGATCCACGCCAATATAGTCTCAACCTTCCTTAGCAGCCGACAAGCGTCAAAATGGCGGTTATAGAGCTCTTTTCGAGTCCAATTCGGTCGAGATATAAGGCCAGTATTTGCACCAAAGCCACAATTTTTGCCATCATAGCTTTCCTGTTTACAGTTATTCCACCTTTCCTGATTGCATACAGAAGTGAAGGTGAGGGAAATATGTTATTTTCGTACATATTAGTGTCGCAAACTTCAAACCGTAAGCCCACTCATACATTTTTGTGTCCTGTGAAAGAATGTTCCAAGCAGAGAGTCACCAGAGTGTATGAAGCCTTAGACCGAAGAATTCTGTCTCTGACAGTCGTCGTTAGCCTCTTATTTAGGGTCGGCACTAAAGGAGGAGTGCCGACCCTACCAGTATAAGAGGCTAACGACGACTGTTAGAGACAGAATTCTTCGGTCTAAGTATTAGCCTGTAGAGTCTACCTATTGTTAGACTAGTAGTAGTAGTAACAGTAACAGTTAGATTCTAGATCTACCGACCAATTAGATCTACAGTTTCCCATCCCACTACAGAAAAGATTCTCAATAAAATGTCTCGAAATGTTACTGACATATAGAGAAAATACTGCCTGATAAAGTCCACTGACTTTAAAGTCATGAATCTACGCCAATTTGCAATGGCCGTCAGAACAATAAAGCCTTGCCATTTTTTTAAACAAAAAAAGATGGCGTCTTATTACCGACCTTACAATTTGTCAATCAAAATGATTCAAAATTTAGATAAGAATAAGCCATATTTGAAATCAAATACAATTCTAAATGATGCCAGAGATGTTAATTACCAACATTTGTATAGTTTAACTTTATAGATAAAATACAACTTTGAAAATGTCATTTTAAAGGTATTTTTCATGTCCCGTTAAAGACAGCGATGTTGCCATTTTGTGATTGCCCTTCTTGTGTGCGATCGTACGGATAGAGTGTTGATCGTAGACGTAGATAATGTTCGACAGAAGGAAAATTCATCCATAGATATTCAGATTTGACATTAAAATTTTTCAGAATCTCAAAAAGATCCTGCAAAATCACTAAAATTAAAAAATGACAAGTGCAGATCGAAGAGTTACGAGTAACTGTTAGGCCCACGTGTGGTTCGCTCATTATTCTTCTCGCCTCGGCACCGTGTGTCTATTACACTTCCTTGCATTTTTGCCTAACGTGCTATCTCTTTTACAAGAAAATGTTAATGCAGAATCATTAATAGCATAATTTGCAACATTTTGATAGCGAATGTGAATTTCGGGGACTATTCTGCCGTCTTGTGATCCCATCAGAAACGAACTCCTGCCTCAAAGTTGTCCCGCACCGCACACGTCAGAGAATGGCAACATCGCTGTCTTTAACGGGACGTTATTTTTCCATGGTAGACATTTTTAAGCTCCTACTTTCTGTGTAAAAACTGCAAAATTTGTGGACGCGCCTATGGAGATTGCATAGTTAAAACGTATTTTAGATGCCCAAAGTTGACCCTAAGCGTCTTTGAATACTATTACAAAATCGACATTATCTTTGTCATTAAAAAAATTCTAGACACCGAAATTTTAGAGATTTACCTTAAGCTTAAAGGGGGGTACCCAATGCTGAAACAATGTTAGTTCATTTAAAAGAGCATGATTTTATTAGCAGAAAATCATCTGCCTAAAGTTTTTTAAAAAGTTGTGTTGCCAAGGAAACCCCTAAATGTGGTATGATTTCAGGATATTTTTGACCCCTCAGCTGTGACCCAGTTTCAACTGGGTACCCACTTTGACGTCAAAATGACGTCAAAGTGGGTACCTTGTCGCGCACTTCTAGCAAAATGTGCGCAAGGTATAATACATATTGTACAGTCTAGCACGCAGCACAACTGCAATGCGCAAAGCTGGGTACCCACTTTGACGTCATACCTCATACTCAAATCTTTTGGTCAGCTCTTGTGACTTTTTATGAGAAAATTAGCCAAAATGCATTGATTTCGATTGAAAATCATCATATTTTTAATGTTATTCTTCTTATAATTCTGTTCTCGATCATATATCAAAAAATTTTTCACCATTGTGTAATCACTTTAAATATATTCCGATTGTAGTCGCACCTTCTGTAAAGATCAAGCGCATCACGGTATCGTCGCACAAAGGCCGGAATGATGAAGTAAACAACTTTGTGCGCAATATGCAAAATACGATGACCCTGCGATACAAGTCTTCGTAATTCTGAAAATAAACAGCATTTTATGGAGAGGTCGGTAATATGACGGGTCGGTATTAGATACACTGATCATATCACTCATAGGACATATGGCCCACTTTACTGCGGCAGCCCGAACGCATAGCGTATGCAGAACGGCGATCGCTGGAATAGCTTCAAATTGGCGTGCAAAAAGGGAAATTTGATGGATTCTATTCTAAACACATTTGAGGTGAATGTGATTTCAGGCCAGCATATTTAAGATAGTATTAGTAGTATTAAGATTTGTATTAGTAGCATTGTATATATATTTTATCATAGCGTTTGGGCTGCGCACTTCGTCGTAGGAAAGAATAGGTGCCCAACTGTTCCGAGCTCTCCAGCTCTCCATAGTGAATTGTTTTCTTATTAAATCGGTATGAAGGAATTTTAGATACTTACAACTGCATCCGGATGATTTTTGTTACAATTTTTGAAGAGGATGATACAGAAATGAGGCTATATTTTCCCAGATCTTCGATGAATCTTTTCCACAGGCCGTTGTTAGTTTGCAAATGCACATGCGTAAGTTCATGTTTTTGTTGCTGCTATGCGGAACGGCGATCGCTGGAATAGCTTCAAATTGGCGTGCAAAAAGGGAAATTTGATGGATTCTATTCTAAACACATTTGAGGTGAATGTGATTTCAGGCCAGCATATTTAAGATAGTATTAGTAGTATTAAGATTTGTATTAGTAGCATTGTATATATATTTTATCATAGCGTTTGGGCTGCGCACTTCGTCGTAGGAAAGAATAGGTGCCCAACTGTTCCGAGCTCTCCAGCTCTCCATAGTGAATTGTTTTCTTATTAAATCGGTATGAAGGAATTTTAGATACTTACAACTGCATCCGGATGATTTTTGTTACAATTTTTGAAGAGGATGATACAGAAATGAGGCTATATTTTCCCAGATCTTCGATGAATCTTTTCCACAGGCCGTTGTTAGTTTGCAAATGCACATGCGTAAGTTCATGTTTTTGTTGCTGCTATGCAGAACGGCGATCGCTGGAATAGCTTCAAATTGGCGTGCAAAAAGGGAAATTTGATGGATTCTATTCTAAACACATTTGAGGTGAATATGATTTCAGGCCAGCATATTTAAGATAGTATTAGTAGCATTGTATATACATTTTATCAAAATCTTATTTACTTAAGAAAAAGTTATTAGTAGGAGTTTTCATTGTGGCAGATGAGAGCTCCAAGGAGAAGCAGAGGTTCCACTCAGGACGCTGCCACTCTGTGGCAGCGTCCCGGGGCTAAGGGCCCACTCACACTAGTGCTCGGTTATACTAATGTAGCCCTGTGTGCATAGGGCCAAACGTGTGTGGGACTGTAGCGAACATTCACCGTTGCAGCAGTCAAAAACAGACAACAAAATCGCCCTAGAGTCTAGGCAAGATTTAATTTTCTTCCATTTGCTAGAGTATCTGATTCAGGGACATTTCAACTTTTAAATGTACCACAAATTTGGGGATTCAAGAGTTGAAAATGGAATTTTAAATAATTGTTTTCCTCTGATGTGTGATTTTCTAACAACCCCAAACGCCTGGGAATACACACAAAAGCTAGTGAGGCTTTTCCACCATAATGACTACTACAGACATGATGGAGTACATGCTTATCTCAAATAAGCTTGTACATGTACAAGTGCTCTAAGAGTCATAGGGCCCATTCACACTAGGGCTCGGTTACATATATACTAATGTAGCCCTGTGTGCATAGGGCCAAACGTGTGTGGGACTGTAGCGAACATTCACCGCTGCAGCAGTCAAAAACAGACAACAAAAGAGTCTAGGGGAAGATTTAATTTTCTTTTGCTAGATTATCTGATTCAGGGACTCTTCAACGCTTAATATGCCACAAATTTCACAAACTCTAAAGCTCCAAAACGCTGCAGCACGCATGGTCACTCTATCTAAAAAACATGTTCATATCACACCCATCCTGAAATCTCTACATTGGTTGAAGGTCAACGATCGCATCATCTTCAAAATCCTTCTCCTCGTATTCCATGCAATTAACGGTTCTGCTCCACAATACAACATCAATCTAATTAACAAATATTGACTACAATGGAGTACAAGCTTATCACAAGCTTATCTCAAATAAGCTTGTACATGTATAAGTGAGCCTTGTGAGAGTGTATTGGCTCTAGATCTCTAGGCCTAATTCAATATGTGTGTCCAAATTTTGCAGATTGCCATATTTTGTGTACAGGGCATATCAAAAACTAGAAAAGAATTTAAAATTAAATAACACCAATGGATAGAGTAACACTGAATCACTTGATTATAACATTTTCATTGAAATTTGGAAAGGAATTGTGAAAATAAAATTGGCAGAATAGTGAAAAAAAAAAAGAAAAGAAGTTGCTGATTAAGCCAGGCCCAAGGGTCACAGTGATTAAGTTCGCTTTCCCCTCCCAGGGTCAAGTGACGCCAAATACTTAATAATAATGATGATGAATTAATAATAATAATAACAAAAGATTAGGGTTTTGGTTTCCTTAAGTATCTAGATGCAGAACACACAACCCCTCCCCCCTGTTCTACTTGGATCAAGTTTTCTCCTAGACTGCCTTGTGGTTTTAACAACAAGTATGCTCTAATCACAAGTATGATTTTAACTGTCTGCGCACCTTCCATTTACACATAATGGCATGATTGAAAGATGGAATTTTGGGGGTTATTGCAGACTGACTGAAATTCCAAATATTCCAACCCCTACAGGTTTTTGGATCAAGGAAGCCTTTTACAGGGAGCAGCCCGATGTCAAGTTCAAACATCAGATCCTTCTTGTTCTCCACACTGATTCTCAGATTGGCTATGTCACATGGAGTACATATCTCAACTTCAATCTCCTAGAGCAAGCCAACCTCAGGATACCACTCATTAAGGTCTGAACACATTTATTTATGAAATACTTTCAGGAAAAGTTTTTTTTTTTTCTTTTGTAACAGTGAATAGGCTTAATGTTGAGATAAAGTGCCATCATTTGCAAAAGTTTAAAGACGCTAGGTCATGGGCTTTCATGGGGAATGGATCATAATTTGCTGACACCAGACTTTGTGAAAAATACCTGTAATAGAGCTACATTTCTGGAGCACAGCAAAACAAGCTGTCCCACCACAAACATTCTTCGGCCTGCTTTGGGCGTTCTCGATCCAGGGAAAGTGAGATAATGACTTTGCCATATGGGGAAAGGGTGAAGTATACAGAGCATTACATAAGGTCTGTTGGTCATAAAACTCACAGTGATGGACAGCACCTGTTACTGGGTAAGCACCCATGGTGTCAAATTCCCCATGAAAGCCCATGACCTAGCGTCTTTAAGATCAGCTGGGAATTTGTGGGTATTTCAGTTATTTGGAATACATGTACATTATTTTGTCTCATTGAATGATCACATTACACGATTACTTTCTTTTGCCCCCTTCATTCTTTCTATCTCTCTCACTTTCATTATCAATACAGTCTAGAGAAGAAGATTCCAACAGGGATGGAAAGAACGACAAATTCCACTTCACCATTGAGGTACCTGTATTGGATACAGAGAAGGTGCTTGGGGCGCAACTCATTTTTATATTTGACTACAGACTCTATGTGAGTAACAGCATCATTTTCAGAAATGCTTTCGCCAAAAAAAAAAATTAAAAAGTCATTCCATAATCTCAAACAGACATTACCCAGCTCACAAACTATGTGCTAACTGTAAGTTGAAAATTCTGAAAATTGACAATAAAGCAAATAGTGAGAATACATCATAATTTTAGTTGAAACATCAAGTACTCTTTTGCATACCGTAATTATGAATAAGTCAGTTCATGGAAGCTTAGCATGAACAGATAAAGGTCATTTGGGACAGAAATCTAAAACCCACTGACTCAATTCACTCAAATAGTTACTTGATATGTGCTAATAATTGCGCACCCATGGTGCATTTCATGATACCCAGGTGGAATTATTCTTTTCAAAAGGGGAAATAAAAGCTATTCGTGAGGCACCTCTGTCACTTTGGAGATGACTTTTCTAAGTGCGCAAAATATCTGTGGATATTTGAGGTCATTTAGGACATGAGCTATCCATGAACTGTCTTATTTAATAATTTTTCAGAGAATATACTTATGAAGAACAGAGATGACATCATAACTCCTTGACCGACTGTCAGAAAATCAGAATTGCCTGATCAATTGCAGCATGCCACTGATCAGTTAACGTGTAGCACATCCCAGAAAGTGGTGAATAATTCATAGGAGGTTATTTGGTATAATAAAAGCTAAAATCTTGACAGTTCTTGCAAAAATTTGCTCATTGTAGTGACCTGACCATACCAAAATAAGACTAGAGTAGAGTGCTTTTTGTCACTAAACAACAATGCTCCCCCCGCCCCCAGGGCCCCTCCCCACAAAAAAGGATGAATTATGAATTAATAAAAAGTAGAAAGTCATATGCTTTATTTCAGTTATATCTCTTTTAAATTTAATTCCATGAAATGCTTGAGCACTGTAAAAGTTGCTTGGCTGAAGCCAGTGTAATAATTTTCCAAATCCCAAATCCAAAATGGTAGGCAATAGAGATGCTAGATCATAATGTGACTTTCTATTCATTTCACTTCAGTTCAGTTCAGTTAATTTCACAGTTTTATTTTCTGCTAAACAAGAACAGAATATCATTTCTATAATTTTAATAATAATAATAATGATGATGATGATAATAATAATAATAATAATAATAATGATAATGATAATGATAATAATAATGATAATGATGATGATAATGATGATGATGATAATGATAATGATAATGATGATGATAATGATGATGATGATGATGATAATAATGATAATGATGATAATGATGATGATGATAATAATGATAATGATGATGATAATAATGATAATAATAATAATAATAATAATGATAATGATAATAATAAACAATAACTCTAATTGCAACCTTAGGGGGAATCCTTTTGTTCTTGGCCTATTGTTTTGATTCCCCATAACGAACACACTTTTTTCCCTTAACACTCTCCTGCCCTGTTGTGACAGAATAAACCCATTGTTTGGATTTGCCCTATGGTGGGTTGTACGCTAATAATAATAATAATAATAACAACAATAATAATAATGATAATAAATAATAATTATTATTATTATCATTTTTATTATTATAACATTATAACCTACCATAGGGCAAATCCAGTGAATGGGTTTATTTTGTCACAATAGGGCAGGAGAGTGTTAAGCCGAATCGAGCGTGCGTTAAGACGAATCCAAGCAAAAGACAGAGACAAAAGGATTCACCCTAATGTTATTATTATAATTATTATTTCCAAGATTATCATTATTATTACTATTATCATTATTATAATCATTATTAATATTATTATTATTACCATTATTATTATTATTATTACTCTTATCATTATTATAATTATTATAATTATTATTATCATTATTATTGTTATTATTATTATCATTATCATTATCATTATCATTATTATTATTATTATTATTAATATCATTACCATTATTATTACTATTATTATGATAATTATTATTAATATTATTATTATTATCATTATTATTATTATTATTATTATTATTATAATTATTATTATCATTATTATTATTATCATTATCATTATTATTACTTTTATCATTATGATAATTATTATTAATATAATTATCATTATCATTATTATTATTATTATTATTATTATTATTATTATTATTATTATTATTAATATCATCATTATTATTATTACTATTATCATTATCATCATTTTTACTATAATCATTAATATAATTATTATTAATATTATTATTATTATTATCATTATTAGTAGTAGTAGTATTATCATTATTATTATTATTATTATTATTATTATTATTATTATTATTATTATTATTATTATCATTATTATTATAATTTTTTAAAAATTTATTCATTTCTAATTATTATAAATGCAGCGATTCAGTGATCTCCGAATGGAAACCATGGCATATGTCAGTCATACCTCAGCCATGCCAGGAGCTGAGCTGAATGTAGATGGAGATCTTAGTCTACGACTGAAACAACCTCTGGCCCACAAGGGACTTGACACAAGATATAATGTAAGCTTAACAAATGACATTCTGACGATGCTGGCAGAGTAGTAGTCCCATAATCCATAGATTGTGATTTTGTGATCTGCAGTATTTCCCTAAGCGTTTTGTCATTGCAACATCTTAAAAACTAGTAAAGAAATGTTGATCAAACCATTGGTTGCTGTACGTTAATGTGTTGCAATGCTCTGAGAAAAGAGAAAAGAGCTGATTTTTTTTTTTTTTTTTTCAAACAGATGATAGGTTGTGACAAAGATTTCCTGTAAAGTTTCTTTTTATGTTTGTCCATAATCATCAAGTATAGAAACTAGGACAGACAGTTTAAAATTGCCTTCCTGATTATCTGCACATCTGTACTTTGTAATATCTGTCATGACATAGAAATGAATTGCTTATGTTAACTTTTAAATTCGGCGAGTGTGTTGACATTTCATCTTTTCTTGTTAGTTTTGTTTGTTTGCTTTATTTTTTAATTGTTTATCTTTTTTTCCCCTTCCTAATTGATAATCATGCAACATTTTCTCAGGTACCTGTCATTGACTCAACCAGTGTATTTGCAGAAGATTATACATTCAGCAAAATATTTACATCATATCAACAGAGAAACGGTGAGTTACCAAACATAAGCATCATTATGATCTATAATTACATTTCAGTGCCAATTGAAACAGGTTTGATTGACCAAACTTTTCTCTGCAGCCCACTGGCTGAAAAGTGCACCAGGAAACTGCCAAATAAAACATAGGAAATCTGTCCTGTTAACTACTTGTTGCTGGGATTTAATCGGACAATATCTAATAAAATGGAAAGAGGGGAAAAGAAAGAAAAAGCAAAGAATTTACAATTTTGATTGTTTTGAAGAAATTATATGACTTTGTGATCTTTTGATGTCTATACTATTGCTAAAGAAGAAAAAGTAATATATATATATATCATTCTCAGTTCCTGTATTTCTGTGCTTATGATTGATTCAGTTATTCTTTTATATTCATGTTTGATTTATCAATCTCTTTTCATTCTTTTCCCTTCTCCCTCCACCTCCTCTACCTCCCCCCCCCCTCCCCCTCTTATGGATTCTATTAATTTCTTTTCATGAAATATTTTCTGTTTCTTTCCTGGTCTCTCTCCTCCCAGTCTCCACACGTTTTGAGTGTGACTACCCTGTTTGGTTGACAGGCAGAGGGACAGAACAGCCTTTCATCATCCGAGGAACTATCTATTATCCAGAAGAAACCATTGTATATCCTTTTCATAACCTGGAGAAGGTATCATTTGGTTATTATAAGGGTTATTATTGTTATTTATTATTATCATATATTATATAAGAACAAGAAGAGTGTAAATAGTTTAACCCGTTGAACACTAAGCTCAAGATAACTCGGGCTGGGGTCTGTAGAAAATGCCTGTTGTACATAAATCAAATTGTGCTCAACTGGTTAATGCAAAATAAGAAGAAAGAAAGAAAGTAAGAAAGAAAAAAAAATGCAACAGAGGATTCTGTGTATCTAGTTGTAGTGTGATAATAATAATATTTTGGATTTGTAGCTCTTATGGAGTACCAAAGTGTGATGTCACAGCAATTCATCACTATGGAAACTGGTTCTAAACAGCTTCAAGTATCTGGGATGACACTGGTTGGTAACAATACAAGTCCCTGGCTTCAACCCACTGGTTAATGCCGGGTGCAAGGATCTCTTGTTTGTAACCGTCTCCATGCTATAACAAAAGACCATGACATCATTACTTTGGTACTCTATTACTGGTACATCTGCACTGTCTGTAAGTGGTTGTCGGAGATATCAAATATCTTGAATGCAATTGCATCAGATCAAAAGTACCTTCCATCGAAACTCCATTGCAGTTTGAATTACCCATTTTAATTTCACTACTCATTAAGTTAATTAGTTTCTTGTTACCTTTTGAGAGAGTTACAAGAGATGTTGTGCATTTCGGGCTCTTTGGTGAATAGCCATGGAGTTTTGTGCATGCCACTTTAATTCTTAGTATCCATAGTTTCATTTACGATTTGTTTATGTTATACTTAGATTTTTACCGCTACTCAAAGAGCAATTTATCGATGGTCATAGCCAAAATGTCTCTTTCCATTTACAATAGACGAAACACAATATCAAATTTTATCATGCTTGTATTTCTCAAAGAAATTACTAGTACTACAGAATGACAGTTTGTTTGTGGAATGTTGATGGAATATTATACAGATATTGCCTGCCTAGAGGTTTAATATATTATTTCATTTCCCCGACAAAGTTATATTTTTCCCAAGGGATTATATTTTCCCCGAAGAGCGCAGCGCTGATGGAAAATATTGTCCCGAGGGAAAAATATAACCTCGGAGGGGAGATGAAATGTGAAAGAGATAGACCAGGCAATATCTGTTATATTATATTGTTTATATAGATTTGCCATCAGAGTATTGACGAGGTATGTTAATGGATGAATTCATCACTGCTTCTGTAGGCCTATACAACAGCCCCTTGTACAGAAGCAGTGGTACTTTGGGAGTCCTTGTAGACTTTCCTGTCAATTCCTCCTCGTCGAAGGACTGAAACTGACTAGCGGGGAAGTCGCCATGACTATGTTTGTTAGAAGTTTAAAATTTGCGGGCCATCAAATGCCATTTATTTTATTGACTTCATTAACCCGCACTGCCTGCTGCAGCGCTGCTGTAAAAAACATAATAGGCCTACGTAATAATAATGACCTAAACTTCCCTGATAATTTCTCATTGCAAATATGAAATCTGCATATATTGTTAAAAATAGACCAAAAAAAAAAATCGAATGAATGCACATAACGCGCTATTGACTTGTGTACTATAGAAGTTGGAGCGCCCTCTGCAGTATGCCAAACTGTGTCGAACAGTCTGCTGCCCTCTTGCGTTGTGGGATTGGTCTATAGGCTATGTAAAATATACAAATCAGCACATTCCTGTGGCACATTCTCCACTCCTCCCTGGGGAGCATTCCAGCCAGACTTCCATTTTACGGCCGTGCACATGCTAAATGCACATGCTAAATAACCAATCCCACTTACTGCCTATTTAATTCTCTTCCTTTCTATAATTTACTTACTGTGGTTTTTTAAGAGCCCAGCCTTTGAAAGGCCAATGGCCTCTGCTGGCTCCTACAAATTTTTGTATTTTTTATGTACACGTATGCATGACCTTTTGTTGTCGAATGTATAAATTGTTAATGTTTTTTCATGAGAATTTGAAATAAATGAAATGAAATGAAATGAAATCCAATCACAATAACGTGAGCATCCCATTGGGTACCCAATTAACACGTGGGTGACGGTGACAGGATAGTAGTGTCAGGCTTGGATTCAAAACCTAAACCCTTTGATTGAGAATCAAATGAATCTACCACTTCACCACGACACCTCCATTTTTACTTATACTTATTTCAGGGTATAATGAGTGATATGTGCTTAGAAACATTGTATTAAGCACTATATGAATGTGACATATTATTATTATTATTATTATTATTATTATTATCATTATTATTATTATTATTGTCAGTATTATTATCATATTCATTATTATTGTCATTATGATTATTATCATATTATTATCATCATAATCATTATCATTGTTATTATTATCATTATTATTATTATTATTATTATAAGTAGTAGTAGTAGTAGTAGTAGTAGTACTATTATTATCATTATTATTATTATTATTATTATTATTATTATTATTATCATTATCATTGTCATTAAGATATATGAGGCATGTCTAGTTTAAAAATGGCATGTTTTCCTTAACCGCTGTGAACTTATATTCCAGGCTTCTGGCAGGTCATCAAGTTTGGTTGGATCCAATATCTCTCTGTATTATTCCTCTTCATATTTCTGATGGAGCGAGTTAAGACGTTTGTCTTCGAAAACCAGATTGTCAACACTGTTGTTCACCATCCAGTTACAGAGACCTACAAAAACCACTTCAAATGATTGATTATGAACTCATCCCATCAACTGTTGTTCTTTCTTTTATTTTGATACTAGATGAAGTGGGTCTATATGTTTGTCTTGGGAAAATGTCAAATGGTTCTAGAATTACTGTGCAGCTTGATCATCAACAGAAGTAAGCCTAATCCTGAACTGAGGTCATATTTTAAGTTATTGTATCTAAATTTTTTTTCTGGGATACACACAAAAAAATTTGTATACATCGGGTCATAAGCAAAAGACCTGTTTACAAATGGTATTCAAATTAAATGCTTGTTTCTGTCCAGAACCCTTGGTTACCAACAATTCAGTTCACCTGTTATGCATAAAGGCATCTGAAGTGAAGGAATCCAGTTTGCATACATTAATTGTTGCTTTGTTAGGCAAGCCTCTGGCAAGGTTCTTGGTCAACAAGGGAAACTTTTGTACAACAACTGTGCATAAGATTAGTAAACGGGTCTATTATCTGCTGAATCATTACCCCCTCCCCCCAGTAAATTGTTCATACAGAGCTGCCAATCAGTAGGATTTTATCCTATTTAATAGAATTTTTAAGGGGAATATGACACTGAATAGGATTTTTCCCATTGAAATAGGATTTTTGAAACTTCCCTGATAGCAGAGACTGGTAAGAATAACATCATATTTACATCTTTTTAGAGTCGTGTCATATGTCTTATTTACGTATTATATATACGTCTTTAAGACGATACTTTGCACCAGCACAGGACGTGAAATAAGACGTCATATTTTTACGTCAATTTTACATCATACTGGTCGGGAAAAAAAAACGTCTTTATGACGTCTTTACGACCTGAAGGAAGCTCACAGACTGGTAAAAATCACATCATAAAGGCGTCAAAGCTTCAAAGCTGGTTTATAAAATATTTTAGAAAGTATTCAACATTATGATGTTTTCTCTTTGTTAATGTTCTAGCTTATAGATCGTCCTATACTAGCCCTATATCCTAACATCCTACATCCTATACGTAACTACTGATGCTTTGTATCGACATTACTATATATATATGGACTGTAATGTAGTACTTGAAAAAAACAGTTAGAAATTACAATTTCTTGATACATTCTGAAATGCCCTGCCCATGACATTAACTGAATAGTGTTCAACATGGAAGTACATTGTTCATTAAATCAGCAGTGCAATCATTGAATGAAATGTTAAAATTCAAATGTTACCTTCCTTTTTTCACGAAGTTTAGTCATTTCTGGTCATTCATGAATATTCATGAATCACGATCAACTATTATAGTCATATCACGACATAGAACTGACATAAACACGTCATATTATGGTCTTGAAAAAAGCTGTTATAAAGTGGGAAATAATTGACGTAAAAATACGTCTTGTTCTGGTCTTTCAAAAAAACGTTAAAAAGTGGTAAATATTTGACGTAAAATATATGTTCATCTTATGTTCAAACAAATTTGAGAAAATTTTGGTTATATAAAGACGTCATAAGGTTGTCGTAAAATAGTCGTGTATACGATATATGACGTGTGGACCAGTTTATGACCAGTTCTTGACGTTTTAAAGACGTCCGTCTGCTATCAGGGTTGTAAAAATGATTCTTTAATATGCATATTTTAAGTTTTTTTTTAATATTTTCTCATTAACATTTAAATTTACCCCACTGTTCAGTATGTTCTACCTGTGTATTTTGTACTGAAGATCATTTTAATTGAAGAAAATATAGAAGAGTGAGGATATAAATAATAAAATAAGCCCTCTATATTACTAATGTTGCATTTCAGTTAGAATATGCCGAGTGGCATAGGAATTATGCTGTTGGATGTTTCGAAATTTGAAACAAATGGGATTTTGGGCTTGAAAATAGGATAAAAAGAAATAAAGAATAGGATTTTTTCCCACTTGGGGTTGGCAGCTCTGTTCATATGGTAGTTGTCTGTGTTGTTTTTTTTTTTTTGTCTAGGCTGTAGTTCTTTTTAGTTGTCTAGAACTGATTTTGTAACCTGAACTTGCCAGCAAACATTCATCTGGGATGGGTTCGTGCAGTTTATGCATTTTTCAGTTCAGTTTGGTTTCAAAGCCAAAAGACAAAGGTTGCAAGACCAATTCCATTACTGTCATATTTTACAATTTTACAAAACGAAGGAAAGCATGAAATACAGTGCATAACATGCTGAGCATTATAAGCAGTATTTGTACATGAAAATGATTGAAAAAAAGTGAAATTACCAAATTGATAAAAGTTGCAATGATACAAAAAAAATTTATTTCAAAAATAAAAAAAGTACAGGTATTAATGTATTCAGGAAAATCCCCCCCCCCCCCAATAGTCTGCCCTGTGCAAATTCAAATTCCAGTTATATATGATAATGATTATTTGGTTTCAAAGTCCTTGGAAAACAGGCTACATACCATACATTTTATAAGAGTGCTACACCTTTGCTAATATATGCTCAGAATATTTGTTGGATTGTGAGTATTTGCTAGAGATCAAAGTGTATTATATTATTGAAAATGTCTTTAATCCTCTCTATGGAACTGTATAAAGTGTAAAAAAGGAAGGGTGTAAATATCTTTTATATTGTACATACATCATTTTGTAGATCATGTAATTCCACCTTGCCGTTGATTAAATTATTGACCCAAAATATGTTCATCTAGGTTTTCTTCTTTGACATATCATTGGTCTGCTTTTACTTGTGACTAGTTTCCAGAAGTATAGAATACAAAAGAAAATCACCATGAAATAAATAAATAAATAAATAAATAAATAAATAAGTAAATAAATAAATATATAAAGAAAGAAAAAAGGAAAGAAAGAAAGAAAGAAAAAAGAAATAGATAAATAAATATATGAGAGAGGGAGATAGAGAGAGAGAGAGAGAAAGAGAGAGGGGGAGGGGGTGGAGAAGTAGAGATAGTGACAAATTTGGGAGGGGATGAGGAAGAGAGAGAGAGAAAGAGAGAGGGGTGTAGATTAAGGAATGACCATTGATAATGTCAATGGCAATGAATTTTAACAAAGAGTTTTACTTCTTGAATGGCCCCTCCAAAATGCAGTTCATCTTTTAACAGCAGTAACAAAACAAATGAGAAAAGGAAAAGGATAAATGAGTGAGAGGAAAGGTGAAGGAAAGAAGGCAATGTAGTTCCTTCCTTCAAACTCCCCTCAATCTATGACGTTAAACTCTGCCCCATTTTCTGTCGAATATTTCCAGTAACCCCGAGCCACTGTGCCCCTTAACGTTGAACCCATGCTATACCACTAGTTACACCCAAAATGCCTTGGTCTGGGAATTAAAGGGAACCAGAACCCTAGGGAAAATTCAATTCCAATGAGAACAGAGGATAGAAAGAAGCAGTTTTTTTTTTAAAGTTCCATCAGAATCGGTCACAAAATTACATTAAGTTATGAAAGTTTGAAAAGTGTCGATTTACTATAGCTCAAGATATGGGAAAATGTATTTCGCACACCATTATATTAAGTTCACAAAGAGACAAGCAGTATCTTTAGAGGTAATGGAGTAAAATATGAAATGTGTACAAAACATAGAGATCCTATATATCTCTATGGTACAAAACATACTGAGAGCTGTACTTCTTAACCTGCCATTTTGAAGCAATATTACCGATATGAGCATCTCTCCAAATCTCTCCAAATCTTATTGTCCGAGAAAGGAAATTCGTTTTGCCCAATTGATCGTGGCCCCAGCAGCCACTGAGCAGCGCCAGATCGACGTTGCTCTATCCTTTTCAATTCTTGAACGTCAAAGAAGGTAGCAGCAACTCCCATCTTTTAACATCTTTTGGTATGACGCGGCCGGGGTTCGAACCCGCGACCTCCCGATTGTGAGGCGGACGCTCTACCTACTGAGCCAACACATCGTCATAGAAATAAATCGAGACCTTTCAAACTATCGTTACTTTCTCATTTTGTACCCAATTTTTGATGGAACTTTTTATGCCTCCGCCTACCAAAGGTGGGTGCTGGAGGCATGATGTTTTCGGGTTGTCCGTCCGTCTGTCCGTCCGTCCCGTTTTCGTCAATTCTCGCGATAACTTAAGAACCATTTGACGGATCAACTTTAAAGTTGGCTCATGTATGCATACATGGGAAGGACGATAATCTGATTAGATTTTGGGGTCACAAGGTCAAGGTCAAAGGTCACAGAGGTCATTATATACATGAAAATGGCTCGTTCTCGAGATAAGAACTATTTGACGGATCAGCTTCAACTTGGCTCATGTTTGCATATGAGAGGGACAATGATTTGAGTAGATTTTGGGTCACGATATGTCAAAGGTCAAAGGTCATAGACGTCAGTATAGACATGAAAATGGCTTGTTCTCGCGATAGCTTAAGAACCATTTGGCGGATCAACTGCAAACTTGGCTCATGTATGTATATGGGAGGGACAATGATCTGATTAGATTTTGGAGTCACAGGGTCAAAGGTCAAAGGTCATATAAGTCATTATATACATGAAAATGGCTCGTTCAAGATTGCGATAACAAGCGTGGATCAACTTCAAACATGAGTCACATAGGCATAGCAGAGAGACAATGATCTTATTAGAGTTGGGGGTCACAGGGTCAAATGTCAAAGGTCGTGGATGTCACACAGGTATATGTGAAAATTGCTTGTTCTCGCGATTACCTGAGAACCATTTGACGGATCTACTGCAAATGTGGCTGACACAATTTCATGTAAATAGAAGCTATTTTTTCCAGTTTTGTACTCTAAATGTATCCTAATACATGTACCAATTGAAAGTGATATATACATGTACTGCTGATCTGGCAAAGGCGGAGGAATAAATTTCGACCGCGCGTGGTCGAGGATTCATTTTTTTTCTTTTCACTTGCTTCTCTCTATATCCTCTCTTTTCATTAAAATACATTTTCCCCAGGGTTTTAGTTCCCTTCAAAATATACAAATAACAGGCTCTCTAATCTATAGAACCGGCCCTCAGACCTAGTCGACTAGCCCTCAAGTTAAAATATCGACTCGCTCTTTCGGCAAACGCCCGAAACTCCCGAAGACCAGTTCGCCCCTGCATGCCATTCACTGTGGCGGCGGGGCGGGGGCAGTCAGTGCAATTCAAGTTCTATCCAATGATCAAATTCACCCCTTTTCGAGTTTTTTTAGCTTCTCGAAAAATATACCCCCATACGAGTTAAACCTCCTCGAACATACCCTAAACAAATACGAGACTTCACAAAGTCCAGACTCAGAGGATGGGGAAAGGATACTAAATGCGTGTTAACAAACTGACCCCCCCCCCAAAAAAAAAAGAACCACTTTCTCCTAATTTTTGGCCTTTGTCTGAATGACCCCCGGGTGTGGGAGAATTGTGGCAAAGTGGTAAAGGCTCTTGCCTCTCATACGAGAGGTCCTGGGCTGGGTTCGATCCTCGCTCTGCACTATTACATCCTTGGACAAGGTGTTTTGCGCACATGATAGTGTCTCTCTCGACCCAGGAAAACTGAATTATTATCATTATCATTATTATTATCATTGTCATTATTATTATCATTATTATCATCATTATACTTAGTATTATCATTATCGTTATTATTATCATTATTATTATTATTATCATTGTTATCATTATTATTATCATTATTATTATCATTATTATTTCTATCAATATTTTTTATTTATTTTATTATTATTGTCATTATTATCATTATTATCATTTTCATCATTATTGTTATTATCATTATTATTATCATTATTATTGTTATTATTACTATTGTTATTATTATCATTATTATTATTATTATTATCATTATTATTATTATTATTATCATTATTATTATTATTATTGTCATTATTGTTATTATCATTATTATTATCATTATTATTATTATTTGTTATAATTATTAACATTATTATTATTATCATTATTATTATTGTTATTATCATTATCATTATTATTATTATCATTATTATTATTATCATTATTATTATTATTGTTATCATTATTATTATTATCATTATTATTATTATTATCATTATTGTTATTATCATTATTATTATTTTTATCAATATTATTATTTATTTTTATTATTATTGTCATTATTATCATTATTATCATTTTGTATCATTATTGTTATTATCATTATTATTATCATTGCTATTTATTTTATTATTATTACTATTATTATCATTATTATTATTATTATTACTATTGTTATTATCATTATTATTATTATTATTATTATTATTATTATTAATCATTATTATTTTATTATTATCGTTATTATTATTATTGTTATTTGTTATTATTATTAACATTATTATTATTATCGTTATTATTATTATTATTATTATTATTATTATTATTATTATTATTATTATTATTATTATTATTATCAACCCATCAATTCCTCCCGCCACCGTCATCAGGAATGCCTTGTCACTGCATGAGTTGTTAAAGTGCCTACCCCTCCCACCCACCCCCACCCGGGACTGTACTTAACATTTCATTTTACATAATTTGCACGAGGATTTGGGGCAAACATCCTGAACATCCAGTTCGTGCAAAGTTCATTCGTTGACCCTTTGGCATGACGGACATTGTAATACATTATGTACTTAGTGAATATACATCATGTTATGGAAGAATATATTTGAACGCTGTGCTTAGTACTTTCAATCGGTGCCTTCTCGTTCGCTTTTTGGTCTTAAGTAAATTTTTATGCCTAGCCAGACGAGAAGTTGGAACGATGGAAACGGCTAACTTGAAATCTTTGATGCACGATCCCAATTATTATACCAAGTCGTTCCATGTATACGCCAAGAACTCGAAGAAGTTTGCCGTGCTGGAGAAATGGGGTGACAATGTCTTTCTCGAGCTTATCAGGGATAGATTGTCAGCAACCCTGCCTGCAAATAGCAGTATTGATATGTTGGGCATTGGCAGCGGATCAGGTAGGATTCACCATCTTTGACTTTGAGGACAGAGAGGTATAAGGAGGGGGGAGAGAGAGAGAGAGAGGGGGGGGGGGAGAGGGGGGGAGGGAGAGGGAGAGAGAGAGTGGGAGGGTAAAAAGAGAGGGAAAGGGGCGCAGATTTAGAAATTTCCAATGTAAAATTCAAATTCAAATTCAAATTCAAATTCAAATTCAAATTCAAATTCAAATTCAAATTCAAATTCAAATTCAAATTCATACTCAAATTCAAATTCAAATTCAAATTCATTAACACAAAATCCTGACGTTTAAAGATTATCATCAATATAAAAAACAAAAAACAAAACAAAAATTTAACGGAAACATATGGAATAACAAAATATGCAAAACAAAGACAGAATATATCAGAACAAAATTTTACATAAACAAGACATGATTAAAACGTGTAGATGACAGAAAAATAATGACATGAAAGCTAGTGGCAATGAAGTTTGACAGGATTTTATTTCTTGAACGGCCCCTCCAAATAAAATGCAGTTCATCTTTAATCCAAGGTAACAAAATACTAAAACAAATAAACAAAGGGAAAAGACAAAGGGCAAGGGGAAAGGTGTGCAAGAAGGTGTTGTGGTTCCCTCCTTCTATGCACTCGTTCTGCTCAATTTGTGACGTTAAACTCTACCCCATTTTCAATCAAAATATTTGCAGTAACCCCCCCCCCCTCCCCTCCCCCGAATGACATTGCCGTTTGGGAATTTATGTAGGCCTACTAGTAACCGGCCCTCTAATTTCCCTGATAGCAGGCGGACGTCTTTAAGACGTGAAGAACTTGTTATAAACTGGTCCACACGTCATATGTCGTATATACGGCTATTTTACGAAAACCTTATGACGTTTTTATATAACCAAAATTTTCTCAAATTTTGTTTGAACATAAGATGACATATACTTTACGTCAAATAAAAAAAAAAACACTTTTTAACGTCTTTTTTAAAGACCAGAACAAGACGTATATTAACGTCAATTATTTCCCACTTTATAACAGTTTTTTTTTTCAAGACCATAACAGGACGTGTTTACGTCAGTTTTACGTCGTGATACGATTGTAATAGTTGATCGTGAATCGTGAATATTTATGAATGACCAGATATGACTAAACTTCGTGAAAAAAGGAAGATAACATTTGAATTGTAACATTTTATTCAATGCTTGCACTGCAGATTTAATGAACAATGTACTTCCATGATGAACACCATTCAGTTAATGTCATGGGCGGGGTATTTCAGAATGCATCAAGAAATTCTAATTTCTGGGTTTTTTTTAAGTACTACACTACAGCCCGTACAATAGTAATGTCGATACAAAGCAACAGTAGTATAGGATGTAGGATATTAGGATATAGGGCTAGTATAGGACGATCTATAGGCTAAAATATTAACAAGGAGAAAACGTCATAATGTTTGTATACATTCTAAAATATTTTATAAACCAGCCTTGAAGCTTTGACGTCTTTATGACGTGATTGTTACCAGTCTGTGAGCTTCCTTCGGGTCGTAAAGACGTCATAAAGAAGGTTTTTTTCCCGACCAGTATAATGTAAGATTGACGTAAAAATATGACGTCTTATTTTACGTCATGATTGTGCTGGTGCAAAGTATCGTCTTAAAGAGGTATATATAATACGTAAATAAGACGTATGGCACGACTTTAAAAAGACGTAAATATGATGTTATTCTTACCAGTCTCTGCTATCAGGGTTATAGAACCGTCGCGGCGCTGAGACCTCAAAGCGACTCAAGCCAAAATATCAAGTCGCCCTTTAAGCAAAACACCCCAAGCTCCCGAAGAGCAGTCCGCCCCATATGAATTAGCTACCTAATGAGACTATTGCGAGAAAAGTTCAATTGCGATCAAATGCAAGTCAGTTGCAAATTTTGCGACATTACTGATTGCAAAGTTGCGCCTATTTGCGATTGATCGTTGCAAGACTTGCCCGTAATGTTATCAATTATCAGGCGCAACTTTTTCTCGCAATAGGATTGATTGTAAACTTTGATTTGATTTTCATTGTGTTTCCCTATACATGACAAAATTAGCATTCTTTCAACATAGAAAAAGGGGTCGTATGCTTGAGTTGACGTCCTAACCATAAATAAATTGATCATACAATGAATATACATATACAAACAATGCATAGTGGAAAGCGCAAATCTTAAGAAAGAAAAATAAATATACAAGAGAGGGGGAGAGAAGGAGGGAAAGAGAGAGAGAGAGAGAGAGAGAGAGAGAGAGAGAGCGCGTGAGAGCAGGGGCAGCGCCAGGGTATTTTTATGGGGGGGGGGGGAGATGACCCATACCTATATAAAACGTAAATAAATTTACCTAAATTTATTTACGTTTTAAATGAAAAAAAATAAGGGTATTATATAATTGCATGACCTAGCCCTCTCTTTTCCCATACTCTCCATTCTTCCTCCTCCTATTTTTCTTCTTTTTCCTTCTCTTGTTTCCCTTTATTTTATTACTTGAAAAATCATAGCGCCGCCCCTGAGAGAGAGAGAGAGAGAGTGAGAGAGAGAGAGAGAGAGAGAGAGGGGGGGGGAGGGAGGGAGGGGGGGGGGGTTGCATTCAGATAGTATGTGGTGGAACAAATAAAATTTTAAAGTGCTAGAAAGGCGTTTACCACCCCCACCAGCAATACATGAGAGAAGATAATCTTTTGAGCGTTTCTTTATTAATGAACTTCGTTGGGCTTAATTGAACGTAATACTATGCGAAAGGGTAGTGAATTACAAATATCGGGTCCAGTGTGCCTTATAGATCTATGAGCCAGGGCTGTTTGGGATCGTTCAGCTGCACATTAGTGGAAAACTTACGACCGATTTGGGAGATTTGCAACTGATTGCAACTTTCTTGCAACACCCCCATGTGTCGTTGCGTTAGCTGCCTGCCTTCTAGAGAATGACTCCCAGTTATAAGATGTCGATCCCTCCCATTCACTTGCGTCTCTGTTGACCTAAGACAGTAAGAGGCAATGACGGGTCGCTTAAAGTTTTATAGTTGCATATTTTGACTAATCAGAACGTAAGAAACTATGCAACCATACCACGAAACTACTATACAACTATACAACTATACAACTATACAACTTATACAACTATGCAACTATACAATTATACAACTATACAACTATACAACTATACAACTATACAACTATACGACTATACATCTATAAAACTATACAATACAATCAGTGGCGTACCATGGGTCATCGCATGGGGGGGGGGGGGCACCCAGCATGGCCATACGCGGATTTTTTTTCTGGGGGGGGGGGGGGGCAAGGCGGGGTTAAATTTCCAAAGAACTACAAAAGCGAGGGAGCGAAGTGACAGTGCTGGTCATGAGGGCACTTTTGCATTTTTAAAACTGAAATTGAAGGATCTGGTACACTTTTGGTGGATTTTTTTTTTTTTTTTAATACAATTTTCAGTAAAAAAATGTTGAGTATTCAAAATTTCGGGGGGGGGGGGGGGGGGGGCAACCTCCACCCCCCCCCCCCCCCCCCCCTCTGCTGCACACAGCCATGGCACCGAGTGGAAAAGTTTGTGCGGGGTGCATGGTTATTTCTATCATGTTAACAATAACGACAGTAATCTCGAATTAATGTGTCTTAATTTAGGGACGTGAAGCGTTTTGAAAGTTTTGGAAAATGATGCATCTTGTTAGATACCACCCTGTATTCAAATTTTGCGAGCGAGCGAAGCAAGCGAGCCGAAATCTTATAACTCGATTTGCAATAAAAACATATGTTATTTTGTTATCAAAATACACTATCGGACCACTATAGGCTCAGATGATATTTCATTTAAATGTCTAATCACCTCGCCACGGGCGTAAATCCACTCTGAGGAGTGGGGGGGGGGGGATGATTGACTTTTTTGACGATTTTTTTTTTGTCGATCTCACACTTAGGTATAAGCACACACTCTCACTGACCCCCACAGACCCCCTTACACACATTTTAATATTTATTTTGCGCGCGAGCGATGCGAGTGAGCCAAAAATAACCATTTTTCTAGTTTTTAATCGCATTTTCTAACAGAAATTCTAAAATATGAGCGAGAAAAGCGAGCAAGCCAAAAATAACCACTTTTCTCATTTTTAATCGCATTTTCGAATAGAAATTCTAAAATAATGACGAGCGAGCAAGCCAAAAATAACCACTTTTTTGGTTTTCAATCGCAATTTCAAATAGAAATTCTAAAATATGATGGTTGTTCATGACAGATATTCAAAGATTTTACTAACGGATTAATTAAAATATATTTTCTTTCTTAAAAAGTGGGGGGATATTTGTACACGCCATCCCCCCCCCTCCAAAAAGTGGGGGGATATATCCCCCCATCCCCCCGGGATTTACGCCAATGCACCTCGCTGCCAATGACTCTATTTTAGCACGTCCCTGGTGTCACAAAAAGGCCAATGTTTCGACTCTTAATTTAATTAATTACAGTTTGAATCGGATAAATATATTCCTTTAGTCTGTGAGTTTGCGCAACTTGCTGCTAACCTTTGACCGACGCATGCTGCTTTGTTAACGATCGCATGATCATATTTTAGGGCAGGACATTGGTTCGCTGTTTTTGGTATCAAGCGTCCCTAATTTGCATATTGCCGAGTAGCGTGCCTTGCCCGAGGAAAGCAGGCACTGCACCACCATCTTCGCTACACGACAGACGTGTTTGTTTGAGCAGGCAGTCGCTCGTAATGGCAGCTAACTTAATAGCACCTTGTATGTGAGTGAGAGTGTAACAGACGAGGATTGGAACCAGTTTTGCTGCTTTTAGGCACACTTTTTCTTCGTATTTTGACGGAGGAGCAAATTTCCAGTCTCCACGCCTCTCTATCTCTCAGAGGATGCTACAGCTGCCCTGCATTTGTAAAGTTTCGAGATAACGTAAGTTGTTTTTCTTTTAGCTTAATCTATATTTGCCACGTCAATATGTATATAATTAAAAATAAGGTAAATTGTATACTTTGTGGAATTTTTTTTTTTAATAACAAGAACGAACAAATAATATGAATAAAATGAGGATGTACAGGAACTGTCAATTCATATTAAGTAAGCCACAAAGGATTGATTTATATTGTAATCTGACAAGTTAAATTTAGTGATTTTATTATACTTACAGTGCCAGAAGAAAGCGTGGTCTCTCCGAAAATATATGATGAATAATTTCAACGATAGAGAGGACATGTATTGTTAATTTTTGCTAACTATAACAAAATATTTGGAAATGTTAATGAATTATGTTTAAAGTGAATAGTATTCCTATTTAATGATTTGCATTGTAGGATTATATTGAGTAATGCATTCTATAATTAGGGTGATAAATATTTTTCAAACAGCCTTTTAATCGGGAACTGTATCCAGATCCAGAAGCTCCATTGAGCACCCACACCCATTCGACAACGAGGTTAACGACGAGAGTGTCCATTGACGTCGCAAGTCACCGAACCATGAACTCTTCATCGACATCGCGAGCGTCCTAACCATGAACTGTTCTACTCGATGACAATAGAGGGCGACAGTAGTTGAGAACTCTCGCGAGTTTTATATTTTAGGAAAGTGCCCTGCATTTTTGTTATTCAAATCTGTGATCATTTAAATGCAAGTTAATGGAATTTATTATTAAAACAACATTGTATATTTAAGTACATTAATGGGATAACATTGTTCATTTATTTCCTGTATGTAAACTCAAATAATATTGTGAACACATAGAGATACAATAATAAACATTTTGATTTCAATATTTTGAACATATTACTCGACTGAACAGATTATTTGTTTATGTCCTGACTAAATTTATAGTTTCCTAAGTTTCTACGACACCTGGTCTATTGTTTTCAGTCCGAAACTATATCATGTCTCTTAACATTACGAGCGAGCGAAGCGAGCGAGGAAGCACACACTCACCCCTTCAGTAAATTACATTGTAAGCATATGAAACAGGTCACCTCACCAGTGGCGTAACAGCCGGGGGGCAGGGGGGGCACTCTGCCCCCCCTGAAGGATTTCAGCAGGAAAATCCACCAAACCACCGGGAAAAAATGAAAGGGAGGGAAAGGAAGAAAAAGGAAGGGAGAAAGGGAAAGGAAGAAGAAGAAAGGAAAAGAAAGAAGAAGAAAGGAAAAGAAAGAAGGAGAAAGGGAAAGAAAGAAGGAGAAAGGGAAAGGAAGAAGGAGAATTGGAAAGAAAAAGGAAAAAGGGGAGAAAGAAGAAGAGAGAGAGGGAAAAGAGGGAAAGGGGAAAAAGAAAAAAGCAAAGGGAAACAAAAGAAATGAGGGAAAATTTAGTACCAAACCCCGGAGTTTCCGGGTGCTCCACTCCCTGGACCCCCGCAGTGGCTTTCCCTGTATACCCCCATCAGGGGCCCTAAGCCAGATCCCTGGGCCCCACCCGCTAAAGGCTTCGCAACAAGCAAATCGCTTGTGCAGGCTCACCTCCGCATATTCTATTTCTAGACTTAGATACCGGGAAATTTTCGGCTCTGCCCCCCCCCCCCCTGATAACAGGCAGAGAATGTAAGAGACCGGGAACAGTCAACGAACAATTCAAAGAAATGTCAGAGCTTCCGCGCTTCGCGCGGGAAGGGAAAATCACCATCCCTGCACCCTTCCCCTAGCATGTCTAGGGAGCGCGCTTTGCACTATCGTCCTCATAAAATGAAATCCTTGCTACACCACTGATTCCAGACTTAATTACCGGGAAATTTTTGGCTATGCGTATGCCCCCTCCCCCCCCCCCCCCCGATAACAGGCAGAAAGCGTAAGAAGAGCGGGAACTGACAGCGAAAAAACGTCGGAGCTTCCTGCACCCTTCCCCTAGGGAGCACTACCATCTCCCTAAAATAAAATCCTAGTTACGCCGCAGAAGACAGACTTAATTACCGACAACTAACAAGTCAAAGAAACGTCGGAGTTTCCGCGCTTCGCGCGGGAGGGGGGAAACTCCCCCCTCCCTGCACCCTCCCCTCTAGGGAGCACTACATTGGTTTAAATTCCGGGGGGGGGGGTGGGGGATCTATCACCCCCACTTGGCGGAGAGGGGAGATGGTGTGTACAAATTTTCCCCCATGCAAACACAATTTTTAAGGAAGAAAATATATTTTAATTAATAAGTTAGTAAAAATTCTGAATATCTATCATAAACAACCATCATATTTTAGAATTTCTATTTGAAAATGCTACCGAAAACAAAAAAGTGGTTATTTTTGGCTCGCTCACTTCGCTCGCTCGTCAAAATATTAGGATTTCCATCCGAAAATGCAATTTAAATCGAGAAAACTGGTTATTTTTGGCTCGCTCGATTCGCTCTTTCATCATATTTTAGAATTCTTATTCGAAAATGCGATTCAAAACCAGAAAAGTGGTTATTTTCTGCTCGCTCGCTTCGCTCGCTCGCAAAATAGATATCAAAATGTGTGTGAGAGGGAAAAAAATCGTTAAAAAAGTTTTTCATCCCCCACTCCTAAAATTGAATTTACGCCGGTGGAGCACTACCGTCCTAAAATGCAGCCGTAGCTACGCCACAGATTCTAGACATAAACTAGTTACCGGGAAATTTTGGGCTCTGCCCCCCTCTGATAACAGGTACCTGTTACGCCCCTGCACCTCACTCGCCCAATTCGTTTGCTTTGCAAAAAATCAAACAATTATTTATCCAGCGAGCGCTGCGAGCGAAGAAAATTATACCCTTTTTTCATTGTAGAAGTGTTATTTCGTCATCGAAATATCAATATCTAAATAATCTATTCTATCCTCTGTGAGCTGAATATGAATCGGTTTAGGTACCTCGCTGGCACCGTCCGAAACCATTCTGTTTTTACAAGCGAGCAAAGTCAGCGACGCCCCCCCCCCTCCCCTACAAAATACATTAATGTATGGATTCGTCAGCAAAATACAGTGGATTTTTGTTGTTGTTTTTTGGTCTTGTTTTTTTGTTGTTGTAATTTTGTGAACCTCCTCGCTGCCAAAATATTACGATACTTTGCTAACTCGCTTCTGAAATATGATTGCCATGCCCGAAATCATTTTGTTTCTAGCTTTTCCTAGCAGGAGTAGCGAGCTAGCAAACGAACAAATGGGAATTTTGTTTTTTCTCTAGGCCATCTACTGAAAGGCCCCTTTTAAGTAAACTTCTTGGAGTGAAATCCATATGTGGTTATAACTAATATTCTATGAGTGGAACAACAGCAGCCTATAACATTAGATTGGGACACAAGATGCAAACTGATTCCTTTCATAAGAATAGTGATTAGCATCGGCATTGGTTAAGTTACTTAAATGCTAGCGAGCGAAGCTGGGGAGCGTATTTTCTTTCTCCTTGTTTCCCCCTTTTTCCTCTTTCCTTCTCCTTTCTTTCTCTCTCTCTCTCTCTCTCTCTCTCTCCTCTCTCTCTCTCTCTCTCTCTCTCGTTTTTTTGCCCGTCGATTGGGGGGGGGGGGCACGTGCCCCCAGTGCCCCCCCCGTAGTTACGCCACTGAATACAATAGTAAGTAATGATTTATACAATCATCTATACAACAGGTCACTGCATGACCTGTTGAATTGCATACCCCCCCCCCCCCCCCCCCCCCCCTCCACACACACACAACCAGGTATGTACCCAACATTCCACTTTACGTGATTTTCACACGAAGATTTGAAACAAATATTGAATTCGTCCAAGGTTCATTCGTTGACCTTTTGACATGACGCACAAGTCTAACATGCTCACATAAAACATACCGGGAAGACTATACAAGTTGAAGGCTCTGCTTAGGACTTTGGTGCCGTCTCGTCTGATATTTCTTAGGGGCGGTTTCTTATTAAAAGTAAACCTCTATATTCAACCAGACGAAAAGCTGGGGAACGATGGAAAATGTTTGAACTTGAAATCTTTGATGCAAGATCCCGATTAAAACAAAAAAAAAACAGAACAATGTCAACAAAAAGACCCCTCCCCCACAAAAAAAGAAAGAGAGAGAGAGAGAGAGAGAGAGAGAGAGAGAGAGAGAGAGAGAGGAGAGAGAGAGAGAGAGAGAGAGAGAAACCCACAAACAAACGATTACCTGTACTCTGATGAGGTCAAATCCACTACGTCGGTGGTTAGTTTGACTTAAGCTTTTTTGAAACAAAATATATATTTCCGGGATATTTTCTAACATTCCGAGGATGCATTTAGGTTAACTGACAGACTAGAAACTGCAATGGGAACACATGTCGTGACGATGCAAACTTCAGTTCATGTGGAATTATCAAAGAGCTTGTGCATGTAGACTATAGTGATGCGTCAGGACAATGGATATGAAGGCACAGTGATATTATTATTATTCTATGCTACTCATATCTATAAATGCCTCTATTCATGCTCGATACTGCAACATATTTCATTGCATATAATGTCCACTGTAGGCTGTAGGAATACCCTGGTATATATAGAACTGCTATCAAACGGCTCTTAACCTGGCGCCACAAACATAACGGTGCGCGGCGTTTCATCTTTGCAGTACCCATTTGAATTACTAGTAACTGGCACTTTCCAAGTCTGTCGTTTTAATATAGTTAAAACAATTCTAAGAATCATGGAGAAAACCAATCTGAAGACTGTAATGAACGATCTACACGAAGGCCTTCCACACGTATGCCAAAAGGTGTAATAAATTTACAGGATTGGCTAAATGGGGCAACTCCATCTTCCCCAAATTGGTATTGGATAAACTGGGAGAGAGTTTCCCGCCGGAGACGCAGATTAACATACTGGGAGTAGGCAGCGGATCGGGTAAGAGATGGGGTTAAAGGGAGGGAGGAAGAGAGAGAAAGAGCGAGAGAATATATATATATATATATATATATATATATATATATATACACATATATAGTTGTGACTGAAGAAGGAGGCGGCGGGACGTTGCGAGTATGTTCACTCTGCCTCTATTATGCCGAGCTTTCGACCCTGTGACAGGTCTTCCACAGGGCTTAAGATACAACTATAATTTTCATACGATGCAGCACCCATCACGTACGTGGCCGAAGCACTTTCACATTATATATATATTTATATTCTCTCTCTCTCTTTCTCTCTCTTCCTCCCTCCCTTTAACCCCATCTTTTACCCGATCCGCTACCTACTCCCAGTATGTATGTATATATATATATATATATATATATATATATATATATATATATATATATATATATATATAAATAAATATATAAGAATCAGAGTTGGTAGTGGAATGCCATTCTTCTACCAACTCTGATTCTTGTATTATCTAGATGCCAAGCAGACTAATTTTTAATTATATATATATATATATATATATAGAGAGAGAGAGAGAGAGAGAGAGAGAGAGAGAGAGAGAGAGAAGGGTGGGGGACGTAGGCAGATCGAGACAAGCAAACAGGTGGATATACATGTACAGACATTATATAAGATGGCAAAAAAGGAGAGATGAGGAGAATCATACTGGTTAACAAATAAACTTTAAAAAAAAATCAAGTTTGCAAAACAGAAGGTTGAATGCTTCTGAAAATGTAATGTGATGCAATCATCCAAACTGGAACAGTTTATAGATCTAAATTATGTTTCTAAATTTAGAACTGTTAAACAGGAGAGCGTTACATGAAGATTTTTGTAAGTGATTTTCACTGACAACTGTTATATGCTACTAAAAATCCTCGCATCTGATTGGCTGAGAGCAAATTAGTCACTGAAAATCACCGACAAGACTCTTCATGAAACGCTCCCCCGATATTGGAGCTTGTCATTTTTCCATTGCTACAAGACGGAAGAGTATTATGTCTCCTCGACATCTTGGGTTGGTGTTTTTTTGTTCTTTTTTTTTGGGGGGGGGGGGCGGGTGAGGGGATAATTTCCGGCAGAATACCGTGTGGGCTCTCCCAAAGTCCTGAAAGGAGAGAGGAGGCATTTTCCCAATTCTTACTCCCTTATAAATCTATTTTATTTCTGGAAAGGAATATGAGACAGTGAATCCACTTTTTAGAGTTCTTTTGACCATAATTAATTTTGTATTTTACAGGTGAGATGGATAGTAAGATGGCAACACATCTCAAGTCTCGATTCAAGTCCGTCCAGAATGTCGTTCTCGAACCTGCCGCCAAGCAGCTCGAGATGTATCGCTCCCTGGTGGAAAATGAGAAGTCAGACTTCAAGGGCATTGAGTTCGACCTGCGTCAACTCGGCATAGACGACTATCGTGCTCAGCAGGGCGACCAGCCGAGAAAATTCCACTTCATAAGCGCTATCCATTCCCTGTACTACGCTCAGGACCTCAAGGACACAATCCGTTATCTCTATGACTGCTTAGAGGAAGGTGGGATTCTCCTCGTTATCGTTGTTTCAGGTGAGATGCGATCTGGTAGTTAGCGCTCGGTGCGCATGAGGTGTCATTGCGTCAATACCTGCGCTTATCAAGAATACGACAGATATTACCACATACGCCACTTCAAACGATAAACACGCTCTCATGACCAGCGAAAGACCGTATCAGTCATTGACGCAGTTCTTACGTCAGCAAAATTAATGACGCCCAGTGCGAGCCGGGCCTTAGCCCTATGGTGGTATTCTGAACAAGATGTTGTATTTTATGTTCGGGAATAAGATGTTAATTGAACGGAATAAACTTTATCATTGGTGCTTTCCCATTATGTCTCTTTTAAATTTACGAAAATGGAATGCAGCTACCTTGACGAAGGTTATTAACCGATGAAATGCTCTAAATTTAATTTGTTATGAGATTGAACACCCTTTCGCTAACATTAAAGATAACATTGTTATTAAAATAGCATGCCATGTGCACAGGAAGTGTCATTTCAAGTGCGTCATTATAACCTGTTAATGAAGGCAATCAGTACAGTTTCAAGCACATGCCTGCACCGTCCACTTTGCTTTTAACCTTTGCACGATACCATTCTCACAAGGCTTGTAAAAGAGAGAGCACCAATCGGTGCGCTGACGAAGCCCTACGTCGGGTAAATGACGCAATGTGTGCCACGGACAATAAAGCCCGGCTCACACAGGGCGTCATTACTCAGTTGCGCTAATCAACCTGGGCTAACATTGCTTGCACTGTTCATTCTGCAGTAACATTTTAAACGATATTACTCTTTCATCTTTTTTATGATGCGCAAAAGGCAGTATGTGTTCAGGGGCCCGTAACACAAAGGTTTGCGATCGATCGCAAATTTAAAACAACCATTCTGATTGGTCCAGGGTCACCTTTCTGAACGAGATGCGCATAAAACAATGGTCTTGATTGGCTGTTATAACTTTGCAATCGATCGCAAACCTCTGTGTTACGGGCCCAGAGCACTGATCTGTTAGTGTACAGATCAGTGGCCCAGAGACAGGTACTGGTCATTGACGCTGTCCTATATTGTATAATGTCAGGTAATGAGGCCTACGCGTACGTCAAGCCTGCAGTGAGTTTCATTTGGTTGATACTCTACACTTATTTTTCTAAGAATGTCAAGAAGATATGAAGAGCTGTTATTTTCTGCTACCAGACCTACATTATAGAAAGTCCCACCAGGATACATGATGTGTGCCAGAGCCTCTTTATAGAACATTATGAGGACAAAACTGGGGTACAGGTTTCACAAACTTGCCGATAATCTCCTACCTCCTAGTATGAAGTATCTGTTATTGTCGGAACTCGTGACAGAAATCACGAGTAGGGACAAGAAATGGAGGTATCAAAATCACTTCTTGTGTCGTCCCTCCTATATAAGCTTTAAATAAAAAACTGAATAACTCTTTCTCTCCCTCTCTCTTTCTTCTTCCTTTTTCCTTTCCCACGCTCTCTCCTTCTCCCTCCCTCCTCTTCTATATCCCTCTGTTATTCTGATTATGTTTTCTGTCTAATTCGTTCGCTTTCTTCCTTCCCGCTATCTTTCCTCGATTTGCCATCTTCTCTATGGTACATCTTTCTTCTCCCTCATCCCTCTCATCCCATTTCTTGATCTCTTTTCCTCTTTCTTCTGTCATTCGTTTGCTCCCTTCCTTTCCACTCTTTCTGCCTGTCCTTGATATTATATTCTTCTCACTTCTACCCATTTCCCTTCCCTCTCGGTCCTGCCTCTAACCCTTTAACTTACATTTCAATGCTATAGACGATAGTGGTTTCTGGCGACTGTGGGACCGTTTCACTCGCTTCCAGGACAGTGTTAGCCGCTACCTCTGCACCACTCACCTCCGCGATAGTTTCTCATCCCTCGGCATCCCCTTCGACGAAAACCGCCAGTCGTCGCGCGTCGACATCACCAGCTGCTTCGAAGAGGGATCCAAAGACGGAGAACTCATCATCGACTTCCTCAGTCACACCGTCGATTTCCGCGGCACAGCGCCTCCCGAGCTCTACAAGGAGGTGGTCGATTACATGGGGTCCGAGCAGTGCTCTGAGCGAAAAGAGGATGGGACGATTCTCTTCAACAACAACTGGGATGCAGTTGTAGCTCAAAAGCCGCGCCAGAAATAGACAAAATTTTCAAACTGTATGGGAGCAATGTGGCATACAGATGAAGGCTCTTGCTTCTCATATAAGATGTCCTGGGTTCGATCCTCGCCTGGCGCTTACATCCTGTAGTCGGTTTGATAGTGCTATTAGCTAACAGTGTAACCTAGAAAAGTTCTTTCCGTTGAAGTTTTTGGCTGATTTATGATCTTATGTGGTCTATGAACATTTTCAGATTGGTTGCCCAAACAGCAGCTTTGAGCAATTTGCATAATTTGAATAAGTCTGTATGCATACAGGTTTTACAGCGCAAAGACAACTTACACAGAATGTTCAAACTGAACTACGTGCTATTTGTGTATGTGCACTGATACGGAACTCTGTAGTGTTGCCCATCTCGTGAATGCAACCTGTAATAAAACGAAACGACCTTAATACTCACAATCAGATATGGATGCACATCCAATTAGGGGTTTGTTGGACATGGAAATCATTTCAGTGTTAATATTTTCACAATCAAAAATCGCGCTTTTGTACTAAGAATCATGTTAATATCAACTTGCTTATCTGTGAACAATTGTGAGTGTATTTTTTGCACCTATAATGAGAGTAGGTCTGCTCCTATTGAACCGATATTAATGTGCGCAAGCAGGTTGGCAGCCTTCTTGTATTGTTTTAGTTCCTTTTGGAGTACATCTTCCTGTAATGGTAGCCGTATGGATTAAATTAACCTTATTTGAACACCCTTAAACCACAAGTATATATCCAATTCAGTTTTTCCTTTTAAAAAGATGTTTTTTTTTTTTAATATGATACGATTGTTGCAATCATATAGGTGCATAATGGTATCTATTCAATTATAAGACTGTACTTTGTTAAAATGCTAGAGCCCAAATATTTTCAACTGACATGTGATTCTGTGCGTGAACGCTACATAATTTTGACTATACAATATTGAATTGAATTGAATTGAATTTATTTTCATACTTCACAAGATAACAAAATAATAGCATAATACAAGAAATACATTTGGTTACATATGGCTGCAATAAAACAATGAAGAAAAATAGGCGTACATTAAGAATGTACCGCTGTTAGCACCCATTCTTAATGAATATAAAACTAAGTTTTCAATCATTTATAGATAAAGAAGTTGACATTTTCTTGATTTTCAGTACTAAATCCCGACCTGTAATGGCAATACTATAATTAAACTTTATTCTACATCCTTATAAAAGCCAGATTTTATGAAGTATCTACCCCGTTTCGTTTCACCACAGGTTGCATTCACAAGATGGACAACGCTTTAAAGTTCCGTATGACCGCGAATACACAATTAGTACGTAGTTCAGTTTACACATTCTGTGTAAGTTGTCTTGGGTGGCATTATCCTGTATCCATATAGATTTATGCAAATTATGCAAATTGCTCAAAGTTGGCGTTTGGGCAACCAAGCTAGAAATATTCATAAACCACATAGGAACCTAATTCAATGAAAAAAAAAAAAAACTTCAACAGAAAGAACTTTCCTAGGTTTGTAGATTGTCAATCCAGGGGGGGGGGGGGGGGTGTAACATAAAAAATACAATCAATCTTACGATTGATATCAATGGTAAGTCTATGGTAAACCATGTACTAAGGAGTTACAATTGACCGTAAGATTGATTGCATCTCTTTATGTTACACCCCCAAGGTGTACTAAATGGGTACCTGTCATTTCTGGGGTAATAATCGCAGGACCCGCAGGAAATGCAGTAGGTCCTATGCTGATGTGGCTACCCTGGGTAAATAAAGCCTCCAGTAGCATAGCAGTTGACACATTCCCAGAAAACTCACAACACTTTTGACGTTCTCACATGAGTCGGAACCCTTTAGAAGGTTTGAAGAATGTTGTGTGTAGATACTAGATTTTTGCTGATCGGGGGAGGGGGTGTTTCATAAAGCTGTTCGTAAGTTACGAACGACTTTAAGAACGACTTGAACATGTTCGTGGGTGCTTATCAGATTCTCATTCATTAATGTAGCATTAGAAGGTATCACCAGTCGTGCGTAAAGTCGTTCGTAACTTACGAACAGCTTTATGAAACACCCCCAAGGTTATTAAGCTACTGTTAAATATTGATTATTGCTGAAATGTCATTTTAAAGTTTACAACATAAAGAGTAGTTTGAAGTGAAATACTAACCTTTATTTTCGCTATCTTTTTATCAACTGATCAAAGAGTCATATTCTGGTATATGTTACCACATAAGCATCATGAAAGTTTCAAGTAAAAATGACTAACAAAATTATGGAGGAGGTAGGCTGCAGCCCAGCCACCCCAGGTTCAGCAGCTTAAGTTATACGTTTCAGCATGTTCAGTACCATGACGTCACGATCGATATGATATATTTTTTAAAAGAATGGATAGGTTTTAATGATCCATATATACCAATGTATTTTGTGTTATGGACATGCTGATATATCTACCAATGCCTGCCCGACATTGTTTTCCACTTATACCTTTAATTTTTTTGTTTCATAATTTTACTAGTTTTGTTTTCATTTAATGTAGTTACTCTATGTAGACATGGTTGAAATGGTGCCACGATTAAAAATAAAAATGTATGAATCATATTTTTTCAAGATTGACGATGCTTTAGTCAGTGTGCCAGAAAGATGTACCAATATGCGACAAGAACAATCACAAGAAGGAGAAGAGAAAAAAAGGAGAAGAGGAAAATAAGAGAAGAAGAAGAAGAAGAAGAAGAAGAAGAAGAAGAAGAAGAAGAAGATGAAGAAGAAGGAGAAGAAGGAGGAGAAGAAGAAGGAGGAGGAGGAGGAGGAGAAGAAGAAAAAGAACATGAAGAAGAAGAAGAAGGAGAAGAGGAAAATGATGATGATGATAATGATGATGATGATGATGATGATGATGATGATGATGATGATGAAGAACAAGAACACTGGCGTAAATCTCGGAGGGGGGGGGGCGTATACCCCCACATTTTTGAGAGAGGGATGGCCTGTATAAATACCCCCGCTTTTTAAAGAAGAAATGATTTATTGTAATCAAATAATTCCTGAAATTTTTGATAAATCTATCATAAACGACGGTTATACGAGAATTTCTTTTTGTGTTAAAACTGAGAAGAAAGATACAATGAACTGGGGGACAGAATGTCAGTGAGTTGTTTCATGGCGATATAGAGGGACAGTGCCACGTTTACCAAAGGGGTGTTTCACAAAGACTAAGATTGACTCAAATCATTCTTAACTATGGCAGGCCATTCATGCCACTGTTTGCTTTCACCATTGGTCTCTCAAGGGATGCGCAAATCATGGTCACATATTTGCAGAATTTACTCTCTTTTTTGTTTTCTTCATCAATGAACTATTAAAAATTGCCAATTCTGCAGATTTGTGACCATGATTTGGAAATCCATGGTAAAAGCAAACAGTGGCATGAATGGCCAGCCATAGTTAAGTGCGATTTTAGTCACTCTTAGTCTTTGAGAAACACCCCCAGAACCAGTAGTTGGACCTGTCATCCTACAGTGCGTCCCCCCCCCCCCCCCAATGTACAGCTGGAAAAATTCTTGCCATTGGAGCATTTCAAAATATTTTCAGGAAATTTTTATACCAAATTTCAAAATATTTTCATGAAATTTTCATACCGGTGGATAGCCCAAAGACTCTTTTATCAATCCCACCCAAAATCTAAAAAGAATGCACGCTTGAGCGAGCAAAAGTAACTTTTGTGAAAGGGTGAAAAATCCAGACTTGACAGTGAGATCAGTTGATGTATTGATGGGCTGATTGTTGATTGATTGATTTTATTGGTTGATTGAATGATCTGACGATGAATTAATTTGGTACTTTTCTTCTTGGCTGAATGACTGGCATGTGGATCGGATGCGTATGAGAATTGTGAATCCTGTGCTTAAAAATCTTGAAGTAATTTTTACACATTGATTCCCACTCCTGCACATTAAGCAATGAAATCATTGAAATTATGACAGAAAATTGACATATGATTCCTAGATCATTAAGAAGTTGCCAAAATGACAAAAAGTGTCGTGAAAAGGGTTAATATAAAGAATTTGGAATCAGACCAAAATTTTACATTTCCTACCCCATCTAAAAATAATCTAAGAAAAGTCCTACGAAGCTTGCTGCTCACAAATATCGTGCAAATAGTCAATTTGGCCAAAATGACCGAAATTTCAAAACGGTTTAAATAAATTGAACGTGGAATCAACACACATTTTATTAATTAAGGGTGTCAAAACACACAGTATTAATGATTCTGATTGAAATATTGATCATTTTTCGGACAAAAAGGTAATTTTTGGCCAAAATGCGGCCAAACAGTGACCACTCCTTTCATAATTTTGGTCAATAAAAACCATTTTTTCTAGAATCCGGGCATATTTGTACATAGGTATAGGCCCTCCTTCAAATCGCCTTTGATGATGGAAGTTCTTTGGAAAATCACCATTGACCAAGGGTGACCAAAATGGTCATTTTGGGCCAAAAAGTGGCAAAGATGACCAAAATGCCATGAGTAGGGTCATTAAGACTGGTGTTTTGGGAATCGGCTCAAAATTTTACCTCAGATAAGCTTTTCAAACCTTCCCCAGCAAACATTCTGATTAAAGCCCCCAATCTCCTGGACTAGAAGAATTATTCCCCAGGCAGGGGGAAATGTACATATTTCATTTTATGCGATTCGCATGATTTGGCGCAAACATAGAGTACGTGCAAGATTCATTCATTGACGTTTCGGCATGACGGACGTGATAATGCCATGGAATTATTAACTGCATGATGATTAATGAACTCACACAAAACATGATACCGCACTTGGTAGACTGTGAACGCTCTGCTAAGTTCTTCTCGATTGATATTTCTTCGAGGCAGTTTCTTAAGTTAAACTTTATGCATAGCTAGACGAGAAGTTGGACAAAGGAGACAATTAGCTTGAAATCTTGATGCACGATCCCAATTATTAAAAGTCGTTTCATCCATAGCGATTTGATTGCCCCTTTTGTTCAAACTAGGACGTTAGGGAGTTATGACATTGGTTACAAAAAATCCCCATTTCTTTGTGACTACTTGACCGAATCAGACAGGGTCTTCACTGACTGGTAGAGAAATAGTTAAAGTTCCAAAATATACAATGACTTTTCATATTGAAAAATAATTTCCTTAGTAATCAACATTTATAGGCCCATCGTAATTTCTTTTTTGACAAACTGTATAACCCGGGTTTATAATGTTTATAAGCATGGACTTCATCACCAGAAATCACTAGAAATGTAGGGATATCAAACACGAGAAACAATAAGTTTACTCTTATAATCCACGTACCACGGAATGGTCTGTACATTCAAAATATGAAAGTACATTGTATACGAAAGGACAAAAAAATTTAACACTTTGAAAATCAAAACACCAAAAAAATTACCCCTCAAACCCCCAAACAAACAAACAAACAAACTAAAAAACAAACCGAGACAATATCAACAAAAACACCCCCCCCCCCCAAAAAAAAAAAAAAAAACCACAACATTGAACAAGAAAAAAAAAAACTCTTGATACCTGCACCATGTGTACCGCCGCGATGAGGTCAAATTCACTATGTCGGTGGTTAGTTTGACTTTAGCTTTTGTGAAAAAAAGGTTTTCCAGGATATTTTCTAACATTCCGAGGATGCATTTATATCAACTGACAGGCTATGAACCGCATGCAATGGGGACAAACATCTTGACGATGCGAAACTTCAGTGCCTGTGGAATTATTGAAGAGCTTGTGCATGTAAACCAGCGCATGGAGCTACAGTAAAATTGACATAAAGGCACAGTGATGCTGTACTTATTATTATTCTATGCTACTCATTTCTATAAATCTCTCTGTTATATTTCTGCGCCTGTAATGTGCGCTGTATACCCTGATAAGAACAACTGGCGCTTACGGTTCTTCACCTGGTACCACAATCTTTGCAGCACATAATGAATTAGCAAGCGATTCCAAGTCTGTCGTTTTAATATAGTTAAAATAAAACAATTCTAAGAATCATGGAGGTAACCGAACTGAAGACTGTAATGAACGATCCTGACTACTACGCGAAGTCCTTCCACGCGTATGCCAAAAGGTGTAATAGGTTTACAGGATTGGCTAAATGGGGTAACTCCATCTTCCCCAAATTGGTATTGGATAAACTGGGAGAGAGTTTCCCGCCGGAGACACAGAGTAGCATACTGGGAGTAGGCAGCGGATCTGGAAAGAGATCTGGTTAAGTGAGGGAGAGAGAGAGAGAGAGAGAGAGAGAGGAGAGAGAGAGAGAGAGAGAGGAGAGAGAGAGAGAGGGGGGGGGGGGTGGGGGGAGGCAGATCGAGACAAATAAACAGGTGGACATACATCTACAAACAGACAGAAAGATGGCAAAGAAAGAGAGATGAGGAGAATCATGTTAGTTAAAAATAAACCGATTTTAAAATCAAGTTTAGAGAAAAATAGAAGCTAGGGATGCCATTGATTACATGAGTCCACCAGGACGGTTGAATACTTATGAAAATGTAATGTGATGCAATAATCCAAACTGGACCAGTTTCTAGAGCTAACTTTTTAGACACCTTCTTCAAACGTGCACTGTTAACCGATGTTGGAGATTGCCGTCACTAAAAAGTGCCACAGACGTATCCAGATAATCATCTCGTCTTGTAGACAAGATGCTCAGATGCATAGCTCAGATGATAAGATCCTATAGATCTCGTTATATCCACATCTCGTAGAATAGATAATCAGGTGGCGAGATCTCGGATCTCGTCATGTCGACATCCTGTAGAGGATCTCGTCATGTCTTCATCCTGTAGAAAAGATGATCAGATAACAAGATCTCTGATTTCGCCATGTCGAACTCCTGTTGAAGAGCTGGACAAGATGACGAGATCTTAGATCTCAACATGTCGACATGTCTACCTCCTTAAGAATAGATGATCAGAGCACAATAACTAGGCTCTGGTCATGTCTTTTTCTTAGATCTGTAGAAGAGATGATCAGAAATCGAGATCCTAATGCGCTTGCTGGAAAACTGGAAAGAAAGTAGTTGTAGACCTAATCTTATAGAAAACTTGCCCAAGAACAAAATTATATAAAACTAATGGTCATTGGATCGGGATGTCTCGTGGACTCGTGTGGAGAAAGAAGAGACGGTATAGACTACATTAATAGCAAAGAAAATATAATGAAATCATTATTAACAAAAAGACTTGATCAAAAAGTTTTATAGATAGTTATGTCACGAAATTTCTTTTTACATGAGGTCGCCATCTATTTCCAGTCTAACCGCTTACGATGGCGGTCTCCTGCGTTCTGTGATTTACTTCTTTACTTTAATGAAAAGTATTATGGTTTGTATTCTTGTTTGTATGATTTTTATTGTGGTTATTGTATTACAGCATCGAACATGATCTCTTACTAAGCATGTTTTATTTTGTATTTGTTATCATAACGCAGAAATAAAAGCAATAAAAGAAAAAAAAAAAACATGAAAATGTAATTCTCTAGTCAAAACAGAGGCAAATTGACAAAAGGCACTGCCCGGATTTGAACCGGGGATCTCCTGTTTACTAGACAGGCACAGGAGCGTCGCTAGACTTTTTTTAATGGGGGGGTGTAGAGGCCAGATTGCCGACAAATTATGCCTCCGATTGCCGACGACCAACGTCGACAAATTCAACTGTATAAAGCCCACGAGGCATGTTCAATTGTGTGCCTCTATTATATTTTATTTCTAAATTATAAATTTGTTCACCTCACTTGCTGAATGTGTTAGCTTTCCAAAAACATTCTCTATCTAAGTATAATACGAGCGAGCGCAGCGAGCGAGGAAAAATATACACTCTCTTTCGTAGAAGTGATAGTTCATCATCAAAACTACATGATGGGCTTAAAGATATCTAAATCATATATTTGGTCATCTCTCTCACATGATTCATTCGCTTTCAAAGACCATCCTAAATCGTAATATTATACGAGCGAGCACAGCGAGCAAGGAAAAAAAATCTATATACTCCTTATCATATAATCCTTTTCATGGTAGAAGTGAAAGTTCTTCATCAAAATACATTATGGGCCTTTAAGGTATCTATTTTGATATTTTGGTCACCTCTCTTACCTAATTTATTTGCTTTCAAAGACCATCCTGTATCTAAATATCATACGAGCGAGCGCAGCGAGCGAGGAAAATATATATACTCTTTTTATGGTAGGTGATAACTCTTCATCAAAGTACATGATGGGCCTCGCTTGCCAAATTCGTTTGCTTTCCCAAATCCATCTTGTATCTGAATATTGTACAAGCGAGCGTAGCGAGCGAGGTAAAATACTCCTTTTCATGGTAGAAGTGAAAGTTCTTCATCAAAATACACGATGGGCCTTTAAGATACATATTGTGATATATTTGGTCACCTCTCCTACCTAATCTATTTGCTTTCAAAGACCATCCTGTATCTAAATATTATACGAGCGAGCGCAGCGAGCGAGGAAAAATATATTTACTCTTTTTTATGGTATAGAGGTGATAATTCTTCAACAAAATACATGATGGGCCCCAAAATATCTAATTATATATTTGTTTATTTCACTTGGTAAATGTGTTTGCTTTACGAAAACATCCTGTATCTTAATATAATACGAGCGAGCGCAGCGAGCGAGGAAAAATAGGCTCTCTTTCGTGTTACCAGTGTTATTTCGTCGTCAAAATGCACAAGCAAATAAGCCGAATATGACTCTATTTGGGCACCTTACTCATCTTTCTTTTTTTCTTTTTCCCTCTTTCCTCTTCCCTCTCTTTCTCTCTCTCTCTCTTTTGCCGACAGCGATCGCGAATTTGCCGACAGGAATTTTTAGTGGGGGGGTGTCACACCCCCCCACACCCCCCCTCTAGCGACGCCCGTGGACAGGCACTTTAACCGCTAAGCCACAGCGCCTCGTGCACACCTTTGAGAAATAAATCGTATACATAATTATGAGTACATTATTATTTTGACTCTGTGGTTCCAAAACAGCCACCCCATTTCACATATGACAGTAACCACTCAGACCGGAGCCAGAGGGCTCAACCTAGAGAAAAAAGTAACTTTCTCGTGTACATATTATACCAATGATCTATGGACAAAACTACGCTAGGGAAAAATCGCCTGCCGTGCACAAAGTTGCGGGGGCGGCCAGGAGGGCCTCCAAAGAGAGCCCCAAAATGATGGTTTCCCATTCACTCGGCTTTTGTTCACAAACGCATGACTGTTTTTCCTTTGGAAAACGAAGATAGACAAAGCTAATGGTACGATAAGCCGTCGTGCGCAAATTCCTCGCTCCTTAAAGCCCCAGTCACATAATGCTCTGCGTCCGGCGTTGCGTCCAAAAAAAGTCATTTTTCTGCGGACTCCCACGGATCCCTTCCCGTCACCAATTTTTTTTTTTTTTTTACAAAATATAGGGGAAAAGATGCGGGCGATACGGATAGATGCGACCAGATGCGGATACTTGCGTGCACTTGTGGATAATCTTACAAGTTGACAGGTTATTTGCTCTTTCGACTTGCGTAAACTGCCGGATACTTCTGAACACTTGCGGAGAGTTCCGGATATTTACGGATAGTTAGGGATAGTTACGGATTGTTACGAATAATTATGAACAACGTGGTTTTCTCCGACCATCCCTGCTCAATCGGCATGATCGGTATATTTTTGACCTCCACGGAGAAAGCACCTTTCCAATTTCTGCTAATTATGGCTCCAAAGTTTCCCCCAAATGCAAGGTGGTAGGGTTAGGGGAAGGCTGAAAAGGGAAAAAATTCAACAGACCCCCCAAGATAAAGCAGAGATGCAGGAGAAAATGCTCTGTCTTCAAGCCCCACCAGCATGGGTGTCGATTGTGAGCGGTTGGGGGGAGGGGGATGACTGATGCCGAATATCCTCGACCGCGGAGCAAAGCGACCGAGGCGGTGGAGGTTCAAAAGTGAAGGATAGACTCATTAACCGCACAAATTATTTTCAAACAATATCGCAGAGGTACATCCTCATTACTTGACTGAGAGTTTTAGGGAATTGAACCTTTACTTACATCCCGCTTCTTATTTTGCAAACGAGCGAAACGAAACGAGCCCTATATTTCAAATATCACAAGCGAGGGAGGTGAGATAGGGGAAACACATTCCTTTAGCATATTCAGTGATGGAGTGTTATTTTGTCATCAAAATCCCTATAGACCAATCCCACAACGCAAGAGGGCAGCAGATTATTCGACACAGTTCGACATACTGCGGTGGGCGCTCCAACTTTTATAGTACACAAGTCAATAGAGCGTTATGTACATTCGTTCGATTTTTTGTCTATTTTGACCAATATATGCAGGTTTCTTTTAATATTTGCAATGAGAAATTATCAGGGAAGTTCAGGTCGCAGCTGTGCGGTGCTCAAATGCCACAAGAATTGGAGAAAGTTTAAAAATTGGAAGCTATCTGAGTGCGAAATTCACTCGATTTTGACTCATAAGCCTGTTTGTGTGAGAAGCCGTACTCCCTACACAGGTTTCCGCAAGCAATGTGAAGGAATTCGTCGCCAGTGGGTAAAAACATCAACAGAAAGAACTTTGAAGTCAAGAAACATTATCATTATGTACTTTGGAGTAAAATTTAAAGAGTGAAAACATGACTTTGTAAACAGTGTAAGATTGAGGGCTTCCGTTTACTATACGGCTTCTATGCTGCAATCGAACTTTTACTGACAAAACTAAGTTGAAAAACCATCGAAAGTACAAAAATACATCATACCTTCATCTGTCAGATATGGCCATTGTCTTACCTCATCTACCCATGTATCCATGCTTTATTTTATTGTTCTAGAATAAAGTAAATGGAACAATATCAGGGCATATCTTATATCTTACATTCACTTTGTACACGGAGCCAATCGCGGTCGGCGCGCTTGCCCACCGCAGCAATGGCGTCGCCGACAGAAGGACAAATACATAAACCGGAGGTGAAATTGGTCTATAGGTCTATAAAATATCTACATTATAATTATATTTGAGTGAGCGCAGCGAGTGAGGAAAAAAATTACATTCTTTGATTGCCTCTAAGGTATCTAAATAGTTTTTGATCAACTAATTGCCAATGATGCTTTTCGGCGCATCGCTTGCCATCTAAAACCATTTTGTTTTTTTATGAACAAGCGAAGGGAGCTACCGACAAAAACTCTGTTTCTTTCTAATAAAACTTAGGATTTTCACCATAATGAATTAGATGAATTTTATGATGTACCATTTCCGTGTATTCGAGAAAAGCTTTACATCTTGCTGTAACTGGTGGAATAAGAGCGCTTGCCTCCTGATCTTGTTTCTATGAGCGAGCGGAGAGAGAGCGAACAAGAAAGGGCTATTTTTTTAATTTTTAAAAAATTTAGAACAGCTAGATTCTAGTGTGCCGTTACTCCAATCTTATGATTTTGATAACATACGTTTTATCAACATCCTCTTTTCTCATAATTGGTATGATATGAATAGGCTACCGGTCACAGGACATTATGTCAGCATGAAAATTCTTCTGTCATGGGTCTTCTTCCCGTTTGACTTCTTTCAGTTATTTTATAATAGTACATGTATAACATTGGATAGAAAGATAAAATGCAAACCAGTTTCATTTCATAATAAACCCTGATAAAAATATCAACTGGCATTGGTTAAAATAATAAAACCAATTTGCTTTCAAAAAGAAAGTATTACATCGTGATTAGTTGGGATACTTAAAATGCCAGCGAGCGAAGCGAGCGAGCGCTGAAAGCCTTTTCCTTTTCCTTTCCTTTTAAAAAGATGGTTTCTTTGCTCTTTATTCTCTCTATCTTTGTCTTTACTTTTTTTTTTTCTAGGATTACAGGAGGCTATGAAATTTTTCATTTTTTTTCATGTTGAATTATTGGGGGGGGGGGGGATGATTGTGCAGGCCATCCCCCTGACCGAAATATTGACGCGATATATCCCTCCCCCCATCCCCCCCGGGATCGACACCCATGGTCAGAAACACGTTGGATGCTAAGGGAGGCAATTGAATTTATAGAGGCCCAACCGGTACGAGACAGGACGGGTGGTTGGGGGCTCCCATGCGTCAAAGGACGCAATTGTCCGCAGCATCCGTAACTCTCCGTAAGCGGAGGTAAATGTTTTGATACGTTTACTTCCGGGTAATTGCGAATACTGAGGTGGACGCAAATGAACGCAAATGGACAGGAGGTAAAAATTTTCGGGATAGTCTGCGTCCAAGCTACGGATAGTTACGTTCACTTACGGATAGTTACGTTTAGCTACGGTTACTTGCGTAAGTCTGCATCCGTGGCGACTTCCTGCGAAATTTTGAAAATTTCAAAATTTAGCAGGCTCGGCGCCGTGATTTTGCGTTTTAATACGGATCAGTTACGGACAGTTACGTCTACTTACGACCCTGCGGATGCCGGCGTCCACTTATCCGTATCTATCCGCGGCGGACGTAACTCAACGTAAGCGACTGTTTTACTAGGGCATTACGGTAGACGATCACCTATTGAACCATATACATGTAGTTACGCTCGTATGGTGGCCATAAAGTACGCTCGGCAACAGATCATGTGCGACGTAAATTTCGCGGCCGACTTTGCGTACCAGTCGCGAAATTCATGACCTGGGATGCGAAATTCATGATCCGGGATGCGAAATTCTTGACCGGAGACGCGAAATTTATGACCCGTGATGCGAAATTCATGTCCCGGGATGCGAAGTTCATGACCCGGGACGCAAAATTCGCGAATGGGACGTAAAGTTGGCCGCGAAATTCACGTCGCACATGAGCTGTTGTCGAGCGTACTTCAGGGGAGTGTTTCATGAAAGGACTTGTCGGATGTTTTATCCGACAAAGTCTGCTTTATCCGACAGTTGCCATAGTAACGACGCTTCTCACCCAATCAAAATCAATGAAATATGTCAGATCTGACAACTTGTCAGACAACAAATTGAATGACAACAAGCCTTTTGGCCGGGGTTAAGGCCAAATCGGCTTCAAATCGTAGCCGATTGCACGATTGTTATGACGTCACTACGATTTGGAACTAAAGTTCGCTTTTATTCCTACAGGGAGGCTCGCAATAGCTCGGAATTTCAATCTTAGTATTCATACCACTATTCGGAAGTTTGATCATTAAGATTTTACATGTTTGAATGTTCATATCAAATGCCATAACAATTCTTTTTTTCCAAAATCGGGTCGCAGATGAATCGTATAGTGCGCGGTGTGCATGCATGATTTGGCGCAAACAAGGAGTTCGTGCAAGTTTCATTCTCTGACTGTTTTGGCATGATGGAGTTTTAACTGCATTGGACTACCTTTAGCGACCAATAAGACTTCCGGTACGCGTTAGCGCACTCACTGATCTCTCCACCAACTAGTGGAGAGATCAGTGAGCGCACTTAAGGCCGCACGCCTGTAAATACATCTGTCATTTTTAGATATCCTTCCAACTCGTTCCAAAGATGATTTGTTGATTTTTTTTTTTTTTATATAAAATCAATGCTACATAATTTTAACACCTTTTTTGATACGTGCGTAAAGAGGGATAATTACTGGTTCAGATCAGTCCCATGAGAGAGCAGCGGATGGTCCCAGTTGGATTTTATGGGGACTATATTAGTGATGCAAGAAACCTCATAACCACTGCAACTTTGACCAAGTTTTTGGTTAGTCTGAGTTTCAGCCTCTCTAACGAGAAAAAATGCTGAAAAACCCCCTTCATATTTTCAGCAAGTAAGAACATATTGTATGAACTATTAAAGACAAAAGTTTGAATGTTGTCATTATAAACACTTATTTGTCATGATTTTTTGAATTTTCATTTTTAACACATGAGCCTATGGGGAAATATTTACAGGCGTGCGACCTACATACGGGAATTTTAGGCTATGGTGTCTGCGAAAATGCCGATAAAAAATGAAAAGCGGATTGCTTCTGCTGTTACAAAATTAAAGTGATATTTAAATGTTATTCGACCCTGGAATCTTGGGACAAATTACAATTAATTTAAGCAGAACAAATGCTCTTTAATTTGATATATTTTAGAGCTAAAAATGTGAGGTTTCTTTTCCAGAAATTCAATAGGCCTATAGAAAGTTCAGGCCTTATAACTTTTCGGGGGAAAATGTGGCAGGTGGTGGTATGCATGTATGTCGCAGTGCTATTATGTTATATAGTTAAGCAAAATGAACCAGCAAAATGTATTTCTGTCTGTAATTTTCCACTGCTTCAAACTTGAATGCAAACTAAAGCTGGGTATTTAAAAAAAAATAATGTAAATTTCCTTTAAGCTTCACGTCACTTCACTACACTTCTTTGCACGTTTTCCTGTGTCCGCGCACCTTGATGCACTGTATACTCTTCAATAGGGATGTACTCCAATGGAAGAAGGAAAGGAAGCTTGTTATAGCACAAGCACAATGTTAGATGGAGTTCAAAAATGGTCACAGGACGTTGTTTAATCCTTGAATGCTATATTTTTGTGTACCTTATATTGTTGCAAACTGAAATCAAGGCTCAAAACCGCCATTAAATTAACAGTTTTCATTTTCAAGGACTTTGAAAAGTATCGTATGACATTTAAACTTAATAATGGCATACATGAGGTAAAAGCTGAAGAGTGACTCATTACTCTAATAGAGGTGGCATGCCGAAAGTTTTTGTCTGGACCTTACTATTGCAAATTTATTTCAAGGGTCAAGCCGGCAAAATTCACCGATTCCGCACAATGTTCAATGATTCATATACCCGAAAATGACAGAAGTCGTTTTCATTTTCAAGGGCTTTGAAAAGCATGAAAAGTATGGTATGACATTTTAACTAAATAATGACTTACATGAAGTGAAAGCTGAAGAGTTGTTATTTACTCCAATATAGGTGGTATGCCGAAAGTTTTTGTCTGGACCTTGCTGTTTCAAATTGATTTCAGAGCTCAAACCGGCAATATGCGCCGATTCCGCAGAATAATGACCCTAATTTGACAAAAATCGTTTCCATCTTGAAGGACTTTGAAAAGTATGGTATGACATTTGAACTAAATAATGACTTAATGAAGTGAAAGCGGAAGAGTTGCTCTTTACTCCAATATAGGGTGGCATGCCGAAAGTTTTTGTCTGGACCTTGCTGTTGCAAATTACTTTCAGAGCTCAAACCGGCAATATGCGCCGATTCCGCAGCATAATGACCCTAATTTGACAAAAATCGTTTCCATCTTGAAGGGCTTTGAAAAGTATGGTATGACATTTTAACTAAATAATGACTTAATGAAGTGAAAACTGAAGAGTTGCTCTTTACTCCATTATAAGAAGGCATGCCGAAAGTTTTTGTCTGGACCTTGCTGTTGCAAATTACTTCCAGAGCTCAAACCGGCAATATGCGCCGATTCCGCAGCATAATGACCCTAATTTGACAAAAATTGTTTCCATCTTGAAGTACTTTGAAAAATATGGTATGACATTTTAACTAAATAATGACTTACATAAGGTGAAAGCTGAAGGATTTTCCTCTACTCTCATATAGGTGGCATGCCGAAAGTTTTTTTTTCTGGACCTTACTGTTGCAAATTGATTTCAAGGGTCAACCCGGCAAAATTCATCGATTCAGCACAATGTTCAATGATTCATATCCCCGAAAATGACAGAAGACATTTTCATATTCAAGGGCTTTGAAAAATATCGTATGACATTTAAACTTAATAATGACATACATAAGGTAAAAGCTGAAGAGTTGCTCATTACTCTAATAGAGGTGGCATGTCGAAAGTTTTTGTCTGGACCTTACTGTTGCAAAGTGATTTCAAGGGTCAAGCTGGCAAAATTCACCGATTCTGCACAATGTTCAATGATTCATATACCCGAAAATGACAGAAGTCGTTTTCATTTTCAAGGGCTTTGAAAAATATCGCATGACATTTTCACTAAATAATGATATACATGAGGTAAAAGCTGAAGAGTTGCTCTTTATTCTCATATATGATATAGGTGGCATGCCGAAAGTTTTTGTCTGGACTTACTATTGCAAATTGATTTCAAGGGTCAAACCGGCAAAATTCATCGATTCCGCACAACATAAAAACGACTTCTGTCATTTGAAGCTAAGAATCAGCGAACATTGTTCCAATCGGTGTATATTGCCGGTTTGACCCCTGAAATCGATTTGCAACCTTAGTTCAGACAAAAAACTTTCTGCATGCCACCTATATGAGAGTAAAGAGCAACTCTTCAGCTTTTACCTCATGTCTGTCATTATTTAGTTAAAATGTCATACAATACTTTTCAAAGCCCTTGAACATAAAAACGACTTCTGTCATTTGAATCTAAGAATCAGCGAACGTTGTTCCATTCGGTGTATATTGCCGGCCTGACCCCTGAAATTAATTATTTGAAACAGTAGGGTCCAGACAAAAACTTTTGGCATGCCACCTATATGAGAGTAAAGAACAATTCTTCAGCTTTAACCTCATGTAAGTCATTATTTAGTTAAAATGTCATACGATACTTTTCATAGCCCTTGAACATAAAAACGACCGTCTGTCATTTTCGGGTAGGCCTATATGAATCCTTGAACATTGTGCGGAATCGGTGAATTTTGCCGGTTTGAGCCCTAAATTCATTTCAAAACTGTAAGTCCAAACAAAAAAAAATCGGTTGAACTGTCAGGAGATACTTTTCAAAGCCATTATTCTACGAAGAATAGCAATTTTACTTTTTCTAAACGCAATTGTACTTTTTCTTTTGTTCTTTTGTTCATTTGGCGACACCATACCCCTTAGAATGGTCCGCTAATTTTCATCTTATTGGTCGCGGGCTTATTGGTCCCAGTTTCAAGGTGCGTATAACTGCATGATAATGTCTTGTACTCACATAAAACTCACATAAAACATATAGTGAACGCCTCGCTTAGTTCTTCTCGTTTGATATTTTTTCGGGGCGGTTTCTTAAGTAAAACTTTATGCACAGCCAGACGAGAAGCTGGGGAACAATGGAAACGGTCAACTTAATGCTCGATCCCGATTACTATACCAAGTCGTTCCATGCCTTCGCCAAGAACTCGAACAAGTTTGCCGTGTTGGAGAAATGGGGCGACAATGTCTTTCGCGGGTTAATCGGTGATAGATTATCAGCAACTCTTCCTGCAGATAGCAGTATTGACATGTTGGGCATTGGCAGCGGATCAGGTAGGATTCACCATCTTTGACTTTGAGGATAGAGAGGGAAGGATTGAGGGGGGGGGGAGAGGGGGAGGGGCTTGACAGGGCCTAATGCAGAGAAAGAAAAAAGGGGGAGAGGAGAGAGGAATTAGAAGAGATATGGAGGGAGATAGAAAGAAAATAAGAAAAATAGGCAGAGCCGAGATGTCCATGGAAAGCTTGTTAACATGGTACCATGGTAGTACCACTGATGGCAGAGTTACCATTAATGATACGTTTATTACAACGGTGGCTGGAAAACTGAAGAAAAATATGGTTGTAAACATATCTCATCTTATAGAGAACTTGCACAACAACAAATATATATATATATAAGTGGTCATACGATCGGGATGACTCGTGGACTCATGAGGAAAAAGAAGAAACGGTAGATAATAGCAAAGAAAATGAAAACATTATTATAAAAAATAGTTGATCAAAAAGTTTTATAGAGAGTTTTGTCACGAAATCTAACCGCTCACGATGGCGGTCTCCTGAGTTCTATGATTTACCTCTGTAGTTTAATGAAAAGTAGTATATTCCGTATTCTCGTTTGTATGCTTTTAATCATGGTTATCGCTTAACATCATTGTAAAAGACCTTTCATTTATCTGAATATTTATTTAAGCATGTATTATTTTGTATTTCTTATTAGAACGCAGAAATAAAAAAAAAAAAAACAATCAAACACACAAAACAAACGTATGAATATCGTTCTCTAGCAAAAATAGAGGCAAACTGCCGACTCACTGCCCGGATTTGAACCGGGGATCTCCTGTTTACTGAGAGGCACTTTAACCGCTTAGCCACAGCGCCTCATGCACACCTTTGAGTTGTTGTTTGCTGGGGTAAACTAGTCAGTCATGACTATTGTTGCCGATTACGGATGATTATTTTTTTTTAACATTACTTGAATATGTGGCAACCTATTTCGAATCGGCGTGTCCTTTTAAAGTACCTAATGAGCGCATCAGCGGTAGAGGATAGTTCCTGCCTCTCGCAGTTACCTTCCAATTTGACGTCAGAGACACGTGATAGAAACGTCATAGAAATGAATATGTATAAGCGCGTACCTAGGAATTCCAGGTATAAATTTCTTAGAGAAACCACTCCAGTGCAGTGGCGTATCTAGGGGGTGCGGGGGGGGGGGGGGGGTGCCCCGGGCGGCACTTTGAGGGGGCGCAAAAAACGTAAAAGAGATAGAAAAAAAGGGGAGAATGAGGAAAACCATAATCCTTTAGGATTACGCGCCCCATCGGCAGTGTAAATGCAGTAAAAATACAGTTTTTGACGGTTTATAATGCAAAAAAAATCTTAAGCTCGGTCGTTTTGCTCCGTCGCATAATATTTTTTTCTTCAGGATCTTGTAATTTCGCGCCCGTAATATAGTTCTTAAATAGCTTTTTAAAGGGTTCAAAATTTGAAATTCATGAATAAAGATGTAATTATTGTTTATTTGCTTTGCTCGCTATCATGGAAGTTTCATCTCCTTCTCAATATTGCGCCCCCACAGAAGGATAAAGCGCATTAAACAGCATTTTGAGAGATTCAACATTTACAAGGAATCCCATCTTTCAGTCGACTTGCCGAATTCCTCGATTACGCCTATTTCTCAAGGGTTTTCGTTCTGTTTTACTCCCAGTTTTAGAATGGAGTGAATGGAAACCATCAATGTACAAACTTCGAACTTCTTTATTTCACCATGGTACAGGATATGTTCTTAGTTCCTTTCCATCCCACCATGCTATTCAGGGTAAAGGTAACTGTTTCCAGGAAAGTCTCGTATTGTGTGGCATTACCTTCCTTTCGTATGGCAGCCCACTGTTTGTCCATTAGATGTCTAAATTCATCCAAGTTATATTCCTGGTTGATAACTTTGGGGATCCCTGCTGGGACCGAGTAAATCTTGTTCTGCCTGTAGAGCCATGTCTTTTGAGATGTTCAACTGGCACAAAAGTGGACAATGGTCACTTCCAAAGCTATTGTTAACCCATTCATGACAGAGGTCCACTTTTTGTGTTTTGGCCTAATATCTTTTGATGCAAAGCCCTAAAAATCATACCAAATACATGAGCAGAAAGAGCGAAAAATTCTACACAAACTGTGCCCATTTTGGTTGCGTCAATATTCGTTGTTTGATGCTGAAAATTTTTAAAAGGAAAATAAGCATTTAAATTCTTAAATTGGCAATGTGATAGAAGGTTTAAAATCACCGTTTTCCCCTGCAAATTGGCAACTTTTTGACTTCTCATCATAACTTCTGTCAATTTATATTCATTTCAGATACATGACGTTTTATAAGAAAAATGTAGCAATAAAATAAGAATGTTGGTGTTGCCAATTTGAAGAATAAAAGCTGATCAAATTAGGCTTCAAATAATTCCTGTCACGAATGGGTTAAGGACTTGCCAGGTAGGTTTTTTTGGCGTTGCAAGAAGGGGCAAGGGACAGATCTAAACATGAAAATTGCCCGTATGGTAGTGAACTCAAGTCGCACTTCCATCATTCAAAATAACTACTTTTCGTTCGTTTGCAGATTCTTCAATTAATTTTTCATTTAGCATCTGTTTTTGACTACCCCAGAGTATGTGCATTTAATCGCCCAGTACTATAGTGTTTTTCCTTTGTTACATTTTTCAACAGTTCATTAAACAAACCCATGTCAAGTTTCTTACATGGGTAATAGAAATTTACGACATTCAAAACTTTCTCCTCTAGTGATATTTCTAAAGAGATAATTTATAAATATTCGTGCTGGTATAATCTTTCGTAATTTAACTTGGAATGAACATATATCGCACAACCTTCTCGTATTCCCTGGCTCCTGTTCCTATATTCACATATATAACTTGAACTTTGCATAACATTCTCGCAATAAAACAGTTTTTCTTGAATACAATAATTTCAATGGGTCTTTTCTGGCGCGCTAAAAAGCGCGCTAATTCATCCCCGTGGCATCCGAGACCCTGGGCATTCCATTGTAGAATGCTGAATGCCACCAGTGCAAAAAGCGTTAGCGTAACAGGCCATGAATGGTTTGTAATTCTGCCTCAAGCCTGTAGGTGATAAACCCATAACATCTATCAAAATATTTTTACCTCTCTCACTGGGTTACAGTTACGGTTTGTGATTACCGGGTGTGATTATTTTGTCTATCTGCATGCAGTGGCGGATCCAGGAATTTGAAATAGGGTGGCGCCAGCGGCGAGGGAGCGGAGCGACCGAGCGGGAGAGGGTGTGGGGAGGGGGTATCCCCCTCCCACGGTAAGGACTTTTTCAAGATATCATGTGCGAAAGTCGCATTTTAAGGGCACTTTCAGAGGAAAAGCTCTAAAAACTTAGCCATTGTCTGTGAATAAATGACATGCCGAGAATGGGCTGTTTGTAAGGAAAATTAGATACCTCTGAATTTGATTAATTCTTAATATTCAAAATAAGGTCGGCGTCAATTCATTGAAATATTCACCTTGAACAATGCAGTCAGTCAAATCGGATCTACTGACTGTATTTTTCACAGTGGCGGCAATTTTATGCAACGGGGGGGGGGGGGGGGGGGGGGGCGGAGACACCAAAGGTCACCGCCGAAAATCTGTTTCCAGAAGTGGAAGGGGGATGATCGTCATTATGCGAGCCAGCAAAGCGAGCGAGCTAAGAATAAACACAAAAAATAATGAAAGAAGCCTCGGTTTTGCCATCAATGCACTCTAGGCCTACAAAATATTTAAGTGGTTGGCCTAAATATGTCATCTAACTCAAAATATAAAAATAAAAATATTAAGTTTAAAGAATCCGGGGGGACGATCCCCCCCCCCCTCCAGAAATAATGGTGGGGGACATGTCCCTCCCTCCCCCCCCCCCCCGTCCCCCGGGATCGCCGCCTATGATGTTTCAAGTGATAAAAAAAAGAGAAAAAGAAGAAAAGAGAGGAGGGAGAAGAAAGAAGAGGGTGGGGAAAGAGAGGCCTGAGGCTTACAACTACCTTTGGGTCATCTTGCCCCCTTTCAAAATACCCTGGTGCCGCCCCTGATTGATACCTCAGGCCTATTTCACAAAGGCTTAATTGACATTTATGATCGAATCAAAAAGTACAGTGTGATGTGGGTGCCTTAGCCAATATTATAACTACCAGACCAAAATGCCTGCTTTTAAGACTTTTCCATTCAGTTAAATTAAATGTAATCATATAAAGGAAGAATGAGAAGCATCAGTGTTTTTAATTAACAAAAAAAAAAAAAAATGAAATAACTCTCCAGGCATTTATTTTCCATCAATGATTAACCATACGTAGCACTGTGCTACTTAAATAATTCATGAAAATTGAAAATATGGGAAAACGCCAAATTTCATTGCCATACCAGCATATCGCCTTAATAGCTTGTTACCTCTCGGAGTAGATTAAGGAGGCACAACACATAGAGTTGCATGTTCTCCAGATTGAACTCTATCAACATAGCACAGCACTGGTCACTGGACAGGAAAGCGGAGGGAGAGTTGGGTCTTCATAATACCTGTAGTACTCTCGTGGATGGTGAGATAAACAGTACCTGAACTTTCCTAAAACTTTTAGCCTCGGTACCACTCTAAATTCGCCCTTTATCATACGTAAAATCTTGAAGTAAGGGGAGGGGCACTTTTACAATAAAATGTGGTCTGTTACTATTACCAAAAAATATGAAAAGCCCGCGTCATATTTAAGGTAAGACGAAGAGTAAAAAAATAAAATCACATTACACAAAAATTATAGAGGGGGCGCGCGCCCTTGGCGCCCCTGCCTGGATCCGCTACTGGCATGTTTGGTCTTACTGTCAGCCACTGTAACTTTGTGAGGAACTTTGCGAATCTGAGCTAGTTTCCATTTCAATTTGCTCAGTATTTGTAATTTGTATTCAGCCCTTTTGCTTTTATTTTACTCTTTTTTGCGCTTCATTGTGCTCTTGATGGTCGTTTGTGGCAGGCCTTCTCTGTTTGCTTTCTTCCTTTTTTGAGTGATATTTAGCTGCTTGCGCGTGAGAAAATGATGCGCTTTTGTACTTTTTGCACCTGCTGTGCCTCTTTCATAGCTTCGCATCACTGATAGGCAGCCGAGTGGTTCCCTTGGCAATTTACGCATTTGAAATTTTCTTTCTCCGATTCGCAACGTTCGACTGAGTGTTCAAGTCCACATCTCGGACACCTTCGACTTTGCTGATATAAGATGCCTCAAAGATGCTGGAATGCAGCGCAGCAACCTGCACTGGAAAATCTCCGCTGAAATACAAGCTGTAAGTAGAAGAGACAAGAATATCTACATTAACCAACATTCTCATGAAACAGACATCCTCCGCCACCAAAATTACAGTAGAATGTTCTTTAAGGCTGTAATTAAAAGATCTCCCAATAGATGAAATAATACGAAAAGTAGAGTTGGAAATATCAAAAATGGACAAGGCAAGATCTTCACTGAAAATGATGAAATAAAATGGAGATGGAAGCAATACTGCGAAGGTCTTTGTACATCCAACGATACATCTGATACAGATGATACTTTAGATGATTATGTCAAAGAACCTGCATTAAAACTCAATGAAATTTTGTCAGGCCATTCGGAAGCTGAAAAATAACAAATCACCAGGCATTGATCTACTTTTACAGATGTAGACTTAACGAGATATAAGATCTTGTTATCTGATCATCTCTTCTAAAGGATGTCGACATGACGAGATCCGAGATCTTGTTATCTGATCATCCTCTCTACGGGATGTCGACATGACGAGATCTAAGACCTTGTCATCTGATCACCTCTATGCAGGATGTAGACATGACGAGATCTAAGATCTTGTCATCTGATCACCCCTATGCAGGATGTAGACATGACGAGATCTAAGACCTTGTCATCTGATCACCGATCACCTCTATACAGGATGTAGACATGGCAAAATCAAAGATCTTGTCATTATGATCATCTCTTCGACAGGATGTAGACAAGATGAGATCCGAGATCTTGTCATGTGATCGTCTCTTCGAGATTCGAGATCTCGTCATCTGGTCATCTCTTCTACCGGATGTCGACATGATGAGATCCAAATCTCGTCATCTGATCATCTCTTTAACAGGATGTACACTTACACATGACGAGATCCAGGATCTTATCAACTGATCATCTTCTCTACAGAATTTGGCATGACGAGATGATTATCTTGACATCTGGGTGGCACTTTTAAGCTTCCATAGTGAGAGGATTATGTCCGGCAGAATACCGGACTCTCTCAAGGTCCCGAAATGGGAGGGGAGGCATTTCCCAATTCCTACTCGCTTATAAAGCTGTTTTATTTTTGGAAAGGAATATGAGACAGTGAATCCACTTTTTTTTTTTTAGAGTTCTAATGATTAGAATCAATTTTGCATTTTACAGGTGAGATGGATAGTAAGATGGCAGCACAGCTCAAGTCTCGATTCAAGTCCGTCCAGAATGTCGTTCTCGAACCTGCCGCCAAGCAGCTCGAGATGTATCGCTCTCTGGTGGAAAATAAGAAGTCCGACTTCCAGGGCATCGAGTTCGACCTGCGTAAACTCGGCATAGAGGAGTATCGTGCTCAGCAGGGCGACCAGCCGAGAAAATTTCACTTCATTAGCGCTATCCATTCCCTGTACTACGTGAAGGACTACCAGGACACAATCCGTTATCTCTATGACTGCTTAGAGGAAGGTGGGATTCTCCTCGTTATCGTTATTTCAGGTGAGATGCGCTCTGGTAGTTAGCGCACGGTGCACATGAGGTGTCATTGCGTCAATACCTGCGCTTATCAAGAATACGACAGATATTAACACATACGCCACTTAAAACGATATCGGTTTCATGACCAGTGAAAGACCGACCATATCAGTCACTGACGCGATTCTTACGTCAGTAAAGTTAATGACGCCCAGTGCGAGCCGGGCCTTGTGAGGTGGTATTCTGAACAATGAAGATGTATCTTTTATGTTAGTTGAAAAAAATGTAAATTGTCATTAAGAAAACAAATAATAAATTGGGCGGAATAAACTTTTATCATTGCTTTTATCAGTGCTTGTCCATTATGTCTTAACATCTCATAACCCATCTCGCCCATCTCGCCCTAATCTTCGCTCTTCACTGACGTGACCCATTTCTGTTAAGACCCGTAGCAAAGCTGGTGATTGTACGTTTCCTGTAATACTGCATCTAAAGAATGGAACGATGTCCTCTCTTTTATTAAAGCTGCAAATTCCACATACCAATTTAAGAGACTCCCGAAAACATACCTTTTCCCTGAATAGTTAATTTTTGCCCCTTTAATTTCCCTTTGAAACATTCAGTATTGTGTATGTACCTATGTTGATGAATTTCGTGTATTTTATTTCTCATTTTATGTAAACGGTGTGATATAGTTTACCATGGAGAGCGTGCTGAATGCTTATTATTATTATGTCTCTTTTAATTTTACAAGAATGGAATGCAGCCACCTTAACGAAGGTTTAACCGATGAAATGCCAAAATTTTAATTCATGAGATCATTGAACGTCTTTTTACTAACACAAGAAATAGCATCGTTTTGTGAGTACCACCCCGTGGGTGTTTACAAGGTATCACTTCAGGTGTGTCAATAGCTGCGCCAATAAAGCAAAGCCTGTGAATTAAGGGGAAAAAGTCTAATTCCATGCAATGCTTGCACAGTTCACTTTGCATCGCTCTCAAAAAAGGCGTGTAAAAAGAAAGCACTAGTCGCTGACGCAGCCCAGCGTCGGGCAAAGGATGCTGGCAGTAAAGCCCGCCTCACACATGACGTCGTATCGCTGCGTCATTACATGTGCTAATCGAGCCAGTGGAGGCAATTAACACATACATCAGTTATCAAAACTGGTGCTTGCCATGCTTGCACTGTTCATTCTGCAGTAACATTTTGAACGATATTACTCTTTCATCTTTTTATGACGCGCAAAAGAGAGAACCTGTTCCGGTCATTGACGCTGTCCAATAATGCCAGGTAATGACTCCTCTACGCAGGGCAATAGGCCTACGCGTACGTCAAGCTTGCAGTGAGTTTCACTTGTTTAATACTATGCACTTATTCTTTAAAGAATTTTAAGAAGATCTCAAAACAGCTCTTGATTACTGCCATCAGACCTACATGATAAAAAGTCCAGTCAGGATATCACAATGTCATGTGAGCCTGAGCGTCACTATAGGGCCTACGTGCAGAACATTATATATTGAGGATGAAACTGGGGTACACGTTTTACAAACTTGTCGATAATATCCTACCTCCTTTAAAATGAAGTATCTGTTATTTTCGGAAATGTGACAGAAATCATGAGTACAGAGACAAGAAATGGAAATATCAAATCACTTTTTGTGACGTCCCTGCGAAGGTTTATTTTAAAGGCCAAGTCCACGGCAAGATGAAGTTTATTTCAATAAAGAATAAAAATTCCAAACAAAACAGTGAAAAAAACAGTGAAAATTTGATGAAAATCGGATGCAAAATAAGGAAGTTATGAATTGTCAAAGTTTCACAATTTTTTCGCAGAAGAGTTCTTGAATACCCGTATGAATATTCAACGAATATTCAACGAATGAGTTGATGATGTCACACATTCACTATTCTCCACAATAATATATTTAAAAATTCCAGAAAATTTTCATTTTTTCCCACTAAAACTGAAAGGTCATCATGTCTACACATATTAGGCTAAATACCATTTTGTAAGTATGTAAGGAGTATTTAGGACAGTTTTTTACATTTTTATAGCTAAAATATGAAATTTTTATCATTTCTGTGTGTGGAAAGTTGTGAGTATAATCATCAACACACCCACTGAATGTTCAAGAACTGTTTCGAGAAAACATAGCAAAAAATAAAAAAATCATAACTTCCTTATATATTATGCATCCAATATTCATCCAATTTTCACTGTTTTGTTTGGAATTTTTTTTTTTTTATCCTTTTCACTGAAATGAATTTCATCTTGCTGTGGACGTGGCCTTTAAAATCTGAATAACTTTTTCTTAATCTCTCTTTCTTTCTTCTTACTCTTCCCTCCCCCTCTTTCTCTCTCTTTCTGTCCCTCCTCTTCTGTATCCCTCTATGATTCCGATTCTCTCTTCGGTCTAATTCGTTCGCCTTCTTCCTTCCCACGATATCTTTCCCCGATTTTGCCCTCTTCTCTAACGTCTTCTCCATCTTCTCCCCATCCCTCTCTCACCCCATTTCTTGATCCTTTTCCCCCATTCTTCTATAATTCGCTTCCTCCCTTCCTTCGTGTCCTTTCCACTCTTTCTATCTGTCCATGATATTCTATTCTTCCCTCTTGTACATCTGTCTTCTCCTCATCCTCCTCTCATCCTCCCTCTTGATCTCTTTTCCTCTTTCTTCTGTCATTCGCTTGCTCCCTTCCTGTCCACTCTTTCTATCTGTTCATGATATTGTATTCTTCTCCCTTCTTCCCATTTCTCCTCCCTCTCGGTCCTGCCTCTCACGAACATTTCAATGCTATAGACGATAGTGGTTTGTGGCGACTGTGGGACCGTTTCACCCGCTTTCAGGGCAGCGTTGGCCGCTTCCTCTGCACCACACACATCCGCGATAGCTTCTCGTCCCTCGGCGTCCCATTCGACGAAAGCCGCCAGTTGGCAAGCGTCGACATCACCAGCTGCTTCGAAGAGGGATCCGAAGATGGAAAACTCCTCACCGACTTCCTCAGTCACACTGTCGATCTCCGCGGCACAGCGCCTCCGGAGCTCTACAAGGAGGTGGTCGATTACATGGGGTCCGAGCAGTGCTCTGAGCGAAAAGAGGATGGGACGATTCTCTTCAACAACGACTGGGATGCACTTGTTACTCTAAAGCCGCTCTCGAAATAGGCAGTTGCAAATTTTGTGGAAAGATTGTGGCATAGAGGTAAAGGCTCTTGCCTCTCGTACAAGAGGTCTTGAGTTCGATCTCGCCCGGTGCTTACATCCTTGGCCACATGTGTCCCTCTCAACCCAGGTGTACTAAATTGGTACCTGGCATTTCTTTGGTAATAAGGGGTACAATATACCCCTCCTCGAAAAATTTGGGGTATACTCCCAATTTTTCAAGAAGGTGGGGGCGAGGGTGGCGTATACAAATATACTTTTTCAAGAAGAAATAATCTTGTAAAATTTTTAAATTTTTTGTGATATCTATCAAAAACGAATAGTAGTAGAATGGTATTAAAAAAACCAGAGGTGTCGATCCCGGGAGGGGTGGGGTTGGGATAGGCGTATATTTCAGGCGGAGCATTGCCTTCAAAAATGACATGATAAAATCATGAATGATAATGATGAGCGAGAAGAGGAGGATAATAATATTGACGACGACGACGTCGATGACGACGATGATGATAATTATGACGATGATGGTTACTACTGATCAATACCGTCATATTTCTTTCCGAATTTTCATTATGATTATAATGTCGCAATCAATTTTTTTATTGAAATGAAGTAATGAAATTTTAGCAAGTTCGTAATTCCCATCAAATCACACTGAAATGCTCTGAAGTGTGATTGTCTGAAGGTATTTGAAAGTGGGGAATTCTGTGTCGGAAAAACAGTGACCTTACTTCACATTTATTGTAAAAACAGTCAATTTGATAGCCCTGAATAGCCAAATCTTTGAATTTCAAAAAAGCTGAAACAATAAAGAATTCCACAATCTTTGTCTGTGTTGGTATAATACATGCTTGATTTTAAAAGACATGTTTGAAGTTTAAAATTGGCGCTTTTTTCTGGTAATTCCGTTACCGAGGTGTTATACCACAATATCATGAATGTAAGAATTAAATGGTTGGAATGAAAGAGCTCACATGAAAGAATGGGCATATTTACAGAGTATTAAATGGTGAGAAGGGAGGCAGAGTACAAAAGAGGTTTTCAATTTATGAAATATTGGATCTGTGTGGGCTAAGTAATGTGAATGGGTGCAGATCCGAAGTGCTTTCTTTTGGAGGTGAGATATTGCCATAATTTTCGTTTTGTTACTTCCCCATACTATGTTACAATAAGAAATGTAGGATAGAATAAATGAATTATAGAGCATGAATAATGATTTAGGTTGAAGATGGTATTTCAGTCTATACAAAATGCCTATGCCTCTAGAAACTTACGGGCAAATATTAAGATTATGGCTATTCCAAGTTAGGTTTGAATCGATTGTAACACCTAAGAATATTGTTTCTTCCTTTTCAGTGAGAGGTATATCATTTATGAAATATTGTTGTTGAGAACATGTTTAGAATGTATGTTTTTAAAGTAGATGTAGTTAGTCTTGTCTATATTAAGGGAGAGTTTATTGGATTTGAACCAGAATGGTAATTTTGTTAATTCTGAATTGAGAGTTGTTACAAGGATATTAAGATCTGCATGTGAATAGAATTTGTTGGTGTCATCTGCAAAGAAAATATATGTTAGGAGTGGTGATGCGTTTACAATGTCATTCATGTATATCAAAAATAAGAAGGGACCTAAAATAGAGCCCTGTGGTACTCCGCATTTAATTGATAAAATATTAGATGATTCAGATTTAAAAATAACATATTGACATCTATTACGCAAATAATCTTCAAACCAGGAGAGAGCAACCACTCCATATGCCTTTAGTTTACAAATTAATATCCGTGATCCATTTTGTCGAAAGCTTTCGATAAGTCCATGAATACTCCGATAGTAGGCCTATGTTCTCTTTTAGAGAGGGAATCAGTTATTTTGTCGTATAGTTGTAAAATTGTATAGTCAGTTGAGTGATTCTCTCTGAATCCATACTGATTAGGAATTAGTAAATCATTATTCAAGAAAGTATATAATCGTTTATAAACTATTTTTTTTCTAGTATTTTCGAAATGCTTGGTAACAAAGAAATTGGTCTGAAGTAAGTAATTTGGGCTGGGTCATCTTTTTTATAAATCGGAATTATCTTTGCCATCTTCAGTAAGTCGGGAAAAATACCTTGGGAGAGAGACAGATTAAAAATATGAGACAATGGGGAAACTATGAAATTAATTATTTGCTTTAATAGAGATACACTTAATTCGTCATGGCCGCTTGATTGAGGGGATTTTAGGGAACGTACAGTTTTTTAAATTTCATGGATATTTGTTGGATTAAAACACAGAGAGTGTTCAACATTGTCCTTTAAGTATTTCGAAAAATCGTTTTCCCCAGTGACTATTTTTGATGCTAAATCATCTGGTGTATGTTGCATGTTTTTTCCTCGCTCGCTACGCTCACTCACACAACATCTAGATAAAGAATTATTTGGAAAGGCAAACGAATTGGGCATGCAAGGGAGGATTATAATCATTGGAGATATCTTTTAGGCCTGCGGTATATTTTGATGGCGAAATGATACTTTATTGTCAAAAAGGGTGCGTTTTCCTCGCTCGCTTCTCTCGCTTGTCAAATTTAGCAAACACAGCAAACAATAACATTGGACCAGGGAGATTATAAAATACTATATTTGGTAGTGAGGTGACCAAATAGGGCCCAACCATTCGAATATCTTATAGGCTTACTTTATTTTGTTTGATGACAAAATAACACTTTTTATATAGCAAAAGGGGGTTATTCTGAAGAAAAAAAATTGTGTGGGGGGGGGGGGGGCGTGTGCGGGGGATGAGGATGTGTATAATTTTATTCTAGAGTTTGAGTTCGCGCAAGAAAATTTGACAAAAGATTTCGATCATCCCCGAGTGTAAAATTATTTCGCCTTCAGTGTTCCCGTCCTCCATCCCCCCCCCATATAGGCCTGTGGTGTATTTTGACGACTAAATGATACCTTTTTCATCACTCGTTTTCTCGCTCCTAATATTTAGAAACGGTGATTTTGGACAGCAAGCATTCGGACCAGCGAGGTACTAAAATAGAAAATTTGGGTGTGAGGTGACCACATAGGCCTACCATTTAAGTAATAGGCCTAGAGTGTATTTTGATGACAAAATAATACTTCTTTTATAGCAAGAAGTGGTAATTTTGGCTCGCTTGTACGTGTGTGGGGGTGAGTGCGGATGGGTGAGGGGTTCTTGAGTAAGGCATTTTATCTATATTGCTCTTTTATCGTACATCAAATAGATTAACGTTCTATAGACCAACGTGTGCATGTATGTTTATTTTTTTAAAAAGAAGAAAAAAGTGTACATGAGTGTACGTGTGAGTCCCCTCCCCCTAGTTCAGATTCTCAACGATTTTATTATAAGAGCAATCTCCCCAAGCGTGATATCCCCCAACCGCTACCAGGCCGAGAGATGGCGTGATCCCGAATTGTGCGGGCGAGGTAATTTTTTTTTTTTTTTTTTTTTTTTTTTTTTTTGCTCTTATAATAAAATCGTTCAGAATCTGAACTACCCTCCCCCTTCTCGAAACGGGTTTACGCCGGTGAGACATGGCGTGTTGGAGAAAATGAGGCGATAATATCTTTTCTGAGCTTATCGTTGTCCGCTGATAAATTGTCAGCAGTATTGATATGTTGGGCATTGGCAGCGGATCAGGTAGAATCTTTGACTTCGAGGAAGCGGGGGGGGGGGGGGGGGAGGGGGGCGGGAGAGGGAGAGGACTTGACAGAGACAAATATGGACAGAAGAGAGGGGAAGAGGAGAGAGGAATTAGGACAACAAATGGAGGGACATAGATAGAAAAAATAGGCGGAGCCAAAATGGAGGCAGAGCAGAGAGAGAGAGAGAGTGAAAGAGAAAGAGAAAGAGAGAAATACTTGTGATGACGTCAGAGGTATATTATGTTACTGCATGAGCTGTGGAAGTGATTAGTCCAGGAGAAAGAGGGCTTTTAATAATCAGAATCTTATTTTGCTACAAAGATAGTTTACACTTCAAAGAATAACGCAATAATAGAACTTGACCAGCTAGTCGGCTAGCGCTTGGCCTGGCCGGCTAGAAAACAGTCATGATTAATAAGCCTTGTACTATAATTCAGGTGGGCTCCACGTTTCATGGAAAATACTTTTTTCTAAAAATACATTCCTTCACATGTCTATGGCAGAAAAGGTGAAAATAACGTTTTTCTGCCCAAAATACTTCTTTAAAAAAAATCTGCAATGCTTTTTACTCCTAATATTTTACGTTGAGGATGTACCGTATTATCAATCACCCCCCCCCCCCAAATTCACCATCCTGAAATGGCATTTCGCCCTGTTATCCCCCAAAGATAAATAAGTAAATGAAAGGGATAAATAATATTGAAAAATAAAAGCAAAAATTCAGCTCATTAAAAAATCAATGTAGACCGAGAATGGCCTAAACAAGGGGGGGGGGGGGAGAACGAATGCAACACCTATGATACTTAATTTCAGCAAGATATATTACATTATGTGGTAATCCTTTATATTATTTGGTTTGAAGGTGAATTCTTTTGTGATAAAATGACACAAAAATCCCTCATTTTGGCTTAAACTTGTTTAGATCTTAGGGCTCATTTCGTTAGGCAGTGTCATAATAAAAAAATGCCACTCTTGTGACCGAATTGTACAGATCACATTTTCCCAGTGATTGTAGTTAGTTTTCATAGTATGGAAAACCCATGTCCCTTTTAATTTTATGTAACATTCGTTACGTTTTTTTGTCCTGTTATTGCAACAATTTGAAGAATCTTGAAATTTTGCCATTTTGCCATTTTCAATTTATGGAAGGTGTTCATCTGTACAACAGTCCCATACATATAAGAAATAAACAAATTATGGATCAATTCAGAGAAGTGTGAATGAAAACAGTTGCCCTCAAAGTGTAGCATCCGCAACTAACTGTGGAAATGCCCACTGGCTAAAAGTATCTAATGTAGTTTTACAAATAACATTACTATATATTTGCTGTCCAAGCTATACTTGAACGTAGGTAATTTATATATAATTTACTGTATCAGGCCATAGTAAAGTGCAGATTATATTTGCATAGTATCTGTGCTTTGTAATTGAACCATTTCATATTATAATGCCTTTGAACATTCATATTTATTTTTTACAAATTTAGCAGCATCTGCAGGAAGCAGGAGTATGGTGGTGTGTGCAGGACGAACGACTTGTCAAGTGTCAACATTTCTTTCTTGTCCACTTCAGGAAGAGACAGAAGATGAAGGAGTTCTTCCGTATGCACTTTTTCTCTTCCAGTACCTTGTCAATGAGTTCCTTCATCTTCTGATGGAGTTTTTTTTAAATTTTTTACAAGAAAGAGATCTTCCAGTCGCATGGAGTGTCGCACTGCCAAGTCGCCATCCCTTGCATATCTTCCCACTTCCTGCCAATAGCTTTTGGGTTTTGGCTGACCCCAGTGTACTACATGGTCTATGTCTGGGATGCTGACCCCCATTCAAAATCAATCACCTTAATGAAGACCTTGGCAACTTGAAGCGCTGTAGTATGTCTTCCTGGTATTTTCTGTCCATTCTGCCATAGTCCGTCCGTCCGTCCGTAACGCTGATAAAACTTGAATAACTTTGCGACCTTCTACCCGTTTGGAACCAACTTGGATGGTAAATGATCTAAATAAAAAGTGATTCACTTTTTATTTGAATTACAGGAGAAAATCGAGCAGATGATAAAATATGAATACAAAAGCTTAATTGCCTGCAGAAAATGTTCTATACCGAGTGTCTAAAAAAAGTTGACTGTTTGTAAAAGTCTCGCAAATTTATATATACCAGTTTTATACTCATGTTACTTTTGACCTACATACATGACCTTTGACCCCCAAATTAAATTCAGATCCCTACAGAGTCCCTTTACTTAAACTATTAGCTTTGGATACATCTCATTGATTCGACACATGTGTGAATGGAGTATGATTGCCGTGTACATTGAAAACTTGGTGTTTATTTCTTTGATATTTTAGCCCATTGTGAACCACTTTTCCCAAAAAAGTCACAAATGTTGTAACTAAATCTAATCAGTACATAATTATAGCAATTTTCATTTTCTAAAGCACCCTCTTTCCCACTACTGAACACTTTTGCTTGAATATTTCAAGAATAAAAAAGAATTAGCAAAATAAAAGAAGGAATCTGTACAGAGATATCTCTTTACACATTTTGTAGTTTTCATATACATAATATTTTAAATGATGGATGGGATGAGAAATACTTCTAATTTCCCGTAGCCTGTAGGCAGAATCGTTGCAGAGTTTTGCGTGTCCAATGCTGATACAAGTGCCATCATTTGTTCTTCCAAGGAGTTTCAAGAGCAGGAGTCACATCTAATTCATTCCCTTTGAGGTGACGTTCGATACCGCCAGGAATTTACACATTTTGTAGTTTTCATATACATAACATTTTAAATGGTGGAGGATGAGAAATACTTCTAATTTCCCGTAGCCTGTAGGCAGAATCGCTGCAGAGTCCTGCGTGTCCAATGCTGATACAAGTGCCATCATTTGTTCTTCCAAGGAGTTTCAAGAGCAGGAGTCACATCTAACTCATTCCCTTTGAAGTGGCGTTCGATGCCGCCAGGAAAAAAATATGTCAGGCATGCGCTTAACCCGATCTTCCTTGCAGATACGTAGACAAAAGTTTTGTGCCTGGCTGCAAACTTACGGGCCATTTTTCAAAGGTAGTATGCTTTTGTAATGATAATTACTTTTCGCTACCACTCGTCTGATAATATGAGCAGTACACAGTGCTTACGTTTACAGGAGGCAAGCGAAAGGAAATGGTGCAAAATTTCCTGAAATATGAATCAAAATTACTCGACTGGGCATGTATGGGCACTAATCTGACATATAACATCATAAATAACTGTACTTCAACAAATTATATATATTTTTTGCGCTCGCAGGAAGTAAACGGAAAAGTGTCAAATTGAGGGTTTTAGGATTGTAAAATTTTACTCTTTTTCACAGATTAAAACTGCTATCATGCGATATACGCAAACTTCTGGACACAGATTGGCTTTTGTATTAATATTTTATCATCACTTCAATTTTCTCTCTGTTAATTCAAATAAAAAGTGAAATATTAACGATATTTTATTTGTGACAAAAACCATTACTCAAGCTTTCCCATGATGTTAGCGGCATCGAACCTAGATATCAAAGGCAACAGTACAGCTGTAGATTCTATTGTGCAACCTTAGAAAGGGACAGCTGCTTGAAATAATTTGTTGCCAGTTGGGACTCCAGCTCTTAAAAACTCCTTGGTTCTTCCTTCATTTCACAAGGCCATTTCAACTTCTTCTAGCATTGATCGTACTGTATCTTGGCTGTACGAGTGTTAGTACAGACATTTTGCTATGCTGGATCCATGTGACATGTTCTTTGGAACTTTTATACATTATGGGGGGGGGGGGGGGGTCGCACTGTTTTTCTTGAACGATCTCAGAAATCTGTTTAGGCCTGAAAGGAATGATGTTTCAATACGAAAAAACCCAAACAAACAAACAAACAAACAAACAAACAAACCAAACCATGAATGCATTCCTTATCCTGTATGTACATTTTTCGGTCTAATGAACAAAAGCTTAGTGAGAGTATTGATTTTTTGGTGACTAACCAATATTCAGCTCAAAAGAATATACATGAACACCATGCATAGTGTTGACATGAAACATTGCACACTTTGATCATTAATGATTCAAAAGCTATAACTTGGTTTGGTCTCATCTTTCCACTATGTAAATTTGAAGGATGTAAAATTTCCTTGCATTAGGTTACAAAAATTTCCCTCCAGAAAAATGCATGAAAATAGTGCTTTGAATATTTAATTACATTTTTATTTTTGGATAGAATAGACTTTTTTTACTAAGTTATTCAAATTTATGGATGTTTCTTTCCTGGGAACCTCGTGACAAGGTATTCCATCAAACCTGTTTTTAATGAATGAATGAACTACAAATGTCTGCCAAGCCTATGGCAAGCTTTCAGTTTGTCAAGAACAGCTTTTGTTCAAGATTTCTGCATACAATTTGAATATGTTAGTAAACAGTCTATAGGCCCCAAAAGCTGTGTGTTTGCGGGCGCGTGTGTAATATGTATAATGTTATGTTAAAAATAACAGCAGTAATATCGAAACAAGGTGTCTTTAGGAACATGAAGCGTTTTGAAATTTGGGGAAACTGACGCATCTTGTTAGATACCACCCTGTTTTTAGATTTTGAAGGCGAGCGAAGGGAGCGAGTCAAAAGTTACAGCTTTATTTGCAATGAAATTAATTGTGTTATCAAAATACATTCAAGGCCTATAAGATATTTGAATGGTATATTTGGTCACCTCACTAACAAATTATGATATACCTCGCTGGTCCAATAAATTGCTGTCCCAAACCATACTGTTTTCTAAATATTGTGAGCGAGCGAAGTAAGCTAGGAAAAACGCGATAATAAAGTATCATTTCGTCACCGAAATACAGAGCATCGTTTCGAACTAGAACTCGATAACGAATCAGCATTCCGTGTACGTCTGAACGTATGGAGACCATAGACCGGTATAATTGGGCGGGGCTTAATGTGACCGCGTGCGAAAGGTGACCCGTGATTGTTTATACGTCGTTTCTTTATCGAGTTATAGTATAATTTTTTTTTTGCGTCTGAACATGGGGTTTACCACAAGACGTCTCAAAATCAAGAAATCTTGTGATCGAGCTGATGCGACACGCTCCAGCGACCTCATTAGCATCCCGGTCTGGAGAAGAACAAAGCTTATAATCAACTGATCTTGTAATCAACTGGATGCAAGTTTGTTCACACGAGGCTTTAAGACATTGGTTAACATTGTTATGATTTTTTAAAAATCTCATTTTGTTACTTGAAAATGGGATAAGCATTAGGGTTATAGTGTAAAAAATACCAGTCTGAAAGTTTCAGAGTAAAGTATCAATGGGAAGTATTTTTAAATACTAGAAATGTGAACCAATGTTTGAAAAATATACGAGGGTCGGTTGCACAGACCAAACGTAAGGAGTGCGCATGCGCGCATGACTCAACGGACCGCACTGTGTGTGTATTGACGTATCACGCGGCGGAAGGCAGGTAACGGTATATTTTAATTCGTGCAGACGGTCCTCTTAGTTCATTGTCTCTCGAGACGAAAGCTAATAAAATCGCGGTTTGCGCCTAACTTACAGCTTTTCATTCCACATTATGGTTGGTTTCAGGGTTTTTGAGTACAAATACAAGTACTCATGCACATGTTTCATCTTAGTTTGAGAATTTTTTAAATCAGCTGCTCACAAAGTTAGCCAATGCCTTTATCTTAAAGTTTAACGCTCCAGTGACCACCAGTGACGTCATTAACATCGTAATCGACTTGATCACAAGTTGATTTTAAGTTAAGGTCTCCCGTGTGAATTCGGCTATAACCGGCATTGGTTAAGATAATGAAAATGCGAATGAGCGCTTCCAGGTTTTTCCTTTATTTTTATTCCTTTCTATCCTTTTTTCACCTCCATTTTACAATATTATTTCTTCTTTAAAAAGTGGGGTATACTAGTATTTCCAAGCGCCATTGTACCCGTTTTGTGCTAAATAGGGGTAAAAATGGCTGAAAATGTACTTGAAACACCGCGAAATAGGGGTCAGATTCTGGGTTGCCGAACGATCCTGGTTACACCTTTGGATAAAGATTGACAACACCTGGGCCCCGCCTCTTTCAGATCATTTGAAGGGGTTGATAAGCACCCGTTATCGTCATGATATCGATAATAGTGTTGCATTAGTCATATCTATTGGGCATGTCAGTTTCATTGCGAATTTATTGCGCATATATTGCCCATTTATGTTTCATACCATGTACAAACGCACGCTACTCGTTGGAAGCATCTTACAAAATGAATTATTCATTTTTGATTATGAATATGCAGAGTTAAGTAGGCCTTCTAATAGATCCGGACAAAAGGACGGAACTTTAGGGGCCTGGTTTGTATTCTACTCATTTCGCATAGATCGCGTGCATGGCCGTACGCAGCGGGGGGGGGGGGGGGGGGGGGGGGGGGGCAGGGGGGCAGTTGCCCCCAGAATTTTGAAAATTCATATTTTTTTTACTGAAAAAAATTTCATAAAATCCACCCCAAACTGCACCAAATCCTTCAATTTCACTTTTAAAATGCAAAAGCGCTTCCATGACCAGCTCGGTCGCTTCGCTCCCTCCCTTCGAGTTTCTTCGAAAATTTTTATGCGTCTTGCCCCCCCCCCCCCTCCGGGAAAAAATTTTTCTGCGTACGGCCCTGATCGCGTGTATAGTGAAACAGCGGTGGCTCACATAAAACCAAAACATACCAGGAAGACAATACAAAGTGAACCGATCTGCCTAGTACTTCGGTGCCTTCTGGTTTGATATTTTTTTTCGGGACGTTCCCTTAAGTAAACCTCTATATTTAACCAGGCGAGAAGCTGGGAAACAATGGAAACTGTTAACTTGAAATCTTTGATGCTCGATCCCGATTACTATACCAAGTCGTTCCACGCCTTCGCCAAGAATTCGAAAAAGTTGGCCATGTTGGGGAAATGGAGCGACAATGTCTTTCCCGAACTTATCGGGGATAGATTGTCAGCAACTCTTCCTGCAGATAGCAGTATTGATATGTTAGGCATTGGCAGCGGATCAGGTAGGATTCACCATCTTTGACTTCGAGGACAGAGAGGGAAGGAGGAAGGGGGAGGAGGGCTTGACAGAACCAAATACAGGGAAAGAAAAGAAGGGGAGGGGAGAGAGGAATTAAGAAGAGCAAGGAGGGAGACAGAAAAAAAAAATAAGAAAAACAAATATGCGGGGACAAAATGAAGGCAGAGCCAACAAAGAGTAGAGATAGATAGATAGAGAGAGAGAGAGAGAGAGAGAGAGAGATGCTTGTCATGACGTCAAAGTTGAGGAAATTAGAATGAAGTGACATTTTCGGTTTTCTTCTTTAACTTACGGGCAATTCCATGAAAAATGTTACCCAAAGGGTGAAAAAATGAAAATCAAGGAACAACTTTGTTTTACAAGTGAAAAGTATTAGGGAAGGGTTATATAAAATTGATATAAGAAAAGAAATCTCGCCCGATTCAGAACATAAAGTTTTTTCGGCTATTAAAATAAAGTATTTCTTCAAAGACACTGCAGTAAAAAAGTGTGATTTTCATGTATTTCTTCTTCTTAAGTGAATATTTTCATTATAAAATGACTTTCAGGCATTTATTCCATTGCTAGCACCATCCTGCTGGATGTCGCAAGAAAATTCTTTTCTGGAAAATGGCCAAAAGAAATTTAATCATTTCCACCTCGCTCAAAGTGTAATGTGCCTAACGTTTTAGATGTAAAATGTTTTTATAGCACACTATATGACAAAACAAGGATCTGAGCATAGTTTTGAATAGAACTTGATAAAGAATCACAGTCCGTGTTTTTTTTTTTTTTTTGTTTTTGGTAAACGTATACCATATACATGTAACTGGGCAGGGCTACTGCAGAAAAAAAAAAAATGTTTTTTAGCTATTGATATAAAGTATTTCTTCAAAGACACTGCAGTAAAATTTGGTATGATTTTTCAATTTTCATGTATTTCTTCTCAAGTGAATATTTTCAGTATAAAATGACTTTCAGGCATTTATTCCATTGCTAGCACCATCCTGCTGGATGTCGCAAGAAAATTCTTTTCTGGAAAATTGCCAAAAGAAATTTAATCATTTCCACCTCGCTCAAAGTGTAATGTGCCTAACGTTTTCGATGTAAAATGTTTTTATAGCACACTATATGACAAAACAAGGATCTGAGCATAGTTTTGAATAGAACTTGATAAAGAATCACAGTCCGTGTTTTTTTTTTTTTTTTTTTTTTTTTGGTAAACGTATACCATATACATGTAACTGGGCAGGGCTACTGCAGGAAAAAAAAAAATGTTTTTTAGCTATTGATATAAAGTATTTCTTCAAAGACACTGCAGTAAAATTTGGTATGATTTTTCAATTTTCATGTATTTCTTCTCAAGTGAATATTTTCAGTATAAAATGACTTTCAGGCATTTATTCCATTGCTAGCACCATCCTGCTGGATGTCGCAAGAAAATTCTTTTCTGGAAAATGGCCAAAAGAAATTTCATCATTTCCACCTCGCTCAAAGTGTAATGTCCATAACGTTTTAGATGTAAAATGTTTTCATAGCACACTATATGACAAAACAAGGATCTGAGCATAGTTTTGAATAGAACTTGATAAAGAATCACAGTCCGTGTTTGTTTTGTTTTGTTGTTTTTGTTGTTGTTGTTGTTGTTGTTGTTTTTTTTTTTTTTGGTAAACTTATACGATATACATGTAACTGGGCAGGGCTACTGCAGAAAAAAAAAAGTTTTTGAGCTATTGATATAAAGTATTTCTTCAAAGGCACTGCAGTAAAATTTGGTATGATTTTCAATGTTCATGTATTTCTTCTCAAGTGAATATTTTCAGTATAAAATGACTTTCAGGCATTTATTCCATTGCTAGCACCATCCTGCTGGATGTCGCAAGAAAATTCTTTTCTGGAAAATGGCCAAAAGAAATTTAATCATTTCCACCTCGCTCAAAGTGTAATGTCCGTAACGTTTTAGATGTAAAATGTTTTTATAGCACACTATATCACAAAACAAGGATCTGAGCATAGTTTTGAATAGAACTTGATAAAGAATCACAGTGCGTGTTTTTTTTTTGCTTTGTTTTTTGTAAACTTATACGATATACATGTAACTGGGCAGGGCTACTGCAGATAAATTGTTTTTTAGGTATTGATATAAAGTGTTTCTTCAAAGACACTGCAGTAAAATTTGGTATGATTTTCAATTATTTCATCTGAATCTGAAATTGATATTGTCACTATAAAATGACTTTCAGGCAATCATTCCTGTGCTACGATAAAGCTGAGGGCTCTTTGTTACATCTTCATGCTGGATATTGCAAGAATATAATTCTTTTCAGAAGAATGGCCAAAAGGAAGTTTATCATTTTCATCTCTCTTAAAGTGTAATGTCTGCAACGGTTTAGATGTACAAGCACACTGTGTTTTGGTCCAAGTTTGTTCTAAATTCAAATGCGAAGCTAATTATAGTATCACACAACATATCAAGGGATTAAAAAAAAAAAGAATTTGCATAATTCATTTTTTAAAAAGCTTTCCTGACATAACATCACCAAACTGAAAACTGAGCATTTACACAATATTTTCTATAAAGAGTTTAGGATATGTGTCTGAACATTGCTGAACACCGTTTGCTAAATACAATCATGATTCTTTATATGTTTATCGAGTTAAGGGATAAGCATTTTGTGTCTAAACAGGCTTATAAATGGAGGCACTGGCTCTTACATTAACATTTAGTTGTGACATTGAATATATTCTCTAAACAGACTTTTCTGACATTTGACAAGACTGTGTACATATATGCAAAAAACTGTTAAAACATGAAAAGCAGATCCTTCATTATGCAAAAAGACACATTGAACTTTTGTTGAACTATTGGGCATTTGTTTTAATTAGAATTGCAGTTGTCTATTAGTGTAGAGTTATGTTAAGCCTTGGGTATAGATATGAATGAAAAGTGTAATGTCCGTAACGTTTTCCTTGATATAACATTTTAAGTTATTTTGATCGTTATAGAAAGTCAAAAGGCTTATCTATAAATTATTTATAGGTTACCATTCCATTGCAGACATAAATAAGTCTTTTAGATTCCAATACAATTGAAAAGTCAACAAACTTATGAAATAGGGGTGTATACCCAGCAAATAGTCCTCAAATTGGTAACTCCTAAAATGAAAGATCTCATGAAAGTGCTATGGCAACATTTTAAAATGTGCATAAATTACCATAAAGGTGAAAAGAATAAAAATATTGATACGAGTATGTGACCCTTTCTACGCAATGAAAGTGGACAAATCTGTAATGTCCATAACGCTCAAAATGTAATGTCCGTAACGCCACAATCATGGCTCTAGAGCCTACATGTTTCATCTGTTCCACTAAATTTAACTTTATTCTAATTAAAAATTTCCTTACCTTTCAGTTTATGGGTAATGTTGTCTAACTATGTGCTTAAACTCACAGACTTTTCAAAGAATGTATAAACATGCAAAAAGTTGTGTCCAAAAATATAATGTCCGTAACGAAAACATAAAATGTAGTAACTCCCTCAAGAAGTACTGAAAGGGAATGGAACTTTCACTGTTTTTTTATAGGGTTTTGTGCATGATTCCATTATATTCGTTCAGAGCATGCAGAATAAAAAGGTTGTTTTATTTCAATAAACTTCTGAAGTTGCCAAAATCGTCCAAAATGAAATGTCCGTAACGCCGGAACTGCCCTTATCATTGGTCTGCTTTTGCCTCTGACTTGTGTCCACAAGTAAAAATACAAAGGGGAAACGCCAAGAGAGGTATATAGAGAGTGGGGGGAAATGGGGGAGGGGATAAGCAATGAGACAGAGAGAGAGAGAGAGAGAGAGAGAGAGAGAGAGGGAGGGAGAGGGAGGGAGAGGGAGGGAGGGAGAGGGAGGGAGAGGGAGAGAGAATGGGAAGGTGAAAACAGAGGGAGAAGGGAATGGAGATCTAGAAATGTCCAATGTATGGCAGTGGCAATGAATTTTGAGAGAAGCTTATTTCTTGAACGGCCCCTCCATCCAAAATGCAATTCATCTTTAAACCACAGTATCAAATAATATACTAAAAAAAAAAAAAAAAAGGGAAAAGACAAAGGGTGAGGGGAAAGGTGTGCAAAAGAAGGAGATGTGGTTCCCTCCTTCTATACACTCGTTCTACTCAATCTATGACGTTAAACTCTACTCCATTTTCAATTACAATATTAACTCCCCCCCGAAACACATTGCATTTTCGAAATTTATGTACTATAGGTTTTCCCGCCCATCTTTGTAAACTTATCATCGGAATCAACGATATTTTCGTTCAATTTCACTCGAAATTGACAGTGTGGATCAACATTTAGAAAGCAAGTATTATCGTTCAATTTGATTTTTTTTAGCATGCGATTTACTATTGTTAGAATACAAAAGTGCAGAAAGAAAATTCCATTTAATTATCTGTGTAAACAACATTCAAATTCGTGTCAACAGCATGCCAATTCGCGCAGGACATGACGTGGGAAGAATCTTGGCATACATTCATGAACAAGCAAACAGTTTTGACATTATTTTGTGCATGTTTTTCATCTTACGGTAATGAGTCTATGTGTGTTTCTGCTTATATGAAAATTATGAATGTTGAAAGAACAAGACCATGAAGACTGAGATTCATTAGCATAGCAGGTGGAAAAAAAATATATGAAAAGGAACCCCCTCACAAAATAATATGCAAATAAAGATCACAATAAAAATAATCCATGACCATGTATAACAGGCATTTCAAACAGAATTGTATGCAAAGATAAAGAATAAGACCACAGAAGAATAAAAGAATAATGATATATAAGCTGAAGAAAAAAAAAAAGAAATATGAATGTCAAATATATGATGACAGAAAAGAAATGAAGAATTAAAGAGAATAAAAATGAAAATGAAAAAAGAGACCACTTACCATAGAGTTAGTGCGTATGTAACTCTATGCCTCTTACGTTGTTCTAATTGAATTGCGTAAGTGCGAAAGTGATTGCCTAAAGATGAACATGAAACCGCAATTCAGTAAGGAATTTCTTCTTCCTCTCAAACTTGGCGAAATTGAATGACGGTTATTCATTAACAAATTAAATCAAATTACATTTAATTTGAATGATAATTTTTCTAATACCAATGTTTAAAAAAAAAAATTGAACGCAAAAAGTGTTAAATTGAAACACTGGAAAACCGATGGACTATAACTGCTTGAATTTGAATGCTTGATCATGAAATTGAATGCTGTTTGACGAATTCAGCCGGGAAAACCTATAGTAATAGGCCTCCAATTTATAGAACCGGCGCTCAGACCTCAAGCCAAAATATCTAGCCGCCCCGGTTTCGGCAAACGCTCCAATTCCCGATGGTTAGTCCGTTCCTTGAGTATAGGTACCAAATGAGATTATGGGGGTATTGAAATTAAGTTCAGTTGCCATCAAATGCAAGTCAGTTGCAAATTTTGCAACTTTAATGATTGTAAAGTAGCGCTTGATTTAATTGCACTTGATTTGCGATGGATTGCAAGATTTGCTCGATATCAGGCGCAACTTTTTCTTGCAACAGGACTGATATTTTCGACTGATTTGGGGGATTAGCAATTGATTGCTATTTTCTTGTAACACCCCTATGGGCAATTCCACAACATATGGGACACAGAGCTCAAAATTTGAAATCGCACTGTACCCTGTTAATTCCAAATGAAAATCTAAAATTACTACAGGGTCTTCTTTTTGTTTCAAATAAACATTTATGATAAAAAAATCTGCAATTCGACCTTCTTACGGAGAATAAAATAAACAAACAAAAATTTGCAAATATGGGTCTATGGTCAGGGAAATGTGCTTTAAATGCCTCTTATTCTTATATTTAGTAATTTCTCTCAGATTTTTTTTTTCATTTAATTGATTTTAATGGATCACTTTAACAGATTTTGGGTACTTAATGAGTGAAACACTAATGGAAATGTGCAAAATCTACGTTGAATTTAAGTGTGACATCAGTTACGTAACGTCAGTTACCAACATGTCTTCAGTAAATTTTTCATGGCACTAAAACAAATTATTCAAATTACTCATTATTTTGCACATCTCTTCCCAGGAACCTAGGTGTAATGTCAAATGAATTACATAATCCTTACAAGTCTGAGACATGAGATATATAAATTTGATTCTACACCATCATTTTCCATGTCCTTTTTGCGTAACATCAGTTACCGACACATTTTCGCTTGCTGTGTGATAAGAAATGCAGTTTGAGATAAAAAACTGTCCATGTGTTTCTTCCCTATTATCAACTTATTTATCTATAGTAATTAAAAACCGAAGCAAGTGTCATTCACAAAACTACAATATAAACAATACCACTAGTACTCTATCTTGGTAACGTCAGTTACCGTGGAATTGCCCCTATGTGTCGTTAGCTGTCTGCCTACGAGGACCCCCGATTATACTATTCCGAGGCGCATGAATAGCTTGGAATGGAAAGAAAGTAGAAAGGAAATAGAACAGAATAAGGTGTACTACAATTTTCTGTTGACATTACATTCCACTGTGCGCTTTAGCAAAGAGGACCGTTTCCAAGTTTGACTTAAAGGAGACAAATGTATCCATCGAACGGATATTGGGCGGTAACTGTTTACATAAAAATGGAGCAGCAGCAGCAATAAAAGCACCAAAATCACCAAAGGATGATTTCGTTCTTCTAGCAACAAGAATATTCTTACAAGAAGAACGCAAACAACGTGTTTATATATATTCGGAAATGAGATCGGCAAGATATGACGGAGCACGGCCATGTGAAGCTTCCAAAGTAAGGAGCAACATTTTGTTTCTAGATTTTATGAGCGAGCATAGCGAGCGAGCGAGAAGAAAATGTATATTTAAAATACTGAGAACGGGTTCTAGTGTATTGTTACTCCATTCTCGTGATTTTAGTAACATACATTTGATCGGCATCTTCCTTTCTCATGTTTGGTATGATAGGAATAGGCTGTTGGTAACAGGCCCATATGTCCTAGAATGTCCTAGATTTTTTTTTCTATTTTAGGTTTTCTTGCCGTTCGACTCCTTGCAGTTATTACTAACATTTTGTTACTAGAAGAATAGAAAGACAAGATGCAAACCAATTTCCTGTTGTAAAGATAGTACTATAACCGGTGTGATAGTCGATGTGTTCCAGGTTCCGCAGGAACGAAATGGCTAGTCGATTCGTTCCATGGAACCAAACGACTAGTTGATTCGTTCCGGCGGAACCAGACGTCTGATACTACTTTTGGCCGATACGTTACGAAAGCCGCCGTTTAGTTCCGACATTAGCCAAGAGGTTCGGGTACATTTCAGAGGCCACGGAACGTTATTTGAGGGAGAGGGGAGCTGACACCCAAACAGGCGAAATCGAGATCCTGCAGATAGGGCACTAGCGGGGGTTCAGGGGCGGCATCCCCCCCCCCCCTCGGTCCCCGAATCCTTGATTTTTCTGATTTTGAAAGTCAAATTTACAATTTGAAATATAAGTTTTTTAGATTAATGAGGTTTTATTATTTTTTGGCCGAAAGTGTGGGGAGCCCCGCCAGCCGCCCCCCTCCGCTTCCGCTGCCCCTGAATTTTGATTATTAATATTATCAAGCGTATTATTACACATTGTCATTGTCAGACGGTCTCTCAAGTCTTTGTTAATGCAATTTATATTGAATAGGTTTAAATAACATTCATCAAAAGTTCCAAATATATTCCGGATATTCTGATAGTGTCTGCAAAAGAGTTAACGAAATGTTTATTCTCAATAAGTTATCCTAAAGCATATGCACTGTGAAAAAATGGGCAAATGCTTTGCCCAGCGTTGGGCTTATAGTCAACCCAACGAATTGTTAGGCAATGTTTTGCCCAAGGTTATGCATTTCCCAACATATTGGCTTTTGCCTTTGGGTAGCTTAAAATGCCTTCTATATTGCTCGGTTGTTGGTCAAATCTTTTTACCAAACATTTTTTTTTTCTTTTTACCAACATCAACTTACCCTTTTTTTGTCACATTGTGGTTGCAAAATAATATTTAGCATCAAAGAAAATACTAGTACCCTCTAACAAAATTCTCCCTAAAAACAATGGCGTAATTAGTCAAAATAATTTGAGGGGGCAGAACATTATGAAGCACACTTCTGAAAAGTTGTCAGCTAGCGAAGAGAGCAATTCAAAAGTCGACTTAATGTTATTTCGTCATAGATCAGGACATATATCCGGGAGGTAATTTAATTTGTTCCCTTTTCCCTTGTTTTAATCTTCTTTTTTTTTTTAGTGGATTTTTTTTTTGGAGGGGGGGGGGGGGCTACGGCCCCCAAGCCCCATAACAGTATATGCGGTGCTGAAAGAATAATAGCACCTAACATGCTTTTTTTTCTTCATTTTACACATTGAAATTGCAATTATTATATCTTGTGTATAATAATTAATGTCATTATCTAATATAATGTTGAATTCTCGATGAATAGACGTGGTGATTTCTATTGAATTACATGTAACTTTTAAATATTGCTTAGAAATTAGAGGAGTAAACAATTATATTTGACAGCACACTTTACAGTGGCATACTCCAAGTGACACTTAAATGTTTTCTTTTTTTCAAATTAGGACAAAATATCATTTGAAAAAATATTTGAAAATACAACAACAACAACCTTAACAACATAAGGCTCATGCTGTTTGTCGTGATCCCTATATCAGAGCCCAAATGATAATCGTTTGGTTGTTGTTGTTGTTGTTGTTATAGTTCATTGTTTGTTTTGATTTGTTCAGTTTTTAGAAATTGCATTGAAAAGTTTGTGCCTATACTGGCGGAAGGGCGGAAAACACAAGTTCAAATCATTAATGCAAACTAAGCAACATTAATCCTGGGCATTAATCTGCAAAATATACTTAGCGTACTCAGATGAACCTCAAAAGAAAATAACGGAATTGCCTAAAGGGATTAGTTACATCTTATCAACTTATCGGGAAAAAAGTACGATTGCAGTAAAGTGGAAACTAATTTTCCATTTTATCTTGAAAATGTCACATAATACATGCACCTTTCAACTATTACCACATAGATACATTATAAGAAATTATGCCACTTATCGTTTTCTTCATAATGCAGTAATAAATATAAATCAGAAGTTAAACCAATGGACATGGTTTCGAATATAACCCCTGCAATATACCCGCAGGACATTACAATTCTTTGACATATTATTATCCCTATTTACCCGATTTAACCCCTCCCCCCTCATGAATATTAGAAAATTTAATTTGCAAAGAAGTTTTGGGCTTACTTATTTCATGCAACTGCACAATACTTTCGAAATTGCCCATAGTCTCTGCGCAGAAAGTCATGGAAAAAAAAAACAACAACTCTGGAAAATTAATGTCCTTTGTGTGACACTTTTTACCGTAATTCACAATTTCATTTTTTTTTTTTTTTTAAATAAATGACGATCTTTCGGCACTTCGATCTAAGTAACGCACTGATCTGTACATGAAGATATTTTGAAAAGAGTATTAAAAAACTCAAAATCCTTGTATTATATGTCCTAATAATTTCATCATCTCATCTCATTTCAGTCCACATCCTCATCATCATCATCCTTTTCCCACACTCTGCCTGTATGTCCCACACTCTCTGTTTTCAGTCTGATATACTAATCTCCTCCCCTGCTGCGTCACTCAGATGGCAGCGAGCACCAGACATGTTATGTAACTGGTAGTCTGGAATGTAGATGTACCTGTATATGTCAGTTGTTGTGATGGAATAAACTTACTAGCAGTTTGATTCTACATCAATGCAGTCATGAGCAGTGGCGTAGCTAGGATTTCATTTGGGGGCGGTAGTAAGCACGCGAATCGTGCGAATCACCTAGGGGGAGGGTGCCGGGAGGGGGGACTTAAGGAAGCTCCGACGTTGCTTTGTCGTTGTTCCTTGTCTGCTCCCGCTTTTCTTACATTCTCTTCCCTTTTTCTCATCTCGCTCACGCTTTTTCTTTCTTCTTTTTTTTTTCTTTCTTTCTGGCGTTTTGGCGGGGGGGAGGGGGGACCGCCCCCTGGCTACGCGCCTGGTCATGAGTCTAGTTGTCTGTCACAACAGAACACAAAACCTTGATTGATCTCTGAAGTCACCCCAAAAAGAGTTTTATTCTTATTCACTCTAAATGCACTCCTTCTCAAATTCACCCGTAACAGAGTGAATGCGTTCACTGTTTTTTGATGAGGGAAAGAATCGTTAGAATTGTACTTTTACACTTGTAATATTTAGGGAGTCACTGGGCCCCTTAACAGAAAAAGCCACCAGTGTTTGAAAAAATCAAGGATACTATACTAGTATCCATGAAAAAATGTAGGCTGTTATTTTAGCAAACACACAAATATTAGGGTGTGAAAAAGATTAAAAACTCGTTTAGGTGTAATATACTGAACAGAAAGGAACCCTTTCCCCTTCCTTTTTTAGTAAAAACAAAAACAAAACAAAACAAAGAGGAAGGCGAAAAAAATCAGGGTTTGATATTTCAAAGCAAAGAATATATATTATGCATTTAACCATAAAAACTCCTTCCAGGTCAGCCCGAAATGCATGGAGGCTTCGTTTATAATCAACCCTTCAGCTGACTTAAAAGTAGGGAAATTCAAGTTGGTGAATTTAGAATGAACAAGTGATCAAAAAGGGGGGACAAATGGTGAGAGAATTTGGAACCGAATCGGATGACCAGCCTCCGATACATGAATGCATTAATTAATATATAGACACATAAAACAAACTGAAATAAGAGTATGAAGAAGGATTCTAGAATTACCAATATAACAGCTGACGCGGAAGCTAATTAATTTTGATACATCGTGTTCATTTAATGAATGAGAGTAAAATTTATAGATGTGTGTTAAAACATGTCAAATTTTGACCCCGCCTCGTCCCCCCCCCAAAAAAAAATGGGAACGAATGAATAAGAGAATAACTTTATAGACAGAATAGAGATATCGAATACAGATCCCATTCCTCGCCGAGCGCCCCCCCCCCCCCCTCCACAAGCATACGCCTTGGCATCCATAACTTCACGCAACTGACCTTATTCCCTGATACCCCCCCCCCCCCCTCCTTATGAACAGGAATCAGTGTCTACCATATCTATTTCTACGTGTATACCAGATTCTGAAATAGGCAACGTGTGGCTGATTTGGAGGAGTTTGATTGGCTCCAAAAGGTGACCAGAAGAGTACATTTTTCTTTAGGGGTGTTACCATGACGTGATACGTTAGCACAATAGAGATTCGGATCGCCTTCGCAGCTAAATCCTTCGTCGAATGGTCGAAAGGAACGAATCGCCTGGTCGGAACCAATCGCCTATGACGATCGCATTTAGTCGACCAAAGCGGATCTAATCGGCGGGTAAATATTCAGCCGATTGGTTCCGGAGGATCCAATCGACTGCTCGGAACAAATCGACTATGACACCGGCACTGGTTGAGATACTTTAAATGCGAGCGAGCGATCTCTTCCAGATTTTTCTTTTTCTTTATTTATGTTTTCTCTACTCCTTTTCCCTTTGTTTTTTTCTTTATTTTACTTTGTTTTTAGGGGATTAACAGGGAGTCATGTCATTTTTTGATGGTGAATTATGGGGGGGGGGGGGGGGGGGGATGATAATACAGGCCATCCCCCCTGCCCAAAATATTGGGAGGGGGGGATCGACACCCATATGTTTCATACAGAAAATATGATGGTACATAACCCGGGTATAATATATATAAGCATGGACTTAAATTAATTGAATCACTAGAAATCTTTCCATTCATGCTTGAAACTGCAACATATAGCAGAACCGCATGCTATCAATCGGCTCTTAACCAGGAACATAACGGCATTTAATCTCTGCAGTACCCAGTGAATTAGCTGGCAATTCCAAGTCTGTCGTTTTCAGTATAGTTGAAACAATTTTGAGAATCATGGAGGTAACCAAACTGAAGACTTTAATGAACGATTCTGACTACTACACGAAGTCCTTCCACGCGTATGCCAAAAGGTGTAATGAGTTTACAGGATTGGCAACTCCATCTTCCCCAAATTGGTATTGGATTAACTGGGAGAGAGTTGTCCGCCGGAGACACAGACTGGGAGTAGGCAGCGGATCGGGTAAGAGATTGAGCTAAAGGGAGAGAGGAAGAGAGAGATAGATAGATAGAGAGAGACAGACAGACAGAGAGAGAGAGAGAAAGAGAGAAGGGTGGGGACGTAGGCAGATCGAGACAAACAAACAGGTAGGTATACATGTACAGACAGATGGCAAAGAAGGAGAGATGAGGAGAATGATATTGGTTAGGCACCTTATCAAAAGTCAGAGCCAATTTGGAACGCGGCTTTTAGCGTCTTTCCCGCTCTGCGTCTTTTCCTCTCCGATCCTCCCGTTTCTCCGTAGATAAAACACTGAACAGGGGATCGGGAAAGCCGATGTAAAAGAACGGTCGCGGAGAAGGCGATGAAAGACGAGGGACGAAACTTTTGATAAGTGTTAATAACAAATGAACTTTTGAAAAAAATCTAGTTTGCAGAAAAACAGAAGGGATGCCATTGATTAAATGATGAGTCCACCAGGACGGTTGAATGCTTATGAAAATGTAATATGATGCAATCATCCAAACTGGAACAGTTTCTAGATTTAAACTATGTTTCTAGAACTGTTAAAACGATAGTGGAGCTTGCCGTCATTTTTGCAATCGCCACAAGACGACACATTATTATGTCTTCTCGACATCTTGGGTTGGTGTTTTTGTTTGTTTTGTTTTGGTTTTGTTTGTTTGTTTGTTTGTTTGTTTGTTTGTTTTTTTTTTTTTGGGGGGGGGGGTCGTGAGGAGATTATTTCCGGCAGAATACCGTGTGGGTTCTTCCAAGGTCCCGAAAGGGGAGAGGAGGCATTTTCCCAATTCCTACTCGTTTATTAAGCTATTTCATTTCTGAAAAGGAATATCAAACAGTGAATCCACTTTTTCAGAGTTCTTTTGATTAGAATTAATTTTGTATTTTACAGGTGAGAAGGACAGTAAGATGGCAGCGCACCTCAAGTCCCGATTCAAGTCTGTCCAGAATGTCGTTCTCGAACCTGCCGCCAAGCAGCTCCAGATGTATCGCTCGCTGGTGCAAAATAAGAAGTCCGACTTCCAGGGCATCGGGTTCGACCTGCGCCAACTCGGCATAGACGAGTATCGTGCTCAACAGGGCGACAAGCCGAAGAAATTCCACTTCATAAGCGCTATCCATTCCCTGTACTACGCTCAGGACCTCAAGGACACAATCCGTTATCTCTATGAATGCCTAGAGGAAGGTGGGATTCTCCTCGTTATCGTTGTTTCAGGTGAGCTGCGTTCTGGTACCGAGCGCACGGTGCACATTGCGTCATTACCTGCGCTTATCAAGAATGCGACAGATATTAACATCCGGGCTTTGGACCTCGCGTGGTATTCTGAACAATTAAGATGTTATCTTAATGTCAGGGGAAAAGATGTTAATTGTCATTGAGAACAAATCAAAATGGGCGGAATAAACTTTTATCTCTGGTGCTTGCCCATTATGTCCCCTTTAACTTTACGTGAATGGAATGCAGCCACCTTAACGAAGGTATTAACCGATGAAATGCCCAAATTTTAATTTGTTATGAGATTGAACATCCTTATACTAACATAATTGTAGAGCGGCAAAGCTCCGATTTTTGGCAGAATTGTGCACTTTTGTCTAAAAGCACCAAAATTGGTGCAGATGTTAAATGATACATATGGAACAATATCAGCTATGGAAAAAAAAATTAAAAAATAACTTTAGGAGGTGATTTTTAAGGAAATACATGTAGCAATTTTAGATTCCCCCGGTAGATAACGCGCTCACCTCGGTATCTGGACCCTGCTGTGATCATGGTAATCATGGTAATGCTCCGAATACCCCATTGTTAGCAGAGGCCTTTCCAACCAAATGCAACGAAAGGCGCGTCTGTTGGTCGAATTCATGGAATTGTCACGGGTTAATATGCAGAAGTGGGTGACGGTACAAAAATCCCGCAAGGCTAAAGTTTTCTTTAGGTGATTCTTGCAAATTTTTTTTGTTCATAATTAAAGCAGGTTACATTTGCACATGAAGGCGCTCTTTTGACGACTTGCTATCCCATACATGACATACCACAACATGGACAATCATTTGTTCTTGGTTTCCACCTTTAAGGGACAATTAACGGGGAGATCGGGATGGGAAAAGCAAGCAAATTAAAGGAAAAGTGTATGTAGCAGACAACGGAAGAAGATTCAGTGTTAGAGAAGAATATAATGGAAGAATAAAAACACAAATAGGGAAATGAATGATAGGCCTAATAATCCCGATGAAACGAAGTTGTATATAAATATGAGAGTTAGTGGTTGCAGATGTTAAGAACAGAAGGCGATCAGCATGAAAGAAATAATGAAAAGTAAAATTCCTCTTTCTACACAATTTTCTTCTCATCAGAGTAATAGTTTATATATATATTTATCCAAAGTGAGCCAAGCAACATCCTACGAATGAAAAGTAAATTCTCGGGTAAATTGCCGCTGTACCGTGCAGCAGCTTAGGAGAGCAGGAAGTAACCATTGGAGGCTATAACAATTCAAATCTTTTCTCTTCCTATCCTTACATCGACATTAATTGTACAAAATATGAATTCATATAACACCAGCAATAAATATCGCACACTGTAGGACATGAACACAAACAATTTAACATAAATGACTAGAAGAGAAAACATACAACATGGCAATTCCATGATTAAGTGGACATCGCCCTCAACTTTATTTTTGCTCTTTCTCAAATTCAGGTCAATTTTAGGGGTTAAAATTCATACAGAAATTATAAACAAAGGGGTTTCATACTACCCCCCACCCAAAAAAAAAATAAAATAAAATTTTATTCCAAATGTCTCCTTATAGCAGAATCCGAACCATCCAAAAAAGCTACACATATATATATATGGGACTACACACCGTTTTTTAGACTTAGAAAACTATCGGTTCTTTTGTTAATTTTTCGATTTGATAATCTGAAGGATATTGTGTCTCACCAAATTAAAAGAAAATATTACAAAATAAGTCGCTGAAAAGGTATAAAAATCCAAAATATATAGTGCTGGCAAATGGTAACATGACTAACCGTAACGAGACTAGCCAAGATTTTGGGGTCTACTTTAAAAAAAAAAAAAAAAACAGAGAGGAAAACTTTTTTTGTGGATAAACATTTGTCATCATATCAGAAATAAAGCTGATATGGCTCTAAGTTTGAGGTACAAACACAGTAAGGAAGGATTTTTTTTTTCAAATCAATGCTCATTTTTTTGTGTCCGTTTTTGTAACGTAACTAACCATGGCCAAAAGTTCTTATTACAGCTCCGGCATTGTCCAGTTGCTTTTTTTTTTAATGTATTGTAGAGACCTTGGGAAGGAGAAAATGTTGTTTCAAGATTAGGACTTGAAATGAAATGGATTTTTATTTTGCTGTATCAAAAAGTATGAACATTTGCTTAAATGTAACATTACTCATCATGGAATTGCCCAACAGCAGAGGACAGGAAGAGACAGAGGAAAGCAGGTATTGTACAGGAAGAGCAGATGAAAAGATTGGAGGGAACAAAAGCAGAATGAGGGAGAAGGGGACATTGTATAGAAGAGAGTAAAGGGTAGAAGTGACAGCCGTAAAATGATTTTATGCCAGTGTAATCTTTATTTTTGTGGATGACTGATAAGTTTGAATTGAATTAAGACTGGCATTCCTGTGAAAGAGATTATTACGCTGAAATCATCATTATACGGAAAATACCGGGACATTTGAATGTGAAAAGAGACACCACTATACTGCCCTGCTTTGGCGAAAGGAAGCCTCGTCCTTCTACATGTTCTATGACTTCGGTGTCCCCATTAATGGCTAGACACACGCTATGCCAAAGTGAAGGAAACTACTAAACTCGATCCACCACAGTAAACACGTCTTCAAAATACCGCCCAACATTCCAAGTTCGGAATATCTAGAGAAGCTTTTATACAATGACCTATACGGCCGGATACCACGTAGCAGTAGGGTTCGAACTTTTGACGGACGGAATAGTTAATCGTCGAGATGTTAAGAATAAATCACAATATGATGAAAAATTGCCCCAACAAATAATTTCTGAAAGTGTTTCCATATCAGACATTGACTAGTATGGGTTACTGTGCACATGTGCCAAATTTGGTGCTTTTAGAAAAAAAACGCACAATTTTTACAGCTATGCCGCTCAACTAAAAGATAACATCGACTGTTTCTAAGCATCCCGGGTGCGCACGAAGTGTCATTTTCAGTGCGTCCTCATAGCTTGTAAATTAAGCCATTAGTGTAGTTTCAAGCAAATGCCTGCACTGTCCACTCTGCATTTACTCTTTGCACGATATCATTCTCATAAGGCTTGTAAAAGAGAGCACCGGTCGCTGCGCTGACGAAGCCCTGCGTCGGGTCATTGACGCACTGTGTGCCACGGACAATAAAGCCCGGCTCACACAGGGCGTCATTACCTGGGCTAATCAACCTGCGCTAACATTGCTTTCACTGTTCATTCTGCAGTAACATTTCAAACGATATTACTCTTTCATCTTTTCTTCTTTTTTTTTGACTCGCAAAAAGACAGAACCGGCTCCCGTCATTTACACTGTCCTATAACGTCAGATAATGACTTGACGTACGTCAAGCTTGCAGTGCGTTTCATTGTTTAATACAATACACTTATTCTTCTAAGAATTTCAAGAAGATCTGAACAGCTGCAAATTACTCATATCAAACCTACATTATAAAAAGTCTGATCAGGATATCACATGATGTGAGCCAGAGCGTCACTATATAGAACATTTATACATTGAGGATAAAACCGGGGTACACGTTTTACGAAGTTGCCGATAATCTACTTCCTCCTTTAAAGTGAAGATGGTTTGAGGTATCTATTGTCGAAACATGCGACTTAATAATGACCAGGGACAAGAAATGGAGGTATCATATCACTTCTTGTGACGTCCCTGCTAAGTTTTATTTTGAAATCTGATTAACCTTCAACTCATCTCTCTCTCTCTCTCTTCTTCTTCCTCTACCCTCTCCCCATTCCCGCTCTCTTTCTGTCTCTCTCTGTCCCTCCTCTTCTATATCTATGATTTCGATTCTCTCTTCTATCTAATTCGTTCGCTTCCTCCCTTCCCTCACTGTCTTTCCCCGAATCTGCCCTCTTCTCCAACGTCTTCTCTATCTTCTCCCCCATCCCCCTCTCATCCCACTTATTGACCACTTTTCCTCTTTCAATTCGCTTACTCCCTTCTTTTCCACTCTTTCTATCTTTCCCTGATTTCGTTCTTCCCACTTCCCCTTCCTCTCGGTCCTGCCTCTCACCTACATTTGAATGTTGTAGTCGATAGTGGCTTCAGGCGACTGCGGGACCGTTTCACTCGCTTCCGGGATAACCGCTACATCTGCACCGCACACCTCCGCGATAGCTTTTCATCCCTCGGCATCCCCTTCGACGAAAACCGCCAGTCGTCGCGCGTCGACATCACCAGCTGCTTCGAAGAGGGATCCGAAGACGGAGAACTCATCATCGACTTTATCACTCACACCGTCGATCTTCGCGGCACAGCGCCTCCCGAGCTGTACAAGGAGGTGGTAGATTACATGGGATCCGAGCAGTGCTCTGAGCGAAAAGAGGATGGGACGATTCTCTTCAACAACGACTGGGATGCAGTTATAGCTCAAAAGCCGCTCTCGAAATAGACAGTTGCAAATTATGTGGGAACATTGTGGCGTACAGGTGAACATAACATGAAAGCTTAAAAGTGCCACCCAGATGTCCAGATAATCATCTCGTCATGTCAACATCCTGTAGGAAAGATGAACAGATGATAAGATCCTGGATCTCGGCATGTCTACATCCCTTAGAAGAGATGATCAGATGACGAGATCTTGGATCTCATAATGTCTTCATCCTTTAGAAGAGGTGATCTGATGACGAGATCCGAGATCTGGTCATGTTTACATCCTTTAGAAGAGATGATCAGATGACAAGATCTCGGATCTAGTTATGTCAACATCCTGTCGAAGATATAATCAGATGACGAACTCTCGGATCTCGTCATGTCGACATCCAGTCGAAGAGATATCAGATGACAAGATGACAAAATGTAAAAAATACAGCAGGCAAAACGTGCTTACAGATCAATTCAAAACTAATAATCCCCGAGACGCTTGGAAGAGTATGAAGGAGATGACGGGCTTTTCATCGCGTAAATGTGACCCCTTTCTTTTCATATCTGACTCCCTACAGAAGGCTAATGAGTTAAACGAATTCTTCTGCCGGTTTGAAGGGGAAAATGATGAGGATCCTCAGACAGATGATCAACTAGTGTTTAAAAATTCGGAAATACGCATCACGCGTCATATGTATCGAAGCCTGGGAGGTAGCGAAGCAGTTCAAGCGTGTGAACCCTAAGAAAGATAGTGGACCTGATCACATCACGGGTAAGCTTCTCAAAGCATTAATGCACTCATCAGCTGGCAGTCCCGTATGCTGCTTTGTTTCAAAAGTCACTGAGGTCACACAAGATCCCTAGATGCTGGAAATCTACTATTGTTGTCCCCGTCGCTAAGAAACCCCGACCCAAGGAATTGAATGATTATCTGACATCACATGTCATCAAGTGTTTTGAGCGAATCGTGTCAAAGCGCCTTTTAGACTCTGTAATTCAACAGGTGGATAAATTTCAGTTTGCATATCAAAAGAATAAATCAGTAGATGATGCAGTGTTATATAGTTCACCCTATTCTATGCCATACTGACAACCTTAACACCTACGCACGTGCTACGTAATAATAATAATAATAATAATAATAATAATAATAATAATAATAATAATAATAATAATAATAATAATAATAACTCTTATTTACCCAGGGAAGCCACTTCAGCTATCAGCTGATCTTCCAACAGGCCCTGCATAACATAATATGTTATTATTACCCTTCTCCATTCTTATATGCCAAGCGCCTGGCTAGAAGGCAGAAGGTCCCATTTTTTGTAAGTCTTTGGTATGACTCGGCCGGGGATCGAACCCACGACCTCCCGTTCATGAGGCGGACGCTCTATCAATTGAGCCACCATGCCCGGTAAACTGATGACGTACTTTGTTGACTTCTCATCAGCTTTCAACACCATGGTTCCAGGAAAGCTAATTGAGAAGCTTGGAGATCTAACTCTACTCTCGCTCTATGGATAATGTAAAGTCCCCAATTTTTCGTGATACGGAAAACGGAAAAATTTCACGGAATTCGAGAAGAACACGGAATTCACGGAATTTCACGGAAAATGCGATTTTTCAGGCCAGAAAAAATTTGAACAATATAAAATACAGTGAAAAATGTGGAAAAACAAAGCAAAATCCAATAAAACAAGACCGTGCATCAGCGGATAATCTAGATCAAACCTGTTCGCAGTGTTTAGTCATGTTCGCCAAGCTTTATCTGCATACTGCATGTGCGTGTATATTAGGGTAACTTATGTTTTTCTAAGATTGTTACTATTTACAATTGCTTTATCATATGTTTTGTACATGTCACCGAAGAACACGGAATTCGAAGTTTAGAACACCGAAAAACACGGAATTTGCATTTTAGAAAACGGAAAACTGGGGACTTTAGGATAATGAATTTCCTCCGAGATAGGACACAGCAGGTGTTGATTTCTGGAGTCTTATCAAGACCCTAGGGGTGAGTTCTGTTCCCCATCCTCTACATCTTGTATACGAACGATTGCCAAACAGATCGCAGGAACACGAGAATAATCAAATATGCCGATGACATGGTCATTGTGGGCCTCATCAAGAAGAATGATGAGAGGAAGTAACATTGGACAATTTTTTACAGTCATGACAGTGGTGTGATAGTAATAATCTCAAACTCACTGAACCAAAAACTAAAAAACTTGTATTTGATTTCAGAAAAAGTGTAGATGCTGATATTAGACCAATCACAATGCATGACACCAGTATTAAAATTGTTTCAAAGTATAAGTACCTTGGCATAGTGACAGATAAAAGATTATGTTGGGATGAACTAGCCGGAGATGTTCATGCTAAGGGCTTAATGAGGCTCCACTTTTTGAGGAAGCTTGGGTCTTTTCAAGTAGACAGATCTTAAACTCTTCTACTCGGTGTATAGCCTTGTATAACCATAACAGTATAAGAAAAGGTGACCAAATGAAAACTCAGAGGATACTGAATCAAGCAGGAAGAACAATAGGGGAAAAGATAGATTTTGATGAGATCTGTCCTGAAGAATTCCGAAGAAGGTGGAGAATATCATGAAAGACCCTCAACATCCGTTTTATAAATTTTATTTTTTGGTTACGATCTGGAAAACGATTACAGTGTGCAAAATGTAGGACAAATCGCTGTCTGAACTCTTTCCTTCCATTTTCCATACGGGTCTTTAATCAAAACCACTGAATTTTAATGTTTGCAATTTGATAGCTATGAGTCAGGTAACTCGGCTTTCTGTTGCTTTCTATATTCTTTTTCTTGCCTTTTAACAAAGTGTTGATTTCAAATGTCCAATGTTAATGTAATAATTCAATGTTTCTATTGTAACAATCTAATGGATCCAATAATTGTTAATTATGTATTATCATAATAACTGTAATAATGCTTCCCTTCCATTTTGCTTGCCTTTTATCAATAGTGTTAATTTTAATGTTTTATGTAATGCAATGGTTCACTGAATTCAATATTTAAATTCTTATGTAATATTTTAAATACATGCAATAATTGTCACTCTGTATTATTGAAATATTGCAATAATTTTAATAATCTTTCAGTATAGTTGCAATTTGTACATAGTAATGGTATTTGTGCAATGGGATTATGGCTCACCAAAGTTGAATGTTTTCAATAATCTTATAACTTAGTATTGTAATATTTTAATAATTTAATCTTTCTTTTGCAGTTTGTACTTAGTAATATTATTATTATCATTATTATTTGATTTATAATTTATATTTTTTATCTTGGCAATTTGCCTATCAGTGAGTCATGGATGATGGAATTTGCAACTAGTAATCGTTAGAATGCTTCTCATGGTACGGCTGGAGCTTACTTCTGCTGACTGTGCATATGTTTATGAACACATGTTTCTATATAATTATACTCAGTATCTGATATTAGATATTTTTACCACTCATTTTACTGGCTCTTCACTATTTTATACTTCTGGTCAGCTCTCTATTCTTTACTTTTCCTCTCTCTCTCTCTCTCTCTCTCTCTCTCTCTCTCTCTCTCTCTTAGCATAGTCTAGCTTTTAGATCTGGTTCTCATCTCTTTCTTTCTCTCTCTTTCTCTCCCTCTCCATGCTCTTCCTTGTATCTCTCTTTCTCTTTCTTCCCTACATGTATTTATTCTTGTTAATAATAATAATAATAATAATAATAATAATAATAATAATAGTAATAATAATAATAATAATAATAATAATAATAATAATAATAATAATAATAATAATAATAAATGTGACTTGTATAGCGCCATATCCACTCTGTGGAGTGCTCAAGGCGCTTTTTAAGAAATTAGGAAGTGAACTTTTCCTTTCGCTACTCACCTCTCTCCTCCTCCTATACTCTTACACTCCTTCTCTTTCTCTTCCTTCTCGCTTAACTTGATTTTTTTTGCATGTTGTGCATGTAATATTAGCTATTGTAACTATGGTCACCACAGATGTTTTGTCTTCGTGCAGTTGAATATGTTTTATATTATGAAAATCCCATGTAAAATTTCCATTCTTATTTCTGAGATGGACGAATAAATGAATTGAATTGAAATTGAATTGAATTGAATCTCGGATCTCGTCATGTCTAAACACTAAAAATCTTCGACTTGAATACTATTCAAGTAGCAATCATTATGTTCAAGTATATTAATAATCAACTTCCACAGTCCTTTCAATATGTTTAGGTTAATAGCTCTATTCATTCCTACCCAACTCGCATATCTGGAAATTTCCATCTAACAAACCCCAAACTATTAATAACCCATAAATCCATTCGACATTATGGTCCCGACATTTGGAACAATTTTGCAGACAATATCAAATCATGTTCAACCATATACTCCTTGAAAGCTACTCTTAAATCATAGAATCTTATGCATCCCACACTCCAAGTTAGTAAACTATATTACTCACATAATTATCAAATCGCGATTAATCCCTTTTATTTTACTCAACTGCTGTCTACTGCACCTGCACCCGCGATTGGATAGCACCCACTTGATCAATACTGAGCGATTTATGTCACGAAATTTATTTTACGAGGCCGCCATCAATATCAAGCCTAACCGCTCACGATGGCGGTCTCCTGCGTTCTTTGAATTGTATATTCTGTTTAATGAAAAGTATAATATTTTGTTTTATATTTGTTTTATTCTTTATATTACGACTGTATTGTTATTGATCTTTTATATATTACCTATGTAAACATTATATTTGTATTGTATATCATTTTTGAACGCAGAAATAAAATCAATCAATCAAACAAACAAACAAACAAACAAGCAAACAAACATCCCGTCGAAGAGATGATCACATGACAAGATCTTAGATCTCGTCATGTCTACCTCCGTAAGAACATGAAGAACATATATCAGATGACAATAACTCGGATCTGGTCATGTCTACTTCTTAGATCTGTAGAAGAGATGATCAGAAGGCAAGATCCTTATTTCTGATGCACTTGCTGGAAAACTGAAGAAAAAAAGGTGGTTGTAAACATATCTCATCTTATAGAGAACTTGCAGAACAAATATATATATATAAATGGTCATAGGATCGGGATGACTCGTTGACTCATGAGGAGAAGAAGAAATGGTAGATAAAAGCAGAGAAAATGAAAACATTATTATAAAAAAGACTCGATCAAAAAGTTTTATAAAGAGTAATGCCACGAAATATAACCGCTCACGATCATTACGCTGGCGGTCTCCTGAGTTCTAGGAGTTACCTTTTTAGTTTAATGAAAAATATTATGCATGTATTCCGTGTTCTTGTTTCTGTGCTATTTTTATTATTGTTATAGTATAACATCATTGTACATGATCTTTTGTTTATTTGAATATATTTTATGTAAGCATGTATTACTTTATATTTGTTATTAGAACGCAGAAATAAAAGCAAACAAACAAAACAAACGTATAAAATCGTTCTCTAGCAAAACCAAATGCAAGTCAGTGGGAAAAAAAGGAAAAGAAGGCACTGCCCGGATTTGAACCGGGGATCTCCTGTTTACTAGACAGGCGCTTTAACCGCTAAGCCACAGCGCCTCGTGCACACCTTCTAGAAATAAATCGTGTATATATCAGTACATAATTAGGCCAGGAGCCTGATCCGGATTGAACTCTATGGTTCCAAAACAGCCACCCCATTATCACAGTGACCATTAGACCGGAGCCAGAAGGAGATCAACCTAGCGAAAAAAAACCCACCTCTACTTCGTGTACATACCATGATCTATGGATAAAACTACGCTAGGGAAAAATCGTCTGCTATGAACAAAGCTGTGGGGGCGGCCAGGAAGGCCGACCAAAGAGGACCAAAAATAACGGTTTCGCATACACTCAGCTTTTGTTCACAAACGCATGACTGTTCTTCCTTTGGAAACGAAGAAGACTAAGCCGATGATACGATAAGCCGTCATAAGCAGATAAGCCAATTCCTTGGTCCTTTACGGCAGACGCTCACCTTTTCAACCGAAGTCATGCTTGAGCGCAGTTATAAATCTACGTTTAAGAGCTTGACATACCGTCAGTTTTGTCTTCGTTTTCAAAACAACAGCAATCATTCGTACGTCAAAATCCTGTATAAAAGATGATCAGATGAGAAGATCTTGGATCTCGTCAAGTCTACATCCTGTAGAAAAGATGAATAGATGACGAGATCTCGTCATGTCTACATCCTGTAGAAATGGTTAAATGGTGGGTTATTTTACCTGACTGCTAAGAAAGCATGTGTATGCTTGATAGTAAGCAGCCAGGGGACCGACAGCTTTAAGTCCCCTCCGAAGGACTTGGTAATGAGGATTAATACCTTACCAAAGGGCATTAGCGCATCCGCTTGGTTTCGAACCCGGGTACTCCCGGTTACGAGACCACTGCTCTACCACTGAGCCACCTCATGATCATGATCAGATAACAAGATCTCTGATCTCATCATGTCGACATTCTGTTGAAGAGATGATCAGATGGCAAGATCTAAGATCTCGTCGTGTCTACTTCCGTAAGAATAGATGATTAGATGAAAATAACTCAGATCCTGTCATGTCTATTTCTTAAGCATGGCGCACACTATACGATCCGTCTGCGATCCGATTTTGGAAAAAATGTAATAGCATTTGATATGAACATTCCAACCTGTAAGTTCTTAACGATCAAAGTTCCGAATAGTGGTATGAATACTAAAATCGGTATTCCGGGCTATTGCGAGCCTCCCATTAGGAATAAAAGCGAATTCAATTCCAAATCGTAGTGACGTCATGGCAATCTTGCGTCGGCTACGATTTGAAGCCGATTTGGCCTTTACTCCGACCACAAGGCTTGCAGTTAAGCAGAATTTTGATTTTAGTATTCCTAGCATTATTCTGAACTTCAAATAAGATAATTTTACTCGTTTAAACTTTCATATATTTAAAGCCAAATGCCATTTGTTCAAAAATCGGGTCGCCGTCGGATCATATAGTGTGCGGCGGGCTTTACATCTGTCGAAGAGCTGATTAAGGCGAAATCCTTATCTCTCGTGCGCTTACTGAATGGTTGTGTTTTGGCGGTAAACTTAAGTAATTAGGCCTGGGTCAACTAACCTTGGTTCTTTGGTCAGTTATCTGGGGGTCTCTAATTTAACAGGTGTGTGTTTTTGTGTGTGAGTGGAAAGACTGAGGAGAATGTCTACTTTGGGAGTTTTGTATGAATAGCGGTGATTTTGATGGGACATTTTTGGTATAGAGCTCATTACTGGAGGAATACAGAGAATTTTAATGAGTTTGTTATTTAGAGAGCTAAGTTGGATTGGAGTGAGAGAGCAGTTTAATCAGATAGCTTTTGCATCTCGGGAGAGTCAGACATCCCTGACTTGGTCTGAATCTGGAGTGTTGAGGGTGCGTAGGCCACAGACATAGGCGAATGTTCCAGGCTATGTATCAGGCAGACATGGCAATTTTCCTATTAACGGCAAGGCAGCAGATTCCAGGCAGCACAGGCAATAGTAGAAGCCACATCCGCCCTCACCTCACCAAGCACCATTGTTTTACCAGAACTGTAAGTTACATTAATATGCTGTTTTAATTGATGATTTTATTTGAAAGTTGTTGTTATTATTAAGGGTATATATATATTTATAAGAATACAGAAATTCACACAATTACTATTTTTATATCAAGATTGGACAAATAGGAATGGAAAAGAATAGTGAATTTTATCTTTTATTTCATAGATTTAATTTATGTGAAATCAAAAACAGAAAAGAAACCAACTATACATGAAATTTACTATAAAGATGAAGTAATGAAATTTAGCTAATTTATTTGTTATAACATGGAAGGATTGTTATTTCATACATTGCATAAAGATGCTATTTTCCATGTATTATGAGCTAATTGATATTTATGTCTTGCATGTCGAATAAGGGCGAATTAGCCATGATTAATTTTTTTAGAATATAATTGGTGTAATTACTGCATTGAACCGAGAATTGATAATTCTAAATATATTAAGACGGATGTTTTATTTTACAATTTACAGTTAAAAGATACCGTACGCGACGAATGTCGTTTGTTTACATTATTTTCGTAAGTACAGAAAAGCTTCTAGAATCAAGAGAGATTGTAATGAACGTTGTAAATTATTAGGATATTATTGTTGCTGGACCTTGTCTATTTTGGTAGATGGTTGGCGAATCTCTTTTGATATAATCCTTTCAGGGACGAGCTGGGCTAGCTCGTATTCGCACTCGTACTCGTGCTCGTATCTGCGCTCATCTTGGGAGCTCGTACTCGTACTCATCTTTGGAGCGTGTATGCTCAGAACTTCGATCCTAGAAGCCACCGCTCAGAGTCGTCGATATCATGCTACTCCGTATTCATGGGGCCGACGTCATCTCGTCGATGTAGACGTCACCGTGGTCCCCATCCCAGACTGTGGGATACATGAACTCTCTTACTTCAGCAACTTAATTTAATAGTTTACACACCGGTCCAGTGTAGGTAGTTTATTTCTGTTATCCCGCAATGAAGAGTAATTCATTATTGGTGTTATTTTTTTAGTTGTTGTTGCAAATAATATACTGAATATCTGAACTCTGATAATTTACAAATTGAATGATAAAATACTGATAATATACTGATATACTGATATATAATATACAATGATATACTGATATACAATGATGTAATTTACTTTGTTGAAATTCAATTGAATCGATTATTTCTTTGTTTGTGTACATTTATTGAGCAGTTGGCTCTCGATTAAACTTATTAGTACACTATAGCCAGTGAGTAATTATTTGATTATTTTCCAGTGGTATTTATTCATTTTTAGCAGAACCTAATTTATCGTCAGACTAGTAATATTCAGTACTAAGATCTGACACCCCCCCCCCCCCTCTCGAATGTCAGTGTCTTAATTGAATGCAAAAGAACACTCTTCTCATTTCAAAAGCCATTCAGTTACTCTTAGAAATAATTTTCACTTTTCACTGCGGCGATTTTGCCGAGTTTCCCCACATCGTGTACGAATTGGCATGAACCGTACAATTATCTCTTGCCTTGCTAATCAACGCCAATGTTTCAGTATTAACCTTTGCTTTCCTGGTTTGTTTCATTGGCAATCCTTATGACGCCAAATGGTAATGTACATTGGCGCCCTCTTTCGTCTGTATTTTGCGATTTCCCGAATTCGCTTATGGTTATTAACTCTTTCTTACTTGTTTCAGCTGGAATTCGTCACTAATACGAAACAAAAATAGATTTGTAAGGTGTTGCAATAATGTCATAATGCATGATTACGATTTGAGATTGCACTCTTTGCTACTCAATTTCTGGAGAATTCGTGACTGGTAAAGTCATAGAAAATTGAAAACAAAAAGTTCTTGAGAGCTAAATTTTATGTTTTCATTTCATGAAATCATTCAACTTCATAGCTAAAAGTATGTTCATCGTAAGAAGTTCATGAACCTATCAATTTCCTGTCAATGCATTAATGTGAATTATCCGTTTGCATAAAGGTATCAACCCTCTTCATTTTACTGCGTTACTGGGATTGGGGCTGGGATCAAAATTGCGGACAGGCGGGTGGTTTTTTCAATACAGTTTATCCCCTCAAATTTAAACTTATTCATATTAGGGTTTATTCAATGATGAATTGTTTCCGATCATTTGTGTGATATTTTAAGTCATAGGAAGGGAGATAAAAGTTCATTATGGCCGACCTAAGGGGGCTACACCCTTACAGCCCCTCTGCCGACGCCCCTACTTCCCAGCACATCTGATTTGTGTTTGCTTTTTTCGACCCCCCCCCCCCCCCCCATACTGTTCTCCGTGAAAATATTTTTATTGCTCACCTATTCTTATACTTCTCCTTTCCGCTTTTCTTTTCATATAACTTGTCACCACATTCTCCAAAAAGTAAGATATAATATCCGAAATTAGGACCACCCAGTACTCTAACAAGCACTGAATGTGATAACAATTACAGTGATAGATGGATGGCGGGCCAACGTTATATCCCCTTGCCTAGTTACAAATCAAAGAAAACCGAGCCATTGTTTCCCCACATTAACCCTGCGTGACACCACGCGCACAACATTGTTGATAACATTTGCTTCATTGTCATGTACTGAAAGGGAAAAATGAAGGTGAAAATAACTTTTGGAGCTATAAACAGCTCGGATTTTTTTTTTATCACCTGGCCGCATTGTTTTTAGCCCTCAGAAATGGCACGAGAGAAACATGTGTGGTCGCGTGGCGAAGATTTGTGTGATGGTGTGTAATAGAGTGTTGCCAGAAATATGTTCTGACACAACAAATTACATGTTGTTTGATTTGAGAGATCTGGTCAAATTGGATTATGCGGGGGGGGGGGGGGGGGGAGAGAAAGAGAGAGAGAGAGAGAGACGGAGAGAGAGATGGAGAGACAGAGAGACGGAGAGTCGGAGAGAGAGAGGGGGGGGGAGGGGATAGGGGAGACGTGGGCAAAAAAAAAGGGGGAGAAAGCATTTTTAAGAGTTACGGGGAAAAAATGATGAAACAAAAGAAAAAATGGGGGGGGGGGGGATAAGAGTGAACAGACAAGATGGGAAGATGCACCGAAAGAGTAAAAGAACGAGATAGAAGAGGGTGGCTGTTTGAAAGAGAGCACCGAAACTTAGCTCCCTCTGCCGGTCTGCCCCGCCCCCCCCCCTCCTTCTCTTGTCTCTTTTATCATGCTCGGGCATTCAGGCTAGTCTTAATTTCGGTTTCTCGGAATGAGGTTATACCGGGAATCCCAGAAAAAGCGGAACGGCGGATTTTCAGTACTTTACCTTCAAAAAGTAGATGAGTTTGTTACACCAATGGGTACAGTATCTTCTACCAAAGTGAATGATGCCAAGATCATTAAGTTTGGTGAAGTAATTTTGATTCTGTGCCTGTTTCTTACAATACAGTAATTTCCCAATTTCGCATGTTTTTTTTGCGACGGATGAGAGCAGAATGGTGTCGGGAAAGTCATATGGCATGTTTTATTCACATGCATCAGTGGGCTCCTCTCAAACATCATATTGTGAAAGGCCATCCCCACGCAAGTCTCCTTTCATCCGTCGCCCAAAATTTGAAAGTGACTATATTTTCAGAAATGGGCATAGAGTCAAAATTATTTCACCAAATTCAGTGATCTTGGTATCATTCTCTTTGGTAGAGGATGCTTTACCCAATGATGTAAAAAATTACAGCCTTTTGAAAGTAAAGTACTGAAAATCCGCCGTTCCGTTGTTTTTCTGGGACACCTGGTATAAATTATATTTACATAATAAAGTGCATGGAGAACGGGAAAACGGAAAAAAGAGTAAATGAAAATGTAGATAAGGGGGTAAAAAGGTAAAGGGGCAATTCCATGATTAAGTGGACATCGCCCTAAACTTTATTTTTGCTTTTTCTCAAATTCAGATCAATTTTAGGGGTTAAAATTCATACAGAAATTGTAAATGCAAAGGGGTTTCATACTCACAAAAAAAAAAAAAAAAAAAAATGTTCCAAATGTATCCTTACAGCAGAATTCGAACCATACAAAAACTTCTATATATGGTACAATACACATTAAAAAAAAAAGAAAACTATGGGTTCTTTTGTAACTTTTTCAATTGGATAAGCTGAAGGACATTGTGTCACACCAAATTAGAAAAGAAAAAAAAAATATTCCAAAATAAGTTGTCCGGGGAGTTCTTCCCCCCCCCCCCTTCCGCCCTTCAAGGGACGAATGTTTGGCTCGAGGGCCAGACAATTTGTGGACGCAGTGTCGGTTGATGTAATAATGATAATAATAATAATAGTAGTAGTAATAATAATAATAATAATTATAATAATAATAATAATAATAATAATAATAGTAGTAGTAGTAGTGATAATAATAAAAATAGTAATAATAATAATAATAATAATAATAATAATAATAGTAATAATAATAATAATAGTAATAATAATAATAATAATAATAATAATAATAATAATGATAATAATAATAATGATCAAATTATTCTGATGCTTAATCAGCATTATTGCCGTTCTTCCTTAGAGCCCTGTACTTTATTATCAATTACCCCAGCAATTGCCGGGTACCCTGGGTTAAAAGTTGCAAATGCGAATTAATGCCTTGCCAAAAGACGTTAGTCCCGGCCTGGGATTCGACTCCTCAACCCTTGGATTGAGAGTCAAGTGAATGAACCACTATATCACTGTACCACGGCACCTCCGTGTATATCGGTTGAGTCAGCCGGTCAGTCAAAATTCCCCAATCATTTTAAAATTCCCAGTCCGTCTCTGGGATGGATCACAATAACAGCGAAGGGTGAGATCAATGCAGAAATTATAGATGGAGAGGGTTTAGACGAGAGCGAAGAGAGAAAAAAAAAAATGAAGAAAAGGGCGACCTTGGAAAGTGGACTAAACAGAGCTCCTTCGCCTGATGTGTTTAACAGGTGTACAGGGCGCATCGCTTCAAAGACAAAATTTGGTATTTGTCTTCTTATCCCGAATGGAAGTCAGTTGTTTGGAGTTAACAAGTTCGACAGGCTGCGAGAATATCAGGGCGGAGATGGGGAAGATATTCACAACCCCTTTAATTTGAACTTTTTTAATGGCAGGCTGGGTGGGGTGGTGGGGGGGGGGGGCACTTTCATTTCATTCTCAAGCATGTGGGGTTAAATTCACCATACACCATGTACACACATGTAAACTTCTCCATCCCGTTATGATGTGCGTCAGTCAAACAATAAATACTTAACAATGACAAACTTCTCAATTTTGATTATTATATTACACATTATTTTTATTACTCTTTTTTTTTTGTTCTTCTTTTTTTTCCTCCCAATGTGGATACCTACATACGAAACAGTCTCCCTTTGTGCACGTATGCGAAATCGCACTTGCAGTGCATTATTCGGTAAGTCTTCGCTGTGTTTTATTTTAAATTTGTGTTTACCGACTTGAAGCTGGTACATCCAAACTTTCGAATATTGAACCATCTCTACAAAATATGATCATTAAAATGGCAGGCCTACATCCAAGAGATCAATTGCATATTTTTCTTTTTAAATCTCAAAATCCTTGGTAAACAGCTCGCGTTCCCGTCGCGTGCCCGCTTATATGTGGTAGCCCAGGGGCAATTCTCAAGTTGTCCTGGCGAGGTCATGAGATGGGTCATGGACCAGATCGCCTGCCGCCCAAGGCCGGAACCCCAGGGATGGGGGATTGGTGCGTTGTTGTGTTGCTTTGACTTTTTTGGTATAGCAGTCCCCTTCTCTGTCGCCATCTACTCATTGAAAAGCTGTAGGAAGATACGAACATGAAATTTCAAACTGTGAATTACATGTACAAAACGAATTCCCGAATGTTTTTATATGGCGGATATCAAATGCCTTGTAGGGTACTTTGTTTTTCACCGTGGTTGGTTTAATCCAGAATTCATTCGGTTGAACAAGCCTCTCAAAGGATATCTGATGGTCGAAATGTTTAATACTGACTCTGCTCCCTTACTGTACATATTGTCAATGGGGGAGGAAACAAAACGTGAAATGTGGCCTATTTTCATTAATGATTATTGTTCATTCTAATGTGAGTTTTTTCATGAAAGTTGGCATATATCTTCCTGAGGTCACTAACAAACAGGATCTTACGCCAAATTAAGTATCCGGTGCAGCACGGAGCAGGGACAAAGTGCTAAACTTTCTTCTCATTTTCATGATTTTCTCGTCTCTTTTGCTCATTGAAGCGTAAGAGATCGGGATTTTGATGAAAGTCAAATCAGATGAACTCCCCATAAAGACTTATGATGGTTACCCAAATAAAGCAATTGAGTTTGGTCCATAAGTGATGAAAAATGAACTTTTCCAGTCCCACGTGCTCACTGAAGCGTGAACTTTCCATGAAAATGCCACGGGATCATTGATACATGTACACCGGTCATATAAACATGCTAAAAATGTTATCAATATGATTTTTAGTGCACAAAAATAAAGCAATAATTACTTGAAAATTTTAATACGGTGATATTTTGTTTTTATTACGTGTTCATTCAACCGTGAATTAATAGGCATCAATTGCAAAAGTTGCAAACACCAGTCCAAAACACGAATTGCTTTGCATTAGATCAAATTTACCGCGCGAAAGATGTCAAAACTGCAGTTTTTGCAATTTTCACCTTATGCTCAGTCAAGCGTGAAATTTGGCCCTCAGGTCATTTGGTATGTTGGGAAGCACATGAAATTCATGGTGCATGCCTTCAAACGATGAAAACGTGAAATGTGTTCCGATATCCTTGACTCAAAGTCATGATATGATGCTTGTGAATTTTAAAAAGTGACATTTTTCCTTTAGTGCCTGCTCACTCACGCATGACTTGACGGATCAATCTCATTTTCTCACAGAAGTTGGTAAATTAGTGTACGAACATTCATGCCAATTCATTTTGCTCAAAACCTCTTCGTTGAAAAGTTACAGCATTTTGTTTAGGGGTGAAGTTACTTTTTTTGTTGTGTTTATATATATATATATATATATATATATATATATATATATATATATATATATATATATATATATATATATATATATATATATATATATATATATATACATATATATATATATATATATAACTCACTATGCTCCTTGTAAAATCATTGTTGAAGAATGAAATATTGTGTGAAAGGATGCCTAGAATTATACATATGATAATATGATTTGAGAGTTAACCGCTATCTACATGGCGTGGAAGAAGGAGCACGACTACATCTTTTCATGGAAAACAAAGCGGTTCTCATGTACGTACACAGTGAAACTACCATGATATGGGTACACACAGCGGAGTAATGAGCCAACTATATATATATTTTTTTTTGGGGGGGGGGTGGGGGGTTCGCTGTAAAAGATAGGAGGGGTCGAGCTGCTGACGGAATGAAAAAAGGGTTCAATCGGCTATCAAGAAAATTCAATGCAACGACAATGTTGAAGAGATACAAACAACTTTTTTGAAGGAACATTGGTCGTGATTTTTTTTATGGAGGGGGCAGCAGCAGCCCCCAAACCCCCTCCAGTTCGTCAGTGGGTAGGAATCAGAAGAAACAAAAACAACATGTATTTGATTACAAAATCTATCAACAGTAAAACAGATATATTGTTGGTGTTCATCGGCAAACAGATGGAAAATGTGAAATTTTGTGATTTCAGACACGGTTTGTTTCGCTTTTGATGTGGTGATAGGATAGAGTTTTCGCCTAGGCTCCCCTGGGTCATCCGAATGTTATAGGATACAGGGAGACACACTGTAAGATTTTGTAATGTAACGGATTATAACACAATCTTTATAGACATGATAGACACATCCGCAGGGACGTAGCCTACCCCCCCCCCCCTAATGATGTGCAAGGGGGGGGGGGGGAGGGAGCACCACGAATTATTTTTCCTTCGACCATTTTCATAACATCAGGATACTTTTGTTAGCTTGTGGGTATTTTTCCCAAGATGCCTGTCGGCGGAACTTTATTAATGATAATAACGATAATAATAATAATAATAACAATAAGATTTGTAAGGCGCCAAATGCACTTGAATATCATATGCTCAAGGCACAACTTGTGGGAAAGATGAAATCACATATCACAAGACAAATAGACATATAGATGCAATATATAGGGTAAAGACATAAAATGTAATAGTAATCAATAATTTATAGCCCAACAGATACTTTGACAGTGATTAACCATGTTAACAGGATATTAGAAGTTGCATTACTATGTTTCATTACTCGATGTGACTTTTAGGTAACCTGGGGGTAAAACTGTCGACAACTATTTTCTGAATAGCCTGTATATACATGTTAGTGCCATAAAGATAATTATTATGAAATGTTAAGTAAACCCAACTTGAAATGTGATTTAAAGGGAAAACAATTTAAAAGAAGATAAGATGAAGAGAACTAGAGAGAGAGAGAGAGAGAGGGGGGGGGCAAGACGATCGAAAACCACTTGCCTTAATTGGTTGGTCAGACATAATTATCATAATTATGATAAACCGGGTCAAAATATACCACATTTTGGGATCCCACAAGGTAAAGCTAATTCGTTAAGTCATGGCCCCCCGGACTGGGCAATTATAGCCAATTGACCCTCCTGTACGGGCTACGTATAGCACGAACGCCCAAATTGAAAATGTAAACTTTCACAAATTGGAAATGCCCGCGTTTAAATTACTTAGGAATAACAAGTGGCCAGAATATCGGTTTCACGTTACATCTTTAAAAAAAAAGAAGAAGAAAAAGAAGAAGAAAAAGAAGGAATGAAATGTTATATAGGCCTATTACAAATCAGTTGTTTTGTTAACGCTGATATCATGTTTAAAATGCAAATAAATTATCCATAAATCTACATTTTAAGTAAAGGAGGAAAAACATGGCATGGAGTGAAATAGATCATGATGATGCTTTATCTATTTTTTTTTTTTTTTTAGCCGGAAAGGATGTTTTCACTATTCCTCTCGAGCTCTGTGCTTCTGTTAAAGGCATTTCGAGTTTATTGTGTACATGTGTGTGTGTGTGTGGGGGGGGGGGGGGGGGTCGTGGTCTAGTGGATACGTCACCGGACTGTGGATCGGATGGTTAGCGCTTCGAACCCCGCCGTGGCACTAATGTCTTTTACCAAGACATTCACTATCCATCCAGGTGTAGTAAAATGCGTACGAGTTAAGAAGAAAGTCCTCAGCATATAATCAACTACATGTTTAAGGTTTTCATCAAGAAGTTCTAGGATGGCGTTTTACTTTGGTCTCCTTTCTCAACATTCTGGCCACCATGGTGACCACGGTTACAGTCCAAACCTCGCCGCTTTAAGGCTTATAGGACAAGGAAACATAAATTGCAGTATTACGAAGATAACCCGGCAGTTTATTATTACTTAAATCAGATATCAAATGTGCACCTTTTTATCAACCCATTATATCTCCATTTTCAGTTTTCCGTTAACTTAAGATATGCCTTGGTTTTCATTTACCCCTGATGATCGACGTTAAAGTTTTGTGACATCCACCTGACATCCTGCTCGTATCCGGCGTCATTTGACTGCTTCCGGGTAACTTTCATCTTGGATGGAACCGGTTTCTACGGGGAAAAAAATCAACGATTTGATAAGTTATTCATATAAAAAAAATGATATTAGCAAAATAAACAAGACAACTGCAGATACAAGAACAAAGATTATTGCATTTTGTTGTGATGTGGGAGAAAACAAATTTCACAGACTGTAATATAATTAGTGAGTATCTGTATTTGCAGATACGACCTGCCATGCCTGCGTTGGTCACGCCAGGTGAGACGGGAATATGGTTCTCAAACTGGACACATTCTAAGAATAAGGGGGACATTGTGATGAAGAAGCGGATGAAAAGGAAATGCGGCAGGAGCAAGATAAGGAAGGAGTTTGCTTATGTTTTGGTATGAAGTTTCTGCCCAAAGGGCACTTTTGTTGCGAAGCCGCATCGTGATCATGATGATTACAACTGCGAGATAAAAAATATTTTAAAACTCCTCCTCAACAAGTAATCATGGCTTTTATTTACCAAGGGTAGCATCATCGGAATCAATACTGGTATGCTTGAGGACCCTCTATTGTTATAGTAGTGATTTTGAACTTTCCATTGCACTGCCAATTCAAGGATTTTAGTACTCATTTTTGCAGCAGCAAAGGACAAATATGACGCAACCAAAATGGCTACAATACGTCTTGTCCAAGAATGTAATCACCGATTTAGGATCGAACGTGGGACCTCGCCTAAAAACAGGAAAGAGTAATCACCAATAAACCACATTGTTCCCACTTTCCATGGGCGTCAGTCGGGGTGGGGGGGGGGGGGGGGGGGGGGACAAGGGGTTATGTCCCCCAAACTTTTAAGGGTGGGGACACATTAAGGTATGTCCCCACCCCCCCCCCCCAAATAAATAAAGCTGAGCACCTTTTTTTCTTTTTCTTTTGCTTGAGAGCAAAACTTTTTGTGTGCGTGTGTCCCCCCCCCAAAAAAAAGATATAAATTGTCTTTGATGATTCACAGCATTTGTATGGCGCCATATATCTGCTTTAAAGACATTCAAAGGCGCACTGAGACGCCCCTGCCGCTGTTTAATCCTGCTCTTTATACATGGAAACCCTCTCCTTGACGAGCCGTACCAGGATCAAATCATTAAGGAGACTTGGACCAAAATATTAACGAAAAATGGCTTCAGTATTGATTTCACAAACGATACGATTTTGCTGAGACATCCAAATATGTGTTTTAACATATTTTTCCGTTATCCCAGCTGTAAAAGGATTAAAATCATTCACGTTTGATTGTTATAAATCCAATAGTTATATAGCTACCGTGAAAATGAGAATAGGATAACTTTGAACATGACTGGAAACTTGTAGATTTAATGAATCTATTTTCCCTGTAATTCTCTTTTGAAAATGTATGACTTTTCGTTTTTATGTTTTCACTTTTATGTAAACTTAAATAGGCCTATTAGTATATCTTGAATTTGAAGTATGTCAGTAAATAATTCGAATAATAAAGAAAGAGTGAACACCTATGCCCACCCTAAAGGAACCCAGTCTTAAATGAGAAATTCAACCACTAATTCGAAGTAGATTACAATATTAATTCAAGTTTCAAGTTTCAAGTTTCCTTTATTTCATTTCAACTCAACATATTACAAAAATATGAAATAATAACCATACAAATCAATACAGGGAATATGTAAGCAATAATACTATGTAAGCAATAAGACAATACAAGGAAATAGAAAATGTTTTCGGTAGGCAAATAATAATCATACAATTATGATATATACAATGAGGGTAAAACAATCTCGAGTGGTTTCCATTACCTTCCATTACTACGAGCGGGGATTTCTAAAAGAGTATTCGGATCATGCATTTAGCCTGAGTGGAACTGTCTAGGGTGGGGTCTTGTGGTCTTGCTTATGGTTCATTCACCAACCCTTGACGACCTCCAGGGTCTCTTACGACAGCAGCCATCGGTCATCATCTACCGATCAAACAGACACGCTCATCTTCCATCAGTTTGTGTTAACCCATTCATGACAGGAATTATTTAAAGCCTAATTTGATCAGCTTTTATTCTTCAAATTGGCAACACCAACATTTTTATTTTATTGCTACATTTTTCTTATAAAACGCCATGTATCTGAAATGAATATAGATTGACAGAAATTATGATGAAAAGTCAAAAAGTTGCCAATTTGCAGGAGAAAATGGTGATTTTAAACTTCCTATCACATTGCCAATTTAAGGATTTTAATGCTCATTTTCCTTTTAAAAAATTTCAGCATCAAACAACGAATATTGACGCAACCAAAATGGGCAGAGTTTACGTAGAATTTTTTGCTCTTTATGCTCATGTATTTGGTATGATTTTTAGGGCTTTGCATCAAAAGATATTAGGCCTAACCAAAATGTGGACCCTCTGTCACGAATGGGTTAACTGAAAGAAACGAGTAAGGTACCTTTGGTCCTAGGATTCCTTATCATGTTTATTGCCTGATTGCTGTATATCATTTACAGCCAATGAGTAACTTTTAAACATCTGAGCTGCATGGCGCTACATGTTATCATTGCATGTAATATTGTGTAAATATGCAGCCCTGAAAATATACTGTAAAAGCATCATCTTGTGCTTCACAAAAAGCTAAACTATACAAGTGACCAGAAATGCCAGACCCTTTTTACCCCACAGACTGCAGTGTTAGACAAAAACCAGGTTTGTTTTGCAAATGGTGGAATTCAGTGATATGTATTTTGATGATAACATGTTATATTTCAAAAACTTTATATTCCTGGCTGTTTGTTTATCCTTCTGAACATCTTTATACAACCCAGGCATAAAAAAATTAAACAATTAATGAACTCAGGCCTCCACAAAGTTACCGGATCCCTTTAAATGTTGGTGCTTTTTATACTAATCACACTTCCCGTCTTTCATGTTCCTGCCTTTCCTGTTGATCTCCTTAATCATTCTCATCATCATCTCAACGTGTCCTCGTCACTCCTTCTCTCTTTCCTTTTCTCCCCATCCCTCTTCTTTCTCCCCTTTTATTTATCATTCGATGGTGGAGATGAAGCACGCCCCCCCCCCCCCCCGCTACACCACATGACCATGTTACATGTGAAAAGTAAAGGCAACAGTAAAGGTAACAATATACGGTTGCACTCTCAAAAAGATTCAGTTAAACTAACTAGACGAAAGGGTCAGGTGGGTGCAACTATTATTTTAGTCGTTTCTGACTTTTTTTTTTAGTCATTCTTGACTATTTTGTAGTCGTATTTTGACTAGTAGACAGTCAGTTTTGATTAGACTATAGTAAGATATTTGACTAGACATATCAGCTGCACCCAGCTGACCCTTAATCCATGTAATCTAGTCATTTTTGACTGAATCGTTTTTAAGAGTGTGGAGTAAAAATGATCAGCATTATTGTAGTTGCCGTCTGATTGAAGCTCATTATCGAAATGATGATCCCCACGAATCCAAATTACGCGCCCAAAACACTCACGGTGATTTGAAAGACGAAAGAACTGGAGGAAATCATCATATGCAAATAATGTTCAGCGCCGGATCCAGAATTTTTCAAAAGTGGAGGCCGGTCAGCTTTTTCAGGTGTCTGTTTTACCCGCAAAAGGATCCTTCATTTTCACGTGTATTTTACCCTAAATTTGTGTTTTTTTCTGCTTTTCGGGCGGGGGGGGGGGGGGCGATTCGGTCCCCTTGGGTTCCAAAATGGTGGGCCGCGGCCGATTTGGCCACCCCCTGGTGCTGCTCCAACTGAACTCCTGAGACTGAGAGGCGACCCCACCCAGATTCCTCCCCCGTATGAGGACACCGACTGATCCGGTATCTTTGTCATCTCCGAGTGATGGGATCATCTTTCGATTTATGACAAGGTTCCTGGCAGGCGATAAACAAAGTGACAAGTGACCAGACAATACTAACTGACCACTCTGTCTTCTCATAGCAATCTACAGGTAGTTGTCCAGGAGATGGTTCACACTGGAGAGGTCAGTCGGGGGGGGGGGGGGGACTTTTACTAAACACTCGGATCGCGGCGCGCTGGAAAACACTCCGGTCGTGGCATGCTGGCTATGGGGCGCCAATGGTTAACAAAGTTATTTGGTCCAAAACTACACAATTTAGTGTTAAAAGTTCACTCAAAAGTCTATTTTGTAATAGAACTCACGAACAGCGAACCATTTCGTTACAAAATGAAATTCAACAGACGATTCCGCAACGAAAATCTCCTACCAGTACCAATATGATTAAATAGGAAGAATTTATAGAGAATTTATACATTTCTCAAGCTTGCTATATTCATTTCGCTCGGGCCGTTGACTTTGTTTCGTATAAAAACTGCCCTTTGAGCATAGCAGACGGCGGGTGGACTAGTTTGCATAATTTACTGTACGCTGACTGTAGTTTTTGGACCGCCACCTAGTTAACACTTGGCGCACCATACCCAGCGAGCCGCGACCGGAGTGTTTTCCAGCGCGCCGCCACCCAAGTGTTTAGTAAAAGCCGTAGGGGTGTACAGGTGAGAAGAGAGATTACCACTGACCACTCTGTCTTCTCATAGCAGTCTACAGGTAGTTGTCAAGAAGATGGGTCATAATGAGGAGGTCAGTCGGGGTATACAGGTGAGAAGAGAGATTTTCACTCTGTCTTCTCATACCCAGGGGCGTCGCTAGACTTTTTTTTTAAAAATGAGGGGGGGGGGGGGTGTAGAGGTCAGATTGCCGACAAATAATGCCTCCTATTGCCGACGACCAACGGCGACAAATTCAACCGTATAAAGCCCACGAGGCATGTTCAATTGTGTGCCTCTATCATATTTTCCTTCTAAATTATATATTTGTTCACCTCATTTGCCAAATGTGTTAGCTTTCCGAAAACATTCTGTATCTAAATATAATAAATATAATACGAGCGAGCGCAGCGAGCGAGGAAAAATATACACTCTCTTTCATAGAAGTGATAGTTCTTCATCAAACTACATGATTGGCTTAAAGATATCTGAATTATATATTTGGTCACCTCTCTCGCCTGATTTATTCGCTCTCAAAGACCATCCTAAATCTTAAAGGAGAATGCAACCCAAGCATCAGTGTGCTCTTAGTGAATAAAGATGACCAAGAAGAGTAAACAGTGAAAGTTTGAGCAAAATCGGACAGTCGGTTCAAGAGTTATGAATTTTGAAAGTTTCAGTATATCCCTATTATGAGGATCCTTGAGTTGGCAACTTTGCCAGCATCTGTGATGTCATCGTGGACAACTCTTAATTCATTTTGTACATAATTTTTTCAAAAAATTGATTTATATGAAATTTCAGGTCAGGAATCAATATAATTCTTCCCAATATGCTTGCAGAATTGATGAAGCCATGTCATACTCAAACAATGAATCAAAAGAATTTTTATTTCTCTTGAAAATAAAGAAAATGTTGAATTCTGTGTACAAAATGAATGGAGAGTTGTCCACGATGACATCACAGATGCTGGCAGAGTTGCCAATTTAAGGATCCTATAATAAGGATTAACTTAAACTTTCAGAGTTCATAACTCTTGAACAGATTGTCAGATTTTGCTCAAATTTTCACTGTTTACTCTTCTTGTTCTTCTTCATTCACTGGAAGCGCACTGATGTCAAGGTTGCATTCTCTTTAATATTATACGAGCGAGCGCAGCGAGCGAGGAAAAAAATCTATATACGCCCTATCATATAATCCTTTTCATGATAGAAGTGAAAGTTCTTCATCAAAATACATGATGGGCCTTTAAGATATCTATTTTGATATATTTGGTCACCTCACTTACCTAATTTATTTGCTTTCAAAGACCATCCTGTATCTAAATAGGATACGAGCGATCGCAGTGAGCGAGGAAAAATATGTATACTCTTTTTATGGCAGGTGATAATTCTTCATCAAAGTGCATGATGGGCCTCGCTTGCCGAATTCGTTTGCTTTCCCAAATCCATCTTGTATCTGAATATTGTACGAGCGAGCGTAGCGAGCGAGGAAAAGTACTCTTTTTGTGGTAGAAGTGAAAGTTCCTCATCAAAATACACGATGGGCCTTTAAGATACCTATTGTGATATATTTGGTCACCTCTCCTACCTAATCTATTTGCTTTCAAAAACCATCCTGTATCTTAATATTATACGATCGAGCGCAGCGAGCGAGGAAAAATATATTTACTCTCTTTTATGGTATAGAAGTGATAATTCTTCATCAAAATACATGATAGACCCCAAAATATCTAAATTATATATTTGTTTATCTCACTTGCCCATTGTGTTTGCTTTCCAAAACATCCTGTATCTAAATATAATACGAGCGAGCGCAGCGAGCGAGGACAAATATGCTCTCTTTCGTGTTACTAGTGTATTTCGTCGTCAAAAATGCACAAGCAAATAAGCCGAATATGACTCTATTTGGGCACCTTACTCCTCTTTTTTTTTTTCCTTTTCCCTCCTTCCTCTTCCCTCTCCTCTCTCTCTCTCTCTCTCTCTCTCTCTCTTTTGCCGACAGCGATCGCGAATTTGCCGACAAGAATTTTTAACGGGGGGAGGGGGTGTCACACCCCCACCCCCCCTCTAGCGACGCCCCTGCTCATACCAATCTGCACATAGGCCTAGTTGTCCAGAAGAACAAATATGCTCTCTTTCGTGTTACTAGTGTATTTCGTCGTCAAAAATGCACAAGCAAATAAGCCGAATATGACTCTATTTGGGCACCTTACTCCTCTTTTTTTTCCTTTTCCCTCCTTCCTCTTCTCTCTCCTCTCTCTCTCTCTCTCTCTCTCTCTCTCTCTCTTTTGCCGACAGCGATCGCGAATTTGCCGACAAGAATTTTTAACGGGGGGAGGGGGTGTCACCCCCCCCCCCCCCCCCCCCCTCTAGCGACGCCCCTGCTCATACCAATCTGCACATAGGCCTAGTTGTCCAGAAGATGGGTCACAATCCAGAGGTCAGTCGGGGGTATACAGGTGAGAAGAGAGATGCTAAAACGAGAATGCTACTCCCGTTTTGACCCATCATAAAGCAGAGTTCCCAAATGGGCATGATGGCAGAGCCGTGGTATATTAGAGGCCCCTGATTATCATGCGAGATATCATAATCATTATTGTTATCCTTATTGTTATTATTGTTATTATTACTATTATTATCATCATCATTATTATTATTGGCATCACCTGGGCCTGGGAGGGGAAATCTACAGATACCTCCAGTTCTGTCGGTACCCAGTGTTTTCATCCATGGACAAAGTTTTTTTTTTTTTTTTTCTTTCTTTCTTTATTTTTTACTTTTGTCAAAAACCATTATTTGTCCGTCTCGACATGGTACCCGACAATGCTTCCGTGTAAATAGTAAATGGGGCTGTCCGTCAGGATCGACCTTATTAATGTTGATGGGGTTTCCCCGGGTAAAAAATAAAATCAATACCATTATAGGAGATATGAATATGAAGAATGGAGAAAAAGATA